>VDFB02281492.1:905758896-905903197 GCA_007258455.2 Sequoia sempervirens
GGGTCCTCATACTGATGTTCATCATCAGATAAAGTAAAACAGTTGCTTGAATTTGATTCCAAGTATGCTCTTCATTTTCTTCGGACTATGTATGAAATTCAACATTCATTGTGTCATTTTTGTCAATGTCATTTGTCTGAGTCCCATTGCCACTGCTAGTGCCATCAGTACTAGCCTTTGGAATTGGAGTGTTGCACAACCCGGTCCCTCTTCTTTCACATGTGGACCTCTAGATTGCGAGTGCCTTTTCAAAGGAAAATTTTTGACATTATACACAGTTCCTTTCATCGTCAAGCAATTTTCCAAATTCTTGTCTAGTTTGTTTCTTAACTTTGATTTCAAAAACCCCAATGTACTGAAAAACTCTCATCCTCCACTGACCCCAATATCATTGTTTGACATAAATCAACAAGTTTGAAATATTTTGATATCGAACCACGCAATATTTCACTCTGGCCTAAGTTTGTCCAAACCTTTTTTATTGATCCTGGTGCAAAGGCCTTGTTCTTGCCTATGGATCTATACTGGTCCTTCATAGCTATTGCAAAATTCCTACATTGTTTTCTAATCTTAGCTTCATCTAAAATTCCTTCTATTTTCTGCTCATTGTATGTTACAGTTCTTGAAAATTGTTCGATCAAGATTTTTAACTGAGAATGAAAATATGTTGGGTTATCTCGGTTTTCCCAAAATTGAGGATACAAAATACTAATGGCTTCAAGTATTTCATGTCGAGGGAATCCTTCACGAATCTCTGAGGAAAGATATTTTACAATTTCCTTCAAATTATCACCAACAGATTTAACAATGCCTTGAAAATCTTCCACGTGAACAACTACTTCTCTGGTAGAGCACCTAGTTGTCTTACATTGGTACATTTTCATCTCATCAAATTAGTAATTTTCTGCCACATGAAATATTTTGGGCCATCTTGTGTTAGATCTAGATATAGATGATTGAGGGCCAAGCATGTATGTTTACGTAGATTGGCATATTCATTAATATACATAGTTCTGTCTTGGGCTTTCTTCACAAGATTGTTCATCTCATCCAGCATGGGGAGAAGACTAGCTAAAGTCAAGAGTGTCTCTATATCTTTTAACCTATGTAAGAGGTTAGGAGCTTCGTCTATTGTCTTGTGATGCTCGTACATCACTCCAATCAAGGATTGATATTCTAAAAGAACTTGTTGTGTTGGTCCATGCAGGGAGATCCATCTGGTATCAACATCCTTGAGAAGATTTTTTGCTAATGTTATTCCCTCAGCAAAATTTTGAAATTCTATTAAACATTTATGACTTCGGTAGAAGTATGCGTGGATCTCGCAGACTAGATTTTTGACTTTTGATACTGTAGGAAACTTGCTTACAATTTTGAATGGTAAATTCATTTTGTGGGCCATGCAGTGAATGCCAAGCATGTATGGTGCACAAGTAGTTTGTAACTTTGTGCAAACATCGGTCCTTTGACCTTGCATCACTACAGCTCCGTCAAATCCTACACACACCAACTTTTTGGCAATTGTTAACTCATCCATACCTATAATTTCATTCAAATATTTCTTGACTAGTTCAAATATATTTTGCAATTTGTCCTTCATTTTATGAACACAGAGAAGATGAGCTTGGTGAACATGTTGTTGTACAATATACAAATGCATACAGACCCAAGAAGTATTTTCTACCATAGTAACTTCATCTAAAGATAATGCAATGAAATTTGACTCTTTTACTTTAACCTTTAAATCTTCCTTTTCCACTGCAGCAAGACAGTTTGCCCATTCCCATCCAATGTTTACTAACCAATGTGAGTAGGGATAGTGAGGAACATTCAAAAAAGATAATAAACCAGAATATTCTGGGTATAGGATGCCCTCTGGACAAAGTATGAAAAACAACAATCATCTAATTTTTTTTTGACAGATTTGTTGCTTCCATTGCTTTCCCAAATTGAGCGTCAAGTGTACGTTTACATGCACCAAGCTTCAAAAAATTTTGGTGATGCACTTCATAATCCACAACATACCTAACATGAAGACATTCTTCCTTTGATTTCCATTGTATGACTAATTGTTCCTTTCCTTCTATGATTTTTTTTACATAAACTTTACCGATATGCTTTTCTATAGTGTCAATCTTTAGCTGCAACGACTTGTCTCTTCCACATTTCCAAGTACAAATCATACATCCGGCCAATTTTTCATTTTCAATATTGTTTGATTTCCCCACTGGTCCATGAATGGGTACTTTGACAACCAACCAAGTTGAAAACTCCTTG
Organism: Sequoia sempervirens; assembly: GCA_007258455.2. NCBI lineage: Eukaryota > Viridiplantae > Streptophyta > Pinopsida > Cupressales > Cupressaceae > Sequoia > Sequoia sempervirens. Next base: position 905,761,174 of record VDFB02281492.1, read on the forward strand.
TCATTTCCCACTCGTGGCCCCTTTTTGGTTTATTTTTCCTTTTCTTGCTACCAACATCATCATCCTCATCCAAGTCAATTATCTCATTTTGGCTAACCGGGCCCAGGGTATCACTTGGAACATATTTTGTGGTATTGCTATCCTGATTTGATACATTTTTATTTAAATCAATGACAAGCTCAACTTGACCTTCCGGTGGCGATGAGGTATTGGAAATGCTACCAATATTTGGTGGAAGAGTTGATGATGTAGCTCCATCTTGACTTGATGGATCAAAATCTTTGGAAATTCCAAAGTAAGACTGTATGGTATATCTAAGTTTTTTACGTTTTGATGGCCTCTCAGTATCTTCACCACCCTGAGGAGTGGAAGGAGTCTCTTCACCACCTTGAGGAGCAGCAAGATTCTCTTCACCACCCTAACGAGCAGTAGGAGTCTGAGGAGCGGCAAGAGCCTTACCACCCTGAGGAGCGGAAGGAGTTTGAGAAGTGGTAGGAATCTCTTCACCACCTTGAGGAGTGGTAGGAGTCTGAGAACCGGCATGAGTCTCTTCACCACCCTAAGGAGTGGTAGGAGCCTTACCCTTGCTGCTCGAGTTGCTCAACATATTGATCTCTAATTTGCTCGATGTATTCATCTCTCACTTTGAATAAAAACTAGAAAGAATGGTATTCTTGTTTAAGGACAAAGAATAATAATATAGATCCCATTCCCTACTCAATATCATCTTTAAGATTGAAACAAGAATGGAAAAGAGATAAAGAAAATTTATTATTATAACTAATAACACTATGAAGAAATGATCACTCACCTTTAAGTCTACATTTTCGGATTTGGTTGACTTCCGAATAAATGAAACTTTCAATTGTATTTATTTTTGTTCAAGGAATGGATTAATAATATTCCTTTAAGTGATTTATCAAAGATTGTGTGAATGGAAATGCAATAGGAATTTATAAGTAGTGTGATAATTGTTGTTCTTTAAATATGGTGCAAAATCACATATCAAATTCAATACCATGGAATACAATTTAAAATATTTGGCTTTTCCTAAACTTAGTCGCTAGTCCTCAGAGTTATATAACCTTGTCACGCAGTTATAAATTTTCATAACTTCATGATTCCCTGACTTGATTGATGGTTCACTTTGTTGAGTTGCAAGTCTTTCTTGGTCATCTTTCTACTCAGTGGGTCGAAGGTTTTGAAAACTTTGAAACTTTAGAGTTTGGTTCTAAATTCTAAGGTTCACTTTGTTGAAGCAAAAATGGAAAAGAGATAAAGAAAACTTATTATTATAACTAATAACACTATGAAGAAATGATCACTCACCTTTTAAGTCTACGTTTTTGGCTTTCGTTGACTTCTGAATGGAGAAGTAGAACCTCAAAACCAAACAAAATGTGTAAGAATAAATGACACTTTCGATTGTATTTATATCAATCCATGATTCTGTATTTGGCAAATTCTGCGGGATTTTTAAATGGTATATTATAAATTTGGTGAATCCTGCATGCTTATACAATGATACGTTGTAATTTTCAAGGCGAAATATGTCCTCAAATTTAATTATTTTTTAATGTTACTGGCGAAATAGGTCCTCATGAGCAACTTTTTATAAATTTTAATTGGCGAAATGGGTCTTCACAAGCAACTATTTGTAAATTTTAATTGGCAAAATGGATCCTGATACAATGTTGTTTTAATAGTATTGGCAAATATGTAGGTGTTTTATTAAATGCTTTCTGGATTCTAGGCAAAAATATTAGTCAGGCGAATGGACATGCATTTGACCTATAGTTCATAAAATCTGGTCGATTGGACACCCTGTTGGGTGTGAGAAATTCACCAATTTCGACTTGGCCAATTCCTAGAATTCGCCAATTGGTGAAGATTTTCCACTAAAGTTTTCCCTGTATGCAATAATGCAAAATTTCTCTTCAAGATCTTCAATCCTTCTTCAACTTGTAATTTGTGCATACAAGTGGGGGAAAATTATTTTGTTTGAACATGGGGGTTTTCCTTAGTCAAATCCCATGTTTGGAAATTAAACCTTGATAGAAAGATAATGGCAATGGAGAAGGAAATGATGAATGAACACTTGTTTGCTACAACTCGCCAAACCTTTAGTGGCTTCCCTTAAAGGATTGAAGACAAACACATCACTCCAAGGAACTTGATCTTGCTTTTCTTGATTGATTTAGACACTTGAAAATGCTTGGATGCTTTAGGATCAACAATGCATATTCATAAGCTTGAACATGATGATAGGATCTTGATTGCTGCAACAAATGACTGGTAAATCTACTCTTGAATGCTCTTGACAATAATTTATTTGTTCATATGAAATTTTCATTAATGTTAGATGGATCTTAAATGATAAAATGACTATGTATTTATAGGTGTTTATCTAATTTCCCAAAAATTCAATTCCAAAAGCCGATAATTGTGCATATTGAATTTGAATCATTAAAATACTACCAAAAACATATTTAAAAATGGGTCATAGGACTTAAAGGGGACGACCTAAAAGTCTAGGACATTCACATTCTAAGGTGATTAAAATATTAATTGAATTAATTAAATGGTTTCCCTTTGTAAAAATAGGAATAATAAAGATTTGGAATGCATAATTTGGTAAGTTAGAAGCTTAATTAAGTTCAATTAATTAAGGGGACCAAATAAAGTGTGAAATTGTAAAGGGTATACAATTTCCTACACTACAATAGTGCAGCCATATAATTTTTTGTTCCTCTAATTATGCATCCTTGTAAACTCAGCATGTCAATCTTTTGGCTACATGTAAGCTTATAAATTATATTTCAATAGAAAAAGGAGTGGCCCCAATACCATAATTAATCTAATGATGTATGTATGTATATGTATATTATTTTATTTATAAAGAAATAACATTGTATTATTTTTTGTTGCACTATAATAATATTTTGTTATAAGGCATCAATTTTATATTTATAATAAATATCCTTGACTTTTCTCTAAAATATGTTGTAATATGATAAATTGTGGGATTAGTAGAGGATATATCATGAGTTTGAATCCTAACATATACATGCAATAATGATAAAATGAAATAAGGAAACAAAATTTCAACTATTATTAATTGCTTTTATTATACCAATCTTAAATGTGACAAAAATGAAAAAAAATATTGCATTATCTCATTTATAAAAAATAATATATTGTGTTGTTCCTTACATGTTACGTTATAATTATTATAAGACATTAGTTTCATATTTATAATTAAATGACACTCTATTTTCCAAAGCATGAATTATAGTAGCTACGTGCAATAGGGGAGAGACAACAAAGTGCATTAATAAGGATTAAATAAAAGAAAGTGAAGTACACCAAAATTTTATTAACCTTATCACGAAGTCAAATCAAGCCCAAACAATTTGTTAAAAAATGTTGAGCTCAAACATACATGATTTGGGAAATTTGTATCTCATCCATCAACACTCTCTATTTTATTAAAGATTCATGAGCATGATCTCATCCATCAAATTTGTCAACTTAATTTTTATTATAATTGATATTTGAAATGGAAGATAGGACAAACATCTTTTCTATCAAATTTGTCAACTTGATTTCCATCACATTTGACATTTGAAACGAATATTGAAAGATTCATCTCTTCAATTGAATTTTTCAACGTGAATATTTCTTAAATTTTTATCAATCGACACATTAGAAATTGGAATTATGTGAAGTACATATTTTCCAAATGAAATCAATCAACTTAATTTTACTTTTATATAAACTATAAAGCTAATGAAAAATATCTCTTCCATTAAATTTAATTTGTCAACATAACATTATGAATTTCATTACCATTAATTACTACATTGAAAATATAAAATAGACAATAGACATCTCTTCTATAAAATTTGTTAACTAATTTATGATATTTTTTATACCTAACTTTTGAAAAGCTTTTCTCATAATTATATTTTGGCCCTTTCGATAACATCTTTTACCTTATGCCTTTCCATGCATGTTACGTAACAAGCATATAAAATGGTCCACGTGTCAGATTCCTCCATGGTACCTAGAAGCCTTTCTATTCGAAAGGCCACTTCCTTTTCATTTCCATTTATGTTTTATATGACAAATTCCTTTCATTAATTGCCATTCTACCTTTAAGGAAATTCAGGGGTACATATATTGACTCACCAACTTCTCCCTTTGCAATTTACACAAAAGAACTAAATAACATTACTAAGGACAAGCCACCCAAAAGGAAAATTAAATTGAGTTAATAACTTATTCTAAGTTATTTTAGGGCAAACAATGGGTCCTTGTACTTTGAATTTTGACAATATTACATAAATAGTAGTAAAATGATTCTAGCTAAGAAAACTCCCCTTTTTTCTTCACATGCTCAATGACTTGTTCATTTACATTTTACTAGTTTTAGAGAATGTGAAGTATTTATACTAGTTGTCAAATAGTGACAACAACCATGGAAATAGTGGAGAGCATTTTTGGCATATTATGGTAGATATCAATCTAACTTTCAGTGAACATAGTTTGTTTTCTCTATTGTTGTTATATATGGATTTAATTAAATTTAAAGTAGAATAATGTAATTACAATTATATTTATCGTTGAGTATGATATAGATAGAAAGGATGAAAGTGCTTAGTTTTTTAATCTGGTATGTTGTGTGATGATTTGTTATTTTATTACAGTTTATTATTAGAAATTAAAATTTAATTTTGGATATGACATTTAGTGGATCTAATGAGCTCTATGAAATTAAGTCTAAGATTGAATCATCACATGTAGTGTGGTCTAAATTATGCGGCTTTTTCTAATGTCAGTGTGACCTTCTATACTACACTTGTCTTTTCTTAATATTTCTAAAGAAAGAGTTGTGGTGTTTGTTTTGATGGATATTGAGCCACATCACAAAGTTAAGTCTAAGATTGAATCATGACATGTAGTGTGGTCTAAATTATGTGGCTTTGTCTAATGTAAATGCGACCTTCTATACCACACTCTTATCTTTTCTACATGATACTAAACAAAGGGTTGTGGTATTTTTTCTATTCTAGATGGAAGACCTTGGAATTCCTTAGTATTAATAAAACCCTTTAAGAGTTGTACTAGATTTGAATACATGCCAGGAAATTAATGTAATGCCTAAGGATGTTGAAGTAAAGTATTAGAATATGCTTTCATTCTCTTTCTATTGATATTGTGTTTTTATTTCTAGATGTAATTCTAGGACTATCCAATGAGAACTAATAATCCCAAACACAATCTTCATGCTTAATTCGATGCTTTTAGTGTGCACACAAACTGATAGGGTGTGTCAAATTCTCAAAAAGGTCATCTAGGTAATGTAGGTTAAAATGAGCCATCCAATAGATATATAAAGTGCTATGCCAATGCCCAAAGAAGTTGTGAAATGAACATAAAAATGTGCAAGGTATGCATTTTTACCCCTTAAATTTTTTCCTCGATGTTGGTGTAAATTTATGAATCTACATGGTTCATTCATGTCAAAGAAAAATATATGGTAATGAAATATTTAAAATAGGGAAAATACAAAAATATGGGGGACCAACATAGAAGACATAACATGAGTGTATTATAATGTGCTCATGTTATGATCAACATAAAAATAAAACAACAAGAAGTCGAGATCATTTGAACTTGGCCTCTCACATACAAAATACTAGACTACAACCTTGCAAGAGCATGCTTATATTTTGAATTTGTCCAATCTTCACAAAACCACCACCAATTCACCACCAAAATGCCACCATGATGTCCTCGAGGTTGAGGAGGTAAGCTTTGTTAGTTTTTTATTGTAAAAATTCAATTAATTAGAAAGATATAAATGGTTTTGAGTCATTTTTTTAATTTCCAAGAATTGAGAATCTCCCATTAGTTGATGAAAATCCTCATTCACCAATTCATGAAATCCTTGGTGAAGAACAAGCATATAAAACCTCTCTGAAAATGCCTCAACATCCTCCCGGGACACAAGAAAGCCTACTAGGGAAAATAGAGAACAAGAAAGAATTTGAAATGATAATTCAAAAGTTGAGAGATCCAAGTAGAGCAACCTCCAATCACTATACCCTTTCCATTTCACTAGAATATATCATCTCTCACATAGATTCTGTGAGCGGAAAAATTACACTTGATAAAACAAGAGGGAAGAAGCAAGAGATTTTTATGCTAACAAATTATCCTATTAAAAAATAAAATAAAAAATATTAAAATTTGGCTTGTGTGCATTTTTCACTAACCCATGAACTAATTCACCCTTGTATACCACTTGCAAGAGTTTCCCTATCCATTAGTGCCACCACCAAGGGATAAATAATAATTTTTGGGATTGGTGGTGGATGGTTTATACCATCCTCCATGCAACAAAAATGAGGTCCCAAAATACTTTTTGAGGAAATTCTATTGCGAGTTTATCCTAAACAAGATCCCTAATTACTTTGACATGTGGGAGTTCCAAGGTAGAGGTGGGGGCTCTACACAAGATAGAGTGGGGGCACAACATGCCCTAAAACTGGCATGGACACCCCTTACTAGGCCAAACATTGAGCATGTCATGATTCTTTCCATTGTGAAGGAGAGAGTTGAGTTCAAGACCCTACAACCCACCATCTCACTCACTCAAAACCCTTTTACAATACACAAGTCCTCTAGCATAGGTTGATGAGGGTGAGTATTTCAAGTCTTCATGCTCAATTCATATATATTGAAACTTTTAGTCTCTTTGTGATTATGGGTCTAAGGAAAATTGAGGTACATGTGGCCAACAATAGGACACATTCCTATTGGATTAGATAGTGTTTGAAGATGAGATGCTAGATAAGATAACTAGTATTGATAGAAAAGTAAATTTGAACAAGGTTAATCACTGTACTATATTTCATTTTGAAATATAAGATTAACTTTAAATTACTAAATTAATTGTAATAAAATTTCAAGATCAAAGTGTTCACCTTGTGTCTAGCTACCCTTCAACTCTTGATTACATGATGATGTTCAGTCTATAGTTATGTACTTAGTAAATAAATAGTAAATATAGTACATGTAAATATTTTTACCTTATATGAACATGGTAATCTTAAATTCACGTCAAATGTTGAATAGGTGGATGTTGGGCCTTCAACACCATGACTTGTCAGTCAAAGTGGCCAAACATATTTCATTGAGGTAAGCTTGAGTATTTTTTGATTAGTATGTGTTGTAAGATAATATTAGGTAGATTTTAGTAATTTACTATAATTGCTTCATTTTCAATTATTGACATAATTAGATCAAACTCCTCCCAGTATTTGTAGGACAATGGAGGTGGGAATTTCCACAACAATATTAGTTCTTCGATTCCTTTGATAGAGACACAAGATAAATTAATAAAATTCAATTTTTTTTGTTATTTTATTCCATGTCTATTATTCAAAATTTGAATCATATTCATTTTTAGTTTAGATTAATTATTGATGCTTGTCAGAGGATGTTAGAACTCCAATCCGTACCCCTCTAATAGATGATGAGAGGAAATGATTGACTGGGAGAGATTATTGGGTGGCAATATGTGATTATTTCATTATATGTCATCTATAATTAATTTTTTTATATTAATTTATGTATATTTTTTACTTTATTAGGTGGAGATTCAAAAAAATTATGAAAGGATGTCCAATTAGCAAGTTTGAAAGAAATGATCATCACTTGCCTCTTCACTCACTTGACAATTAAAGGTGATTTATGATATCTTCCCATCCCCTTGAAAGAAGTGATTACAATTAAAAAAAATTTGTTATGCCTATATGATAGTTTTGTACATATATTTTTATATTATATATTGTGACCATATGCCTATATGGCTTTGTTGTAATCCTATATGGATTTCTTGTACATACATTGCACTTTTATTGACAACATTGTATGCCTATATAGATTTTTAGTCAATACAAATTTGGTTTATTGATGTTGTCCATATTTTATATAAATGATTAATTGAATAAATAAATAATTGCACAGGTAAAATGAAGATCTTTTGATTTGAGTAATTGAATAAATCCTAAATTATTTTGGTCTTTTATCATGTCTAGTGAGTTAGATCCTAGTCTAGGTCTTGGTTGGTCACTTTGGCTTGGTCATATAGAGACTTGATTGGATGGAATGGTTTGGGTGAATTGTATTAGTTTAGTTGATTGATTTACTTGTCTCTATTTTGAGATGGCCTTGCTTAGATGAGATGGATTTGATTATTGGCGTATCTTGATAAATATTTTTTTTGATCACCTTATCAAGAGCATTGGCCTCCTTCATTTTGATCTTAGAATCTTACATTGTTTAAGTATCATCTTTCCTATTGCATTGTCATATTATTTTACTATTGAACATGCATAGGAATAATGAGAGGGGGGGTGAATCAGTATTCTATCAGATCTCAAAAATTATAGAACAAAAGAAATTTCAAACTCTACTGAATAAGAAAGAAAATGAAAAATAGAAACAATGTATAACACAACACAACACTAGATGTACATGGAAAACCCCAGAGGGGAAAAACCACAGTGAGAAATGCTACTAGGAGCTATTGTCCTAATATTCCATTAGCGGTACACATGAATGATAAATCATTACTTTTGCTTCTCCCAAATGAGTCATCATGACCTACACAACACCATCAAACACTCCATCAACTCTGCACACACTTAAACTAGTGGCACATACCTTCAACATATCTCAGTTGGATATGCAAAAGCATAACCCTGTGACACTTTCATTTCAGACCATAGCCTATTCCAGAGAAACCAAAAAACACCTTATGAAGCAAAAAAACACATTGAACATGATATTCAGGAACACTATCATAATCCCTTTCACAACTTTATATAGTAACAAGTTGGTGCAAGCCAACAAACTTTGAAGCTAGTCACCGAGCAACACACACTTGAACTCAGTCACCCCAAACTTTCTCTGTGGAAGGACTAATGACTTGAAACTTTGGATATAGCACCCTCACAACTCACTTAACTTATCTTCTAATCCACATAACCATATCTACAAATGCAAAGGATTGTAGAGCCAAACATCACACCTCTGAGAAAAACCTTATTGAAACAACAACAGTCTTCAAATTAACACTCTAAAAAGAACTTTTTTGGTAACCAAATGATCTGAAACTTGGATCACACATGCCTTGACAATCCATAAATATATCTTCTAAACCATAGGAGAAAACCATCCACAATGAAGAAATGCAGATCATTTCTCAAAGACTCTAGCAACCAAACAACTAGACAAAAACTCCCCTTTTCACTTTTGACATTAATGACAACCAAAATTTAGAAAACAATCTCCCCCTTTTTAATTTATGGAAAAACCATCCTCACACCACTTTGGTGCATAATATCTATCCCCCTTTGACATCAATACAAAGGGAAAAAAGGACTTTCTCTCCTCATTTCAAGCATAATTTATCCTGTTCAAATTCTCACCCTTTGATGTACAATCTCTCTTTCTTGAAAACAACTTACAAGATCCTCCTGTCAACAACCACTACTTGCTCCCCCTGAGAGGTAGCCACCATTAGTCCAGGAATAAGAATATAGCTTGAATTACTCCCCTTGGATAGACACACCAACTATGCTTCTAGAAAGAAGGAGGGGCAATTACCCCTAACTTCTACCTGAGATACTCAAATGTATCCTTTGCAAGTGCCTTTGTGAAAATGTATACAATTTGATATTTTTTACGTACATAATCCAACTTCACTTCTTTCTTAGAAACCTTCTCTCTTAGAAAGTGATACCTGATTGATATGTGCTTGGTTCTAGAATGCATCACTGGGTTCTTGGAAATATTGATAGCACTTGTGTTATCACATAGAATAGGAATGAGTTCATCATACTTTATTTTAATATCCTTTAATGTTTGCTTCATCCACAATACTTGAGTACAATAATATGTTGCAACAATATACTTTTCTTCTATTATTGACAGATATTGAATCTTTCTTCTTACTATGCCATGAAACCAATCTACTTCCTAAAAAAAAAGTGCCACCACTACTACTTCTTCTATCATCAACAAAACTATCCCAATTAGCATAAGTGTATGCACTTAGATCAAATTCATTTCCTTTTGGATACCTTAAGCCATAATCCAAAGTTCTCTTCAAGCATCTGAAGATTCTCTTAACTTCCTTCACATGATTTTCTTCAAGATTAGCTTGAATTATTCTAATCAAACATACCGCATGCATAATATCAGGTCTTAAAGTAGTTAAATATAACAATCTTCCAATCATAGATCTATATAATGTCTGATCAGCCAAGTGAGATTCATCATTTTTACTCAAATGACAACTAGTAACCATGGGAGTACTAATTGGTTTACAATCTTCTATTCCAAACTTCTTCAATATTTCCTTGAAATACTTTGCTTGAGAGATAAAGATACCATCATCTAGTTGAGCAATTTGAATACCAAGAAAGGACAACTCACCTATCATTAACATTTCAAATTCCTTGTGCATTTCTTCAACAAACTTCTTGCACATTTCATCATTTCCACCAAAGATTGTATCAACATATACAACAACAATCATAATCATTTCATCCTCAATTTTGAAGTAAATATTACTATCTATGGTAGCTTTCTTGAATCCTTGTTAAAGCAAGTACTTATCCAACCTTGCATACCAATCCCTAAGAGCTTGTTTCCTACCATACAATTCCTTTTTTATTCTACACACCATGTTTAATTCTTCTGATAACTAGAATCATTTAGGTTGCTCTATGTATAATTCTTCCAAATCTTCATTCAAGATAGTTGATTTGACATCCATCTAATACACTTTGAAGTCTTTGTAGGCTAAAAAGAAAGAAACATTTTGATTGCTTCCATTCTTTCTACTAGAGAAAAATTCTCCTCAAAATCAATTCCTTCTACCTGTGAATAGCCTTTATATACCAATCTTTCTTTTTTTTTCTGACAACTTCTCCTTCTTCATTCAACTTATTCTTGAAAACCCAATTTTTTCCAATCATATTCTTGTATGCAGGACTTTGAACCAATTCCCAAGTCTAATTCTTCTCAATCTGATTTAATTCTTCTTCCATTTCTTGTATCCAACCCTCATCTTTTCTAGCATCAACAAAAAAAAAAAAAATTCTATCTTTGATAACAAATAGAAATTTACTTGTTAACTTCACTTTGCAAGCCTTCTTCTAGTCAAAACTCCTTCATCCTTATCTCCAATAATTTGATCTTTTAAATTATTTCTTTGAACATACTTTACAGGGGTCTTGTTGAGTTTTTCTACTATTTGTTCTTTCTCTTCAACTTCTTCTTCTTCATCATCTGAGTAGGAAGGAGTATCAAATAAGTGATCCTCAATTTCATTCATGATGATGTAGATCTTCATGAACCTTCACATTATAGATTTCAACTATTCTTCCCAGTCTTTTTTTATAGCACTTGTATGCTTTACTCTAAGATGACTATCCTAGAAATATACCTTTATCAACCCTTAAATAAAACTTTCCCAAAACATCTTCATCTCTTCAAATAAAACATTTGCTTCCAAAGACTCTAAAATACCTGATAGTTGTAGGTCTTCCATACCATAACTCATAAGGAGTCTTAGTGTTGTTCAATCTTAACAATCCTCTATTAAGAATATAGACTATAGTATGAATTTCTTCTCTCCAATAAACATCAGGCATATTGTCTTCCATCAACATGGTCCTTTCCATCTCTTGAATGGTCCTATTTTTCCTTTCCACTACCCCATTCTATTAAGGATTTATAGCAGTAGATAGATGTCTTTTATTCCATGTTTTTCATAAAAGTCATTGAACTCATTTGATGTGAACTCACCTCCTCTATTAGACCTCAAACATTTGATTATAGCATTCATTTCATTCTCAATCATTTATTTGAAAATCTTCAATATACTAAAAGCATCATATTTATCTTTCAAGAAAGTAACCCATGTCATCCTAGAGAAACCATCAATATAAAGCATGAAATTCCTTTCTCCTTTTAGAATTTTTATTCTTGTAGGTCCACACAAATTAGTATGTTTCAACTCCAATGGTCTAGAGGAAGAGTACTCTTTGGACTTGAAAGTTATCATTTTCTTCTTTCCAAACTGGCATTCCTTGCATACAGTACTTACATGATTGATTATCTTAGGAATATCTCTTACCACATTAAATGAATTGATCTTCACAAGATTTTCAAGGTTAATGTGTCCCATTCTCCTATGCCACAACCAAACTTCACTTTCTTGTACTAGAATATAAGTTCTTCCATTGACATCTCTTAGATTGTATATGTTACCACTTGTCCTAGATCCTTCAACAACTAATTGCCCAGTCTTTCCTTCTTTGATTTCACATCCACTTTCATTGAATATGAGATTATATCTATTTCTACACATCTAACTCACACAAAGAAGATTGTGTCAGAGACCTTTGATATAAAGAACATATTATGTCACGTGCTTTCCATCAATACTTATATAACCTTTTCCACAGATCTACACTAAAGTATCACCTCCAAGCTTGACTATGCCACCTTTCCACTTCACTAGTTTCATAAACTTTCTTTGATCCCTAGTCATGTGGTTGGAACAACCACTATCAATCACCTATGATTTTTCACCATCTTTTGCATGAAAATCAGTAAATACAACACTTGGATCTTTAGCTTTATCTTCAATCTTCTTGGCAACCAAGAACAAGACTTTATCTTCATTATTTGGACCACTAGATTCATCATCCTTTGAAGAGAAGGAATCTCCCTTGGAGTAAAGACTCTTCTTGAACTTATTTCTTCTAGGCTCTTTGTGTTAAAGATCCAAGATACTGAGAGGGGCGTAAATTAGTATCTTCTTAAATTTTCTGATCAGATACCATCCAATTATACCAATGCAAACAATAGTAGAAATAAATAAGAGCATTAACAGAACATGAAATCATAGAACACAAGAACACTAGGATTTTTACGTGGAAAACTGAAAATGGGAAAAACTACGGTGAGTGTTAGCTCACAATATTGTATAACCAATTATAGAATATTACAAAATGGGTGGCCCACTACCAAACTCATTATCCAGAAACAAAGGCTCACTGCATACATAATTACAACAATTGAATGGCTTTCAGCCAAAAAATGAACTGAAAGAGTACACCTAATAAGTGTAGATTCAGTTCCAATGTAGCTCAGTAAACAAATTTGACAAACTTCATTATGTTCACACTACTTCGCATCATCACACACTCACATACATCTTCTACAAAAACTGTCTATTATATATACCCAATCTCTTTCACAAGCATCAATTAGGTCAGCCTAATTAGATGCACTTCATATTTACGAAAAATACAATCTGTCAGCTACAAGCTTCGAAAAAGGTAACCCACATGCTTCAAGAAGTCGACGTGCAGACCTAAAATAGGTCACACATATATCCGCATAACAAAACTATTTTTCACCTTTACACAATTTACTAAAGAGGTTAGCCAGAAATTAGACTTCAAACCAAAAAGAAAAAACATTCTATATGAGCACCAGATGCGTGAAGTCTTTAGAGAATGTGCTCCCAACATTTGTAAATGATTTCCCAAAACCACAAGCAACAATTCTCACTAGAAAACAAATGCATACCAACATACTGGAGGATTTTAGCCAAAATATTGGGGTCATCCCACAATAATGGGTTACACTTTTTGGCCAAACTTGACATTGAAATCAACATTTTCAGAGAAAACTCCACTTTTTGACACTTATAGTAGGTAAACTATTAGGAATTTGAAAATGATGTAAACTAGTGATTTGTGAGATTTTGTCTGTAGATTTTAAATGTATTTTTTTAAAAAAAAATTGAAATTAAATTGTAATTTTTTTGTGTCTCCCTCGATTACTAGTTTTTAATAGTAGACAACATTTTTAAAAAGTGGTGTGTACTTCGGCTCGTATAACTTTTTTTCTACAAAGGATAAAATTCTAATTCTTTTGAATTTAGGTTGGTAACACAAGTATCTAGGGCTTTCATTTTTTTTCATAGCATTTTGTTGAATATTTTTCTTTTAATTAAGTTTTGAAGTCAAAACATTTATAATTTAGACATAGGTGCACTTTGGCTCACCTAACTTTTTTGGTATGTATTGAAATTCAATTTTTATTTTTTTGTTAGAACGAGGACATCAATACCTAGTGTATATATATTTTTCAAATTTTTTTTCCTCAAATTTACTATTTTTCCACAATGGTTTTTCATCGAACTTAACATTCGGTGAAAAACCTATGTACAGTAAAACTAAAAAATAAAATATAAAATAAAAACAAAATATATTAAATTTATAGTTGTTGGAAAGCACGTTTCGATCACTACAATTATCCAACTTGGTTTATCAAGTTGACTCCATTTACACCTCCTTCCCAAGCTTTGATAGTCAAAAAAATGAATAAATTTTGAAATGGTGGAGGGGAAGGTGAAAAAAGGGGGTTCATTAGAAGGGGGTTCATTCGAACCCCCTTATATGGTGCAAGGGGTTCATTAGAAGGGGGGAGGGTTCATTAGAAGGGGGTGGTTCATTCGAACCCCCTTCATTAGAAGGGGTAAACCATTTTAAATATTTTGATGAGAATTTCTAATTATTCTTCGTTCAGAAAATTGTAACCCACTATTGTGGGTTTACCCATTAGTTCAGATACAGGACTCGAATATTAGAGTAACTTTAGTCTTGATCTTGCAGTTGCAACTCATATATCATGGGGACATCAATGACAAACAAAAAGTAACAAAATGAGATGTTCTTCATTTTTCCAACAATCTCCCCCTTTGTCATTGATGGCAACATGTGCCAAAACCAAAAAGAATATTTACAAAGTTCTTCTCCCCCTGTCACTAACAATCCATCACTTCACTCCCCCTTTGACATCAAGGATAAAGGGTGTGCCAAAAAAAAAAACAACTGAAAAATATTAAAACAAAGAAACATGTATCAACTAGAAGATGAAGAGCCTTGAAGCTCCTTCAGAGTACCTTCCCAGATTGTTTTTCCTTTTTCCTAGCCTTTCTTTGCTGCAGTAAACATTTTGTTCAAAGATTCCAACTCAATCAGAACTTCTTCAACACCTTCTTGAGTACCAGGAGTCAGATTTATTTTCTCAATTTTTTTAGCGCATGTCAGAGCTTTTATGCCTGGAGAGTATTCCATTCTTACAATATCAGTTAATAGACTGAATTTCTTGATGATTTCTTCTTTCTGTTTCTACAAGGCAAATAAATTTTCTCTGTGGGTAGTGATGGCCTTCCAGATTGTTTCTCTTTATCTTTATAAACACTATAAGTACCAGAAACAATAGATAACTGGGACTCAATTGAGTCCATGACAATCTTGATATTCTGAGTGGCATCCAACTACTTCAAGCAGTAAGATAGAACATCTGCTTCAGATTCACAAACTTTCACCGCTTCCAAACTCTTCTCGACACAGGAGTGTGCCAGAACACATTTTTCATGCAAAGCTAACAACCTTTTCTTCACCAAGTTTTCTTCTATCTCTTGTCTTATCTTTTCATTAAGTCCGAAGGAATACTCTTTGAAGGAGTCTAACAATAATCTACGATTTTCAACAGGGGTGAGAGATGTTTTGATGGATGCACTGGATAATGCTTCCTATAATGTTTTCAAAGCATCTTCTATCAGTTTCATTCCCTTCTGATGCATTTCAAGAATTTCTTTTCTTCCCAACGCTTGCATTGCCTCGCCCAACACAACTTTATGAACTGAAGACATCTTTTCTACATCAACATATCCCTCAATCACAGGAATTTTCAAAAGTTCTTGGGGAATAATAGGTTGAAATCTAATTTTCTTATATAACAAACCTTTCAATATATCACCACCAAAAGATGAATCACTGGGATGCTTCAAATATTTTACAATTTGTTTTTCTTCTTCATTTTTCCTGAAGGATTCCCCAACTGTCTTTTATTCCTCTCCCTTTTCTTTTTCTTTATCTAGTACCTCTACTTCTTCTTCCTCTATCTTTTCATCCTTTTCACCTTCATCCTCATTTTTATCTTCATCATTATTATCTTTATCATTATTGTCCTCTTCCTTGTTTTCATCTTTTTCCGGTTCTTTCTTAGGATTATCTTGACTTTCTTCTTCATTGCCCTGACCATCACCTTCATTATTGCCATTATTTTCTTCCTCATTACTTTTCTCTTTTTCTCCTTTTTCTTCTTCAGTATGCTCGAGAGGAGCATCATTATACATTTCAAGCTCATCTTCTCCTTTATTCTGCTCAATAACTTCATTACCAATATTAATTTCAACATTGAATTTGTCAGGAATATTTTCATTACCTATTTCCAAAGGAACATTTTCCTCAGCATTTTCAGCAGCAACATCATCACCAATTTTGAGCATACCATTCTTTTCTGCTTTCTCCCAGATAATTTTAGTTGTTTCCTTCCTTACATTCCTTATTAGCTTCTTATTTCTAGTCATCAACATATTTACCCTACCCTTTATTCGGAACATTTCAGCACAGATCTTCTTCAGGGATTCTAGATCATTAGGGGTCAAGGAGGACCCAATCTTATTATAATATGATGCATTTCTAATCTTTTCATCAAATCATCTCACATGCTTTTAGGAACATCTTTCTTTATGTTATCCCATTTTACTTCTAAGACAATGACATACTCAATAATAGCTAAAAGTAGTGTTTTATTGTCTTCTTCTCCAACGTCGTCATAGTATTGAGTTGTTGGTTGAAGCATATTTTCAAAAGTTAACAATGCATTAAGAGTTGGCTCAAGTTTATATCAGGGACTAGAACTTACCAGAATATCTTGTTCATCTTTCTGGTCGGCAGAGGTTTCATCAGCTACCTTGGCCTTCTTTGATTCAGGCTTGGTGTACACATGTATACCAAAATCATGTTCTTCTTCATCTTTAGAAGATGACACAATATGTACTCTTTTTGAACCAACAACATCTGTTGATGTACCTTCTCCAGAGGGTAAACTCCCTCTTCTTCTCCTTACAAGCTTTACTTCAGAATCTTCATCATCATCATCTTGATCATCTGTGACACTTAGATTATTCTCTCTTATTGCCTTCTCTTTCTTTCCTCTCTTTGCATGGGCAACCAAAGGAGTCTCTTTCCTTTTCCTGGATCTAATGGTAGGTTCGGAGGAAACAAGACCTTTACCTTTATCATCCTTTCCAGGTTTAGCTATAGGGGTTGCAGAGGATTTTGCAGAGGTATTTCTACCAAATCTTCTCAGACCAGATGATTTTTCCTCTCTTTGTGCCACCTTAGCCCTTCCAAGGGCAATCTCCTCATCAGTAAAACTAGCATCCTTAAGTGTTTTCTCCACTTTCTTCCTAATCTTAGGCTTATGTTGTTCCATATGAATTTCCATAGACTTCTCTGCATATGTCACAATTCTAGGTTTATTGGGGTCATTTGGATTCTTCAACAACATCTGTACATAGCCTTCAACTTCTTCTTCTATTATTTCATATCCAAGAGGCTGAATCTAGATAGTTCGAGGTTCTACATCCTCAATCATGCATTCATCAGTGGAGACATGAAATATGATTTCATGCTTATACTTCTCCACAATTTTCCTCAGAATTCTATCTCTTTCATTCATATTTCTTTTAAATATTGCAAAGAAAGCTATTAGGGCATCCTCTTGAGCGTTCAAATTTCCAAGATTATGCATGTGCTCAAAAATTTGATGTCCCACCAGTCTGGATGGGTTCTAGAATACATCTTCACTTTTCTTTGGAAATTTCTTCAAGAAGTAAAACAATAAACATATGATCAATGAACCAAACTTAAAGGCATAATTCTTTTCATTTGATTGCTTTACGTTTTCTAACAATTGCAGTTGAAGAAGCTCACAAAGGTCATAATTTGCACCTTTCACTACCATATCATAGCTAGTATAGATGTTGTGGTTGAAACAAAATTCTCCCTGTTTGTGAAATATATCTTGTGACCTATCATGAGAGATGCATACTTCACAACAAGATTGGTAATAGTCTTCGTTGCTAGGGCTCTTTTGTCCAATATTGCTCTAGTGAGTTTCATCACTACTTCGTTCTTTATATATTTTAACACAGGTATTGTTCCTTTATCCCAAAGCCTAGTTTAAACCCTAATCACTTCTTTCGTTATCAAGTGTTGCCTATCAGTCCAGAGAAATTTGTCATGGATTCTGCTCATAACCATCTTCACAATTTTTTCATCGTAGCTAAAATTAGGGAAATTGTTCCAGATATGCAACCTTTTATCAACCACATTTGAATACTTGGGTTTTATCCCAAAATTATCGCCAATAAGCTCTTTTTCCCCAGAGGTCAATCAATTTTACGTGATTGTACTCCTCAAAATTAACTCTAATCATCATCCTAGTATCCTTTGTCCGCATTACGCCATGCAGAATTGACAAAAATGTGCCGATGGAATCATCTTCAAAGACTTTCAAAGATTATTTTTTGTAAGAGGGGCTCAGCCTCTCTGATACCTTCACAACCACGGGAGTTTCCATTCTACTGAATTCAAGCAAATTCACCAAAACACAACTCAAGAATTATAAATACCTTTTTCTGCACACTAAACCGTAGCTAGGGTTTACACAGCTCAAACTCCAATTATCTTTAGGAATGCTCCAAAAGTTCTCCAATTCTTCAAATGCTCGAATGAACTAAATTCCTTGATCATTTTCTTTATAAAATAGCAATTTTCCCTAATTTGTATTTATTGCGGTAGACTTCAAAAAGCTGCTAAAAATTCCTTTCTTTTTATATAAACAAACCCTAATTTTCTCTGCAAAGAATCATTCCTTCAAATTCTCTACCGGTTCCTTTTTCATAACCTATGAAAACTCAAGCTTCATCTCTCTTCTTCGTTCCAGCCTTTGACACACAATTTTTCTAGGGGGTTCTTTCAATTTTTTGATAAAGCTCCCCCTACGACCTTACTAGGTCTAGTTACTGAACAAATCGTCCATATCGAACGAGGGCACAAACTCATCAGTAGTCTTTGGTTCTTCTTTCTTTCTCTAAATCTTTCTCATCTCTTGCTTAATCTCATCTTTTTCAGTCTTCTTCACAGATTCATTCTTTTCTACCGGATTGGTCTCCTTACTCTTCTTGCTTTTGCAAACTCTTGAAACGTGTCCTAGTTTGTTACAGTTATAGCAAACAATAATTTTCTGATTAGATTGACTTCTGTTGAATCTTGTTCTACACTGATTAGCTTTATGTCCATACTTGTTGCGAGTATAACAGTAGCCATTAAAGGATTGGTTCATTCTTCCATTAAACTGATTCATCATCGAAGTTCTGCACTCACTTTCCCTATATCCAAATCTTTTGCATGCAAAGCATTGACCAAAAAAAGGACCGAGAAATTGATTCATCCTGCTTCTACATTCAGTTGCCCTATGACCAAATTTATTGCATGAAAAACAAGTGCCATTGAAAGAAGGGTACCTTTGTGGATTAAGCTGTCTCACCAGAGGTCTCCTAGCAGATTTTATGGAATTTCCTTTTTCTTTTCCTTTATCCAGAGCCTTCTGATCATTCTTGTTTTTAGAGTTTTCATCGACATCATTTCCTAGACCACCTTTGTCTTTGCTTGGTTTCTGCCCTACAATTAATTCATCAAGCCTATCCAAGCTAGCTTTGAAGTTGTTTTCATAGAGTTTTGCCTTCTCCAGATCCACTTTTAGATTCACAATTTCTTGCTCAAGCTTAGTGTAATCTTCATACTTTCTTTGTACCAGTTTTTCCATACAGTCTTCTATTCTTTTCTTTTCTTCCACTTGAACTTTCAAACCGACAATATCTTCATTAGCCTTCTTCAACTGATCAGTTATTTCCTTATGCCTATCTTTGAATTTCTTTAACTACTCCTTAAGCTTCTAGACACATTTGTTTTCTTCTTCAAGATTCTCTTTCAGATCTCTATTTTCTCTTTCAACTTTATCAAGATCCTCAAGAGCAGTCCAAACCTCTCCTTTGTCATTCATTTCTTCCACCTTTCGGATTTCCCTCAAGCTGTTAGGCTTAACCAGAGGAACCTTGCTCTGATACCAATTGTTAACGATCTAAGATACTTAGAGGGGGGTGAATCAGTATCTTCTTAAATTTTCTGATCAGATACCATCCAATTATACCAATGCAAACAATAGAAGAAATAAATAAGAGCATTAATAGAACATAAAATTAGAGAACACAAGAACACCAGGATTTTTACGTGGAAAACCAAAAATGGGAAAAACCACAATGAGTGTTAGCTCACAATATTGTATAATCGGTTATAGAATAGTACAAAATGGGTGGCTCGCTGTCAGGACTCACTGTCCATAAACAAAGGCTCACTGCCTACAAAATTACAACAATTGAATGGCTTTTAGCTAGAAAATGAACTGACATAGTATACCTAATAAGTGCAAATTCAGTTCTACTATAGCTCAATAAATGGACTTGACACACTTCATTATGTTTGAACTACTTCGCATCATCACACACTCGCATACATCTTCTCCAAAAAAATTTTGTTATATATACCCAATCTCTTTCACAAGCATCAATTAGGTTGGCCTAATTAGATGCACTTCATATTTACCAAAAATACAATCTATCGGCTACAAGCTTCAAAAAAGATAACCCACATGCTTCAACAAGTCAACACAGACCTAAAATAGGTCACACATATATCCACATAACAAAACTATTTTTCAGCTTTGCACAATTTACTAAAGAGGTCAGCCAAAAATTAGACTTCAAACCAAAAAGAAAAAACATTTTGTATAAGCACTGGATGCGCGAAGTCTTGAGAGAACGTTCTCCCAACATCTGTAAACCATTTCCCAAAACCACAAGCAACAATGCTCACCATAAAACAAATGCACACCAACATACTGGAGGATTTCAGCCAAAATACTGGTTCAGATACCAGACTAGAATACCAGAGTAAATTTAGTCTTGATCTTGTAGTTGCAACTCATATATCATGGTGACATCAATGACAAACAGAAAGTAACAAAATGAGATGTTCTTCATTTTTCCAACACTTTGTTCCTCTTTTTAGAATCTTTTTGGGGATATTTAGAAGCAAAATGACCAACCTCTCCACACTTTAAACATTTGAAAGGTATATTACCTTTGTGCTTGTCGATACCCCTCTTCAAATTTCTTACAAAATTTGCTTCTTCATTAGTGTCACTATTTGTATCAGATGTCATACATTTCCTTCTTGTTGGCTTTGAAGGATGCTTCCTTCTTTGTAACTTCTTTGTCGAACTCTCTCATTTCAAATGTAATAAGTGAAACATATAATTGATCCATTGAAATTTTATCCATATCTCTAGCTTCCTCAATAGAAGATACTTTAGAACTATAAGATTTAAGAAGAGATCTCAGTACTTTTTTGACCACCATAAATTCTTCAAGTTCTTCACCAAGTCCTTTGATTGTATTGACCACTTCATCTACCTAGAGCACATATCTAACAATATCTTCATCCTCTAACATTTTCAAGTTCTCAAACTTTCCTTTGTAGATCTACAACTTGGATTGTTTCACTTTGATATCTCCTTCATAGATGCCACTAAACTTATCCCAGACCTCCTTTGTTGAATTGCAGTGCATTACCTTTACAAGATCAAAATCTAATAGCCCACTCAAGATATCATTATTTTCTTTTCCATTGTTCTCATAGGCTCTAATCTTAGTCAGATTAGTTGGAGGAGTAACAGGAAAAGTATATCCATCTTTGAAAATTTTCCAAACACCATACCCCAAAGAGGATAGATGGGTTTCCGTTCAGAATCTCAAGAAATTGAAATGTATTTAATGAAACCTAGGAACCTCATGAGATCCTTCTTGTGCCATCCTGGATCTTCCTCGATTTTATAGACTTCTTCTAAGGAACTAGGCTTTGATACCAATTGTTGAACATGACCCAAAATACTGAGAGGGAGGGTGAATCAGTATTCTATCAAATCTCAAAACTTTTGGAACAAAAGAAATTTCAAACTCTATAGCATAAGCAAGAAGATGAAACATAGAAATAATGCACAACACAACACAACACCAGATGTACGTGGAAAACCCTAGAGGGGAAAATCCATGGTGATAAATACTACTAAGAGTTATTGTCCTAATCCAGCCTCACAAATGAATAATAGTTACAACTTTGTTTTAGGGCTACAACCCAAGGAAGCAACTACTCCCTGAAAAGGGGTTTTAGGGTCACCCCAAGGAAGCTACAACTCCTTACATAATTTTTTTAGGGCTACAACCCAAGGAAGTTAACACTCCACCATGGTTTCCCCATAGACTGTTAAAGAGAGCAGCCCAACTCCAAGTTACACTTATGAGGCCTAGCTTGGATAGGGACTTGGATTATGTTGGAACCTAAAATTTCCTTCAAATTTTGGAAAAATTTAAGGTTCCCATGATGAGAATATTGATGGCAGCACTCAAAAATGCACCTGTACAATCTGTCCAGGAGCCTACTTTGAAAAATCATAAATTGAAACCGGTTCAGTTTCATGCCGAACCACTTTGCAAGCATGTTTATTTGCCATATGTGAGTGTGTACACATGATTTCAGCTTCCTACAATTATTTTTGATAGATTTTGAAAGTACCAAGTTGGAGGGCTCTAGAAAGCTTGTTGGCTGCATAGTGTTGAATATGCCAGAAAAGTCAACTTTGGAGGATAATATCTATGAGTTGGATGACTTTCTTTAAAAATTGACTGTCATTTAAGATTCTTACCATACTAATGTGCTCCCATGTCCATTTCCAAAACCTCAACATTTCATTTGATTTTTTTTTATAATCGAAAGCAAATGGATTTTACTCGGTTTTGACATCTGCATTTCTAGAAAATTTCACAGAGGTCACTTTTGACCATCAATATTTTGTGAAGAAAATGGATTAGTGAAAGACCCTTTTGCACACGTATTTATGGGAGCTAAATGAACTAATTCCCTTGGTTGTAGCTTGTCGAGAAGAGATTTTATATTTTTTCAAAATGGCAAATTGGTGAGTTTCAGATGATTTTTGATAGGGGTAGTTTCAGAAAAGGCTGGGTGAGAAACTTTGAGTGTTAATAACTTGCAATGTTAATGGCTTCATGCAAATATATTTTGCAACCATACTTCCCTACCATCATTCAACATGTCAGTGAATTTTTGTGGCTCTGGGAGACTGTTCGATCAATTTTCTAGAATGATTATGGAGGCTACCTAACTCATTTCGATCACTGTGCAAAATGTCAAAAATCAAATCTTTATAATTACCTACTTTAATTTAGGATGCATTTCAAATTTTTGATGGAATGAAATAAGGTGTCATGGAATACAATTATTTATCCTCTAAGTGTTGTGGTAGAAATGCACACAAATATGGAAACATAGACAATGTGCAAAAGTACTTTATGAAAATGCCTCAATAGAGGTGTGGTTAACACTTTCATGCAGATATGATTAACAGGTACTAAGAAAAAAGGCTCACAAGAAATATTCCTTTAAATCCTATGTTTATGAAAGAATCTTTGGTGAGTTTGCAAATGTGAATTCCTATATGAGTGATTTAATCCATATTATTCTAAATCCTAAAAATCAGAGGTAGGAGTTCATGGCCCAATTCAAGGATGTCAAACATAGTGACTCTTTTGATCTAATCTTCATCTCACCCAATTGTATCTATGGAAAGTTCATCATAGCAAGAATATTCATATTGTTCATCCTAATATAGAGGATTTATTCTTTGGGATCAGAGGAATCACATTCTACTTCTAAATGGACATTAAAAAAAATTGATTAGTCTGAGGCATACATTGACAACAATGTGAAGAATATGGAATTGGGAGATGTTTCCATGAGTCTCAAGCCTAAAGTAGGTTTCACAGTAGCACTCGAAGACCTCAA
The DNA here is from genome assembly GCA_007258455.2 of Sequoia sempervirens. NCBI lineage: Eukaryota > Viridiplantae > Streptophyta > Pinopsida > Cupressales > Cupressaceae > Sequoia > Sequoia sempervirens. Next base: position 905,785,173 of record VDFB02281492.1, read on the forward strand.
GGTTTGAAAGGGTTAAAACAAGACAGTGATTTCATTTTGAAAAATAAACTGTTTAATGGCCTATAAGCAAACGAAATCATTTTCATGGGAATCCTCTTTGCATGCGCCTAGTTGATGAAGGCCATTATTCAGTCACAACAAGAACAGGTCACTGTGTAATTGTGATTAACATCCTTGAGAAAATTGGTTTCATGGATGATGTCGATTGTTTGATGGAAAATGCACCATTTGGACTAAATGCTAGCATGTAGAGGGTATTGCTTGGTACCTACAACCAATAAGAGGCGTAAGCAAAACATATGAAGTAATTGAACCAATCTGCTATGGAGACAATGAAATAAATCATATTTAAATTTGGGGTGTTCTCTTCGATGGGTAATTATCAAAGTTTCTAGAAATATATGTTGTGGCATGAGAGAAATTCATTCAAACCATGTGGAAAATCTCATACATTGTTTTCTCAACAATAACCCCACAAAATTTTCTATATACTAATTTTTTTGAGTAGCAGGGGATTTGATAGGAGATCCGTCGTGGTTAGAAAGAAGGAATTGGATTTCAAAGATGAGGGAGTTAGAGTTAAAATTTGAGGAAGAGAAAGGGTTCAATAATCGTGTTGAAGCATGGCATGAAGGCTGAAGCAAGAAAGGAGATTAGAGACGTTGGATACCAATGAATGGAATTATGCTGAAAATGAGGAGGAGAGATAATTTGAGTCTACAATTTCTGTTACAAGATTTGTAATGACAAGATTTTAACACCATCATCATCATCATTATCGACAATGTCACTGTCTCAGTGGAATGGTAATGGTAGTGATGACGAGGAAAAATTGGAAAACATCTCGTCTTCACATTCAAGAAAGAGTGGAAAATCTAGCAATCACAATGATGACAGCCCTACAAACATTGCTTCAACAACACCATATCCAACTGGGCCTTATCAACATATTAGTTTCAGCCCTCATGTCAAGGTGCATCAAAAGAGGATTCTTTCAAGCCTGGAAACGAAGTAAGGTGTTCCACACATATAAGAAAAGGAAGACTGGTATCATCCATTGAAGGAGAAGCCTCTCCAATTTTTTTTTCCTATTGTATTAGCAGGAGTGATGATGAACCTGATGAATATAGTGAAGACATAGAAGACACCCAACAAAGTGTCTTAAAAGATTCACAAGAATATTTTGGAAATGATACTAGTAGAGATCCTGATAATGGATACATTTTACATGATATTCATGTGGATAATAGTTTGAACCCTCTCATTGACTCCTCAGACCTCCATTAAGATTGATTATTTGTATGAAGGTATTGATTCCTACTCCAGTCACCAGGGTGAGGTTTGAAGAATTAATCATGGATCTTTTTAGGAAATGCATGGAGCTAGTTGGAAAGTTTGTGTAGGGAATGAAAATTACTTTCCTACATTCCTGCAAACAACCCAATAGTAAACCCTAAAACCATGCAGTGTTGTAGCAAAAAACTCATCGAAGAGAAAATAAATATCCGAGTGAGTGATTTTTAAATCCCCCTGATATTCTGATGGAACAAAAGGCATATGAGTAACTTGAAGAATTTATCAAGGACAGGAGTGAGCATCGGCAAAAGTAAAGTTTCAATCACTCTGATATAGGGAATGCACCCCTGCCAAAATGTGAGTAAAGATTAAATGAATATTACATAGAAGGGACATTTGGGTATCAGATTGACTATTTTTAAGTCACTTTGAAATCCCAAGGAATAGGAACAACATACTACTGAAGTATTTTATCGAATGGAGAATCCAACATCGGTGGAACAAAATATTAAGTCCCTTCAATGGATGTGAAGGCATGAACAATGCGAAAAAAGAAACTATTAAAGTAATCATGGCATAATGTTTTGGAGAATATAATTTTACCAAAGGCGTAATGATAAATTAAAACTAGTGTTACTCAGAAGTAAAATAATTTTATCAAAGGAATTAAGTAGGTAATTATTTTACCTAAAGAATAGTGCATACAATTGAAAGTAAAAAATTTCATGGAGGAAGTTAAAAGGGAACATAAAAGATATGAAGTGGGTAATAATTTTACCCAAAGGAAATTTTTAGGGGTAAAATATAAGTGATAAATTGCAGCAAAGGAATTAGAATTAAAGTATTGCAAAACACTTTATTTTTCACAGGAAGACGAAGAAATTAAATTAAATATTTTATTTTTGTTGAAAATGATCGAGATGATGAAGAGATGCACTAGGTGGATATCTGAAGGGTCACAACCTTTGGAAGTATAATGTATATATGTAAGATAAAATCAATAATCAAGAGGCATTAGGAATTAGATATTAGATAGTAGGTATAATATGTTAGAAAATGAAGACTTTTGATGCATATTGTAAAACCTTTTGAAGCAATTTAATGGAGAATAATATTATAATCTAGTGTCGGACATATTTTTGTTCAACTATTTTTTTATATTGATTCATATATGTTATATTTGTTGTCTCCAAAATGGTTTTCCTTTGTTATTCAAATTAATGTATCAAGGATACTTCTAATTTGTCAACACACATTTGTTGCCTCTGTGTGATCCATCTTGATTTTTTTTGCAAGAGAGATTTAAAACTCCTTTTAAGGAATTTATTTTAATTGGTTTCTACCGGGAATTAAAATCCTTTTAATTAAATCATCTTAACTGGTTTCCCTCAAAATAGAATTAAAATTATTTCAAATGTCATAGTAACCTAGGAAGATATCATTGGGATTTGTAAGAAGAGCCTGATAGCTTACAACCTTGCGCTTGTATACAAAGTATAAACATCTGAGAGTTTCAAAAAGTTTGAGTTAAGCCAAGAAGGAGGACACATCTATCATACACATCTTGAATCCATTGCCCAAAGTAGCACTGGTCATATTCATTGTAAAACAATACTTTGTAAAAACTTATTCACACATTCAAATTTTAAACATTCATAGTAGGATTAGTTGTTAACTTTGCATCTATTTCACATTTCATGCCATTGTGGATAGATCCTTAAAATTAAATAAGTCACACAACCTTTAAATCTACTCCATTATTAAGGTACACCCACCTAGGTCTAGCAGAGCCTGAAGTGTAGGGAGTTCTCAACCACATCGGTTAGCTCTGTTCGTTAGTCAAAAATGTTGTAAGCCTAACCATAGAACTTGGAATCCTCTTAGGGTTTGCAACCTGTGTTTTTGAGACCTAACAAATTGGTGACTCTTTTGGGGATAAACTTGAGAAATTTTGATGGAAGACCGTCTTATCATAGAGTCAAGGATTGAAAAATATAACTCCACTGGTGGAGAAAACCTAGAAGATAAAATCATTCCTCTTTTGAAAAGAGGTGGCAACTCTATTAAAACAAATATGATAAAGAATGTGTAGACATTTTGGAACAACATCATTTTGGTCAAAAATAAAGGTTAAAGATTGCTACAGATTTCTTATTTAAGTATGTATTCTAATTCTTATTTTCCCAATGCAAATTATGGTGCTCATGATGGCCCTACTTCAACAAGAAAATTTACTGAGATAAGGGAAGAGGTTGAACGAATGTTGGAACAAGTGGAAATACTTGAGTTGACAAAGAAAAAGGAAGAATTTACTCAACAACTGCTACAATTAAGAGTTGAACTTGTTTAAGATACATCACAATATATAAAACTCTCTAATGAGGATGGATATGTGAATGCAAGTGGCCTTTTGACTCCAAAAGTACCTCATAATGCAATTGAAAATCTTGGTGATGGAAGTAGTGCTTATTATACACAACAAAAACATTTTACACCACAAGCCTCAAATCAAATAAATGTTTATCATACCCCTTCTGGTCAAAGACTAGTAAGCTACCAAGATCATGAATACAATTAGTATCCTGAGCATTTTCAGTATCAATATCAAACTCCGCATCAAAATATGCAAAACAATGTCAGCCCACTTGGATGTGTCAATCAAAGCTCGCAGCAAGAAACACATTAGCCACATAGGGGGATATTTTGTCATGAAGTATACAAACCACTTGATTTCAAAAACATTCAAGGTTACTCACCCTATCCCTTTGGATGTAAAAAATATTTTTCCAAAATTTAATGGATATGAATCTACAGGCACATACCTACATCAATTCATTGATTTAATGGTGAATTATCAAATCAACGAAGAGGATGTTATCATGAAACTCTTTGTGAGAAAATTAGAAGGTATTGCTTTAGAAACTTGGTTTTCCGACTTGCTTATGCATTCTATAGCTTCATGGGATGAACTTGCAAGTAAATTCATGTAGCAGTTTGAGGGCAAAGAAGATGAGTATGCAAATATTCAAGAAAGAAGTCAAGATCTTTTAGATGCATTTTGTGGCATAAAGAGACATGAAGGAGAATTTGGACACTCCCTACTCGGTAGAAATATGTATATCTATGTGAAGATACCTTTTAATCTTCAACCTAATGAGTCCATGTGCATTAAGCAGTTCATGAGAATATATGACCCTCATTCAGTTCATTGACCTGAGTCATTGAAGTCGGCTACTTTTTGGGCAGTTGTGGGTATGGATTTGTGATATAGAAGTATTTAGGCATGAGGATGCTATCAATGTTGAATCTAATGGTGATGAGTATGGAGAAATTGATCAAATTATGCAGCCAATAAAGGAAATATGTGCAAGTGAAATTTTCAATAATGATGTTCCAAACATAAATGAAGATAAAATTATTGAAGACAAATTCTCCACCTTGGACTAGGATTACAATATTGAACACATTGATGAGAACAAAATTCCTAAGGAATGCATTGGTGATGAAGCAGATGAAGGAAAAACTCTACTCAATAGTGAACAAATAACACATCCATTTATAATTGAGTGTCATGATGACACAATTAGTGAAGAAGAAATATGCATACCTGAAAATGGTCTTATATTTTTTTCAAACCCATTGTATGATCAAATAACAAAAGAAGATCAAATGAAATTTTTCCAAGGTGTGCCAAAACATGAATTTCATGTGTGTTCAAATCCATTCTACAGTGAGGATGAAGCATTCTCAGATGATCAAAATGATGTATCAACTTGTGAAGGAAATAATTATGCTAATAAAAGTGTCACAATTGATTCCAATGACTTTTAGTATTGTTGTGATGATGGAAAGGATGAAGAATACATCAGTAATGAGGAAAATGAAGAAGCATGTTCACTCAGTAGTGAACAAATTTCAACTTGGCTGGCTATGGAATATCAGAGATGTGCATAGAAGAATGATGTTGAAGATTCATTCCCAACATACATTTTCTTTGATAGTGAAGATACTATGTGTGATAATGATGATAAGCTGCAAGATGAGTGTGAAAGAGTACATTTAGGGTTACATTCTGATAAAATAGAAACAAATGGTGGGCATGAATTTCATTTTAACAGTGCTCCAAAACTACACACTTTTATTGAGTCTTGGAGTATAAAGGATTCAAATATGTTAAATTTGCAAGTTAATAATTTTTATGATAAGAGTTTCAAGATCACAACTATGTGGGTGAGCTACATATGATGTTGGAGATGAATGAAATTCATGTAATGCTAAGCATAATTTTTACAATGATGAAGGAAATCTTGAAGCTAATCAAGATCCTATGTTTATCTTTGTTGAAGAAGGGATATGTAAATTAGAATAAGATATCCTTGAGAATGGCATTAATTTGCATATCATGGATAACATTGTTGCAAGAATGGAGAAAGGAATGAAGGTGTTGTCATTGATGTGAACTATTAAATTAGTTATCTACTAATTGTTGTTGTCATTAGTGTCATGGTTATAGGTTATTGGTTGCATATGTTGAGGATATTGAGAAAATTGTATTAAAGAAAGTCTATAGGTATTCAGTTATTGCTTCGAGTAATGATCTGGTATTTTCCCCTATGTTTGTGTAGTTCAGATATGTTGGTCTTGGTTGTTGAAGGTTGATATATCTAGATTTTTGGTTGTTGGTTCATTGTGAAGTTCGAGTTGTGTTCACCAGTTGTGAACTATGTTTTTCTGCATTTTGGTTGAGGTCCGAGAGAAAATTTGCTGGTTTGGATTTCTCTTTGATGAAGTCTTTTGGCTTGCAGTTCTAGAGTTAAGATGTTTTGATTACATTGAAGATATTTTTGGTTTCTAAAAGTTTCGAGCTTAATTGTTCTATGTGTTTTACATTGGTTTGGCCAAACTTGTGTTAAGCACTATCTTTGAAGTTGATGAAGTGTGTTGGATCTATTTTGGGTCCTAGTGAAGCGAGTGTTTGGGTTGCCCTCATTCTAATTCCACCCTAGGATGTTTTGGCACTGACCTAATTTGAATTTGAATTTGGATGGCTGAATTTGGATCTTTTTCAAGGTTGGAGTAGTATAAATATAGGATGAGATAGTAATGAAAAATATACAAGAGAAAAGAAGGAATATAAGTGAAAGAGTAGATGCAATATTGATGCTATTCAGAAACTGTGTGTGAGTTGTGTTTGGCATATCAGTACAAAGCTTAATGTTGAGTTTCTGAATGTAGTGAGAAGAAGGAAAACTCTATCATGCATGCAAATTGATCAAGTGACTGTGGTTGAATCCTTTGTTGCATTGGGATTGTAGTCTCTTTGTCACAAGTCTTATTTCTATCTCTATGGTAGTGAGCCCTTCGGGTTGTAGCCCTGTTGGATAGTGAGTCCTTGTTCTGGATAGTGAGTCCTTAGTTTAGGTAGTGAGCCTTTTTGTAATCAGTTTTGATATTCTCTATAGTGTGAGTTAATCCTCACTGTGGTTTTCCACATAAATCTGGTGTTATTGTGTTTATGTGTTGGATTTGAGTTTTTGCATTGGCATTTGATGATTAACCATTTAAGCAGTTTCAAGTATTAGTTTTGATGATTGAATTAAAGGATAAAATATGTGACAAATGGTTCACCCCCCCTCTCAATTTTCCTATTCAACAATTGGTCTTAGACCTTGGTTCCTTGGTGAAGAGCTTAACCACTTGAGGAAGGTCTAGGATGGATAGAAAAGTGATCTTTGATTATCCAAGGTTTGATGGAACTAATTATGGTATCTGGAAGGTATTGATAGAAGAATATCTAGAGTATTAACAATATGATGTGGAGAAAGCTTACAATAATCCTTATAATCCTCTTGCTAATGGTCTGAGTACACCTGAAGAGATTAAAGCACATGAAGTGAAAAATAAGGTGAAGTTCATCTTGAAGAATAGTCTGGTACATTTTGAGTTGATTAAAGTTCAAAATTTGAAGACAACTAAGGAAATCTAGGATGCTTTAGAAAGAGATCATGATGGTGATGAAAGAGTTAAAGAAGTGAAATTCTAGAATTTGGAAACAAAGTTTGATCTTATACATATGTCTGAAGATGAAAATGTTAAAGCTTATGTACAGAGATTGGATGAGGTAGTGGCTAGAATGCAATCACTTGGCACTACTATAGATGAAACTAGGATTGTAAAGAAGATTCTCAGAACTCTTCCCGATGCTTACAATGAGAAGGTGAGTGTTATTGAGCAGAATATAGATTATAAGACTTGTATTAAGTATCTGTTGTTAGTATTTTTGACATCATATGAGATGAGGAAGTCAAGTCTAAGAAATGGAAGCAAATCATAGACTTCCTTTAAAGCTATAAAAGATGAAGATTCGGAGGAAGAGAACTTTGATGAAATAGAAGCTAACTTTGTAAGAGGAAAGGCTCTGATAAGTATGAAGGTAAGTTTCCCTTTAAATACTTTAGTTGTGGAGAAATAAGTCATTATGCTACAAAATGTCTAGAAAGAGCTAAAAGAAATAAACAAAGATATGAGAAAGAAAAGAAAAGAAAGAAGATTAGTAGAGCATACTATGTAAATGAGAATGCTAGTATTTCTGATGAAGATTGAGAATATGAAGATCCAGATGACAATGAATGCTTGTTCTTGGTGATTTAGGATGAACCTACTTCTACTAATTTAGAAAAACAGGTAAAGGAAAGCCCTTCGGAGAAGAAGGAGAAAAATGAAGGTACCATTATCTCTGCCCCACATGCTAAACAAGAAAATAATTTTTGGGTAGTTGATAGTGGTTGTTCACATCACATGACTGGTGATAAGAGTAGGTTTGTTAAGCTTGATAAATATGATGGAGGCTTGGTTATGTTTGGAGATGATACTAGTGCCAAAATATATGGGATAGTTTCAGTAAGTTTTGATGGAAAGAATCATACTAATGATGTTTACTATGTTAAGGGTTTAAGGCATAATTTTTTGAGTGTTGGTTAGATGTGCAGAAAAGGATATGATCTTGTGTTTAAGTATGAGAAATGTGAGATCCAGAAAGGATCTAAAACATTGATTGCTATAGGAAAGAAATCTAAAGGGAATATCTATCAACTTAAGGGTGTTGATGGATGATGCTTTATGACTCAGATAAATGATAGTTGGTTATAGCATTGGAGAATGTATCACATGAATTCTAATAACTTGGAAAGGATTAGTGTTTTTCAAGCCATGAGAGATTTACCAAGAATTACAAATCCTATTAATGCTATTTGCAAGAATTGTTAGCTTAGGAAGCAATCAAGAAATCACTACAAATCAAAGGAACAATCTACTACCAGACTACTGGATTTAGTTCATACAGATCTTTGTGGTCCTATGAGAGTGAGAAGTCTACTTGGTGAAAGGTACTTTATTTTTTTAATTGATGATTATTCTAGGTATACATGGGTTACAATTCTTAGAGAGAAATCATATGCATTAGATAGATTCAAGGAATTCAAGACTATGGTTGAAAATGAAGTGAATTTGAAGATAAAATGCTTAAAATTTGACAGAGGTGGAGAATTCACCTGCCATGAGTTCAATATGCTTTGTGAAGTGCATGGAATAAAGAGATAGTTATCTACCCCAAGAACTCCTCAACAAAATGGAGTTGTTGAGAAGAAAAATAGAATAGTTCAAGAGGCTGCTAGATTAATGATTATTGAGGTTGGTTTACCAGAAGTTTACTGGAAAGAAGCTATTCATACTATTTTTTATGTATTCAATCAAGTTCAAGCAGGAGAAAAAAATACAAAGACTCCTTATGAGCTATGGCATGGGAGAATTCCTACAGTTAAGTATTTCAAGGTATTTAGAAGCAAATGCTATATCAAAAGAGATGAGGAAAATTTGGGTAAATTTGATGCAAGAAGTGATGAAGGCATATTTCTTGGATACTCTACTAAAAGAAAGGCATACAGATGTTTCAATAAAATACTGAGAAAGATTGTAGAGAGCTTGAATGTGAAGGTTAATGAGACAATGAAGAGTTCTATTGATTTTGATGGATATGTGTCCGATTAACATGAGTGTGTACAAGAATAGAAGAAATTATGGAAGAATAGGATAAAGATGAGCAAAAGAAGCAAGATGAACAAAATGAAAGAGAAGAAGATGCTCTGGTGATGTCCCCTAGGACACCTAGATGCATACAAAGGAATCATTCAAAAAATTAGATTATTGGAGACAAGACAAAAGGCACGTTAACTAGAAGTAAAGCTATTGCAGAAGTAGATTTATGTCTATTCTCTGAAATCGAACCGAAGACAGTAAGTGAAGCATGTAAAGATGAACACTGGAAGGAAGCAACGAAAGAAGAAATTTGCGATTGAGAAGAAAAAGAATTGGGAATTGGTCCCAAGATTGGCAGAGAAAAACATCATTGGATCAAAATGGGTGTTTAGAAATAAGTTGAATGAGAATGGAGTTGTTAGAAACAAAGTGAGGTTTGTGTGTAAAGGGTACTCACAATTAGAAGGCATAGATTTTCAGGAAACTTTTTCCCCGATAGCAAGAATGGAAGCCATAAGGATGTTCTTGGCATTGGTTTCTCATAAAATTTTCAAAGTCTATTAGATGGATGTCAAGTCATCATTTCTGAATGGTGAGTTGGAAGAAGAAGTTTACATGGAACAATCAAAAGAATTTCAATTAACAAATCAACTGGATATGGTGTGCAAATTGAAGAAAGCTTTATATGGGTTGAAGCAAGATCCTAGAGCTTGGTATGCAAGGTTAGATAGGTATCTGATTCAGCAAGGATTTAACAAGAGGATGATAGACAGTAATTTGTACTTTAAGATTGAAAATGACAAAATATTGATTGTAGTTGTATATGTTGATGACATTATCTTTGGAGGAAATGAAAAGATGTGTAAGATGTTTGCAGAAGAGATGCAAAATGAATTCAAAAGTTCTATATTTGGGGAGATGAATTTCTTTCTTGGGCTACAGATTAATCAAACAGAGAAAGGAATTTTCATTTCACAGTTTAAGTATGTAAGAGAGATGTTGAAGAAGTTTGGGATGGACGGTTCCAAATTGGTAAGTACTCCTATGGTGACTGGTTGCAAATTGGATAAAAATGATGATTCACCTAAGGCTGATCAGAGAAAGTATAGATCTATGATTGGTAGACTATTATATTTGATTGCTACTAGACCAAATATTATGCGTGCAGTCTATCTTGTGGCTAGATTTCAAGAAGATCCTAAGGAGACACATGTTGATGTTAAAAGAATATTCAAATATTTGAATGGCACTCTGGATTATGGATTGTGGTATCCTAAAGATACTGACTTTACACTTAGTGCCTATATAGATGTAGATTGGGTTGGATGTGTAAATGACATAAAGAGTACAAGTGGTGGTGTATTCTTTCTTGGATGCAGATTGGTGGCATGGTTGAGTAAGAAGAAAGATTCAATCTCTTTGTCTACTACTAAAGTTGAGTATATTGCTACTGCATTTTGTTGTACACAAGTTCTATGGATGAAACAAACATTAAAAGATATCATAGTGGTATATGATGATCCTATTTCTATCTTCTGTAATAATACAAGTGCAATTAATATTTTGAAGAATCTTGTGATGCACTCGAGGATGAAGCATATATCTATTAGATATCATTTCTTTAGAGAGAAGTTCATGGAGAATGAAGTAAAACTTGAGTATGTTCTGACGAAGGATCTGCAGACACACAAAATTAGCATTATGCATATGCATCCGCTCATTCATAAATCAAATTCACATTCATCCACTCACTAAATAAATCAAACACAGCAAATCCATTCACTAGGTAAATCAGGTCTTTAATTAAATAAATCAAACTTTATTTAATTAAAATCTCAAAAGTCATTTCCCATCCTTTTCTGATTTAAATAAATCAAATATTTGAGTCAAATTGGTCAAACTCTTCTAATCATCATTAAGCTAACCTAATCCTGATTAAACTAACCTAACTACCCATCACATCCTCTAGATATTCCCACTTGCACAAATAAATCAATTTATTGATTTATTAAAATCAATATTTTCACTCAACATGGCATCCATGAGGAATATTCCATCAATTTTGAATTCAAAAACAAGTGGACATGTACATCCAACAAGTCATTTATGAGCTCTTACATGGCTCTTACATGTCCCTTGCACAAGTCAAACTCAGCATTTATTTCACAATTTGAATTTGAAATTTCCCCCTCTTTGGCACATTTCCCAAATCTTGCACACTCCTCAACCACTCACAAGTTGACAAGTGGCCTCTTTTCATTGGCTTGTTTTTAGTCCCACATTGCTCTCTCATAAGCACTCTTAGCATTTGAAAATCTATAAAATAGAGGCTTCATTCATCATCAAATCCTCCACAATCTCTTGCAAAGTCACTCTCTTAAACTGAGAATTGATTTTGCCCATCCACTCCATCTCAAGGCATTGGATAATTTAGCTTATCTATCAAGGATTGGGAAAGGGCTATTTTCAACAATAGCACCAATCCAATATGAAATAGGATTTATTTCATGTTTTATATGCTTTAGTTTATCTTGTAATTTCTTTGCATTTAGAAACATGATATATTATTTCATATGGATGCTTGATTATTAGCTTGGTTTTAAAATAATAACCATTTGCAAATTTGGCATCTACATTTTGGTGCTAGAAGGAGGGAAATCTCACATTCCAATCACGTTTTTTGTCAAAATTAGGCATTTTTGTTTGTTTACTTCAAACAGCGCCGCTCATAGTCTAGCGGGGCCATATAGCGCCGCTCACAGTCAAACGGAGCTATACAGAACCGCTCCGGAATCAAACTGCACCACTGGAATCGAACTGGGCCACTCAAAAGTCAAACTGCGCCGCTGGAGTCTCCAGCATCACCATATAGCACCGCTAGAAAATCAAACAGAGCCGCCATCACAAACTGAACCGCTTGGATTTTTTTCTTTTTCATGCAAATTTAAAATGGCCATATCTTGGTCATTTTTTGGTCTTTTTTGAAGCTTTTTTTTTTGAAATGGGGGAGAATTTCATAAGATATCCAATGGTGTAGGTTATTATTAACTTTGGTATAGTTTAAATTTTCAAATTTTCACTTAATGTCAAATCACAATGAAACTTGGTCTAAATTTTAGGGTTTTTATGCTTAATCATTTATCTAACCTTCATATATTTTTGTTCCTTGATGTCATCTAACATTTTGATCTTGTATTGTAGGTTTTAAATGATCATGGAGCATGGAAGTCAAAGAAAAAGTATTATCACATCATTGTAACAAGTGTTTTTAAACACTATAGTGTTTGTTTAACACTTTTTGAGGATTCATTATTCTTCTTAAGGAAAAGTTGTCATCCTTTCCATGCTTAGGATCTAATAAATTAATTTGGGCTTTAAAAAGAACTTTTGAATTCTTGTTGCAAAGGGTTTAAAATGAACATTAGGACTACAACTTACTAGAGTTTGTTTTTTTGGTTAACAATTGAACAAGACAACTCTCATTTGTCCTTTGGTGCTTTAAAATGAATTCATTATTGCTTTGTGGGATCTAAAATGAACATGTGCTACATTGTTTTGTGAGAGCTTACTTGAACTAACTTCATTGAAAAAGGATGTATGTGCTTCTCTCACGCTTTATAGCGATCTTAAGAATCAAAAGGCCTTTTTCATGATTTTCGGATAAGACAAAGCAATCACCTCCACACTTCATTGTTGGGGTTTAAAATTGAACAAAATCTTGTGCGAGTGTGAATGAATTTATTGCATGTGTTCTCCTTTGTTTCTAAACAAGGGTTGATCGAACTATGAATAAGTTTATTCGCTTTTGTCTATCTTAGAGGGCCTTCCTTGGGGAAAAAGTACTCACCCAAGGGAACGACTCAACCGGTAACACTCTAAAGCCAAGAGTATTTCTAGCCGGGATATAAATGTGGGTATTGGAAGAAACGCCAGTATCACGCGGTTGATTCCAACAAGATGGATCTGAAAGGGGACTCTTGTCGTATGGGTCAATCTCCACGAACGGAAATTCTGAAATAGAACCCTTGTTTTATAGTGACCAATTGATCCATTGAGCAAGTTTATCAAAGTGGTGCATTGGAACTTAGATTCCAAGAAGTTACTTGCCATGTCCGATCTTGGTGAAATATAGAGGTTAAGACTTCATTCTTAACATACCTTTATATTTTGTCCTTGGTTGCATGTAAAATCATCTCTTCTATGAAGGGCATGAGGCAAGCCCACCAAGAAAAATGTACCAATTGAGCTAGGATGTTATATTGCATGTGAGTCAGTTTGAAAACACAGTGCTTTAATTGAAAACACGGTGCTTTAAAATAAGGCAGTGATTTCATTTTGAAAAATAAAATATTTAATGGCCTAAAAGAAAATAAAATCACTTTCATGGGAATCCTCTCTACATGGGCCTAGTTGATGAAGCCCATTATTCAATCACAACAAGAACAAGTCATTGTGTAATTGTGATTGGAATCCTTGAGCGAATTGGTTTCATTGATGAAGTAGAGTTTTTGATAGGCAATGCACTATTTGGACTAAATGCTAGCATGTAGAGGGTATTGCTTGTTACCTACAACCAATAAGAGGCGTAAGCAAAACATGTGAAATAATTGAACCAATCCACTATGGACAATGAAATAATACATATCAAAATTTGGGGTGTTCTCTTGGATGGGTGATTATCAAAGTTTTTGGAAATATATGTTGTGGCATGAGAGAAATCCATTCAAACCATGTGAAAAATCTCATACATTGTCTGCTCAACCGTAACCCTACAAAATTTTCTAGATACTAAATTTGTTGAGTAGCAGGGATATGACAGGGGATCCGTCATGAGTAGAAAGAAGGAATTGTATTTCAGAGATGAGGGAGTCAGGGTTCAAAGCCCAAGAAGAGAAAGGGTTCAATAATCGTGTTGAAGCACATATGAAAGCTGAAGCAAGAAAGGAGATTAGAGATGTTGGATACCAATGAATGTCATTATGCTAAAAATGAGGAGAGAGAATTCGAGTTTACAATTTCTATTACAATATTTGTAACAAGTAGATAAGAACACCATCATCATCATCATCATCATTATCCAAAATTTGGTTGTCTTTGTGGAATGGTAATGGTAGTGATGACAAGGTACAATTGGAAAACAACCCATCTTCGCATTCAGGAAAGAGTGGAAAATCTAGCAATCACAATAGTGACAACCCTGCAAACATTGCTTCCACAATGCCATATCCAACTGGTCCTTATCAGCATATCAATTCTAACCCTCATGTCAAGTCACATCAAAAGAGGATTCTTTCAGGCCTAGAAATAGAGTAGGGTGTTCTACACATACAAAGAAAAGGCATAATGGTATCATCTATTGAAGGAGGAGCCTCCTCTCCAAGTCTTTTTCCTATTGCATTAACAAGAGTGATGATGAACATGATGAATATGGTGAAAACATAGAAGACACCTGACAAAGTGTCTTAAAATATTCACAAGAATATTTTGGAAATGATACTATTAGAGATCCTGATCATTGATACATTTACATGATATTCATGCAGATAATAGTTTGAACCCTCTCATTGATTGCGCAAACCTCCATTAAGATTAATTCTTTGTATGAAGGTATTGATTCCTACTCCACTATCACCAAGGTCATATTTGAAGAATTAATCATGGACCTTTTCAGGTAATGTATGGAGGTAGTTGGGAAGTGTCCATAGGGCATGAAAATAACTTTCTTATGTTCCCGTAAACAACCCAATAGTAAACCCTAAAACCATGCAGTGTTGTAGCAAAAAGATCATCAAAGAGAAAATAAAAATCAGAGTGAGTGATTTTAAATGGACCCCTGATATTCTAATGGAACAAAAGGCATACAAGTAACTTGAAGAATTTATTGAGGAGAGAAGTGAACATTAGAAAAAGTAAAGTTTCAGTCACTCTGATATAGCGAATGCACCCCCGCCAAAATGTGAGTAAAGATTAAATGAATATTAGATCGAAGGGACATTTGGTTATCATAATGACTATTTTCAAGTCTCTTTGAAATCTCGAAGAATAGGAACAACATACTATTGAAGGATCTTATCGAATGAAGAAGCCAACATCGATGGAGAAAAATATGAAGTCCCTTCAATGGATGTGGAGGCATGAACAATGCGAAAAAAGACAAACTATTAAAGTAATAATGGCATAATGTTTTGGAGAATATAATTTTACCAAAGGCGTAATGAGAAATTAAAAATAGTGTTACTGGGAAGTAAAATAATTTTATCAAAGGAATTAAGTAGGTAATTATTTTACCTAAAGAATAGTGCATACAATTGAAAGTAAAAAATTTCACAGAGGAAGTTAAAAGGGAACATAAAAGCTATGAAGTGGGTAATAATTTTACCCAAAGGAAAATTTTAGGGGTAAAATATAAGTGAGAAATTTCAGCAAAGGAATTAGAATTAGAGTATTGCAAAACACTTTATTTTTCACAAGAAGATGAAGAAGTTAAATTACATATTTTATTTTTCATTGAAAATGATCGAGATGATGAAGAGTTGCACGAGGTGGATATCTAAAGGGTCCCAACCCTTGGAAGTATAATGTATATATGTAAGAAAAAATCAATAATCAATAGGCATTAGGAATTAGATATTAGACAGTATGTAGAATATACTAGAAAATGAAGACTTTTGATGCATATTGTAAAACCTTTTGAAGCAATTTAATGGAGAATAATATTATAATCTAGTGTCTAACATTTTTGTGTTCAACTGTTTTGTTCATATTGATTTATATATGTTATCTTTGATGTCTCCATAATGATTTTCCTTTGTTATTCAAATTAATGTATCAAGGATACTTCTAATTTGTCAACACACATTTGTTGCCTCTGTGTGATCCATCTTGATTGGTTTCTGTAAGAGAGATTTAAAACTCCTTTTAAGTAATTTATTTTAATTGGTTTCTACCAGGAATTAAAATCCTTTTAATTAAATCATCTTAACTAGTTTCCCTCAAAACAAAATTAAAATTATTTCAAATGTCAGAGTAACCTAGGAAGATATCATTGGGATTTGTAAGAAGAGCCTGATAGCTGACAACCTTGTGCGTTTATGCAAAGTATAAACATCTGAAAGTGTCAAAAATTTCAAGTTAAGCCAAGAGGGAGGACACATCTATTATACACATCTTGACTCAATTTCCCAAAGTAGCACTGGTTATATTCAGTATAAAATAATACTTTGTAAAAAAATATTCATACATTCAAATTTTAAACATTAGTAGTAGGATTAGTTGTTATCTTTGCATTTATTTCACATTTCATGCCATTGTGGATAGATCCTTAAAATTAAAGAAGTCACACAACCTTTAAATCTGCTCCATTATTAAGGTACACCCTCTTAGGTCTAGCAAAGCCTGAAGTGTAGGGAGTTCTCAACCACATTGGTTAACTCTATTAGTTAGCCAAAAATGTTGTAAGCCTGACCATAGAGCTTGACATCCTCTTAGGTTTTTCAACCTGCATTTTTGAGACCTAACAGATTCCTTCATCAATACATCCAAGGCCTTTATGTGTTGGATGTTTTGGTTGTGTTGTTGATATGTGGTTGTCATTGATGTCAACACTATTAGCATTAATGTCTTAGAGGTTGTATATGTCGAGGATATTGAGAAAATTGTAATGAAATAAGTTGCAAGTTCTCAGTGGTGAAGTGAAGTTCATTATGTCTATGAGTTTAGTATGTTGATGATGAAAGGTTGTGGATTAAATGGTTTCTTGTCGAATATATCTAGTTTATCCATGTTAAGTTTCAGAGATCCGCGTGAATATTTTTTTGTGTTATGAAGATTTGTATTCTAACAGTTTTTCTCTTGCTTTAGTTGGTGTTTATGAATGAAGATGATGTGATTTTAGAAATTTCAATTGCTACAAATGCCTCTCTAGTGATTCATGATGTTGGTGGATGTTTCTAGATCATGCTCTATCTGTGTTGCATGTATGCATTGATTGGTGTGCTCGCAATTCAAGTTTTTCTCTTGCGTGTTCATGTTTTTTGTGTTCTTGGCCGATAGGGTATTGAACCACATTGTGGATCCTCGAAGATTAATTTTTGAAGGTGGTTCGTGTTTGAGAATTTCATTTTGAGTTTCCATTATTTTGTGGCCGACCATGGTTGATTCGCATTGATAATCTTTATTGTTTTGGGCCGACAGTTTGTATTCATTTTATTATTTTCTTGAGGCTGACATGTAGCGATGCAATTTCTAGTTGTGGATATATAACAGTGATTGTTTTATCATTTGAAGGCATGAGTATGTGAAGTGTGTGAGTCCTATATGTGAATATTGTTCAGATCTTTTGAAGGAAAAAGCAGAGTGTGAAGAAGAGTGAAGAAGTGTTCATGTGCTTAATTGGAATTGTAATCAAGCATTAGAAGATGCTATTTTTCTCAATTCAAATCTAGTGGATGTAATTCATATTTTTGTAAGATAATGTGTCTTCCTTGGGTAGTAAGCCTATTTTTAATTGAGTAGTGAGCTCTAGGTAGTGCGCCTGAATGCATGTGAATTCCCATTCATATTCCTTTATACTTTTAACAGGGTATAATCTTGTGGACTGACCTCCACCGTGGTTTTTCCCCTAACAGGGTTTCCACATAAAAAAATCTTAGTGTTATATGTGTTTATGATGTGTTGTTGATTTATGATTTCCTGGTTATTGATTAGATCTAAGAATAAGGTTAATAAGTTGAATAATTTTGAAATTTTGTGACAACTGATTCACCCCCCTTCTCAGTTGTCTTCCCTTGTGTTGCCAACAATTTGTATCAGAGCATGTTCCTTGGAAGAAGTTTAATAGCTTGAGGTAATCTAGGATGATGACATACAAGAAGGATAGTATGAGATTTAATGGAACAAATTATTCTTTGTGGAAGACTGAAATGGAGTGCCATCTGAGATGCATTGGTGAAGTTCCTCATAATGGTCCTACTACTACTGTTGAGATTAGAGATGTTGAGTACAATATCAAGGCTAAGGAAGCATTGTTGAGTGCTTTGATTGATTTTGAGATGACAAATGTTATGGATCTAAAGATTGCTTATGAGATCTCACAAAAGTTGGAAACTTTGTATGAATTTGATGCTAATGTGAAGATTTCTAAGTTACAAAGTCTGAAAGGGAAATACGAAATGTTGAAAATGGGTGATGATGAGAACATTACTACTTTCATGCAAAGAGTGAATGAACTTTTGTGTGGTATCAGATGTGTTGGTGGACAGTTGGACAGATCAGAGATTGTTACTAAAGTGCTTAGATCCTTTCCTACTTCATATAAAGTCAAAGCTACTGCTATTGAAGAGCTTCGAACTGTAACAAATGTAACCAGAGACATGTTGATTGGTAAGCTTATTGCTTTTGAGTTAAGTGAATTTGGTGATGCTCTTCCTAAGATAGAATCAACATTCAAAGATACTACCTTCGGGAGAAATTTCATCTAGAAAAGTATTCAAGTATGA
The DNA here is from genome assembly GCA_007258455.2 of Sequoia sempervirens. Lineage (NCBI taxonomy): Eukaryota > Viridiplantae > Streptophyta > Pinopsida > Cupressales > Cupressaceae > Sequoia > Sequoia sempervirens. The sequence continues at coordinate 905,804,000 of VDFB02281492.1, forward strand.
GGAGGAAATGAGAGAGATTGAAGAAGAGGAGAAGAAGCTAGAGGAGCTTGAAGCACTTATTGTCAAGAGAGAAGCTAGAGGAGAAGGTAAGTATAAAGGAAAATTTCCTATTAAATGTTTTTATTGCAATAAGATAGGTCATTTTGCATCAAGGTGTCTGAAAAGAGTCCCTAAGCCAAGACATAACAATCCTAGATTTCAAAGAAAGTGCTATTATGTTGCTGATGAAGGTGTGACAGATGATGAATCTGATAAAGGAAATGGAAGTGAAGATGGATGGGTATTTATTGCTATCAAGTAAAATGATCCACCCCCTATTGAATCTGTTAGTTTCTCTAATGTGGAGAAATCTCTAGCAGATAGAGTTGAAGAGAAAGATGAATGGGTGATTGATAGTAGATGCTCTCATCACATGACAAGACATAAAAGAAAGTTTGTGAGCCTAGAAAAGTATGATGGTGGTGTTGTAAGATTTGGTGATGACAAAGCTGGTGTAATCTATGGAAGAGGATCCATTTCTCTTGATGGTAAGAATAATACTAATGATATTCTTTATGTGGAAGGTTTGAAGCATAATCTTTTAAGTGTTGGACAGATAGTTGGCAAGGGATACAATCTTCAATTCAAGAATGGAAGGTGTAGAATATTGGGAAGTTCTGGAAATGTGATTGCTTCAAGTACAAAAACAAAAGGTAACATCTTTCACTTGAATGTTGCTAGTAAAAGTTGTATGATTGCTTGAGTTGATGAAATTTGGTTGTGGCATAGGAGAATGTGTCATGTAAACTTTGACAATATTGTTAAGATAAGTTCTACACAGGCAGTGAGAGATCTTCCTAAGTTGGTAAAGCCTACTAATACTATATGCAAGGAATGTTAGTTAGGGAAGAAAATTAGAATTTCATTTCAGAGCAAACATCATTGTTCAAAAGAAGGGTTGTATCTTGTTCATACTAATTTATGTGGTCCTTCTAGAATCAAAATTTTACAAGGAGACAGGTACTTCATGTTACCTATTGATGATTACTGTAGATTGATGTGGGTTACTTTCTTAAGGGAGAAATTTGAAGCTCTGGAGAAGTTCAAGACCTTTAAGGATATGGTTGAGATAGATATAGGTCTAAAGATTAAATTTATGAGATCAGATAGAGGTGGTGAATTCACTTCTCATGAGTTTAATTGTTTTTTTGAAGTGCATGGGATAAAGAGATAATTATCTTCCCCGCAGACCCCTCAGCAAAATGGAGTTGTGGAAAGGAAGAACAAGACAATTCAAGATGCTACTAGGAATATGATGCTGGAAGAAAATGTCCCTAATATCTATTGGAGAGAAGCTATGAGTATTGTTGATTACATCCTCAACTGGGTACAAGTCAATGGTGATACTGGTAAGATCCCTTTTGAGCTATGGACTGGTCATAAGCCTACTGTTAGATATTTCAAAATATTTGGGAGTAAATGCTATATCAAAAGAGATGAAGAGATAGGAAAGTTTGATGCTAGGAGTCATGAAGGAATATTTCTTGGTTATTCTACTAAGAGCAAGGCCTACCAGTGCTACAACAAGAGATTAAGGAAAATAGTTGAAAGTGAAAATTTCAAGATTGATGAAGACATAGCTAGACCATCCAGAACCTGTGGAGATGATTCAGATGATCAAAATCATAGTGCAGTCACATGAAATAATTTTTAGATTCAAAATCAAGTTCAAATCATTTTGGTGAATCAAGAAAATTAATAGGAAGAAACTAGTGAAAGTGCAGAAGAGAGATCACAAGAGCCAGAAGTTCAAGAACATCCTAAGACTCCAAGGTATGTAAGACTAAATCATTGAGAAGATTAGATTATAGGTGATAAGAACAAAGGTGTCTAGACTAGGAGAAGAATTGTAAAGAATATTGTTTTATTTCAAAGACTAAGCCTAATAATGTAAATGAAGCATGCAAAGATGAACATTGGGTGGAAGAAATGAAAAAAGATCTACAACAAATTGAGAAGAATAATACATGGATTCTTGTTCCTAGACTGAAGGACAAAAATGTAATTGGAACTAAATGGGTCTTTAGAAACAAGTTGAATGAGCATGGTGAAGTTGTTAGAAACAAAGCAAGATTGGTGTGTAAAGGATATTCACAGATGGAAGGAATTGACTTTGAAGAAACTTTTGCTCTTGTTGCTAGGATCAAACCTGTGAGATTTTTTCTTGCTTATGTTGCTTACTAAAACTACAAGGTTTATCAAATGGATGTCAAGTCAGCATTTCTAGATGGAGAATTGGAAGAAGAGGTGTATGTGGAGCAACCTGGTGGATTTCAATTGACTGCTCAGGGAGATATGGTTTGTCAGTTGAAGAAAGCATTGTATGGACTTAAGGAAGCTGCAAGAGCATGGTATGCTAGATTGGACAATTATTTGTTGAAGCTTGGATTCAATAAAGGTACTACTAATAGTAATTTTTATTTCAAGATTGATCATGATAAAGATCTAATTATTGAAGTCTTTGTTGATGATATCATTTTTTGAGGAGATGATAGTTTGTGCATGAAGTTTGCTAATGAGATGCAAAATGAGTTTGAGATGTCTATGATTGGTGAGATGAAATTATTTTTGGGATTGCAAATTACTCAATTAAACAAAAGGATCTTCATATCTCAGTCCAAGTATGTGAAAGAATTACTGAAGAAGTTTGGTATGGAAGATTTAAAGCCAGTTGGTACACCTATGGTGATCAGATGCAATTTGACACAAAATGATGATTCTCCAAAAGAAAATCAAACTAGATACAAATAAATGATTGGTGGATTGCTTTACTTGACTCAAACTAGGCCATATATCATGAATGTTGTATGTATTGTTGCAAGATTTCAAGCTGATCCTAAGGAATCTCATGTAACTGTTGTGAAAAGGATTTTCAAATACTTGAAGGGAACAATTGATTTTGGGCTGCAGTATCCTAAAAATTATGATCTTACTTTGAGTGATTTTACTGATGTTGATTGGGAAAGAGATGTGGATGATAGAAAGAGTACTAGTGGTGGTGCATTTTTCTTGGGTAAGAAGTTGATTTCATGGTTAAGTAAGAAGCAAAATGTCATTTCTTTGTCTACTGTAGAGGCATAATACATTGTTGTTGCTAACAATTGTACTCAAGTATTGTGGATGAAGCAGATGTTGAAAGATATCAGAGTTGTGTATGATGAACCGATTGCTATATTATGTGATAATTCAAGTACAATTAACATTTCTAAGAATTCAATGCTACATTCAAAGACCAAGCATATATCTATCAAGTTTCACTTTTTGAGAGAGAAAGTGAGTGAAAAGGAAGTCAGACTAGAGTATGTGCCTACTAAGGAGCAGATTGCATACATCTTTACAAATTCATTGAATAAGGATACTTTTGATTATCTCAGAGGGAAGCTAGGGGTGATTACCCCTCATAATTATAACTAAGATTCATTTACTTGCATCAATTTGTGCATTTCATGGTCATATTTTGATCCAGATTGATGTTGTGGTGGTTGCTACTCAGGGGGAGTGGTCAGATGTTCAAATATGTGGTTCAGAGCTTGTGTGGAGAAAAGATATTTTTGTCATTGATGTCAAAGGGGGAGAAGAGTCATGTGAAAAACTAAGAATTATCTAAGAAGATTCATGTGGGAGAAGAGCTGTTGAGGAGAAAAGAGTTATAACCTAAGGGGGAGTAAGTGCTGAAGATAGTTGCGTTGATGGTGTTTTTCACATCATGTGTTGCCATCAATGCCAAAGGGGGAGATTGTTGGATATTGTGGTTGTGTTTCTGATATGTGGTTTTCATTGATGTCAACACTATTAGCATTAATGTTTTAGAGGTTGTATATGTCGAGGATATTGAGAAAATTGTAATGAAATAAGTTGCAGGTTGTCAATGGTAAAGTGAAGTTCAGTTTTTTCATGAGTTTAGTACATTGATGATCATAGGTTGTGGATTAAAGGGTTTCCTTCCAAGTATATCTAGTTTATCCATGTTAAGTTTCAAATATCTCCGTGAAGATTTGTTCATGTTATGAAGATTTGTACTTTGACAGTTTTTATGTTGCTTCAATTGGTGTTCCTGAATGAAGATGATGTGATTTTAGCAAGTTCAATTGTTTTGGGTGCCTCTTTGGTGATTCATGATGTTGGTAGATGTTTCTAGATCATGCTCTATCTATGTTGCACATCCACATTGATCGTTGTGCTCGCGATTCAAGTTTTTCTCTTGTGTGTTCATTTTTTTCATATTCTTGGCCGATAGGGTAATGAAGCGTGTTGTGGATCCTTGAAGATTAATTTTTGAAGGTGGTTCATGTTTGAAAATTTCATTTTGGGTGTCCACTATGTTGTGTCCGACTGTGGTTGATTCACATTAATAATCTTTAATGTTTTGGGCTGACTATTTGTATTCATTTTATTATTTTCTTGAGACTGACATGTAGTGATGCAATTTCTAGTTGCAAATACATAAGAGTGATTGTTTTATCATTTGAAGCCATGAGTATGTGAAGTGTTTGAGTCCTATGTGTGAATATTGTTCATATATTTTGAAGGCAGAAGCAGAGTGTGAAGAAGTGTTCATATGCTTAACTAGAACTGTAATTAGGCATTAGCAGATGCTATTTTTCTCAGTTCAAATCTTGTGGATGTAATTCATATTTTTGTAAGACAATGTGTCTTCCTTGGGTAGTAAGCCTATCTGTAATTGAGTAGTGAGCTATAGGTAGTGCCCCTAAATACATGTGCATTCCCATTCATATTTCTTTATACTTTTAATAGGTTATAATCTTGTGGACTAACCTCCACCATGGTTTTTCCCCTAATAGGGTTTCCACATAAAAAATCTCAGTGTTATGTGTGTTGTTGATGTGTTGTTGATTCATGCTTTCATGGTTATTGATCAGATCTGAGAATAAGGTTAATAAGTTGAATAAGTTTGAAATTTTGTGACAATTGATTCACCCCCCTCTCAATTGTCTACCCTTGTGTTGCCAACATTATGCCCATAACCATACTTAGAAAAAATCTTGTATCTAGGGTCATAACATGATTACAAAGCCTGGAAAGAAGGTGGATCCACATAGAGAGCATCATTACACCTATAAATATCAAATGCATCCATGAGACGACAATCATCCTTCATAGGACTACAAACATTAGCTTCCTCAACAGAGGCATGATTATATTCCTCAGTAGGAGAATAATCATTTTCCTTGATAGGATCCTAATTATATTTCTCGGCAAGAGGACTATCAACCTTCTTAGCAAAGGTATATGCAACTATTAGAAGGTCAAGGTGGATAGTGTCAAATTTGTATTCTCTAATGAAAAAAATTAGATAAATCCAATGACCCCCAATCATCACCAAGAAACACATTTGATTTAGAAGAAGATGTGAAGGGGGGGTGCTTAGGATTGTTCACCTTAGGCCGATCTTCTTCAAGGAAATTCGCCTCAAATGCATATAAAGATAACGGTGGAATATAGTTCTTAAGAATGGAAACAACTAAGGCCCGACTAACAACTGCCAACTCACAAAGGTGCACAACCTTAGGGCCAACCTTAATCATGATTACTTGATTTTTAGCAATAAATTTTATGCAATGATGCAAAGTAGAAGTTATAGCTCCCAAAGCGTGAATCCAAGTTCTTCCCAAAAGAATATTGTAAGGGCATGGGTATGTGCAGGATCATCATAGAAAAAACAAGCCCTTAAGTGGCAAAAAATTCAGAGAAATCAGAGTTAGGCAACTTGACGTAAAAATTTGAATAAGTTATCTATATTATTTCAAAAATATGTAAGAATATAATTTGTAGCAAATTGAATGTAGTTTCTAAACTACTAGGTTTTTTTTTAAATCTATTTGGTGAAAATTTAAAATTTCAATGTAGTAGTACTTAAATTTCAAGGGAAAAAATAAAGTAGGTGTCTATCGACCACCCTAACCACAATAAAATGATAATTTTTTTTATAATATTTTAGATATAAGTAGAGGGACTCATGTCTCGATGTGATGCATACTTTTTGTAATGTTTTTCCAAGTAAATAATTAATTATGAATTTTTAATTACAAATTTTAAAATAAAAAAAACTTGTATGTCTAACCACCCTAACTTGGTCAAAAATTCATGAAATTCATTTCTTTTTTTTTTAATCCTATAGTATGCAAAGCATAGAATGTGACGCATGTTTCAGATTCAAAAAATGTGATACCGTTTGAAAGTTATAGATATTTTTCAATCAGCCTATCAATCAAGACTTTAGTTGTAATTCAAATAGAAAATAAATAGTAATTATTTATTAAATTCAAAGTAAAGAATAATTTATATTGGTGGAAAGCTGAGAACCTCCTTTAGAAACCCTTTTCGTTTCATCAATTTTGGGTTAAAAAAAGTCATCAGCCACATACCCTACAAAAACCCATTATATTGCCACTTTTTGGCCCATCATGATCTTGCACATACCCGCATCACATAAACCAAGGTGGTACAGTAATAGGTCCCAACCTCAAAGGCAAGATTATCATGCCTAGGGCTTGATGACCAACATTATCAAATCCATGAATGTACAAGGAAGAAGTAGCTAAATAAGAAGAAACAATCTTAATTTTTGGTAATAACTCTATGTTGCATACATTGAAATATGAACTAATATCAATGAGAGCATGTCTAATACTAATATTATTAATGTTAATTATAATCATTAGAGGATCTACCTACTTGTGTACTTTTGGGGGTAGGATTTATTGCAAATAGAACATAATATTCAACAAATCTACACAAATATGAGTTATCAATGCATTGACATCCATTGGCCTAGTAGAAGAAGACAAGAGGATCTTATGGAAGGCTTCTTGAAGCATACATTGATAAATTGGAGCAAATTGAAGAAAATCCCATATTGAGATCTTAACCAGAGTAACATGAAGTTTCTTGAAAAGATTACAATCACCTGACGCTTTAGTCATGGGTTTAAGTGTTGAAGGAAGACTTGGCTAAGAAGTTGGTAAAGAATTTGAAACAAAAATAGGTTGAGAAGTAGGTTGATTCAAATTTTTTTGATTTCTCCTAGTCTTATATGTATTTCCTATGACATTATAGGAATCCATAGCTTTTAAAAATCCTTGTGTAAAGGTTTGATGAATCATCATAGAATGGAACCCCATGAATAGAATGAATCCTCTTAGGAGAGGGGCTAGTTTGACTCAAGTAAATTATGTGTCTCTTAGGCATTTGAGGGGCCATGGAAATAGTCACTACATTCATAGACTCCTCGACTTACGAAGAGGAAGTAGATGATTGTGATAGAGAAGTTTTCTCAAAAGATCTATGGATAGGAGAAGATGCCCCTAAGAAATCATCTAGGGCATCATCTAACATATCAAAATATTCCTTAGAAAAATCATTATCATAAATGTTAAAAAATTAGAAAAAATATCTAACATGGTTCATGTCGAGTTCACCAAAATATAGAAAAGGGGGATTCGTTAGTCACGAGTCTCTTGGTAACCAAAAGAATCCTAGGGAACAAACTACCATAACTACCTCAGACTACCTAATAAGTTCAATTGAGAATATCAAGATGAAAGAGATTGCAAAACATATAAAAAGAAGAGTTCCAAGAACAATAATTGGCAGAAAACTTCAGGGACAGAAAGAGCAAGTCATGGAGATTTCTAGAAAAGAAGGAAGAGTTCTCAACTAGAGGATGAAAGTGTGGGAGTGGGATGTCATCACGACACACTAAAGTCCCAAGAACACTTTGGCATCTTGTACAAATTGAGTACTAGACCCTCAAACAAAACTTTAAAGGACCTACTAACTATCTAGGATCTGAGGTCTATTTAAGCTATTAATTTAATAGAAATCAAGAATGTAGATAAGTGACAAAGAAGGAAAGATACCAACTTATAATAAGTCCTATTTTTTGAATCCTTCTACAAAGCTCGACACAACCAACCTACACACAAGGCAAACGAGGAAAATTGTTGGGGTGGTTTTGGGGCTTGCTACAGTCAAACCCTTGTTTTCGTGTTCCCACCTCCATGGACCGCTAGATAGATAGAGTAGAATAGAAAAAAGAGTGGTAAAGGGAAACATTGCTATGGAGAAGAAATTGTACAACAAAATAAACACCAAAGTGATAAAAGAAAACCCCACTAAGGAGGAGAACCCATATCATAAAATAGAGACACAATAATTATGATAGAGACAGTGATTATGATGCTATGAAATTGACAAGAAGAAAGACAGTGTTACCAATAGTCTGTGGCCCCATATTCGCTTGATAGACACAATTTTGAGCACTTGTAAGAGAGCTTTGGTTGTTGGAGAGACTTCAATTTGGCAGAGCTTCACCATAAGAACGAGATGAAGAAGAGAAGAGAAAGAAGAGAAAGTTTGAATGAGAGAATCATGTAAATGAGAGTGAACAGAGAGGTGTTGTTCAGTTGTATGGGAAGGAAGAGCCATTACTCTCATAATATTTCCATAGAGACATGTTTCATGGGTCTAGAATTCTTAGATTCCTCATATGAACTAATGAAAATTTGGGGACACTAGCATGCCACATAGATGTTTGTGCATCATGTAGGCATCCAACTCATTTTTTCATGAGAAACGAGGTGGTGGATTATTTTTGCTTAATCATTAATCCTTATGGAGTTGAAATCGCAAAATTTTGACTAACAAGATTCTTGTCATAAATGTTTCTACACACCATAAATGCAAGGGTCAAATGTGCAAATGTGAAATTTCCACAGGATCCAATTTTATGACATTACAAGTTCAAAATATCCTCATTTACACACTCAAAGTTATTGATTTCTATCACTTTTAGAGCTCTTAGCACTCTCTTCACTCATACATCCTTTTGTTTAAATTTATTTATTTTAAATCTAGATTTGCAACCAAGGTCCACAAGTTGTGTTTTGTCCCAACACCACTCAAGAGTCACTAGTGTGCCACTACCATTGTACTGCACTAACAAAACACTATCCCACAACTCAATAGCCATGTTGGCATTTCAATTCGCACCTCTGGTATGCAAATTAGAAACAGACAACTATGCAAAAATTAACTACTCTTCGAATTAGAAGGGGAAGCTCCCTCTTTGTTGATGTTGATTAAAGATAGTAAACTAAAACTAATTTTCTAATCTTTTTGTTCAGCTAAGAGCACAAGCTTATTAAACTCAAGCATCGTAGTTGATATTTTATCTTTTGAATTCAACTACAACAAATCCTACTCTAATGACATTTCTAACTACTCAAGTAAACATAAAGCTTGAGAGTTAGACATGAATAAGGAATGATTCTTTGACATAAATGCTTAAACTTTCTTGCAACGCACATCTACTATACTTTCAATGCAAGCTGAAATAGAGATCATGTAAGCATAACACATAAAATAGAAACTTGAAATAGTAGATCAAAGCGAATGAGGCATAATATTTCATTTTCTCAAATTTCAAGTAACAAATATTACACTTCTGGGACATCAGGATTGTAGTAAAATAGGCTTATAGCTTAGTGATCAACTAGAATACATCGACACAAGACACATGAACTGAACAATAACTTGCAGCTGAAAGAGGCATACAAGCTTGCTCTTACACTATGTGAACAATACTAAATAACAATTAAAAGGAACTAGTAGGATCAACATTTTTTATCACAAGCATGGTTAAAGAAAAATGGGCAAGGTTGCCCTTATTTATAAACAAGCAGAGGAGTAGGGAACCCTAAAATCTCATTACTTTTACAACTAAGGTTTGCCAACATACAAGCTTTATTTATAAAACTAAAACAAGAAAAGCATCTAACAACCTATAAAAGCATAAAAACAGAGAAAGTGCCAATTATTAAAACTTGATTTCTTCTCTTTCAAAGAATAGATAAGCTTGAGATAGGAATAGAAAGAAAGTGTGAGATAAGAATGGGAAAAAAGATTGGAGAAAGCTTCTAGTTCAATGTTGCTTTAAATCTCAACCATATCCACCAAAAAGTTGGAAACTATATTGTAATGTCCCCTTTTCGGGATAACCCTAAATCTTGTCCTCTTAGGTCCTTAGTCCTTGACTCTGATCTAATTATACTCTTCCCTTACTAAAATCCATGGGTCATTTCCCTCTTCCAATCCATTGATTCCCAAGTTGTTGTTTCTTCAATTATGCATGTATACCTTTTCAAATTTGCCTTCTATCAATTGATAATATTTCTCCTAAATTTTCTCTATATAATTTTTCCTTAAATGTATGCAATTTTATAATAGATACTATTTCTGATTGGTTGAATAAATATGGATCTTGATTGGTTGAAATTGGTCTCTTTAAGAATACTCAAAAACACTGAGTTTTAAATATTTTGACATAAAGACTATTCCCTATCTTATCTTCATTTCCAGTTGCCTTTTTATATGATCATGTCTCATGGCAAGAGACACACCTTTTTGGGTAGGGATGATTGTACAAATGGTCATGACTATTAGTTTAAGTTTAATCATTGTTTGTTGGATACAATCATATACCCACTCCTATCACTACCTATTTAATTAGTAATTGTTGCTATTAGAAGTGGTCGACCTTTCTCACATATTCATTGCTTCCTTTATGTCAGCGATTGTTATGTCTTTAATATTAATCGTTGCCTTTGTTTATCAATTTTTTTCATTTCCATTAGTCTGATCACTACCTCTTAACTATACAGTCCGAGCTCTCATATTGATTTTCATCGCAACCTTTAGACTTCAATTGTAGTCGTGGTTCTTGTCTTCATATACCATTGTCTTTAATATCTTCCTCATAACATATAATAATTGTGTGCTTTAGCTTATAGATTATAGCAATGATACTTCTCAATGAAGGTTATCATTGAGTAATAATAATCACCTTGTTTATTTACACATTTCGGAATGAGTTATTGACTTTCAACAAAAGCCCGATAACATTAATACCGCTCAGTATATGCATGGATTTTGGATGACATTGCTTTCATAAATATGCCTGATAATGTCCTAGAAATCCTTCCTCTAGCCATACGATGGTAGTACGCCCATGATTCTTTAGAAATAATGGCGTAGCAAGATGATGATCTCATCATCTTCTTCCCCTGATTCCTTTTATTTGGCTTGTACAGTGGCCATAGGAGATCGCTGATGGTAATCTTCAGATAACCTGATAATGTTTAACTTTTGACAATAATTAATATTTACTCTTTGTAACAATTCGCTGCCACCAGTATGAATAATCTCCTGTAGACATGTGAGCTACGTAAAGTTGCATGTCTAGTAATTCACTGATGAATCTTCAGCCTTGCAGAGGGTCAAATCATTTCCTTGGAGTAGTCTGAGATCTTGAGAATCTGAAATGACTTTCTAACTCCTGCAATGTTTGTTCTATTTGAAAGTTTCTTATATCTCTTCCTTCCTCTGCTATCTTCTAAACTATTTACTTGCTTTCTAATTCGCTTTCTTCTTAGACTCTTACGTCGTGCGGTCTCAACTTCGACTAACTTCTCTTCATTCCCTATCTGATGATCCTTTATTCCTCACATTTGATTGGATATAGGTTTGGCACCCCAAGAGATACGTCTCAACCATTTTCTTCATGCGTCCCTTCATCATGTTTAGTTTGGGCGAGTAACTTTGCATTTGTCCTCTTCTTCATATTTGCTTAATCGGCTGCATCAACATCTAATTAGTGTATAATGACATATTCTATTTGCAACGCAACTATATCTAAATATATCTAAATATATGTATATATATTTATAGATATATATATACATTATATATATAGATATATAGGTATATATTATATCTATTTAAATTTTAAATGCATTAAATCTATTTTTTTTAATACTTCTCTTATGATGGGGACATCACATGTATCTCTATTAGGAGCATCAATACTATCTATAACAAAAAAAACATTTTCTAGGATCTCTTCACCTTTTACAATTAAACTTAGAAAATATTTGACCTCTTCAACTTCTTATCAAATCTTGCTAATCTTAGTGGCTCTGCAACTGGAGTGATGACCTTTATAAATATATCTTCTTACTTTAGCATATATTTTGCAACTTTTATACTTCTAACACTTCTCCAGATTTTTCAATGGAAGAATTTTGTACAACTCTTTTCCAACACTTGTCATTTTGCTCATACCACACCCTTTCACATTCTTTGACTGACATGATATTTTTTTATCCATGGTGGTATTGAAAAAGTACTTCTCAACATCCTTCATTAAGATAATCACGATATAACACTTGTTTGTCTTTGAATTCAATGGGAAAGTACTCCATGCTAAAAAACTTGAAGTTTGATGGTAAACTTGACTATGCTCGAACAAGTTTTGCACAAAAGCTAAATTTAGCATGCTAATTTTTCCTCTTCAAATGGGCATATTTTTCAAAAATAATTTGAAATATGGGTTTTGTAGAGAATTTTTTTTTAAATTGTTGATGGCTGGTTGAAAAAGCAGAAACCCTAATTTTTGAATTTTTCTTGAAAAAAGTTCAGAGCTAGGTTTTGTGCAAAATCATATTTTGTATGAACCTAGTTGATCAGATTTTGAAAATACTGAAGATTTCTTGGACATGAATGAAAAAAACAGGTTCTTGAAAATTGAAAAATTCTTTAAAATTGTAGAGAATTGAAAACTAAGCTAACCTAGATTGTTGAAATTTAAAAATATTGACCCCATTCTTCTAAAAATTGATGCCCTGGAGAAATAAAGCATGAAAAAGTGAGCCCCTTTATGTGAGCTGATTTGGAAAATATGAAGAACTCTGAAAAATCTCCAAGTCTTAGCCTTCAAATCTTTTAAATACGAAAAATTATTGGTTTCTTCTCTCTCGCCTTGAAGTCACCTGCAAAGAATTATGAAGAATGAATGCACAAGGCTTTCTTAAATAATTTTTTTAGGTTGAAAACTGCTTTGTTTCCTAAATTTAGAGTTGTGAAACCCTAAAACAAGTGCATTGAACTTGGGCACTTTCTTTTGATTTTTTTTTATTTTTAAGATGAAAATTGAAAATTTGACTAGGCCAAAACTTATTGGGCACCCTTCTTGGCTAAAGGCGTTTCTCTTCTTCAGACTTAGCCAATTTTGGAAATTTCAACTTTTTCTTGATTTTTGACCTCAGTTTGATTTTGATTTCTACGTGCCCAGTGAATCCTGTGGGCTGACTGAATGATCTATCATAGAGCCTAAGTGAATTTGATGAAGTTATCTTGGAGGCTACTTTTGGAAAAAACATCATCTTGACCTTCAAAATCATGGGCGCCCCTGGCTAGTTGGGGTGCCCAACATGACCAGTGTTATCCATTTTTTTCATTCTTCCATTTCTTCATGTTTTCTAATCTTTTGATGAATTTGAGATTCTGAGAGCTAGACTAACCTATTGAGCTAATTGTTAGTTTCACTAGATAGCTTGATGAATTCTAAGGCAGGTTTTCTGGGAGCTTCATCTCCTACAAAGTTTATTTAGGAATTCAAATCCTTGGTCGCCCCTAGCTAGCTGGGGCACCCATGATTTCAAAAGTTAGATTATTTTCACTATGTTTTCAACCATCTTTTGACATTTTCAATTTCACTCATGTTTACCCCTCCGAACAATCTGTGATAATTGGTGACTGTCAACTCCAATGAGGTTGCTGATGATTGCATTGGAGAGCTACTTCAAAATTGAAGAAAAAATTTTGTAGGCTACAATTGCAAATTCATCCATTTGATGACCCAAAAGCCTTGGCACCTATCTCCTCCTAGGATGCCCATGATCTCCATCCTTAGCCATTTTTGGCTCTTTTTCAACCTTCAAACTTGACTTTCATGTTCTATCATCTATTTGATCTGAAACTATGGGTGATTGAATGATCTGATGAATCTACTAAGGTATCCATTGCAAAGCTGGAAATATTTTGAAGAGATCAGTTGATCTGGAAAACCCTAATTATTTGATTTGAGCCTCTAAAACCCCAGGAACCTATCTCCTCTTAGGGTACCCAAAATTTCCAGATTTAGAATATTTTTTGATAATTTCACGATTTGCATTATGCTTCCCTGTTGAGACCTCTCTGTTCGATCTTCAATTCTAGATGATTGATTGATCTAATGACTATGTGGATGGATTCACTGTGAAGCTGAGAAGATTTTGAGCAACATTGTCTAGGATGAGAAAACCCTAACCTTTGGATTAGGTCCTCCAAAACCCTAGGCGCCCTTGGCTACTTGGGGCGCCCAAAGTTCCCAAACTTAATTTATTTTTTGATATTTTCATGATTTCCAGTTTGCCACTTAGTCAAGACTCTTCTGATTGATCTGAGATTCTAGTCGATGGATTGATTTGATTTCCATGTTGTTTGATTCACTGTGGAGTTAGATGGATTCTGAGCAAGATTCCCTAGAGGCACAAAAACCTAACTCTGACATTTGGTGCCTTGAAAAGTTGGGTGCCCCTAGCTACTTGGGGCTCCTTTACTCTCTAGAGAGTTTTTATTTTCAGCTTTTTCAACTTTTTCCTTCATTCCTCACATTTTTCATTGCCTTGACTATTGGAGACTTAAAAATGGCTAATGAAAAGAATCCTAGGTGCCTAGACTGGGCAGGGGCACCTGAACTGTACAGACTTAGTCAAAATTTTGCAATTTTCATGAATTCACAGCATCCCTCCTTCATTCTTCATTTTGTGTGCATGTTCATCATTTTTCATCTTCTATGTGGTGTTTGAGACTTTGAATCTAACACCTAGAAGTTTGACCAACCTCCATTGATGGCCTTAGAGCTCCTGTTTAGCTTCTAAAAAATCAGAATAGACCCACTAGGGAAAAACTAATCTTTTGACGATTCTGACTAAAATAGCTTGTTGAGGAAGTATTTTAAGCCAATCAAAATCAGTTTGAACCCTTGGAGTTATACTTTCTATATTTAGAAATTTTCTATTTTTTATTAAATTTTGTTAGCATCCATTTGAGAAGAAACCATGAAAAGGTCTATTTTTAGAAACTTTATTTAGAAAATTTCCTAAAATTTAGGGCCGAAAAATTGAGATCTATGTTTTGTACACAAGGTTAGTTTGAGTAGACCCAGTTCCTCATATTTTGAAAATTTTGAGTTTTCAAGCACCATGCATGACATGCAAGTTTTTTAATTTTTTTACCTTTTAACAATTTTTGACACTTGACTTTTGACATTTTTTTATGAAATGCCTAAGTGTAGCAAAAAAATTAATTTGGGGTACAACATTTGGCTCTACCTGGGGACCATGTCGAATACTTACAACATAGGAGAACAAAAAAATCTTTGGAATTTTGAGTATAGACCAGTGCCTTATACATTGGGCATCCAAGTCAACAACACTTCCTAATCACCTAGAACAAGACTTTTCACTAAGTCACCTATGACCGAACTTCCTAGAATCACCTAATAGTTGGACTTCCCTACAAATCACCTAAAACAAGACACCTAATCACCTGAAACATGACAAAAATTTCACAGATAGGGGAAACTCAACATAACGAACACATTATGAAAAGGGGAAACACATCACAAAAACAAGAGAAAATTACTCCATCTCCAAAGGATGTCATTTTTGCCCGAAAGGCTTCACTTCTCTTTTGATGGGTATTGTGGGAGACAAATCTTCTGTGATGAACACTCTCATTTCTTGATATGCCCAAGGAAAGGCACCTTGACAACAGTCATAATATGGCGCAAGGAAGCGAGCAGAGACTGTTGAGGCATCAATTTTTCTATCATTCATCTTCTGAATGTCTCTTTCATCAAACTCTTCAAACCAATCGATTGCATTCCAAAATTAGTTTCTATAATGTCATAGGTGATCTTTTCTGACCTAGAAATATCCTTTGATTGGCTCGTCGATTGGTTCTACATCCCCTTTAACACATAGGAATTTGGTTCCCATGTCTTTGGTATTTTTGACACCTAACAAAAGCACCTATTTTTTAGCTTCAGTGAATTCCAATTGCATGCAATGTGCAAATGGGTGCAACTGTCCTTCAAGGGAGATGATTGTTTCCCCTGCTTCTAAACCTACTATTTAATAACCCCCATTGAATTGTATTGTCCATAACTTTCTATCCTCTATCAGTTTCTTTTCATGACAAGTGTAGACACCTAAAAATGACCTAGGCCTGCAAGTTTCATTTTTACCACTTTCGACCTAGCATAATTATGACATTTAATTATGTCCTCGGTTCACATTCAACTGTTAATTAAATAATTCATTGTTGTTTAATTAATTCATATCTCTTTTATTCTTCATGATTATTAAATAATTTTTTTTATTTATTTATTAAATACGTCATTAATTGTCTAAGTCTTCCTCTAATTAAATAAATTTCTAAATTTTTTAAATTATCTTTATTCCTTAATTCTTCCTGATTTTTAAATAAATGAATTTCATTTATTTATTTAATATGTCACTAATCCTCACAATTAAATAAATTCATTAATTTATTTAATTCTCAATCATATCTTCTAAATTAAATAATTATCTTTAATTATTTAATTGATAAAATTAATATTCCTCTCATTTTAAATAAATGAAATTATTTGAAATGTCATCACAATCTCAACTGACAGTCCATTTTGGTAAATAATCTAAAAAAGATTATTTATTTGTCTCACAAAATCCATATTTTGAGTTGATTTAATTCAAATTGGTAGCTTTCTTCCAAAAATCAAATAAAGCAAGAAGGTTCTTGATTTTATCAAATTTGCTTTTCAGTCCATCTTTTATTTGATTTTTCAAATCTCACAAAGTAGGCTATCTTTATCTTCTCAATTTTGAAAATCTTTATTTTCAAAATTAATTATCTTCTCTTTTCTCCACCACTGATTCGATTTTCTCCTATGACATCTTGACCACTCATCTAAGGATTTTTCCCTAACCTTAATTAGGGATTATCAAATTAAATCTTAACCTTTGATTTTAGGTTTCTGTCAAAGGTTGATCTCATCCGTCCATTCAAAATTGTGTTTTCTATAAAATGACAATTTTGTTCATAATTTAGGGACCACTTGATCATTATAGGCATGATAGTCATTTATCAATTGTTATAATCATTTATCATAGGCATAGGCATAATTTTTCTTAAATCCTACAAAACTTGCATAGGACAATGGCATAGTCAAATTGCTCACACACTCGATCTAAGGGCATCAATCATACACTGCAAGCTAGGAGGTGCTCTGGAGGTGATTCATGGGAGCTTCACGAATCTGGTATAATCGTTTTGTTATTATTTGCTTCCATTGTGCTTCATAACTTCTTTGGGTTTATTATTGATCTTATCATTTACTAACATCAAACCTTATGAAATTTACCCATTGATACAACAAGTAATGCTCTAGTCTTTAGTTTTTTTTTCTAGCAGCATCACATAATTACCAAGACCCTTTTCTTGATATAGAATTAGGTATTTCACCACCATGAATCATGATTTGGGCTCAAGTTCTATGTTGATTTTTCCCTATTTCAAAAGAATGGTCATGGACGACCAATCTAACTGCATCACACCACCAAGATATCTACAAAAGCTCTAGCTCAACAACATCCTATAGCTGGTTGGAATGCCAGCCACTAGGATATTCATCACTAACCTTTTCTCTAGAAAAGACACCAACCTTACTTGATTGTCTTTCAGTTGTTCAACGAATGACACTGACTTAGATTGAAGTGAATAACACTCATTTTGTGTTTTGGTACATGAAAGTCCCAATGCATTCATTATTTGTATAGGTACATGACATTGTCTAAGGTTTTTGAGTCTATGATGCAATTTTTCAATTTGAATCCTCCTATATATAGAGATATATAGAAAAGTTTGGGTTTTTCTTCCGCTAGAATAGATTACTCGAGCAATGTAGGCTGAATTCAAGCTTCTTTCTTTACATGTTGTATTATTTTGTCCAGCTGCTCAGGATGATCATGAAGATACTCCAACTAAGAAATCTACACCTTTGTCTTCATTAGGAAGGCTACAATATCAAAAAATTTGAAGACGAGTCTTGAGCATCTGCTTTAACATTCTCCTGAGAAGGCTTAGGATTAGAAGCAAAAACCACTTCTTTTCCTTTTTCTTTTTTTTCTTTTAGTTTATCTTCTTTCTACACTTGCAAGTGCAGAGCACGTGTAAACACAGGCATAGAATGTATTTCATGAGTTATTGCAATAGAGTAGTGGTTGAGGTCTTCTTTTTCTTCAATAACAAGTTCACTTTGAAATTATCCTAGAGCAAAGTTGCCATCGAAGTTGTTCGTCTATGGTAAGACAAAATTTGAACTTGATGTTGGGACAAAACTCCAACTAGGTGCAACATTAGCGTATCCCATAATCTGGTTCATTCTTAAATTCTCTGGACATGTAGAACTGATATGTGCATCAATTTCATGGAAAGCACAAAATGCTACATTTGGTGTAGCTTCAATTGTTGGTCTTGGTGGTGGTGCTAGCAATCGTTACCTGTAATTATTGAAAGGTTGAAAATTGTTTCTCTTTGGCTGGTATGATTGCTAAGGTTTTTAATGTTGTTGATATTGATATTGTGGTGGTGGTAGTGCAAGCATCTCATTCGCTACCTTCTATAGCACTGGATCTGTAGAACTCTAAAGAAAAGGCCTGATTGAATCCTTCCTCATCTTGTTGGAGGTGATCATATTATCCTCCAACTTGATGGTGTGTTCTTTCCCATCCATCAATTTTGTTTCTTTTGCCATCTTCAAGAAGAAGGCTATCTTTGATGGAAGAGAATTTATGAAGTAACTCATCATAATTTCTCATCATGGATTAAATGTAGAAGAAAGTTGTGTAAAAAGATGATTAAATCTCACCACAAACTCCCTCATGGGCTCGTTGTACTCCATCTTTGAATTTTCAAGTTGGGAAAATAATCAATGACTTTCTTCAGCAAGCTTGAATCTCACCAAGAATTTCTCACTCATAGTTTCCCAACTTGTAATAATGCCCGGATCTAGGTGGTTGAACTAGTTAGCAACATTCCCAACAATGTCTTCATGTGCTACATGCAAGATGGTGCAAGTTGTTGAGAAGGAAGAAAGATGATTATTAGGATGTTGAGTTCCATCATCGTGAAACCAGGAAAAGTGTTTCACTGACCCTTTAGGTAATTCATGATATTCCTAAAAATCCAAAGGCCCAATGTTATTACCCCAAGGTAATGGAGGTGGACGTCTCAGATTCCTACCAGCATTGTTGTTTTTATCACCCATTGCTTCTGGCTGGATCACACAATAGGATGCCAAATGATCATTCCCATGTCATAAAGCATAAGCTTTCTTGAATTTTTATGCCTCATGCCCCACGATGGGTGCCAGAAAATTACTGGTATTTCAATTTGTACCTCTAGTGTGTGAATTAGAAATGAACAACTATGCACAAATTAACTACTCTTTGAATTAGGAGGTGAATTTCCCTCTTTTCTAATGTTGCTTAAAGAAAGTAAACCAAAACTAGTTTTCCAATATTTTTGTTCAACTAAGAGCACAAGGTTATAAAACTCAATCATCGTAGCTAATATTTTCTCTTTTGAATTCAACTACAACTAAGCCTACTCTAATGAAGTTTCTAACTACTCAAGTAAACACAAATCTTGAGAGTTAGAAATGAAAAAGGAATGATTCTTTGACATAAATACTTAAATAAACTTTCTTCCAACACACATCTACTATACTTTCAATGCAAGCTAAAATAGAGATCATGTAACCATAACACATAAAATGAAGACTTGAGATTGTAGATCAAAGTAAATGAGGCATAATATTTCCTTTTCTCAAATTTCAAGTAACAAAGATTACACTTTTGGGACAACAAGATTGTAGAAAAATAGGCTTACAACTTAGTAATCAACCAGAATACATTGACACAAGACACAAGAACTGAACAATAACTTGTAGCTAAAAGAGGCATACAAGCTTTCTCTTACACTAAGTGAACAATGCTAAATAACAATTAGAAGTAACTAGTAGGCTCAATGTTTTGTTATCACAAGCATGGTTAAAGAAAAATCAGAAAGGCTGCCCTTATTTATACACAAGAAGAGGAGTAGGGAACCCTAAAATCTCCTTACTTTTACAACTAAGGCTTGCCAACATGTAATATTTATTTCTAAAACTAAAACAAGATAAGCATCTAACAACCTATGAAAGCATAAATACAGGCAAAGTGCCAACGATTACAAATTGATTTATTCTCTCTTTCAAAGAATGGATAAGCCTGAGACAAGAATAGAAATAAAGTGTGAGATAAGAATGGAAAGAAAGATTGGAGAAAGCTTCTAGTTCACTTTTGTTTTAAATCTCAACCACATCCACCAAAAAGCTAGAAACTGTATCTCTATCAGGAGCATCAATACTATCTATAACAAAATTACACTTTCTAGGATCTCTTCACCTTCTACAATTGAACATAGAAAATATTTGACCTCTTTAGCTTCTTTATCAAATCTTGCTAATCTCGGTAGCTGTGCAACTGGAGTGATGACCTTTTATAAATATATCCTCTTGCTTCAGCATATCTTTCACAGCTTTTATACTTCTAACACTTCTCTCCATTTTTCAATGGAAGAATTTTGTACAACTCTTTTCCAACACTTGTCCTTTTGCTCATACCACACCCTTTCACGTTCTTTGATTGAGATGATTTTTTTTTCCATGGTGGTATTAAAAAAGTACTTCTCAACATTGTCCCTTAAGATAATCATGATATAACACTTGTTTGGCTTTGAATTCGATGGGAGAGTACTCCATGCTGAAAAACTTGAAGATTGACTGTAAACTTGACTATGCTCAGACAAGTTTTTCACAAAATCTAAATTTAGCTTGCTATTTTTTCCTCTTCAAACTTGCCTATTTTTCAAAAATAATCTGAGGCGCCCTAGTTCAATTGGCAAGGTTTAATTGGCTAAAGTGCAGATTTTTATTTTTGGGTGCTCAACGAATCCTAAGGGTTGACTGAATGATCCATCGTGGAGCTTGAGTGAATCGATGAAGTTTTTTGGAGGATACTTTGGGTAAAAATGCCATCTTGACCTTCAAAATCATGGACACCACTGGCTAGTTGGGGCGCCCAACATTACCAATGTTAGCCATTTTTGACATTCTTCCATTTCTTCACGTTTTCTGATCTTTTGATGAATTCACAATTCTGGGAGTTAGACTAACCTAATGAGTTGACTGCCAGTTTCTTTGGATAGCTTGATGAATTCTGAGGGGGGTCTTTTGGGATGAGGAAGATGTAATTCTCATGCAACACTCTTCAATGTACTCATTGAAAATCCTTATGGTCTATTGTTGAGATTCTAGGACTGCATTTTCACTTCTAGGGTTTTAATGGTGCACTATAATTGATTATTCATTATACTTTGTGGAGTTGGTGCTCCTGAAATGTGGAGGAGTTTGTGCTCCTGAAAAGTGGAGGAGTTGGTGCTCTTGTAACTTTAGAAGTTGGTGCTTCTAATTTTTGTGGAGTTGGTGCTCTTGAAATTCGTAGAGTTGGTGCTCTAAGTGAATAAAGAGAAAGTTTTTTGAGTGGTTTGTATTCCCCAAGAGGGTTTTCCACTCATGACATATAATTTTTTATGTGATGAGTCTTTGTGTGATTTTTTTTCATGTTTATCTAACTTTCATAAGTTATCAAATGCATTAATTTTTGTTATTAGTTGTTATTTCTACAGTATTCTGTTGTTACAAGTACTTTCACAGTCATATGTTGCAAACTAGTTTAAAAGTTTTGTTTAACCAAACATGCTTTGCATGTTTTGATGTAAAGCGTTTAGTCCATCACATTACATGTCATTAATTGACTCATAGTTCAAGATTGTTATGTTTCAATCTGTCATAATGTAATAAATCTCTTTGTTGTTTCAATGCTTATCATATGCCATTCAGTTCCATAGTTGTTGCAATGTCACATAAAGCTGCATTGAAATTTGGTGATCTTAAAGTGATTCAAAGATGTTGGTCTTTCTGCACATGGTTTTATGAGTTGTACCTGTTTTGTTATCATGCTCTGGTTGTTAAACAATGTCAATCACATCTTTTGTAAATACAAGATATCTCACACAAGTTGTCTAAATGAACTAAATTAATGTTGTCATATCTTTGCTTACCTATTTTCATGAATGCTCTCAAAGTGATTACTTTGCTCTATTGTCAATAGAAAGGATATCTAAACCTAAATTTTTTTGTCAAAGTGTAAAAGGTTTAAAATTTTAGGTCTGTCTATCACCCCCTCTTAGTGTCTTTCCATACTCCAACAACAACTTCAAATTCAAATTTGAAAACCTTAGAAGCCTCGAAAAATCTTAAAAATGGACGAAATGATCTAAATGTTGTATATTTCTTTGAGAACTTTCTAACAATATACTATAATATCAAATCAAACACCCAAGTCAAAAGTTATGGCTTTGGGAAGTTGTTCCACTAAAAAGTGGATTTCAAACAATATCTTCTTGAGTAAGAAATCAAGCAGTTGGGCTTTTGGCACCAAAAAAAAGCAAAAGTTACACTTTCCAAAATATTCAAGGCAGTTATTAATGTCAAATAAAGGGTTGAGTAGAGGTTATAGGAGGTGGCTCCATTAGTGAAAATTGTGACTCTGATTAATATATTTTCTTTACAGAATTGGTTTTATTGTAATGAATCAAGCCCATGTGGTTGTGGCATTGTAATTTTTGAATCTATAATTCACTTTTTGAAATTAATGAAAAGTGGGTTGCTTTCTATCTTGTATTTTCTATGTGATAAATGTTGTGGTGTTTTATGTGAGTGTTGGGGTGGAGTGCCCCTCATCAAAGTCTTATTGTTCACATGTGAAATCAATTTTTTTAGATTTCAAATAGTTGATGGAGACAACTTCCAATGTACTACATAATGGATTGGATGATATTTCACTTGAATGTGTATAAAAAGAATTGTACTTATTTGAGAATTTTTAGGAGTCTATAATTCAAGGTGTCATTTATGTGAGCATCGAGATGAATTGAAAAGAAAAAAATTGTGAATGTGCATGTTTTATGAAACCAATATGATTGTAAAATAAAGTATTAATTTTTTGTATAAAAGAATCCCTCATATATGTCTATAAGTATTTTTAGAGTATAGAATGATGGAGATAGGTACATAGGTTATTTTTTGGTTTCAGGATATGGTTGATATTCATGTGAGAGTTGAGTAAAAGTACAACAATGGTGATCAATGATTATCGTGTCATGGATATTCATGTACGTCTAAGCATTGACATGACAGAATTGTGTATGTGTTTGATAGATTATGGTATTGATTGATTCACAGTTGCAAGTAGTGGTGTGGTTTAGTGTTAAGAGGTTTCTTTTATCTCCTATATATGTTTGTTTGGTTCCTCGACTATGGTTACTCGATTGTGGATTCATCTAGAACATTAGATTTGTAGGTGATATTGTGTTTAAGTCTTGAGATCTACAATTTATTTTCTTTATTATATCAATTTGTAGGTTATTGATGTGATGGTGAGTTTATATGTTGTATTGGTTTAGGGTCTACAAGTTATGTAGATTTGTGGCTTGGCTGCCCATTGTTTACAATGGTATGAATTTGATGTGGGATTTCTATATCCAAAGGTCATTTTAGTGTTGTTGTAGGTATAGTTAGTTGGCCTTGTCTATGGTCATTTATGTATCAATATGTTGCATTGAGATAGGAGGATGGATGATTAGAGTCTTTGTGTAGTCATTTATTGGAACTTGTAGCATGTTTTTTATCACAATTTCATGGATAGATTAATTACATGGTTCAATGAGGGATTTTTATAAGGAAATTTTGGTGTTGTTTATTTTCTTAGCTTGGATATCTTGGTTGTATTTTATTCTCTAAATATATTGGTATTTGTAGTTGATTGTGTGTTGACCATAGGTGATCTTCATTTAAGAGATATTTATCATGATTCTATAGATATCTCAATATCATGATTCATAGACATCTTGGTTAGCCATGAAGGACTCTTGGAATCTTTGGTTTAGTTGTCATTTTATAATTTGTTAATTTCGACAGTTGATCCTTGGTTAAGAGGATTCTTTGGTATTGTTCTATGGCGGACTCTAGATTTCACATTAGAGTATTGGAATGATACAAATTCTCTTGGGGGAAAGATATGTTCATTGGAGCATGTGATCTTCCAAGAGGAGATGTTAGGTCATGATGTGTTCTTGATTTTTTAATTGGAGCTTTGACAACAGTCTAGATAGTTCTCTTGGTATTTCACATTGGTCATGTTCTTTTGAGCTACATGAAAATGTGGTGTTGTATTTGGGGCTTAGCATGGATTGATTGGTTGGAGATGCACATAGATACTTGGATACTTTGGAAAGGTTGGAGACATTTGTTGGTATGGTTACCCTTTGGAGGTTTTAGTAGGAAGTTCAAGGATCCTTCACCTAGATATGGACATAATTTTGTGATGGACCAATAAAGGAGATTTTTCTTGGAGAGAGCCATTGTAGCTTGGTGTATCCTAGAGGATAAATCTCATTCCCCACTTTTCGTCTACTTAAAAAATAATGATCATTTAGGTAATGCCCACTTCATTTTACAAATGCAATATTTTGTTTGTTGGGTCTTCTTATGGATATCTATAGCTTAATTACATGGTTCAATGAGAGATTTTTATAATGAAAATTTGGTGTTTTTTTTAATTTTCTTAGCTTGGATATCTTGGCTCTATTTTACTCTCTAAATATATTGGTATTGTATTTGATTGTGTTTTGACCATAGGTGATCTTAATTTAAGAGATATTTACAATGATGCTATAGATATCTCAATATCATGATTCATAGACATCTTGGTTAGCCATGAATTACTCTCGGAATCTTTGGTTTAGTTGCCATTTTATGATTTTTCAATTTTGATAGGTGATCCTTGGTTGAGAAGATTCATTAGTATTTTTCTATGGTAGACTCTGGATTTCACATTAGAGTATTGGAATGATACAAATGCTCTTGAAGGCAAGATATGTTCATTGGAGCATGTGATCTTCCAAGAGCAGATGTTAGGTCATGGTGTGTTCTTGATTTTTTCATTGGAGCTTTAACAATGATCTAGATACTTCTCTTGGTGTTTTACATTGGTCATGTTTTTGGGAGCTACATGAAAATGTGGTGCTGTATTTAGGGCTTAGCATGGATTGATTGGTTGGATATGCACATAAATGTGTGGATACTTGGGAAAGGTTGGAGACATTTGTTGGTATGGTTACCCTTTGGAGGTTTTAGTAGGAAGTTCAAGGAGACTTCACCTAAATATGGACATGAGTTCATGATGGACCAATAAAGGATATTGTTATTGGAGAGAGCCTTTGTATCTTGGTGTATCCTAGAGGATAAATACCATTCCCCACTCTTGGTCTACTTGAAAAATAATGATAATTTAGGTAATACCCACTTCATTCTTCAAATGCAATATGTTGTGTGTTTGGTCTTCTTACGGATATAAATTTTGATCTATGTTTTTTAGTTTGAAGGGTTCATTTGAGAAGTATTTGGCATGGTTATATCCTTGTGAATGTGAGTTTTTTTATGATGTAATTTAGGAGTTTAGGAGATGTTATTGGGCTTATTCCTAGTTGGGGAATATATTTTATTTTTATCCTCCTTGTTTAGAGAGGCTTACATCCATGTTGGATATATGAGATACATATATTTTGTTTAATCTATGAGATTGAATGGTTGGTTGTTGTTAAGGAATTTCAGATGGGAATGTGAAGGAGACCTTACTTGACACAACTTCAAATTTTGAGGTTCTGGTAGGACATGTTATGTGATATTATTTATATTTTTTCTTTCTTTCTATGGTTACTTTCTATATGTTCATGTTCATACGGTTTTGTATGATGGACTTGGGAGAGTTATGGTGACTTGTAAGAGAGTATGCAATATTTTTTGTTATGTTTGTGGATCATTGTGATTTTTATTTGTTGCTACATGGATTGATTATGAGTTATACCTTGGTTTGAATGCTTATTGGTATACTTGGCATGTCTTGATCTATTTATAT
The DNA here is from genome assembly GCA_007258455.2 of Sequoia sempervirens. Lineage (NCBI taxonomy): Eukaryota > Viridiplantae > Streptophyta > Pinopsida > Cupressales > Cupressaceae > Sequoia > Sequoia sempervirens. The sequence goes on from VDFB02281492.1 coordinate 905,830,084, forward strand.
ATTTGGCATTACATGTGTAAAGGGAGTTCCTAGATGTATATGTTCTTCATTGATAGGTTTCATGCAAAGAGCTTGTGATTGAAATTTATGGGTTGAACATGTTGGCATGAGTTATAATAATATTTGTATACCTTTGTAAATATAAATTATTGGATGTATTAGTATTTTTTATGGTTGTTATTTTCAGTCATGTGGGTTTTTTCCTTGGCAATAGCTTGGATCCTTTGTTATCACCTGGATTTGATGCTTGTGTTCTTTGGATTGGTATATCTTCACCTTGGCTTGGCCCCTTTTTTCCATAGGAGGCATGTTAGAGAATGAGAGAAGTTTTTCTTGAGATTATATTCATATTGGATGTTACCACAAGGATCTTGATGGAACACAAGAGCTTGTTGGATATTCATGTGGTTTCATGGATGGCTATGATGTATTTCATCAAGTATGCAATTTATACAACAATTAGGAGAAATTAGGAAAAGTTTGATATACACTTTGTAAGATAATTTAAATTATTTTAATTAAATTAAATAAATATTTACTTGTGGTTCATATTCAAAATATGTGTTCATCCTAGCACTTGAGTAGTGAATTTTTTGTAATAATAACTTTATATGAACTTGAAACAAGATTTTTTTGAACTTATATTATTTTCCAAGAGGAACAAAAATATGTGGGTAGTTTTAACACAACACTTTTCACTCCTACAACAACCTCAACATAATGGGAATGATCAGAAACAAAAATTAAAAAAGGACAATTGATTAAGCTAACCAATGATGGAATTAACTCTAAAGGGATCATTAGCATTATGTTTTCTCTAGATCAAATTATTCGATGCTTCTTACTTGTCAAAATGAGTAGTGTATATTTTAAGCAAAAAATTGGGGAAAGGGAAATTTTGATTTTAAATTTCCCAACAAAAATCCAACTTAGTTTGGAAGGTGAGTGGTTAGAGTTTAATTTTTAGAATCATTCTTCGATTTTCCAAGTGCCATTTTGAACCTTGAGAACCAAGCCAAGATTATTGTACAAGTGTGTGGAATGCATAAAAATGTGGGTTATAGTTTTTGGGAAAATCATACCTATAAATTTTCAAAAATAAAAAATAAGTGACCCAAAAGGGAGGAAAATAGGTGGGGCAAGTACAAGGTGTAATGCCCCCCTATTCCTATCCCTAAGATGTAATTTATATTCAAGATTTTTTTTTGGTAATTTTGAGATATTATATGGTTGATTCATGATCATATTTTCATGCTTATATGATGTATGTAATATTATACCTTGTTGCATGTGTATGCATTGCTTCAGCTATTATATATTGAGTAGGTATACTTTACGTGTTCTCTAAAGATGTGGATACATGATATTTCTCCTACTTAATTTTACAAGTTTGAGTTATTCCCCAAATGTGGTTATTTCAAAGATATCACATTGGGCCTTGTTCATTTGTTGTCCCCTATCATACGTGTATCAAGTGCAAGGTATGTCATGCACGACCCTATGTAAACCTAAATCTAAATTGAAGGAAATTCTAAAATTCATTTGTGTTGTGGGTTACTTGTAATTGCGTGTTTTAATTTAATGGTTTCATTATTGTGTTTTTTCATAAATGCATTCGATGAATTAATTATTGCATTCTAATGGTTAGATTATTTTGCGAGTTTAGAAAAAGAAAAATATTGTTAAGTTAATTTCTCTAGGAATTATATTTAAATTGATTGCAATTAGTATTTAAACTAGAATTATTTCATTGGAATATGAATGGATTGAATAAGTTTAATTAGTTTATTTTAAATTGCAAATGGTAATGAATTGAACATTTCAATTTATCATGAAATATATTTTGGGAGAAAAAGGAAATTAACTTACAAATAAAATAAAAATTGAAATTGTGAAATTGAAAAAGTGCATAAAGAAAAGAATTTATTTTTATATTTTTCATTCTTGCATTTTAGAAAAATTGGGCTTTCAAACCCTCTTCTTTGAAAATTTGAAAATTGGCCAACTAGGATTGTTTTGGATTGGATGAGTTGGAGATTGCATTGAAGTGGAAGGATTTGAAGATGTTTACATTTTGTGAGTGATTTCATTTCTAATTTTGGGAAAAATTAAAAAAATCAAGTTTTTTTTTTTGGCGAAATCAAATTTAGAGGTAAATATATTCCCTCTTGTTTTCTTGCATTCCTTTGAGTGAAATCAAATTTAGAGGTAAATATATTCCCTCTTGTTTTCTTGCATTCCTTTGAGTGTTAGATGCCATGCTTACCCTTAAGGTAGAACAGGACTTCCTTTTCATATTCAAATTTGAGAAGAAAAAAAAATAGATTTTAATTTATTTAAAAAATTTGAAAATATCCATTTTGTACTCTTATTATAGCAAAAAAAAAGTCAAAATTCTTGATATATGGATTTTATTATTTGGAATGGTTGTTTATTCTAGGATCAAAAGGGTATGTTTTGTTTTTTGAAATTTTTAGCAAAAGAAAATTTTGAAAAGTAAGCTTCCATTAATGGAGTTTAAAGCTAATTTTCTAGTTTTTTGGTTAAAAATAAATTAGAATTCTTGAATTCTAAAAGTGATTACGAATGAATTATAATGTGGGATTTCATGCACCCTTGATGATTTTCCATTATAATTTCATTAAAATCACGTTCACCATTTTATGTCATATTATGAAAATCAATCTTTCATCAATGGAGTTTTTAAGAAATTCTATTATTTTGGAATAAAAATGTTTAAAATTTTAGAATTTTAGAATTGAAATGGAATGATTTATATTGGGAGAATTCAAGTCTCTTTAATGAATTTTTGATGTGAATATTTTAAATTTATTTTCAAAATTTTATGCCATGTTTGTGCATTATTTTGTGTTTCATGATCAATTGATTAAAATGGAGCATGAAAAGCCTAAGATTGAGGTCTAGGTGTTGGAAACAAGCAACTCTGAGAGGGGGGTGAATCAGTGTTGATAAAAAATTCAACTTTATTATTATGTGATTTAACTTACTTAATCATTCAATAGAAGAAACATGCATCAATAGAAAGAAAATAATCTCAACACCATAACACCAGAATTTTTATGTGGAAACCCTGTTAGGGGAAAAACCACAGTGGATGGCCAATCCACAATATAATATGAGTATACCCAAAATAAGAAGTACAAAATGGGAATGCACTTGCATTTAGGCTCACTTCCTAGAGCTCACTACTCAAAATGGATGGGATCACTACCCTACAATGATTTGAAATTGATCTGAAAGAGTGAACTAGTGAAAGAGCATCTATAATACCTGATTACAGTCCCAATTAAACTCTGATGACAATTTGCTATCCTTTAGATAGATTCAACAATTATACTTTGCTCTGCACAACTCGCACTACAAAAATATTAATGCACAAGTGAAACTGCGCATAGTCACCTAATCGCTCTTCCTGGTGATCAGAACACACCACCACACAACATTTTCACACACACAAAATGATATATAGAATCTCTTATATATCCACAACTAGGAATACAATCGTTATAGGTTGGCCTTAATAAAACTTGAAAATATTATTAACTATTGGCCCAAAATTACAATTGGATTTATAATGTGGATCTAACACCGTCGGCTGGATTGTAGCTAAGACCCATAATTAAATTTTTGAACATAAAAACATTTTAAATAATTCCACTTTACACATCCACAACACGCCATATTCATTGAGTCGGCAACAACGAACAAATAGACATAAAACATTTTACTAGACCTTCAAGCTTGTATTGCCACTAATGCAACACCACAAAATTCAGAAATAAGATAATATACGTGCACACCAAGCAATCTCAAGGGTCCACAACACAAAATGATGATTTGGTGAAGTAGACAGATTGACTAACTGACTGGATACCCTGTTCTTCAAATATTCTACAGGTAAAACATAGTAATGCACTTTATCTACCAGTATAACTAGATAGAGATATGCAGACCATAAAGATGACTTCAGTTGCCATCAATGACAACACTGGAAGTCATATACCAACACTAGGGTTAGGGTGGAGTGACTCTACACATTGTCCCAAGTCTGGAGGTGACTTTGTGGCTACAATAATCATAGAGTTGTAATTCAAGTGGAAATGGAGGGTTTTGTGTAATTGGTTAAGCTACTAAGGCTTTTTCAATGGCATAACTTGAGTGCTTTCATAGGTTCAATATGACTAGCCAAGGGGATGCCACATCCATTTTGGTGGTAGATTCCACATACATACTTAGGTCAGCAAGCCATCTATTTGTGCCTCACAATGACATTCCTTGCCTCTCATTAATACCCTCATCCTTGTGGTCATTGAGTGTTACATCCAATAAGTGTGTATCCTAAGCCATCTTGTGTTCTTTTTTGAGTTATTTTTATATGTTTTTCATACTCATTTTGTATGCATGTTGATTTGTGTGTGTAATCCTTACTCGTGTGTTTGGTGTAAGTGTAATTGTGTCCCTTGCAATGATCTCCTAACATAGTGGGTTGAACCTATGGGTAACACATGGTATGGTGGTGTGGAAACACTATTGTGGATTAGAGGATCCAATGATGAGATTCAAAATCAATTTCAAGGTTGTAAAAATCTTCAAGTTTCAATTAGTGTAATGTTATCTTTATTTTGTGAAAATGTATAATTTAAGACATTTGAGTTATCATATAAAGTTGTGATAAATCATTGGAACCTCCTAAGTGGATGGATTGTAAGCTGACCACATAAGTGGTATTGATGCTATATAGCATTTAATGTGTATCAACATTGGTGTTGAGCACACATTGTGTTTCTCATGATATTTATCCTTTTTGAGATGTTGGTTAAAATAAAATAGAGCACATTTAAATTTGGGTTTAAAATGAACATTGTTTATAAACATCTATCTTGGTAATATTGAAAGCTTTAGTTTCCTTTCACTATTTCTTGTGTGCTTGGTGTGAGAACCCGCCTTGTTGTAGGGACCGTTTTAAGTTCTCCTTTTGGCCTTGGTGTGAATGAGATGGATAAGAATCATTCCCCTTCATTCTCAATGTTGTTGGTTAGGTTTTGGACTCCCTTGTGGACTCCCAAGCCCTTGGGAGTTATCTCCTTTGTGGGTTAGTGGATTTGAAGATCGAGTGTTAGAGTTCACTTTGGTCGAGCTTAATCATTTTTGTTGTTTTGGAGTCCAAATTGTGTTGTGACTCTTTCTCTCTATGTTTAGAGTGTTGTGCTTAGTATGGTGGCCATATTGGGGCTTTGATTAACTCATTGGCTATGACACTAATACAATGACAAGACACCAATATTGGAAAGGACTACAACACATTCTTAGGACTCCAATGTTAGGTCAGGACTCTACTGCCAATCTAAGACTCTAGTGTTAATCTAGGACTCTATTGAACTAGCACTAGTGTCCCTTTAGATTACTAATGTCCTTTCTAGGTGGTAGTATCCTCTTGGCACATTGGAGTCCTATATCATGTTGATGTCCCCCATTTTGTTGGATAGATAGTTCTTTTGGCTATTTTTCATAGAAATAGTGTATATGAAAGTTGTTCCCCTTGGCCTAGTGAGTCTTCCAATGATGTCACCTTATTAATAAGTATCAAACATTGAGGTTTATGACAAATTTTACATTGGTAAGAGTTTTGTTGCTTGAAATGAATCGTCATTGTTCTAGTTTTGTGGGCGGCTTGTGTCTCCTAGGGTTGTCTTATCTTGCAGGGGTACAACACCTATGTCAAAGGATCCTTTTTTGGTTTTCTCCCTCTTGGGAGTTAGTTCATGCATTTAGTGTTGGAAACCTAGTGATCATGTTGTCTACTTGGGATGTGGTATCTCCTAGTTGTTCCACTATTGTGTAGGTTTCATTTGGTATTGTGAGATATTGTAAGTGTGTGTTGTTGTGGATTCAAGGTTTATATTTCCCTCATCACATACTTGTGTTATGTTTGCGAGAGAGAATGAATGTGGATTAATACATGATCATTGTCCAGGTGTCATTACACTCTCTCGCAGGTTCTTTATGATGAAGTCCTCATCCCATGATTGTTAGATCTTCCAATGGTGCCACCTTGCATGTTGCAATGGCAAGGTATTCTTGTTAGATTCCTTATATCATGGTGTTTGACGTGACACTTGTGTGCATTTTTTTGTGTAGTGAAAAAATTGGTTGGTATGTCTTGGTTGTTGTTGTTTCAAAAAAAATGTTCAGTAAATTAATGTCCTAAGTGTGTGGCTTGGAGCATTACAGAAAGAAAAAAGATAGTAAATTCTAAGATTGTAAATGAATTGGAAAATCTTTGGGGAAGTAGAGAAAGGAAAGGAGAAAAGGTAACACATTTTTTATGTTGATTTTTTCCATATATTGGATAGCCCATACATGGTGATTGGGTCAATTGGGAATCAAAGAGTACCTATTAGACATATGGATAAGTGATGAATATCATGTAGAGTGTGTAGAGGTTAGATAAAGTATATTTAATTCATCTTGGCCATAGATTAGCCCATTGCCAAATTTTTGTATTACACATAATAGTTTTAAGAACTTTTAGGTTTTTGTATGCCTTGATGGAAAAGTTTATTTTAATATAATAAAAATATTTCATGGAATGTTTTGGCCAATGTATCCAAGTTACTAGGTAGGGTAGTATTTCATTGTATCCCCTTGATTAGAATACAACAAGAGTTACTAAAGAGAGAAAATAAGGTGACTTGGATGGCTTTAGAAATTTAGTGTTGGTGTGACAAGAAGTCTTGTAACTATAGAGAGCTATGAGAGGGAGGCATCGTGTTATCAAATAAATATTTTCTTGTTGGGATTAGTGTTCTAAGGCTCTAGGGAGTTTGTTTTAGGTGTGAATAATCCTTGTGATTGCATAGATAATTCAAGGAAAACTAGTTGTGGGTTGAAGGTGAGTGTGAGTGTCTTTGACTTAAAGTGTCTCTCTTTAAGATTGTGTGCATAAAATTATTTGTGATAAGATTCCTTGAAGGAGTGGAGTGGGTTTTACTAGGTATGTGAAGTTTTTATTTATGAAGTAGAGATAAAGGGAACATGTGGAGAGAGTTCTTGATTTTTTTGAAATATGAGTGAGAATGGATGCTCTTTATGAGAAAAATATTGGTACCAATAAGAGGAGATAAAACAATAATGTTATGGTAAAAGATATGGAGGTGAAAGTGCAAGTTTTTGCACAAGAAAAAACTCTTACATGAGTTGTAAAAGGAAGAAATGAAGAGTGAAAAACATAGATGCAATAGCTAAAAATATGGGTCATGAAGGTCCTATGTTTGATGAGTAGTAAGTAGAAGACCATGTTCTACTTGAAGAGAATATGATGAGGATTGAGAACATTTTTAGTTTTCATGATTTTTTGCATGTATGTTTTTTAAGAGAGGTTGATGAAGAGAATATTGCAAATGGATTCTTAAAAATCCATTATATAGTAGTGAGTTGTAACATTAGTGTAGCTTGTTAGGAAATTACCAAGTTGATCAAACCATTTTCTACATAACGTTATAAAAGAAAAGAATACATACAAGCTTATAGAATAATCAAAATACAAAAATAAAAGACATACTACAAGATTACACAAGATATACCATGGGAAAACCCTCAAAAAATAAAATCCTAGCATAAAAAAAATCCACACTCAATTTTTTATTCAACAATGCAAGACTATACACTTACAATCTTCATAAATACTTCTAAAACATTACACTCCTCCAATGCATTCTCCATGTGTCCAATAATAAAGGTTAACAATGAAACCACACATCTCAAGCCATGCTTCACATATGCACTCTAAAAAAGAGCTCAATACAAATTATAGCCAAACCAAATAACCAACTAGCCAAAAATCCAACCCCAACCATTAAACATGTGCTTGATATTATAGATTCAAGCTAACACAAAACAACCAAGTGATATAGGGAAAACCATGTGTTTCAAAATAACGAGTGCATAGAACCATTGACCCTAACATTTACTTTTTGGTACTAATTTTTTCCAATGTACAACGCACACATAAAATATCTAACCAATGTCAAATACAAATTTACAAATGAACCCAAATAAATATTTAATGTAGATAAACATATCTTTAAAGATGCATCAAAAATAAATATTTATTTTATATTAGTTAAAATATTTTTTTTATGCAAGGTGTACATTTTTTTAGCATTCTCTCATTTAATGTATATATTGCATGAACATCAATCAATGAAATACATCATCATAGCCATCCATTAGACTACATGAATCTCTTGCATGTTCTCGTGCTCCATTGAGATACCTACAATAAGATGAGGACCATCTCAAGAAAGAACTCTTATGATCCTCCAACATGTCACCTATGGAAGAAAAGGAACAAGCCAAGGTGAAGATGCACCAATCCAAATAACACAAGAATCAAATCCAAGTGGTGACAATGGCTCCAAATTGTTGCCAAGAATAAAACACACATGACTGAAAAATAACAACCATATAAAATGCTAATACATCCAATCAACCACACCTACAAAGGTATCCAAAACCATCAGTATGTTGACAAGGTGTTGCCACAATAATGGGTTACACTTTCTGGGACATCCTGATTTTTGCTGAAATCACATATTTTTAGAAAATATAATGATTTAAGCATTGAAAGGTTCTATGGATTAAAATCCTTAAGCTCCCTCCGGGTGGTCATGGTTTATTTTTGCATCGGCCCTAGCTCACACCTCATGTGTTTGAATATCTCCAAGCCCCTTTTTGAAGCACCTTCCCCAACTTGCTCCACATGTCCATTGTGCACTCCTTGGAAGGTTTTCTTCCCCTTGCTTCTCTATCGAGCCCCGCCCTTTCACCACATGTCATTTGTGTGGGCCTTTGAGAGCCCTCTCTCCTTTACTCTTCCTCTGAGCTTTGCCCGCATGCCACGTTGCATCAATCCGCGGACAACCTTTTGGTGGACTCCATAGTCAGCGCTTGAAATGAATACTTCTCCATGTGTCTTCTCCACATGGAATTTGATCACAAGGAAGGTAAGAATGAATATGAAGCCTCGTCATTGTGCCACGTATCCTAACCAACTCTATGGGTGTGCAACACGTGTCTTCATGGGAATTTTGTTGCTTCCACACTGGGACCACAATCGTCATTTGTAGAGGGGCACATCTTGTTCAAAGGTGACTCGATACTATGTTTTAGAATTTTTTTGTTGTAATATCCTTGTGGCATCATTGTGACGGACATCATTTCTCGTGCCTGGAATATTTTTTCGTTGCTGGCTCTCAGGCGGTGGAAAATCATCTATATATACTACTTCAACTCTCAAAAAATGAGTTTAGAAAATCATAGAAAGAAGTGAAAAAAACTGTAGGCCTTTTGTATTGTTCTTTGATTATTGTATTAAGAATTACAGACTGTGTCATATTGTTTGACCTCTCTATTTCTTATTTAATGAGCAAGCCATTATATTGTGTTGTTTCTTTTAATTAGTAGTTTATTTGCAAGACTTTTATAATTTCAATATAAATTTGTTGATTCATATCATGTCTTGAACTCTTCTTGTTCAATAAATGTGTATGGAATTTATGTTATGTTATCTGATAGACTTATTAGGTTTTTCATCTATGCTTTCTATTATTTTTGGACATGCAGATTGTTGAACGGGCCCTTAAATCTCATCTGAAAGGAAGATTTATCATGCCTATACTTAACTCTTGGTGCATCGCCTTAGATTAAACTTTATTTTATATATCTGCTTCCTTTTCCCATTCCAAACCCCCAAAATACAGAAGGAGTTGACTTATTTAAAAACCAAGAGGTTACTTAGTTTAACGCAATTAGTCCCCCCATTAACTGAGTTTCCCATAAGGTTGTTTGCCTAGCAATTTTAGGCATCAACAGTTCTTTTTTTGGCATGCCCGGTGGGACTTGCTTGAATGTATCTAATTCAGAAGTGGGTTCATGAGCCATAGGCATGTTACTAGATCCCAAATAGCGAACAACCCTAGCTTGTTAGTGCCACCACTGGTAATAGTATGAACAAGAACCCATCCAGTGAACTTTTTGACCCCTCCACCATCCATGATGTCGATTGCTATCAGAAATTATGTGGCATGGGATGCTGAAAGCCCTTTCATAGCACCAGTGGCACCTATCATTTGGGATCCTATCCCAACCTTTGCTTTAAATTTTTTACCAAAATTCACAAGGGAAAGCTTGAAAGCACCATCCGAACATCTGCAAGATGTGGCAGACATATGTTTGGTGCATGGTGTAACTGATCAAAATGTAGCATTGAGATTGCTTACAACCTCTTTCAAAGGAAATGCACTTGATTGCTACCGTACTTTGGGAGCCAATGCTATCGACACCTGGGATCAACTCGGAGATCCTTTTTATGATCGATTTTCAAATAATGGAGATTAGTCTTCACTATTTCAGCAATTGGAAACCATAAAGCAATCCCCTCAGGAGGCCATGATTGACTTTAATCTCAGTTTCACATGACTTGGAAAAGGATTCAACCTGCAATCCGTCCTCCTATAGATTTGGCATTCATTTCCTATCTGAAGTCTCTCAATGCCAACATTTTGGTGATGATCCAGTCCCTTGGTGGGAACACCTTGCCAAATGCATATAATGTTGTTGTTAAGGAAAAGAATAATTTGATTGATGCTAGAAATTTATTGCCTCGGCCTTCTATGCTTATATTTGTAGAGTTGTCGATTCCTGCCTAGGAGATAGCTTCTACCAGTGTGTCTACTCCTCCCCAATTTATGTACGCCTATTAGAGTGCACCGTAAAATGTTGCTTCTACGTCTAACTCTTCAAAAGATGAGGAGCAATGCCAAGGAGTTTTTGTGGAACATCTCAAATGAAATAACTACCATCAAGAAGAACTAGTCCATGCCTTTGAATCCAACTTACCAAAATTATCAAGGAAAAATATCTTCCTACCAACAAAATCAGTTCTAGGGAGGTATGTGCATGAATCTGCAAGCTCGAACAAATAGTCAGATAGTGTCAGTGCCTGCTCTGCTACAAAATGTTCACCCAAGTTCAAATAGAGAGCTAGTAGTGGGGAAAAATAATCTTATTGATGATATCAATCCTTGGTGCTTCCCCTACAACGAAGCACATATGCCACGAAATTGTTTGTGTGGAAATCTACAACAAAGAGTGGCAAAACAACACAGTCAAGGTGTAGTGTCAAATTCAAGAGATTGTGTATATGCCTCTCCGCAAATGGAAAATGTGGTACTCACTACGCAAATGTAAGGAATGTTCCTAGACCAAGAAATGGATATAACTCTCGACCACGCACTCTTCTCATAGATGGAAGAAGAAGAGGCAGTGTTTGCAAATGATGCATCCACATCAAAGGCCCTGCAAGTGCAATCAGATTATAACACTCACTCAAAGAGGAGATTCATGGGAAAACCAGTCATCCCCTAGCCAAAGAGTGTTCTTGACCAAGCTCCTAGTACCATCACAAATGCACAACAATTTCAGCCACAAAAGGAGATTGTTATAATAAGGGCTAAGGAATAGAAGTCATTGAATTTTCCACCATTCAATGTGGTGGAACAATTAAATAAATCCTCTGCTAATGTATCTCTTTGTGATATCTTAGTTGTAATAGGGAGGTCCTTGACCTATCAACACCTCTTGAGTTCTTTCAATAACTTTTACAACCTTCAAAACCCTCTATAGGCTTAACTTATTTGAAACCAACCTACTTGCCTAGTAGGTAACTATACCTTGTTTTTAGGCCTTATCTCTCAACCACTCTGATAAATCCACCAAACACTCATATTTTTAGGGACCCATTAACCCTACACAAAACATATCTCAAAATCCTATTAGGCCTCTTTGGACTATCATCACAAAAACAAGCTTCCAACATTGTTCAACTTGACCAATTAGGTCACTTTTCCAAAGGAACACACCTCAAATCTTGCTGCCAACCTAAAATATCATAAGACAAACCTTAAACTACCTCCAAAACCATAAATTCTCCAATGTATGAGTCAATACTTGCTTTTGATGACTCACTTTCCTCCAAATTGGCAACGGTTTATTGAAAAACCCATCTCCAGACCTCTCACAACCTTGAAATCACTTCCAAAATACCTTATTCTACTTTCTCAAGCTTAATTGACCACCAAATTATGTTGCCCCCTAACTTTACCCACTTTGTCACTCTAAAACCCCACTTTTCCTTTCAAAAAATGCTCTCCACTCAACTAGGGCTTCAAGCCTAGACCTACAATTTGACCTTACCTTCCTATGAAAACATTCTAACACAAAAGACTCCACATACTCACACTTTTCCCAACCAGTTCTACCCTATTCTCAAGCAATTTCCTCAATTCACCAACTCTAGCCTTGTTCTTAAGACCAAAATTTTGTGTTTCAACAAGGGCAGCATTGAGGATCTCTTCAAATGCCTTAACCAATACTATTTTATTATTCCTACAACCTATACTACTTACATCAAGCCCATTCCACTAAGAAACAACCTGAACAATAGGTGGAATGGCCTATTTCAACATATTACACTCAAACCCTTGTATAAGCAAGTTCAGACCAGTTTTTAGAAATATACCTGTAAGTTGCTTGGAACTTAATAGAATTCCACAAGAATGGATTCAAGTCAAAGCTAAAACCATTCTACAAAATATTAAGATCATCTTAGAGAAAACTTCTATTGTACAAACCAATACACAGGCTGGAAATGAAGAAAATACACAGAAATTAACAAAGAAATAGAGATATTTGATTAATATTCTCCTTCAAACTCTTCAACAACCACTAACTTTGAGTTTCCAACATATTTATAACTCAACCAACTCCTCACAATGCCTAGAACTACCTTTCAACTTTCCATGACCATTGGGCTTTCCTTTAACTTTCAAATTTGTACCTTTTACAATATTTGAAATGAAAACAATTTTGCAACATTACATCATAGGCATCATGACCCCACCTAGACTCAAAACTAAAAGAAACATTACAAAATTGCCTACCATGGCCTTGTTTTACAATATCATGACTAAAACCATTGAACTAGACCTACTTCATCAAATGGAGGAACAAGGTATTATGCACCATTCACTCAGCCATGAAAGCTTTCCAAGTCCCTTGGAAGTCTCCAACTCCTTAACTTGCAATAATTCTTTGGTCTTCAACTTTTTGATGCTCCTCCTTAGTCTTGAAATTTCTCTAGTGATCTTCATCTTCACCTTTGGCTTGGATTTTTCCATGAAAAATAGTTCTCTTCTTGCATTTTCATTGTAGATTTGCATCTTCGTGCTCTGACTTGTCATCAATTGCTTCATCCATCTGCTCCCACTTTGTCCTTCAACTTCACCCATTGAAAAATAGCTATCACTTTGGATTTCCTCTTTCATCTTCACCCTTGGATTGAATCCCATCAAAATCATCATCAAAACAAGGAAGTAACAAAGGACTTCCTTCACTCTTTTCCTATTACCCTTTCTCTTCACAACCATCTTTAGGTTCTTCATTTTCTGAACCCCTATGCAACCAAGTTTATCAACCTCTATCATCCAAGGAAAACTCTTTGTCCCTACCAAAACACTATCTCTCTTCTACACTTCATTTGGAGACTCTACAATCACTCTTTCTTTAGCCTTCTCTTGGCCTTTCACTATCATCTTCACACCCTTGGTCCCTTCCATCATTGAAACATTTTCCAAACTCATTTCCTTTAACTCTTCACCTCTTGGGGTGACTACAACCTCCATCCTCTTCTCAACCTTTACAATTCCTTTCACTAATCTTTTTCATTCTCCTTGGCTCACTATATTCTCTACCTTCTTGTCCTACACTGGACTCTCTACCTTTTCCATCACTGTATTTCCAAGTTCATTAACTACTTGTCCCATCAATGGAAAATGTGTTGAGATTATGGATGCACAGTCCCTAAAGCTGTAGTCTTCAATGCAGGACCTTTGCCAGGAAAGATAATCAACCACACAAAAAGTTTTCAAACTTAGGCATGCACAATGGAGATTTTGTATTGATCCGCATTATGAGATGAGATGATTACAAATGTACAAATTCCCTGAATATATAGGCAAAAGAGAAAACCTAAGATGCATGAGATGTTTCCATGTGTCATGATCTAACATGTGACAACATGTGAACCCTATCTAGGAAATTATTAAATGTTGAGATAAGTTCTAGAAGGAACCTTATCCCTACAAACAAGGGGACATTACCCCATTATTAAATGATTTATCAAAAATGCAACTTAGGACTAAATTATATATGACCTAAGTTAACTTATGCTAGTGTAATAATTAATTTAATTACACTAACACCCCCCCATAAGTTCAACATAGGGAGGAAAATTCAATGATTATGCATAGATTATCGATGATGGGTCCCAGCTATGAGGCTGTGTTAGGTACCCATGTACATGGTAAAGATGCAGAAAATATCCCACAACCAGAGAAAAAGGGAAAACCCAGTGGGAACAAAACCCCTCTCCAAAAAGGAGATGAAAATGCAAAAATGTGAGAATGGGAAGGATGGAGGACTCGCAAATACCCCCAAGTACACCATCCATCACATGGATACAATACAATAGCCCCCCCATAGGGATGAAATAGAGAGACTATATAGCCCCCGTAGAAGATGTGATCACCTGCAAGGATGGTAAGTGTTTGAAGACAAAACAAGATCCAATGTCGACAAACTTGTCTTCCTTTCAGAAGAAACAAAACCAATTGCAAGTGTAGGGATGCTTCCCATTCTGGATAGTAATTGAAGGAAGGAAGGATGAAGGTGGATGATGATGTCTTTGAACTCTTCTCAAATGTCTCCTTGCCTAAAGATGAAGATGCCATAATCAATGAAGAGGGTGACAAACCAGGATGATGTGGAAACTAATGTTGAACAATATCCAAAGACTGGGATGTGATGAATATGATGGAGACTTGATAGCCCCCCCTAAATGAAGTGTCCTCAAAACCACTGAAAGAAGTCTAAAGCAAAAAATGTGTCCAAACCACATGTCTTCCATTAGGAAGAAGCAAATCCAATGGTAGATGTTGAAGAAACTCCAACTCCTGAATGGAATGACAGGGAAGAAGTCTCATACAAGAAATTTTTGAAGAGAAACCAAGTGCCTCCAAGATAGTCTCTGGATTCCTAATTAAGGTTGAGATAAATGGATGAGGAGACTCAAGAGAACTCTCCAAAGTAGGATCTGAATAGAGGAGTGATATCCCCTCAAGAATGTCCTCCAAACCTGTAGAAGTAGCCAAGTCAGTGATACTTGAAATGAAGCCATCATGTGATGTCAAGTCTAGAAAATAGAAGGTGTCCTAATGAATGATGATGGAAGCCTCAATCAATGAATCTGGACAAGGAATCACTGAATGTGAAGGGATGCCAACTATCTTTGATGGAGAAGAAGCACTTGAAGGAACCTTGTCAACCTCTTCGAAAGATTCAAGGAAATCAACTTCCTGCACAACAATATCATCATGGGGTACTTGATCTGAAGAATGATATTTTGAATCATGATCATCAATGAAGGGTGGGGAATCTAAATCTCCATATATCTCCCAAAGCAAAGGATGTGAGGACAGTCACAATGATCAATAGCATTCAAAACATCACAATCAACTTGCATAGCAATGATCTCCAAGACAGTGTATCTGCTACAACTCCAAGCAAGTTCATGAATACCTCCACTTGGATGGGAAACTATACCAAACAGATGAGGCAAAAAATCAAGTGATTGGAGATGGTGGATGATCCCATCTCACCATTGCTTATAGTTACCATTGTGCAACATAACTAAAGAAGGAGTATATGCAAGCCCCATAATGAACTTTCTCCAAAAAACACAAAGACAAATGAACTTCAATAGCAAATAGAAGCTTCCAAAGATGATGTGCAATTGAAGTGATGCTACCCAGATCAAAAAATATTTTCCCAATCTTCAGGATGTCCAAGTTATTGAACAAATGCACCAAACTGAAAAAAATCAATGCAAGAGTACCTAGAGCTAAAATTGATCAAGGGGTCTGGACTGATGAAAAAAGCTCTGAAAATACTTCCTGATGCCACTAGAATCACCAAAATCTGATGAATGGTTGCAAAGTTATGAGCCTTTGAGTCCAGATTAAGGTTTCATCTTCAGTTGGTTGTATAATTTTCTACAAGCAAAATTTCATAGAACTGATGTCACCACTAGAAAGTAGACGAAATTACCTTTCTAGCGGTATCTCGTTTGTCAATTTTTGATACCTTGGTGAAAAGTTATGATAAAATTAAAAAATGCCTATATTTGGCGCTTTGCAGGCTAATGAGGGGAAAAAAATTAGCCCTCGAGCGCTAGAACATGGTCACTGATATGAATGGCTCTAGGAAATTGGCAAAAAAAATAGCATCCCCAGATAGGGTGGTGGTTGGGAGATGCACAGGCAACGTCACCGAATATAGTGGACCCCTCAAACCAAAGGAATTGTGGCCTTGATGAAGCTGATGTCAATTCAATGGAATTGAGTTGAACGCTTGATGTGACGTCAATCAAGTGGACAAAGGACTCGCCTACAATAGAGAACCGGTTAGAGGACTGTGGTCGGTGGGAGGAAAGAAACACTAATGACGTGGGGAGTAAAGTCGGTGGCCGGGAGATGTGATGCACCGGTGAAAGCATGGCATGGAAGGAGATCATCGGTAATGGGACAGGCCATGTAAGGTTGATGTGATGGTTGGTCCGGAGCAAGGTACTTCCTGCATCAGAGTTTATAAAGCAACCATTAGGTTTTATACATGTCTACAGATTTTGATTGATGATGACACACAAATGATTTTTGAATATTGCCTTTTGGAAATTCAAAAATAATTAAATGTTGATAAATATAATCTGCAAATATATCCATTCCAACTAAAAGAAATCATTTTATGCCACAGATTAAAAAATAAACCCCTATGATATGCTGACCAGATTGTTAGGTGAAATTTATGTAATCAGCTTTTCGATAGATTACACAACTAGGACTTCAACCACGCTATGTGAGATGTAAATCTCTCCTCTCAGAAAGGGGAGGCGCCCTTCTTACTGCTTATAGAAGCAATAGTAAAAAAAACAAAGTAATTACAAAATGTACACAATATTTACGAAGTGGGGGGGTGTGTTACATTTATCCTTCTCTCTTTTTTCAGAGAAGATGTTTACAATGCTTCACTGTTGGAAGTTCTTAATTCGCAATAACTCTCAACTAACAACGAGCAGTAATTCCAATACCTCTATCTTGTCAAAGAAAAGCGTAGAGGTACCAAAAGTGATTAACAATAAACTAGTAAAAATAAAAGGGAAAGCTCTCGAAGGCACAAAGTCGTTTCGTAACTTTATCAATGGTGGATTTGTTATAGGCATGTCATTTGTCATGTTAGAAGCACAAAGTCTTCTTAGACGCAGCAATTCCTCGAACAGCATGAACAATTACAAGCACAAAGTCTTGTAGATCATCCAACCAAAATATTCAAAGAGCGTGAATAATTACAAGTACAAAGTCTTGTAGATCATTCAACAATAGTATCCAAAACACAAATGTAAATCTAAATAAAGGATGTAACACAAAGTTTACATGAATTACTTAGAGTCCTTCAGATTCCATAAGCTAATCACTACCAAATGGGATCAATTCATAAAATTATCGAATCCAACACAAAGTCTGGTTTGCAATCCTCTTCTTTATTGATCAAATTTCATTCACAAAGTATGAACGCAAAGTTTCACAATTCTGCTTCAAAAAGGGCAGCACTTTGTTGCAAAATACTAAAGGATAAATTTACAATAGAAATCCCTCACATTATATAGAAAGACCTTGCATTTCGAGGTGGCTTGAAAATCACCTCGTTTTCCGTGCTTGAACTTCACGAACCTAGGAAACAAACAAGTTTTGTAGGGGGTTATCTGTGGAACGAGCGCTGCTAGATTCCGTGATAACAGCTGGCTCTTGCTAGGGATCTTCCTTCGACTGTTCTTTGAAACGAATGAAGGGAGAATAATTCTAGAATTCAAGTGCCTTTATCCATCCATTGGGATTAGAGTCAGGTGACGACTATGACGAAAAAACTAAAAACATAAAGACTCAAAAGGACTTAAAAATAAAAAGTATTTACATACCAACACCAATTGCTTTACTGTGTAAAGTGCTTGAGATGTTGCCACTATGAGGAAGGGAAAATGGCATTCCATCTCTGTATGCTAACAAGAAACTATTCTCACTGTGCAGCTGATATATTTGGAAAGGTTCTGTCCATAGTGAGTCAAATTTCCCATGCATACCTTTTGGTTCTCTTCGTTTGTCCCACAGGAGAACGACGTCACCAGTTTGAAATTCTCGAGACTTGGCTTTTTTGTCAAAAATATTCTTCACTTGGTCCTGGTGTTCTGTGATGTGGTTAGCCACTTGAACCCGGTTCTCTTCCAATTTGGAGAGATACATGATGCACTTATCAAAAGAATTATCAAACCTCTCATCCTCAATGGCCTTAGCCAGTTTGAGGGCTAGTAGTTCCAAGGTTATAGGAATCTCGGCATTCAACCTGTACAAGAGTTGAAAAGGAGACATGTCGATTGCTCACTTCGGAATTATCCTATATGCCACCAAAGCATCGAACAAGGCCTTGTGCCACAAACGTTGATTCTTGTCCACCAGCTTGCGGATGATAGTCACTAGATTCTTGTTGCTAGATTCCACCTGACCATTACCTTGTTGATAATAGTCAGAAGAATGCAACAAAGTTATGTCGTGTTCAAAACAAAACTTAGTAATCATGTTTGATGAGAAGGGAAAAGCATTGTCAGCAACGATCTTGTTCAGCAAACCAAACCTGGAAATAATGCTTTCCTTTAAGAAACTGCACACCACCTGTGAAGTAGCACGCTTGGTAGGTATCACTTCCACCCATTTGGTGAAATAGTCAGTAGCAGTCAAGACATAGATGTGTCCTACACTTGATGATGGATTAATTGCACCTATGAAGTCGATGCCCCACTGCTCGAAAGGTTCTTCGATCACAACAGGTTTCAATGGCAAAGATGCCAACCTAGGTCGGCTGATGAATTGTTGGCACAATTCACACCTATGTACCCAAGAGTATGTGGCTTGAAAAAGTGTGGACTAGTAATACTTCACTCTCAGGAATTTGTAAGTGGTTACTGGCGCTAACAAATGGTTGTCACATGCCAAGTCATGTTAAGACTTCAGCAAAAAAATTTGTTGTTTTTTATCAACACATCTGAGAAAAGTCCCATCCATTGCGTGCTTGTACAAGCCATTATCCCATAAGACAAAATTAGCTAATTTCAGCTTGATGGTTCTTTTTTCCTTTGGATTCAAGTGATTAGGGCATTCTCCATATGTGAGGAAATGATTGATGTTGGAATACCATTCGTCAATGGTACTAACAAACTGTACCATTGGGAGTGTACTTGGATCCACCTCTTCCTCGTCTGAAACTTCATCTTCTGAAATTTATTTATCTGGATTATTTTCAGCAATAAGCTGACAAAGTCCACGTTTGCGTATCAAATTAGTGGGTTTAATTTCCAGATCATAGTCTTGAATCTTGGCAATCCAATTGCCTCTTTTTCTTCCAAATTCATGTTGTGTTAGGATAGACTTAACAGTCGAATCTGGTACTAAAACCTTGACATAGCTACTTAGAATGTAGAACCGAAAAAGCTTGACGGCTTTGACAACTGCGAAAGCATGCTTCTCCATTTGGGAATATTTCTATTGATGGTTCGTACAAGCACAACAATAGTAAACAGAATATTACTATTCTACTCTCCTAAAAGAGAAAGAATAACACATGGATATCTAACTCCCAAGGTCTTGGTAATCGGTTCTCGACTATGTTGATTTCACTCAATAGTTGATGTGAACTATAATGGTGTTGAGCTTGTGGATTGTTATAAGATCAAACATAAATTTAAACCTACTTTAACCAGGGTTTTTAAAGAAATGGAAAAGATAGATCAAAGCTTTGGAACCGAAGAGAATGATAATTCATCCAACTTAACCAGACTTGTTACCTTTCAAGGAATTCCTAACTAAAACTGTAGAACAAAATTAGCTTGTGATTAACACACAGTTTCATTCATTCACAGTGCTAATTTCAATAGCATATTGCAAATCACTATTTAAACAAAACATAAAATAGAACTTCATTCCTTGAAAGCTTTGTAAATCAAATGATTAACCCAAGATAAACACCATTCAGGAACACAATATGAAGTAGATTTAAATCCGGTTGCTTCTACTATTAGTGAAACAAATAAGCAACATTTACAAATCTTGCACAATCACCAGTGTACAGAAAACCTATGTCTTCAGATTGTTTCCATCTATACTAAGAGAACCAGAAGGATACATTACTACCTTCTGTCGAATCTAACTCCTATTCTACTGCTACTCTTAAGTTTTCTCTACTACTAATGGTTTCTAAAAAAATCTCTCCCTCTTTTTTTTAAGAGACAAAAGTGCCATATATACAGAACTTGCCAAAAAGAAAGTCGACCCCTCTTTAGGGTTTTACAAAATATCAGCCGGTTTCAGAAGGGTCAGCCCTCAGATCTTTTTGGAATGAAGTTAATGCTGCATTAAATGTGTATCCCCACTATCCATGTCTGTGAAGGATCGCTCCAAGAATGGCCTCCAGATCTTTTGGAATAATCACATTAATTTCTAGCCTCCGTGTCCACCCTCGAACTTCCATTAGAGTTGCTTTGAATGCCCTGGAGTATAGCCATTAATATTGATCCACATTCTGCTAGTAGATATCCCAGCTGTCACTGAGAATCGTGGCCTTTTCTTTCTTTTTTCCTTTTTCCTGCTTAGATCTTTCTGCAAGTTGACCGTCTTCGAGAAGCAGCATCTGACCTCCTCTGTTAGATCCAAACACCATTGCTTCACCGAGCTGACCCATGTCACACACATTCTATTGATCTTCTTCACAGGGGTAGTCAGTTAGTCAAACTGCCAATGGTTTGCCTTTAGTTCCCTCTAATTGGTTGAACGCATGCCACTTAGGCTTTCTAGGCAGTCAAAGGCTACTCAAATGGACTCGCATGTTGGTGAGACACCTGTTGTGTCTCCTCGATGCGATTATACTCTACAACAACATCGACATAGCATACAACTATTGGTGAGACCTCATATCGAATGAAAAAGTTATATCGATATCACCAAAAAAACATCGGCAAGAAAATCATTATCGGCCAGAGGTCATTGCAACTTCAACTTCCTTCGGTGAGATAACCGTTTGTCGGTAAGACATTACACCAATATCATTCCATGTCAGCGAGACTCTCCCCGGTCGACAAGACGTTATAGCGAAGCCCCCACCTTTCGGCGAGACTCTGGCGAGTCGGGAAGACTTCTCCCCGAGCAACCCTTCTTTCACTGCGACCTCTAGCAGTCGGTGGGACTTCTCCCCGAACTCAAAACATTATATCGAATGCATCATTATTCGGTGAGACTCCGCTTGGTCGCCGAGACTTCATAGCGATGACACCTCCTATCGGTGAGACTCTGGTGAGTCGGCCAGACATTACGGCGGGTAGCAGGAGCTATAACAATATCCCCCTTTCATCACCAAGACAATCGCACTCGGAAAGAGGTCATAGCGGGCGCTAAGAGTCATACCAATATCCCTTTTCCATTGGAAAATCCATCACTATCGACAAGAATCCCCATTGTCGGTAGGACCTTTCACCGAGCTCAAAACATTACACCAAAGGGAGAATCCTTCGGCAAGACTAACAACCATCGGTGAGATATCATGTCGAGCTCAATTTCCTTTGGCGAGACCACCGTTTGTCAGTAAGACATTACACCGACCCCTTCCTTTCTTCCTGAGCTCGAATCCTTGCACTTCGGTGAGACTCCCACTGGTCAGGAAGACTTCATAGTGAGAGGCCAGAGTCATAGTGATATCCACAATGGTCTCTAAGACAATTGCTATCGGTCAGACATCATAGTGATGATTCCTCCTTTCGACGAGCTCATTTCATTTTGGGGAGACACCATCCGATCGGCAAGACATTATAGCGATATCATTCCATGTCATCAAGACTCTCCCCGGTCTGCAAGATGTTATTCCAAAGGCAATCTCTCCCAGCGAGACCTTCTCGTGTCGGCAAGACATCTCCCCGAGGCCATTTTGTTTCAGCGAGAGCTCATTCGTGGACCACCATTCCATGTCGGTGAGACCCTATCGGGTCGGCAAGACACTACATAGAACCCTTCATCTTTTGGCGAGCTCGGACCATTTTGGGGAGACTTGGCTTGGTCAGCGAGAGGTTACACCGAGACCAAGCCCACTTCGGCGAGACTCCATCCATGTCAGGAATACTTCTCCTTGATGACACCTCCTTTCGCCGAGACTTCACCCCTTCGGCCAGACCCTATGCCGAAGGCATCACCTTTCGCCGATACTTCCATCTATCAGAAAGAGCTCTCCTCGATGCTAACCTTGTGCACAAGGGTTGGCATGACTTGTTTCCAAGCAGAGAAATACATAAAAATTCATAGTGACTGAAACGTCTGGGCGACTGGTTTATTTCAAATGAACAGAACCATACCGCTAGTTGGCAAGACATCTGGAGGGTCTCAGTGACTTTATCCTTTGAAGAGTTCTTATACCAAATGTGACTGAGGTATGATTTCCAACTGAGTTCCTTGAGAAATACCATCAGGTGTATGATTTAATCTTGCAACACAAATACCTCCATTAGTCCTCAAAGCATATAAAATACACTATTGTCCATCATGCCTTCAATTTTTACAAAAAGAAACCCAACTCTGGCTAAATCAGAACCAAAATTTGATAGAACAAAAGATAAACTTAGTAGGAAAATAAAAGAACTCCTAAGACCAAACCAGACAACCAAAGGCGAAGAAAACAAAAGAAAAGGGGGGACCCGTTTTGTTCCAAAATAAAATGGGGTGGTTATGAATGGCATAACAAATGGCGACTCGGCTGGGAAAATGGTTTAACCATTTTCAAGAAACTGGAGGATTCAACTACCCAGAACTCCTGGTTTATGAACATCACAACTCCAGTTGGGTCAGTTTTAACAACCAAGGTTGAGCTAGAATCTTAAATGTAAGTCAACACTGGCTACCGTTGAATCTAAGTGTGTGCTTGATGGTGTATCACTCTTTTATAAAATTTTCCTCATCTTTAGAACAACAATGTGCAATATTTTAACTACATGAGTTGATTCCCTTTAGCTATTGTGCAATGATATCCTGGGAATTGCTCTGTTGCTAGTCAGGCGTCCATAGCCCCGATGGAGATACCTCTAGTTTTCTCACAGCATTGCTCTACTACCAATCAGGCATCCATAGCCCCAATAGAGATACTGGAATCACCCATTCATATTGAATCTTCTTTTCTTTTTAGATAATTCTTTTTCTCTTTTCTTTTCTCTTGGAGTTTTAGATATTTCATTCATTTTTTCTCAATATGTCAGATGTCAGACATCTGTTCTGGGTTGAAAACTACCATGGACCTCATAACAGCATTTGGGGGATTAAATTTTTCACTCAAATCTTACAACACTATCACCCTAGGATGAATATACCATTACAAAAGGAGATGATCTTGATGATTTGTGACAGATTTAGAGGTAGTTAATGAAGATTGTTTACTTTGCACCTTGTTTTCGAGACTTTCCACAACTCTTATTGACAATGGGCATAAAACAACAAATTTAGGACAAAATCACCCAATCAGAAAACTTGAAAAATATCCAAACCACTTCTCTCCTAATAACCAAAGTATACCTCAAATAACAACCCACCATTTCAAGATGGAAAGAATAGAGAAACCCCAAAGAACAAAACAAGACAAACACCAAACAAAAAAGGAAATGAAAGGAGAGAAAGAAAGAACAAACAAACAACAAAACTATTTACATGCAAAATAGCAGAAAAACTATTTACATGCAGAACAATAGAATATTTACAAACAAAAAAACAAACAAACTATTTACAAACAGAAAAACAAGAGAACACGAGAAAAGGAAAACAACAAAACAAAAAGAAAACTAACTAAACCAAAAACCAACACTAACCAATCCTAATCCTAAACTAACTTCAAAGCTAAGCTTTACAAACACAAAACTGTAAAAAAATTTACATTGAATTGATTGATTTTTCATTATGTGTAGCAATCTTAACCTACTAGGCATAGTTCTAAACCTAGCAAATTTATATTTATACTCAGAAATATGAATTTTATGTGCAATAAGTTCATTCTAAGGGTATAAAGCTTGAAATATTATCAGTGGTGGGTTCTCAATTTTGTCATGATTTATCCACAAACACGTTTTACTATCCCCAACACTATAATCAAACTAAAAATCATTGAAACACAGAGGATAATGAAAGGACACCACCTGATTCAGAAGATTTATAATTACTGATGCAGACTTGTGTTGTATGAATTCCTTCTCTCAAGGTTTTAGCTCATGGAAAACCACTGAAGCAAGGTCTATCTTGCAGCTGGGATATTCACTAACTAGCATCTTTGTAATCATCTCGAGTATAGAGTCAAAAAAATTTTGGATTTCTTGAGATGAAGTCTTACTTTCAACACTCTCCTGAAACATGTAACCCCCAAGGGTTTTAGAATCTGTGTCCAGCTTATCACCATGGATGTCAGGGATACTAGTACATGGTGAACAAGGAATTTCTTTGAACTTATTTGAATGCATGGAGTCAAAGTTAGGAAAGCACTTTCTCAATTCATATTCCTGCACATCATCAACAAGAACATGCCATTCAGCATCAAATTTATCAGTATTAAGATCAAATTCATTAGCAGATGCTAAGCAAGGACTTTCTTCAAACAACACATTTGAGTAAACAGAATCAAAATCAAGAAAATACTCCCTTGTCTCATTCTCTTCATCATATTGAAGAGATTCAACTTCTGAGATAACCTCTTGGTCGCTTTCTTGGCATTCCTCTGCTTCATCCAAATGTACCCCATCATGAATTTCTTCAGGGAACACTTGAATGATCAGCACATCTACTCGAACTTCTTCCCTTAAAATTTCATTTTGGCATTTAAGTCCTTGTCTTTGACCACAAGATTCATTGGCAATCTCCTCTTGAAGTGTGTTATCTGTTTCAATTCATTCACTACTTAAATCAGCAGAGTCATCCTCTTGTGTTAACCCATCAAAGTGTGTTTCTTCCTGATTCACCATCATGAAAGAATCTATGAATGCATTGATAAATCCATTCTCCACTTCTATCAAGCCCTCACTAGGTGGAGGAGTTTCATCAGTTGTTGAATCCATCTCAATGCAAGGATCAAGGTCATCAAAAAATAGGGAAGAATTAAACCTCCTCACACAGTTACTCTCGTCATTTTGGATGGATTGATTATCATTTTCATGTGTGCTAGTTGTTTCATCCTCCTCATTGAGGGGATACGTACTCCAAGGATCTTCCATAATTAGTTCTTCAATAGTGATCAGTTGCTTGAAATACAATTCAATCCTTCCTCGGAAGACATGGCAATCCATCTGAGAGTGTTGATTAGTTCGATGTATCCTACATCCATTTGGCCCAACAAGTTCTGATAGTTTTAGATCTCCCAGCTCTTCTGATTTCTCCCTTATTCAATTTTTCATATGAGGGATATCAATCCAACATGAACCATGTTCCCTTGTCCATCCCTCATCACCCTAATCCTCATATTGATCAGAAGAGTTGTTCAAATCATTGGAATGCTTTGTTGATTTCTCATGACAACAATCTCGCGTTAATACCTCATCTCCTTCAAAGCCATCGTTAGTACTAACATTTTCAAAAAAGCTAGATTATATCTTAAGATTTCCATTATGCTCTAAATTTACATCGATTTCATGCTTTTTACCAAACAAGTCATCAAAATTATATTCTGGCTCATCAAATGTTTCATCTACAACTTCATTATGATGTAATGGACTATGCTTTGGAATATGATTGAAAAGAGATGATGTGGTCACAACTTCATTGACAAGTGGAGTACTTAACTTTGTGATTGGATTTTGCAGAGATAAGTCTCTCAGTGGTCTTGTGTGTGATTGACCTGATACGGGGTGTTGGGGAATGTGGTGCTTGGAACCTTAGGAAGGTTGTAGCTTCTTAGTGAGAATGATTGCACCTGGGTAGGGATGGTGGGTAAAGTGACATAAGGCTGCAAATGATGGAAGGTTGCAAGCACAAGAGGATTATAACCTTGAGTTTGGCTATCTAAATTTCTAGTGTCATGTCCAAATTGTGCCAATAAGAGAGATTTTCTCAATGCATCATGCAAGGATGTAGCCTCACCACAACGTCTAACTTTGGTTGTAAATGAGGGGTTTAAATCCCAATAATAATGTTCTATTAGTATATGATCATCAACAACCAAATCTAAAGATTGAACCCTTTGATACATAAACAAAAATCTGTGATTAAATTGATAAATGTGTTCTAATGGTATCCTTTTTGTAGTTGCAAATTCATGTAATGGGTGTAGTGCATGTGCATGAGGATCAAACTGATCTAAAAATAAGATTTTAAATTCTATCCATGAACAAACAGAATCTAGTGGCAGATTATCATACAACTGCCTTGTTGTACCTTGAAGTGTTTTGACAAATAACTGGCAGATGATATCCTGATGCTGAATCTAGAGAAAAATGAATAGACACTTGCAAGTTTTGATATGTTCAGAAGCATTTTTCCCACTGTTAGGGAAAAATAAAGGAAGCCTATCATACAAATGACCAGGGATTTCATGGAAAAGTCCCGGTGTATACAAAGGGCTACCCATCAGAGCTGGGTTTTCCATGATCTAACCCACTCCAACTCACAACAATACAAAATTACTCAATGAGGCCCTCCTTCTAGTGCCAGTTTCTATTAATGGTTCGAACGAGCACAATAATAGTAAATAGAATATTACTATTCTGCTCTCCTAAAAGAGAAAGAATAACACATGGATATCTAACTCCCAAGGTCTTGGTAATCGGTTCTCAACTGTGCTGATTTCACTCAATGGTTGATGTGAACTATAATGGTGTTGAGCTTATGGATTGTTCTAAGATCAAACATAAATTTAAACCTACTTTAACCAAGGTTTTTAAAGAAATACAAAAGATAGATAAAAGCTTTGGAACCAAAGAGAATGATAATTCATCCAACTTAACCAGACTTGTTACCTTTCAAGAAATTCCTAGCTAAAACTGTAGAACAAAATTAACTTGTGATTAACACATAGTTTCATTCTTTCACAGTGCTAATTTCAACAGCAGATTGCAAATCACTATTTAAACAAAACATAAAATAAAACTTCATTCCTTGAAAGCTTTGCAAATTAGATGATTAACCCAAGATAAACACCATTTAGGAACACAATATGAAGTAGATTTAAATCTAGTTGCTTCTACTTTTAGTGAAATAGATAAGCAACATTTACAAATCTGACACAATCACTAGTGTACAGAAAGCCTATGTCTTCAGATTGTTTCCATCTATACTAAGAGAACCAGAAGGATACATTACCACCTTCTGTCAAATCTAACTCCTATTCTACTACTACTCTTAAGTTTTCTCTATTACTACTAGTTTCTAAAAAAATCTCCCTCTTTTTTTTAAGAGGCAAAAGTGCCATAAATACAAAACGTGCCAAAAAGAAATTTGGCCCCTCTTTAGCGTTTTACAAAATATCAACTGGATTCAGAAGGGTCAGCCCTCAAATCTTTTTGGAATGAAGTTAATGTTGCATTAAATGTGTATCCCCGCTATCCATGTCGGTGAAGGATCGCTCCAGGAATGGCCTCCAAATATTTTGGAATAATCACATTAACTTATGTCCTCCGTGTCCACCCTCGAACTTCCATCAGAGCTGCTTTGAATTCCCTAGAGTATAGCCATTAACATTGATCTACATTCTGCTAGTAGAGATCCTAGCTGTCACTGAGACTCGTGGCCTTTTCTTCCTTTTTTCCTTTTTCCTGCTCAAGATCTTTCTACAAGTTGACCATCTTCGAGAAGCAGCATCTGACCTCCCCTATTAGATCCAAACACCATTGCTTCACCGATCCGATCCATGCTGCACACATTCTGTTGATCTTCTTCACAGGGGTAGTCAATCAGTCAAACTACCAATGCTTTGCCTTTAGTTCCCTTTGATTGGTTGAATGCATGCCACTTAGGCTTTCCAGGCGGTCAAAGGCTACTCAAATGGAATCACATTTCGGTGAGACACCTATCGTGTCTCCCTGATGCGATTATACTCTATAGTAGCATTGGCATAGTATACAACTATCGGTGAGACCTCATATCGAATGCAAAATTTATATCAATATCACCAAAAAAACATCGGCAAGACAATCATTATTGGCCAGAGGTCATAGCAAGTTCAGCTTCCTTTGGTGAGATCACCATTTGTCGGTAAGACATTACATCGATATCATTCCATGTCGGCGAGACTCTCCCCGATCGGCAAGACGTTACAGCGAATCCCCCACCTTTCGGCGAGACTCTGGTGAGTCAGGAAGACTTCTCCCCAAGCAACCCTTCTTTCACTGAGACCTCCAGTAGTTGGCGGGACTTCTCCCCGAACTTAAAACATTATACCGAAGGCATCATTCTTCGGTGAGACTCCTCTTGGTCGTCGGGACTTCATAGAGGTGACACCTCCTATTGGCGATACTCCAGTGAGTCAGCCAGACATTACGACAGGCAGCAGGAGCTATAAAGATATCCCCCTTTTATCTCTGAGATAATCGCATTCAGAAAGAGGTCATAGCGGGCGCTAAGAGTCATATCGATATCCCTTTTCCATTGGAAAATCCATCACTATCAGCAAGACTCCCCATTTCACCAAGCTCAAAACATTACACCGAAGGGAGAACCCTTTGGCGAGACTAACAACCATCGGCGAGATATCATGCCGAGCTCAACTTCCTTCGGCAAGACCACCATTTGGTGGTAATACATTACACCAACCCCTTCCTTTCTTCTCAAGCTCGAACCCTTGCACTTCGGTGAGACCCCCACTGGTCGGGAAGACTTCATAGCGAGTGGCCAGAGTCATAGCGATATCCAAAGTGGTCACTGAGACAATCGCTATCAGCCAGACATCATAGCGATGATGCCTCCTTTCAGCGAGCTGATTTCATTTTAGGGAGACTCCATTCGGTCGGCAAGATGTTATAGTGATATCATTCCATGTCGGCGAGACTCTCCCCAGTCGGCAAGATGTTATACCAAAGGAAATCTCTCCCAACGAGACCTTCCTGTGTCGGCAGGACATATCCCCAAGGCCATTTTGTTTCAGTGAGAGGTCATTCTGAGACCACCATTCCATGTCGGTGAGACCTTATCAGGTCAGCAAGACACTACACCGAACCCTTCATCTTTTGGCGAGCTTGGACCATTTTGGAGAGACCTGGCTTGGTTGGTGAGAGGTTACACCAAGACCAAGCCCACTTTCGTGAGACTCCATCCACGTTAAGAAGACTTCTCCCTGATGACACCTCCTTTCTCTGAGACTTCACCCCTTCGGCCAAACCCTATGCCGAAGGCATCACCTTTCATCGAGACTTCCATCTGTTAGTAGGAGCTCTCCCCGATGCTAACCCTGTGCACAAGGGTCGGCATGACTTCTTTCCAAGCGGAGAGATACATAAAAACTCATAGTGACTGAAATGTCTGGGCGACCGGTGTATTTCAAATGAACAGAACCATACCGCTAGTCGGCAAGACATCTGGAGGGTCTCAACGACTTTATCCTTTGAAGAGTTCTTATACCAAATGTGACTGAGGTATTCTTTCCAACTGATTTCCTTGAGAAATACCATCAGGTGTATGATTTAATCCTGCAACACAAATGCCTCCATTAGTCCTCAAAGAATATAAAATACACTATTGTTCATCATGCCTTCAATTTTAACAAAAAGAAACCCAACTCTAGCTGAAGCATAACCAAAATTTGACAGAACAAAAGACAAACTTAGTAGGAAAACAAAAGAACTCCTAAGACCAAACCAGACAACCAAAGGCGAAGAAAACAAAAGATAAGGGGGGACCCGTTTTGTTCCAGAATAAAATGTGGTGGTTATGTATGGCATAACAATTTCAATTCATAATTCTTTAGGGGGCGGCTCATGATTGCAATGAGGGATTCAAAGCCTTCATCATTTTCCTATACCAGAATTGCTAAGTGTATGCTCGGAAGCATAACTGTACATAACAAAATATTTGGTGTTGTTGGGGTAGACCAACACAGCCGCATGAGCAATGGCCTCTCTGATATCATCAAACTTTGCTTTTCCTTCTACCGTCCAATGGAATGTGGTGTTACCCTTCATCATATTTACAATATGGTGAGTCTTTTAATCAAAGTCTAGAAGAAACCTCCTTAAGAAGTTTACTTTGCCAAAGAAGGAATGAACAGCTTTTTTGCTTGACAGTAGAGTGAGAGATTTAATTCCATTGACCCTTTCCAAGTCAATCTTGATTCCCTCTGTAGATACAACGTGACCAAGAAGTTTACCTTCTATCACCCCAAAAGTTGACTTTTTGGGATTTAGGGAAATACCATGCTGATGACATCTTTCAAGAGTTTGCCTCAAGTGGTAGAAATGTTCATGACGTTGCTTAAAGAAAACCGTGAGATCATCAAGATATACCATGATGAACTTACCCATCACGTTGCGAAAAGCAAGATCCTTGGCACGTTGGGATGTAGTGCTAGCATTGATCAGACCAAAAGGCATCCTTCAATATGCAAAGGTTCCCCATGGCATTGTGAAAGCAGTTTTTTGTTGATCGTTTAAATTAACTTCAACTTGATTGTAGCCCGCAAATCCGTCTAGCATGCAGAGCATCTCAGATTCGGTTACATTTTTTAGGACTTATTCCATCACGGGAAGTGGATAATTGTCTTTCAGCGACAATTGGTTTAGATTTCTGAAATCCACACAAATGCGGATATCGCCATTCTTCTTACAGATGGGGACGATATTGGCTATCCATGTTGAATGATGGATAGGGAATATTATCCATGCATTTAGCATCTTTTGAACCTCCGCCAAAATTGTTCCAGAGATCTTGGGATTGTACTGCCTCTGCTTTTGTTTGTAAGGCAAAGCTCCAACCTTGAGGGGAATATCATGTTCTACTTCTTTAGGCCAAAAATATTTTAGATCTTCATACGGAATGCTAAGACATCATTATACTCTTGTAGTAGCTGAGCAAACTGTCTTCTTTCTTCGGTCATCCAACATTTTCCAATGTTCACCATCTTGGGGTTAGCTTTAGTTCCCAGATTTATCTGTTCCACTTCATTAGATGAGTCAGAATCTGAGAGTTGATTTTTCACGTGGTGATCATGTTTGTCAAAAATCTTTTCCAAGGATACCAATCCTTTGGGAATCTTATTCCCTTTGAGTTGCAAATATTCTTCACCCATAACAAGATCCATATTTGAGATAGATTCTCGAGGCGAAGAATTGTTGCCTTCAAAATACAACTCATCAAAATTCTCTGCTTTCTCTAGAAAGGCAATGATCTGATGATCATCATTGAAAATTTTATAGTTCTCTAAATTATCAGGGACACTTGGGAGGAAAACCAACTCTATGGTATAGGTAGAACATTGAAATTCTTTGTGTGGCACCAAGAGTGTGAAGGAGATTACGAGGGAATCAGCTCTAGTATTGTATTCTCTGGGAA
Organism: Sequoia sempervirens; assembly: GCA_007258455.2. Taxonomy (NCBI): domain Eukaryota; kingdom Viridiplantae; phylum Streptophyta; class Pinopsida; order Cupressales; family Cupressaceae; genus Sequoia; species Sequoia sempervirens. Next base: position 905,861,865 of record VDFB02281492.1, read on the forward strand.
CAACAGAGATATCAAAAGCTTCGAATTCCTCAACAGAATCCCATACTAGATTACGATAATTCCTGAGTCTATCATTCTTTGTCCGATAAATATTTCTCACTTGAGATACTATCAACTCGACATCACCTTGTGAATGAAGATTTTTTATACCTTTCTTTAGTGCAACTTGCATTCCCAACAACAAGGCTTCATACTCGGTGGTGTTATTAGTGTTATCAAATTGCAACTTGAAAGAGAAACGAAAAAACTTTCCTGTTGGTGAAATAGAAACCATTCCTACTCCAGAACTAGTTGAAGAGCAGCTACCATCAAATTCGAACAACCAGACACTGTTGGGATCACCAATGCTAACAGTGTCGAAGTCCAAAGCTTCATCATCTGATGAGGATTCATGGTCAGAGATAGACAAATCACCTGACAGTGTCTCATTTGAAGTGGAGGAAATATCATCATTTTCTAACTCATTTTGAGTCAAGGATTCACCCACCTCGTTTGTTTGTAGATAGTAAGTTCCCACGCCTGAGGATTCAAACAAGATCTGAGCTCTGGGATCATCTGATTTGGAAACTGAAAACTTTGACTCTTTTTCATAAACCAACTTTTGCATCACACCTTTTACTAGTATTCTTGCTTCATACATATCCATACTTAGTTCTCTTCCACCATCTTTGCAGAAATTACATCTGAGTAGGATTCCGTAAGATGTTGGTACATCGGCCACAAGGATCGTCATTTTTATTTTCTTCTCTAGGTATGTGGCGAATGCGTATTGCGCATCTTTGATCTGACCGATCAATGGCACTTGTTTATTCTCCATGGAGAAACAACGGCTGAAAGTTTTGGTCATCTCAAGGCCTAAGGCAGTAGCTACCTTAGCGGGCATCATGTCATCAGATGCACCAGAGTCTATGACACAGTTACTTAGCTTGAAACCATTTACAAGTAGGGAGATGAAAAATGGATTGATGCGTCCAGAGGCAGTTGGAGGGTTAGATACAAGGTTACTCTATGATATCTTAGGTTTAGGAGTAACAGGGGTGTCAAGAGGTGTATCCTGACTTGGGGAAATTCTTTTGTCATTTACAAACTTGACAATCCTATCAAATTGGTCGGGGTTGGCTTTAAGATATTCAACCTCAAACATTTGAACCTTGGTTTTCTTGGCATGGTCAATAATGTCAAAAGCCTGGAAAGAATTTTGTAGGTTGGAAGTCGTAACTTCATTGATTGGTTTTACAAAAGGCGCACTGGTCTTTGGAATGAGAGGATTAGCTTTAGGAATAGCGGGATTTGATGAAGAAGGGCAAGGTGTACTTGTGTATTTACTACTTTCTTGGGTTGCCAAGGGAGGGGAGATCCTCTTTTGGTGATTGTTATCGGTGGCTTCTCTTTTTTAGGGACAACAGCAGCTTGAGCTTTATCAAGCTGATTTTGTTGATGCCACATAAAAATAGCATAAGTATCAGTCACCAAGTCATCTTCTTCTTCTTCCTCTGCCATTTTCAAATAGCTAATCTTGGAGTCACCAGCTGATTCAGTTTCTTCTTCTTGGAAGAGATCAACATTTTCTTCTTCAGGGTATTCTTGTTGCGCATAATCATCTTGTTCAGTCTCGTAGTATCCCACAGCATTGTTAGCAGGTGGGGCTTCCAGAGCAAGCCTTCCTAGAGGTTCCAGGAGATGATTTTTATTTTTGTTTCCAACATAATTAGGGAAAGTCCTCCTAGGGACATCCTTGTAATTGCTACTATTGTTATTGTTTGAAACTTGCTTTTTGAGAGACAAGACTTCATTTTCCAGCCTTTGGAACATGGGATCTGTAACATTTGAGCTGGCAATGGGAGCACTAACATTAGATGCCGAAGAAAAAATCGGCTTGCATCCTTTTATTTCTGTTAGTTCCCATCCTGATTTCTCCAACAAGGATCATGTAGTCCTCCAGACTGGTAGCCAATTGTTGGACTGCTTCAACATTAACAAGATTTTCCCTACGTAAGTATAAACTCACCTTGGGTAGTTTTGTGTTGATGAAGAAGCACTTCAGGTTATGACCCGTCGGTCTTGCATCATTTGGAATCCGTGTCACCAATTTATTAAATTTTTCCACGAACTCGCGCATAGGCTCATGAGCTTCTTTACGAATGGTGGTGAGTTGGACCAATAAAGCATGTGAATCTTCAGTAGGCTTAAATCTTTCTTCAAACTTAGTGCGAAGAGAGGCCCAATCGGTGACAGAGGCATTAGGAAGAGTAAAGAACCATTCGGCTGCAACCCCTTGCAGGGATTCAATGAACAATCTTATAGAAACATCTTCATGCTCAATGCCAAGAATGCCACAAACGATGTAGAATGCAGATATGTGCTCATCAAGATGTTGTTTTCCATCACCTTGAAACTTTAGGAGATGCTTCTTGGATATGTGCATCAGTTCGTGCAAAGGTGCGGCCAAACAGAGGGGACCAAAAGCATTTCCCCATGGTCCTATAGGTAGTGCGGCCATAACTGGTTGCACAGCAGGTACCTGAATGGGATGTCTCTGGTAAATAGACCAAACACTTGGGAGAGGAGATCTTTGGCTACGTCGAGGGTAGCTTATAGCACGTTGCAGTGGTGACCTTACTCATAGGAAAGTAAATGGAAAATCATGTTGCAACAACTCTTCAAAAAGTGGATCCGCTACTCCTTGAGCCCTCAATCCTTGTGTATATATCCGGTCCGCTAGAATGTAGATCTGAATAAGATGGATATTATAAAGTGATATTATACAAAAGAATAGCAAGAAAGAGGAAACTTATCTACTTCAATCAAAAGCGTGAGGCTTAGATTGTGTATGTCGTTCCCCAGCGGAGTCGCCAAAAAATTGTTGGGTGAAAATTATGTAATCAGCTTTTCGATAGATTACACAACTAGGACTTTAGCCACAGGTATGTGAGATGTAAATCTCTCCTCTCAGAAAGGGGAGGTTCCCTTCTTACTACTGACAAAAGTGATAGTAAAACAAACAAAGTAATTACAAAATGTACACAATACTTATGAAGTGGGGGGGTGTGTTACATTCATCCTTCCCTCTTTTTTCAGAGAAGATGTTTACAATGCTTCATTGTTGGAAGTTCTTAATTCACAATAACTCTAAAATAACAACGAGCAGTAATGCCAATACCTCTATCTTGTCAAAGCAAAGCGTAGAGGTACCAGAAGTGATTAACAATAAACTAGTAAAAATAAAAGGGAAAGCTCACGAAGGTACAAAGTCGTTTCGTAACTTTATCAACGGTGGATTTGTGATAGGCGTGTCATTTGTCACATTAGAAGCACAAAGTATTCTTAGACGCAACAATTCCTCGAACAACATGAACACTTACAAGCACAAAGTCTTGTAGATCATCCAACCAAAATATTCAAAGAGTATGAATAATTACAAGCACAAAGTCTTGTAGATCATTCAACAATAGTATCCAAAACACAAATGTAAATCTAAATAAAGGATGTAACACAAATTTTACATGAATTACTTAGAGTCCTTCAGATTCCATAAGCTAATCACCACCAAATGAGATCAATTCATAAAATTATCGAATCCAACACAAAGTCTAGTTTGCAATCCTCTTCTTTATTGATCAAATTTCATTCACAAAGTATGAACGCAAAGTTTCACAATTTTGCTTCAAAAAGGGCAGCACTTCGTTGCAAAATACTAAAGGATAAATTTACAATAGAAATCTCCTCACATTATATAGAAAGAGGGATGAGCAAAATTAGGAATCTAATTGAGGAAATCAAGGAAAGTTAGGTGAGCGATTTAAGGAGATCTCACCTAACTTTGACCAAAGTCAAAGTGTAATTTGTTTTCAAAATATTACATCTTCAAACATGGTGCAATTACAATTTACAAAAAAAAAAATTAAGATGTCAGGAAATATTTACAAGATGCATAAAGGGATGCATTGAAAATTTCTAACACTAGAGATCAGGAACCTTCTTCATGTTTCCTTGCTTTGGGTGTGGAAGTCTTCGTATTTCTTCCTGATCTCCTACACGAACTTCTCATCCGGACCAATGGTGTAATCCACAATGGTGTGAATTCTCGTGATTGATCTCATGGCAGATGAGTGAACCTTCTTGTACCTGCCAAGATGCGTCTTCAAGTTATCCAATGTGAACCTTGTGTCACAAATGACGTTCAGAGAGGCTTCTAAAAAGTCTACACTGTCAATCAACTTCATGATGGCTTCCTTGAAGATCTGAGATATTTCTGTGGCTGACAGGAAGATACAATTCTCCTCAAGAAGTTGACCTGGTAACTCCTTGATACCTTTTTCAAGAATAACACGATGCCCTTCGACATCTTCCTGCGCTTGGTGGAGATCTTCCGTAAGAGATTGAATTACTTGAATTTGATGTTTCAAGGATTCTCTTACCTCAATGAACTTTTCTTTCTCAGGAATTACCCTGACTTCCACCAATTTACTGAGCTTTACCTGCTTCATCTATGACCATGACAACATGCATTTTTCCATATCTTTGCACTCCTGGGAAAGTACACTTTTTTCTTTATCAAGCTCTATGGTGAGCTTGGCCAACAAGGTAGTTTTCTCGTCCGCAGCAATTATGATCTGAGACCTGTGTTCTATGATCTTCTCAATGAAATCATACAACACCTTGCCTTTGGAGGTGAACTTCTCAGCTTTCTTGACAGCTAGGTCTTCAATACTTACCACTGTCAGTGGTTGTACATTAGTTGGAGATCCTACAAGTCTCTTTACAACAATGGCATAATGCTTTGCCCTCTATTTGTACATATTGCGAGCTTGCTCCATTTTATCTAATCTTCCAACCAAGATTTCCAATGTCACTTGCGCATCTGCTTTTGCACTTTCATTGGTAACCTTGCCAAGTAAGACTATTGTTACCGTGTAGTCTTCCATATTGACATCCCCTTCTGCTTGCGGTGGTATGCCAATCTCCACATACTTGTGGCCAGTCTTGTCAATGTTCAGCCTTGAGTATACTTTTGCCTTTTTCTTCCCTTTAGCCTTTGGAGGGACTATCTCTTTGAGGTCAAGCTCCTCTAGAGAGATGTCAGCCAAGGGGGAAGGAAGGAGGTATGAACTTCTGGATTCACTGTCAACGCAGTCGTCATTGTCACTTCTAAAGTCATTGTCACCTCTGAAGTTACCATGGGTATTGTGACAATGGGAGAATTTTTTGTCATCATTGCTCCTGTAGACTGCACATTGATCTAATCACACATTGACTCATTCATGAAACGATTCAATTCATTTTCAGAAGTGATATCATACATTGGTGAAGATAGGCTAGGAATGGATGATGGAGGACTCGACGGGATATCAACCGTATGAATGCTTGTCACCAAGGGAGTATCAAGCGGGGTTTATGCTGTAGGAATAGTGGATATCTCAACTGCAGGAATGTATGTGGTAGGAATGGGTGATGAGGGAACAGGAGGTGGAGGAGTTCTTGAATTTGGAGGGGTATGAGGAACACTGGAAATCACAGGCGATGACGTTTTGGGAATTTCCTCAACTACATTCTCAAGTGGAGACGTAGTTCTTTCTTGATCATGCCTGGGTTCCTGTTGATCACCCTCTTGTCTCTCTGATTATGGTTCACCTTCAGAATCACCTTCAGATTATTCTTCAAAATCTTCTTCAGACTCTTGCCCTCTTTCAGAAACTTCTTCTACATCAGAGTCTACTTCTGTTGAGTCTTCATCTTCAACAGATTGGTCACTCGAAGTACTTTCTTCATCAGAATCTATCTCCTCTGGAACAACCTTTTTACCTTTAGAGAGAGATGGATCGAATTCCGTGGTTTCTCCTTCTAGGACAGATTGGGTATCTTTCTTGCCAACAGTAAACTTGATCCTAGGACCTCTTCATGAAGAAGTGGGAACAGCCGCTAATTTATTTTTCATGTGGAGTTCTTGTTGTTGGTGGGCTTGTTTTTGGTGGGCTTCTACTTCAGATTCTTCTCCTTTCGAATTTGTTATGAAACTTTTCATTTCAAAACCATGCTTATGTAACCATTCTGTAGTGTTGGCTAGGATTGGCTTCAATCTCTCTCTCATGCTGGTACTTTCTTTCCTAGACCATTGAATTGTAGGAAATGGCCTTTTAGAAACCTCTTGTTCATCATAGATAGCATTCATGATATCGCCCGGATCTATAAAATCCTCTAGTAGGTCAGCAATATCAAGGTCTCTGATCTGCTGAATAGTCAACCTACAATAATCCATTTTGCGAATGGATTCTTCATCTCTACAATCAGCCCAGATGTCTTCAAAACGGTACTTGTGATGATGACCCTTTTGTAATTTCCTTGTAACATCCCGGTAATCAAAATCAAACTTATACCTGTAGGTCTTGATTGTCATGATTTGCATCTCAGCATAAACAGATTTGGCTGTCTGTATAGTTGGGATAGTATATCTGCCAATTGTCAGTGGGAACTTGAATCCATTCTTGTGGTTACTTCTTCATTCTTTATGCACTAAAATCAGCTGTCTGCATGTCTCCATGAGAACCCACTTATCTGAAGGATAACATGGCAGCATGTAAGGGAAGCCAGTGTAGCACCCTTCTCTTAAATAAGTAAACATTGGGAATTGTTGTAGAAATAAGCATTCAACTTTACTTACCGCCTTATAGGCCTCATCAGATACCCTCCTTTTGAGAGCTAGATCAAAATTGAAAATAAAAGGTGCAAAGAAAGCATCTATAACACGCCTGAAGTGATGGAAGCTTTCCTTTAGTTCCAATTGATAGAATAATTTATACACAGGTACCAGCATTTGATTCCCTTTTGTGGATAGACCTAGAAATTGCCTCGTTACAGCTGTTGCATACACTAGGTAAGAAGTCATATAGAATTTCAATGCAGAAGGTGCATTGATCAGCTGTTCATGTATTTCATCACTGATCTATGTGCCCCAATCAATGTGCACCTTTTGTCTTCTTATAATCCTAATGTATTCATACATCCAATCATGAAAAGTGGATGATTCAGGCAAGCATTTTACTCTGCTTAAAAATGTGATCATATCTTTGACGTCATCCTTGAAATCACTTCGCAAGAGTCCCTTTGGCCATGTGGAAATAGATTGTCTAGGCTTCTTCAACCATTGGGTATTTATTAGGTTTTTAGCCTTGTTGGGATCAGCGTCAAAGACTTCTTGTGCTTTTTGTATAGAGATATCAATGTATTTCTCCATTTGAGGAACCTTACACATAATGTCAAAGAAATCAGGGTCGAGTCTTAAAATCTCGTTACAAGAATCGATCACACTTTTACTTTCCCTGATGTAGTGAGATGCCACTTGAAGAACAAATTCCGTATTGTGTGTAGTTGTAGGGAACATAGCTACAAAATGCAGGTTACTATGTAATATTGCTCTCATCGGGTCAGGAAGAGGCTTCATCTCAATTTGCTTTGCAAAATCAACCAAGTCTTGATGGCCAACCTTCGTGTCTTTTATTTCTTCCACCTTGGAAACCACTACAGTCGGGGGATAGACACCTTGATATTTATATTTCATTTTTCCTTTTGCTTTTGAAGAAGACGAAGGTTTTTTGGCAGTCATCAAGAGCAACTGAAACTTTGATCAATCAACTTTGAAGGTCTTTGAAAAGAGACTACAAAGTGTCGAGCCAGAACAAATGTTAGTCATTAAATAGCATGGGAATGCGCAAAACGAGCAACAATGATGAGCAAGCGTCGAGTGGATGACAAGGCACACAAAACGATGCACAAAATGGAAGGAATGAGGTTCGAAACGAAAATTGACAAGTTTGAAGCGTTTCAAGGAAAAATTGTGAAAAGTGTAAGGGTGCACTTTTTCAGCACCCTTACATTTTGGAGAATTTTGACTTTGATGCAGGGGCGCTGAAAAACAGCGCTCCTGCATTTTTTAGTGTTAGAATAAATTTTAAAATGCAAGGGTGCACATTTTGGATGCCACTGCATGTGAAGCTTGAAGTTTAGAAAAACGACGTCCAGTGATGTTGAAAAACAACACTTGACTCTTGAGGCGCGAATTTCTTTGTGTGAAGCATTTGCAAAACATATTTTTGAAAAGGAACCCTCTTACCACGCATTTTGGAAGGAAAAACCTACATCTTTACGCCACTATACATTGATGTTAATTGTGATAGAGGTAAGAAAACATGGTGATGCTTGAAAAGTAAGGAACGTGGGAAGAGAGAAATCACACTAAAACGAGCCATGAAAATCCCATTGCGTGAGGGTGCATAAGGAAAACGCATGGACACAAGATGGATGCATAAAGAAATAAAAACAATGAGATTAGGATAAAAAGAAATGTCCATACATCTGGAAAGATATTCAGGAAACCGTGGAAAGAAAGATAAACATGTGGTAGAAGAAAAACGTATGAAGAAAATGAAGGTAAGAATAAAAAACGTATATGTAAAACCTAAGATATGTACAAAATAATGAAGAAGAATGGAGAGAAAGCAAGAAGAACAACTTACCAAGAGAAAACACGAAATTTGATTGAGAGGAACTTCAGATTTCTCAAAAACATGTTTTGTAGCTTGAGAAGATTTCACACAGCATGAAGGAAAGAAGTTGAAGATCATAAACAATGAAAAAGAAACAATAAAACACTTTTAAGTAAAAGGGAAACCCAAAAACCTAACTCAAATCGAGCAATTAATTTAGGTACAAAAAGTGGCATGATGAGTGAAAAATGTAAAATGCATGAAGAAACGCGCCAAGGCAGGAAAAAGACCTAGTCTAGATAAAAAGTGTAAGAGCACACTTTTTCAGTGCAACTGCATTTTTCACAATTAACTAAGTACGAAAAGTGAGACTTCGCGAAGGGGCTCGTTTCGAAGGTCTTCACGAGGAAAACATAGGGGGGTGCTCAAACTAAATGTTTGAGACTTTGGAATGCATTTCGAGGTGGCTTGAAAATCACCTCATTTTGCATGCTTGAACTCCACGAACCTAGGAAACAGACAAGTTTCGTAAGGGGTTATCCATGGAACGAGGCTGCTAGATTTCATGATAACACAAATAATAAAATGGTCGCTCTAAAATATTTTTTCTGCAGTTATATAAAATTCCCAAATAATGATTTTTTTGCCAAACAAAATAGATAAAGCCCTATTTTTTTTTTTTTAAAAAGTGCCTACAACTAAAAAAAATTTGCCTCAGAGGACAACTAACTGGAGTGGTTTTTTTACTACAAATTGTATGGATAGTACGGTTGATTTTGCAAACCCTAAAATACCTCTGATGGCTCTCGGGTTGATGTATCTAATTTTGATGAATGGATAGGTGATCCTTGGGTTTCAAGGCCTTCTAAAGACAATGGTGAGCTTAGATCTGACTCAATCTGCTTCAGAAATCAGCTTGGTCCTCGGGTGGAGTCAAGTAGCCTTCAATGGAAACCTTCAAGCCTGCAAGAATCTCACACACCAACTTTCTTGATCAAGGGTTGACTTTTCATTGGACATGCTCTGATACTATGTTGAGATTATGGATGCATAGTTCCTGAAGTTGCAGTCTTCAATGTAGGACCTTTTCCAGGAAAGATAATCAACCACACAGAAAGTGTTCAAACTTAGGCATGCACAATGGAGATTATGTATTGATCTACATTATGAGATGAGATGATTACAAATGTACAAATGCCCTGAATATATAGGCAAAAGAGAAAACCTAAGATGCATGAGATGTTGACATGTGTCATGATCTAACAACATGTGACAACATGTGAACCCTATCTAGGAAATTATTAAATGTTGAGATAAGTTCTAGAAGGACAACTCATCTTCTAGAAGGAATCTTATCCCTACAAACAAGGAAGGGGACATTACCCCATTATTAAATGATTTATTAAAAATGTGAACTAGGACTAAATTATATATGACCTAAGTTAACTTATGCTAGTGTAATAATTAATTTAATTACACTAACACAATGAACTTTACCATCCATGTTCTCAATTTGTGTCTCTTTCCAAAGTTGCCTTTCTACAACCAAGTCACTCTTAACCCTTTCTATATTAGATTTCAAACCTTTATCCTTACCTTCTACCTTTGTCATCTTGTCATCTTCAAGCCTTAGAACTGATTCACACTCTTCCTTGTCCCTTGTCACAATCTCTTTCCTGTTCGGCCTTACTATTTCTGCTTCATTCTTGAACTTACCTGTTTGATCTTGGGTCACCTCATCTATTGCTTTCATCACTGCCTTTAAACCATCTTCCCTTAATACCTTTATGTTCTCAGTCTTCCTCATCTTTTTTATGATAGTACTTATTTTCCCCTTGTCTTATTTTACACTTAATGGACAATTCAGTGTCCCTATGATGATCTATACCTCTAAGACATCTTTTCCATTAGGGCTTCCATCTTCTTTGCTACCAAACATCTGTTGCACTTTATCCTCTTTCCCAATCAGTGGAAAATGTGTGCCTCTTCCATGGTGACCTTACTAGGCCAATCTTTCCTTACCTCAAGGAACTCGTTTGCATTCCTCATATCCCTTGCTCTCATCTCTATCATATCAGACCTGCTCCTAATTGTTTTGACAGTGCTTGACTGTCCTACAACCTTCTTTTCCTTTTCTTGAAAAAATTCAGTCCCTCTCTTGACTTTATCATGCCTTTCAAACTTTTCTTGAATCTCCATAAGGAATCCATTTCTTATCTCTTCTACCTCAGATTTCTTTACCAACTCATCATCCTCTTTTCTTTTCATCATTGCATTCTAGCCTATCCTTGTTGTCTCAACATTTTCTTTCTTTGTACTGGTTTCACCCTCATTGTACTTGCCTTCCTTATGCATAACAAACTCTTTTCTACCCTGCATTATTACTCTTGCTTCCCTACTTTGTCTCTTATCCTTTTCCACTAATGGAATCAAAGTAAAAGTAACCCCATCTTTCTAAATCTTATAACTATTATGCCTTCCATCATACAAAGCAAATCTCTCATGTTGCCATGGTATCCCTAATAACAAATGGCATATATTAAGAGGTACCACATCACACAAGATTCTATCTTTATAACCACCTATACTAAACTCAACCCAAGATTGTTCCTTGACCAAAAGAGAATGTTCACCATTCAACCAAGAAACATAATAAGGTGTCTCCTGAGAAATCTTTAATAAATACAACTTATCAACCATTTCTTGAGACGCCATATTATCTAGGCTACTAGAATCTACCATTATAGTACATACCTTTCCATTCCACTTGTAGGTGGTTTTGAAAAGTGATTTTCTTTGCAACATCTCCTTCTCTTCAGTCAATTATCTAACCAAAGCATTCATCTTGTCCTTTCTCCAATGAAACTCTTCCTTCCTCAAATTAGTATTGTGCTCTGATACCAACTACTACAATGAAAGGGAGGTCCTTGACCTATCAACACCTTTTGAGTTCTTTCAATCACTTTTACAACCTTCAAAACCCTCCTTATGGTTATCTTCTTTGCAACCAACCTATTTTCCTAATAGGTAACCAGACCTTGTTTTTAGGCCTTATCTCTCAACCACTCTAACAAATCCACCAAACACTCATATTTTTAGGGACCCATTAACCCTACACAAAAAATATCTCAAAATCCTATTAGGCCTTTGGACCATCATCACAAAAACAAGCTTCCAACGTTGTTTAGGTTAACCAATTAGGTCACTTTTCCAAAGGAACACACCTCAAATCATGTTTTCAACCTAAAATATCATTAGACAAACCTTAAATTGCCTCCAAAATCATAGATTATCCAATCTTTGAGTCAATACTTGCTTCCTATGACTCACTTTTATGAAACCCTCACTTTCCTCCAAATTGACAAGGGTTTATTAAAAAACCCATCTCTAGACCTCTCACAACCTTGAAAGCACTTCTAAAATACCTTATTCTACCTACACAAGCTTAATTGACCACCAAATTATGTTTCCCCCTAACTTTACCCACTTTTTCACTCTAAAACCCCACTTTTCCTTTCAAAAAATCCTCTTCACTCAACTAGGGCTTCAAGCCCGAACCTCCAAATTGACCTTCCCTACCTATGAAAACCTTCTAACACAAAAAACTCCACATACTCACACTTTTCCCAACTAGTTCTACCATGTTTTCAAGAAATTTCCTCAATTCACCAAATCTAGCCTTGTTCTTAAGACCAAAATTTTGTGTTTCAATAGGGGCAACGTTGAGGACTTCTTCAAATGCCTTCACCAATGCTATTTTCCTATTCCTACACCCTATCCTACTTACATCAGGCTCATTCCATCGAGACACAGCCTGAACAATAGGTGGAATAGTCTATTTCAACATATTACACTCAAACCCTTGTATGAGCAAGTTTAGACCAGTTTTCAGAAATCTACCTCTAAGTTGCTTGGAACTTAATAGAATTCCACAAGAATGGATTCAAATAAAAGCTAAAACTATTCTACAAAAGATTTAGATCATCTTAGAGAAAACTTCTACTGTACAGACCCATACACAAGTTGGAAATGAAGAAAATACACATAAATTAACAAAGAAACAAAGATATTTGATTAATATTCTCCTTCAAACTCTTCAACAACCACTAACTTTGACTTTCCAACATATTTATAACTCAACCAAATCCTTACAATGCATACAACTACCTTTCAAATTTCCATGACAGTTGGGCTTCCCTCTAACTTTCAAATTTGCACCTTTTACAATAATTGAAATGACAACAATTTTGCAACATTACATTATTGGCATCATGACCCCACCTAGACTCAAAACTAAAAGAAACATTACAAAATGGCCTATCATGGCCTTATTTGACATTATCATGACTAAAACCACTAAACTAGAACTACTTCATCAAATGGAGGAACAAGGTGGTTTGCACCACTGACCAAGCTCCTAGTACCTCCACAATTGCATAGAAATTTCAGCCATGAAAGGAGATTGTTATAACAAGGGCTAAGGAACAAAAGTCTTTGAATTTACCACCATTAAATGTGGTGGAACAATTAAATAAATCCTTTGCTAATGTATCTCTTTGGGATATATTATCTATTCCAGAGCATAAGTCATTGTTGTAGAAGGCCCTACTGGAAGATGCAACCATAGAGCCAACAAGACAACCCTCCAAAGGAAGGTCATTGATCCATTACCTCAGACCAAAGTTCTCACAAACAATGGAGAGGAAGCTTCTAATGAAAGTAAAGGTAAGCCTAAACTGAAACCCTTCTTCTTGACTCTCATTGTGGGTAAGAAGTTTTTGCACAATTCTATGATTGACTCTGGTGCTATGACCACAATCATGCCCAACCAAATAGTTTAAGCCTTATGACTTAGCTATGAACCTTTAAAAAAAGGGGTTATGCAGCTTAATGGGAACAAGGTAGAAACTATTGGTGTCATTAAGAACCTCCCCTTGACTCTATTCTCCTACCCTAGTATCACAGTTCCACAAAATACCATGATGATAGACGCCCCTCCCATGCTCGGTCTTTGCTTATCCCGGGAGTTCACTTTGAAGATAGGCGGATATATTTCCTTGCATTGGTCAAACTTGATCCTCAGGAACAGGCATGGAGCTAATATGAAGATAGTGTTTGAACTCTTGCATTCGGAATATGTAGCAAATGAAGCCATGATCAATTTCAAGGCTACTCATACCTCTATTACCAAAGATGAAATGTATTGTACAAAGTTACTAGAGAATGAGAAAGTGACTGGAGATTGAACTGATCAAGAAGTCCTCTTGAGTGAATTTATAGACAATGGTACTTTCAGAAATTATCATGCCATTGGGTTGGGAACCTATATCATCTATGATGAGGATCAAGTGATCCCAAAGGTCATGAAGGAATCTGAGGGTGGTCAAGCCTCAGAGCTGTGGATGTTGCATTTTGATGGAGCAAGACAAAAATTTGGTGTAGGAGTTGGGATATGTTTGATGTCCCCATCCAATGAAATGACCCTCACTTTCAATTTTCATGTTCAAACAATGAAGTTGAATATGAAGGTCTAGTGCAAGGTCTGAGTCTTGCAGAGCAGATGGATGTTAAAAAAATAATGGTGTTCGAAGACTCTGTGCTAGTAGTCAATCAAGTCTGAGAGCTCTCTGTAGCAAAGAATGTCTACATGAGATCTTATAGACATAGAGTCTGGGACCTAATTGAAAGCTTTGAAACCTTCAATATCCAAATGGTCCCCAGAGAGAAGAATGCAACTGCGGATCACATGGCAGCGATAAGATCTCAATTTGACCTTTTTTTGGACCTAACTAATAACATACACTTTGTGCGAGTAATTGTCTGACTAGAAATCCTAGATAATGACTAGAGGTGGAAAGTGTTTGAAAGTGATGAACACACTGCCTCATTCATTCAACACTCCAGAGAATTTGTGGATCAGCTCAAACCGAAAATCACAGAAACCTACGAAGGGAAAATTATTTAACTGAGGTCCAACAAGCTTCCAAAAGGACTGGTCACTCTCTGAAACCTATTCGATTGTGACAATGCAAGGAATAACAAGAGGAATTTGTTGTTCCTCCAACATGGATGCCCCATTTGAAACAGGGACCCTCTCTTTCCTTTGCCTTGTCAGGTCACTGTTTTTGCTACCTCATTTTGCATGCCCCCTGTTTGGTGTTCAAAGTGGTCTACAAGTCCCCAAGGAGTTCATCTCGAGATGACCATGTTTTTTCCCCCTCAAATTTTCAAGGTTCTTGGTCTTTGCGGGTTCCCATCAACTGTTTTCCTTAGCCTTTCAAAGCTGATGTCCTTGGGTCTTGTCACGTCCGCCTTGTCGAGCCGTGTCGCATGGGATTTCGTTGCCCCACGATTGTCCCGAACAGAATTCATCCTGCATCTTTTCGACTATCTGAGCCCGCATTCCTATTTACTAGTCCACTTATTGAAAATCGACCAAACGACCATCATCTTCCGGCTTTCCACCTCGCGGAACTCGAAGCCACTAGTGTTGTTTCCCATAATTGAACAAAAAATAGCTAAACTCTAACTACCACCTGCTTTCCAGGTCGCGATGCTCCCGTTGCCATTTTAAAATGATGGCTCACCAACTTCAACCTCACCATACAATCATTAATGGCTCACATTTAATGTGTTATTTTCTATAAATAGCCATGTTTGAGTTGTCATTGTCATCCTATCAGTTGAGCAGAATGAGTCAAAGTGACCTCCAATTCCACCATCGCTTTCGGATCACTCGTTTGCCACTTCAAGATTCTTGCTACTTGCCTAGTCATCTGCCTTCATCAGATTCTTGAGGTGATTTTTCTACCCTGCGCTCCGCTTCATATTTTCTTTGATTTCTTACAAAATGGGTGAATTTAAAGAGGAAAAAACCTAATAACCAGCTAAAGAAAACTAGGGAACATGAAACCCACATCGCAAAAAAATTAAAAACCTCAAAATCAATCCATACACCAAACACGAAACTTTGACTTCTCACTGTTATTCGTTAACTAGAACATCCTTGTTTGCAATCCCGCGAACTCCCATTTCCACTGATAACCTTTGGAATGAAGTTAAACTCAAAGAGGTGAACAACCCCATCAGGCCCACCATTGCAAAAAGACCCATCTCATTCACCACCCAAACTTAGAAAAATTCATAAACTCAAATCATATTCCAATGACCCACTCGGGTTTTCCCTCGCAGGATTTCTTCTCCGATGTGCCACTCATGACTTGTCATTCCAAACGACCTTTGGACCCTAACTTTTTGGTGCTTGGGTCCTATCCCTCTGATCACTCCTCAAACTTGAATCTAGAAAAATCTAAGTCCTGGCTCTTTTTGGCTCCCATCTTGTGGACTTCCACCTAGGGAGGTTTGTCTGTGCCTCATCGTCTCAAACAGTTGTGACATCGCGTCCTCCCATCCTTCTAGTCCCGCCCTTAACTTCACCAACTAACTTCATTCGCCCTCCAAAACAACAAAGTGATAGCCTCTTTTAGGCCCCGTCTCTAATGTAGATCCAAGGTCGAGATCACTCACAATAATGGAAACTTCAATTCTAAATCAAGGAACTTTTCTTTACATTGCATTCATACAACTCACCCTCAAGGGTCTCAACCCCTCAATCTTGGAAGCAAACAAAAAAACTTCACCAAGACCCCTACAAAGGTTCTCAACATGCATATAATCATTAGAATCAATTGAAAACAATATCCAAGACAAATTCAATGAAATCTCCAAAACTCACCATTTGGCACAAGCTTGCCTTGTAGTAGTGGGAATCCGGTTTTAGCCAAATTTCATCCAAATTTCCCAAAGGACTCACCCAACAAATAATTGTTTCAAATACCCCTTTGGTTCCTAAAAAACATACTTTAGACTCAACAACAACTCTTTTGGAGTATGAGTGACTTTCAATAACACCAGCATGAGAAAGGCTACACAATTAGCCCATTTTTACAAACAAAGTGCTCTTTAAACATCTTCCCTCCACAAAATTCCATCAAACATTCACTAATCAAGTGTCAAAACAACAAATTTTCCAAATTACTGGCTGTTACAGAGCTTCTAAGTCAATGATCCAATAAACCCTCAACTTAGACACACACAACTAGGGTTTTATTCATTCTCTCAATTCTTGACTTCCCAGACCAAAACAATGCATCTAACATTTCTCATTTTCTCTGTACATGGTTACAAAACCATTCCCTTGACAGACTCATGCTTATTTTGTCAAAACCCTACACTAATACCCTCCTTTCACATGAAAAACACAAAGTTTCATTCTACTATAACCTTTCTCACTCTTCAATTTGTTTCCTCCAACTTATTAACACTTATAAATGTCTATTCTACCATCATATTGTGCCATCCCATCGAGACATAGATCAAACAATAGATGGGATGGCTATTTTACATTATTTAATGAAAAATAGGGCCTTCACTAGTTTAAGAACATAGTCCCACAAAATTAAACAAATTTTCCACAAAACACAAAATCTAAGCCTCAAAATTAATCCAAAAGGAAACTATTACATGCCTTTTTGAAAATCAAACAAGTTTCAAGGCCAACAATTGGCTGTACGACCTGTACAAAAGGTGTAGAAATCTGGAAATAGAGAAAACACAATGAAAACAATAAGAAAACAAAGTATTTCAATGTTTATTTCTTTCTCTTGGCTGCAACCCCCAACAACTCGAGCCTCCCAAGGCTTTACATAACATTTTTCAACCTCCTCTAACTAACCAACACTCTAAGCAACCAAATTTTAAACTTATAACCGTTGGGATTACAAATTTGTTGGATAATGCAACTCACAAATTTGGAACTTTTGTCACTTTCCTACTAATTAAACTAATGACTCTATTATATCATTAAGATACAATCTTTCATGTTATCCTTTAGGCTTACAAACTCAACTTGTTCAAATATTTTAATGCAAAAGTGCATTTGAGCATCAAACATAGGGATTTGCACCTAGGTGGTTAGGTGCTCATGCACCATACACCCCCCCTAAGAAAAAATCATGCCACATGACTTGTGGATGATACCAATAAGTCCAGGCTGGATTGAAATACCATGGATTCACAGGCCATTGCCACTGACCCATACTGCTATGTGCTCCATATTGTCCTATCTCCCTACTTTGCCTCGCTTCTATGGCTTTGTTGTCACTTGTGTGTGTCTCCATCTGCATATTAGGATATGCTTTGCATATACCAATTTGATGCGGAGCATCATAACAAAACCATCAACAACCTCATTTCATCAAGGAATTTCAATCCCAATCAAATCAGGAGAAGATCAAATTGTAGTTTCATCAAAAACTACTTTTCATTCAATCAAAATCTATTCATTTTATTTGAAGTTATAAGGCTATCACCAGCCAACTCACCACCTCCATCTAGAAAACCACTTTCAAAATGATTTCCATCTTGTTATTATCAATGAAAAATAACAAATAAACATGCAACCTTATAAAACCCTTAAATCATTGTAAACATCCTAATATCATACTTACAAGCACTGTCCATAACAATTTCCATCAGTCACATCACTGTCCCAACTTATCTACATGCAAATGCCATTACAGAAAATTGAACTCACAAGTCAAAATCTCCATACTATCAAACTTTTCCTTCCACTCCTTTTCCAAACATTGGAACAACCTTAACAACTTCAATAGGTCAGTATTCAAACATTCATAATCACTGTTTCATTAGATTTCAACTATTTCAACTATCCATGAAATCAAAACACTATTTGGCAAATAGACCTCCATACCCTAAATCGGGTAAATCACTCACACCAGATTCAAAATGCAAGATTAAAAGGCACATTTAGAGACCTCTTAATGTCCATATGAACATATCAAAAGCTTAGTATGGCTTATATTGAAGAAACTAGCAGATCTCAGACTGTACGCTTATGAAAGGCTACTAGAATAGGACTATTTTACAAAGCATCCACCCTTTATTCAACTCCAATTTGTTAAAAAACCTCAAAAATTCTTTAAGCATGTCATAAAACTCAATATTTCAACATTTTTAAGAGCAAAGAAACTTAGAAATGCACTGATTTACCAAACCCTTGTTTATATGGTGAACAAGCACCAAAACAGGGAGGGTTTTGTGAAAAACACACTTGCAAACCTCTATTTATTTGGCCACCACCTGAAACTTGTCACAATATTTTTGCAAAATCATTTGAGATCATTTCCAAGTGCATGTATATGCCATTTCTTCAAAACCCTGTTGTAACCTCCATTGTTCAAGAGGAGAAACTCAGATTTTTGTCTTGAATCAGCAACTTAACATCATATTTTTGTTACCCCTACAACTACACACCTCACAAAAGTGAAAATACATTAAAATAAACCCATTCCACTAACCATCTAACCCCACATCGATGGAATGGACATTGATTCCTTGTTAGACTCTCAAAACCACTGTGAACAGTTTACTACCCAGGACACATGAAATTGCTTCTAATACATTTGTTTCATAAAAATTGACCCTCAACCTTCTTGAAAAATGAAAACTCTCTCCCAAATGCAATCACACAAGTATTTACCTTTGATATTTCTAACTATCAATACAAAGATGAAAAGAACGGGAGAAAATATTGCTAACACAAAAAATAGGGGTTTTTTTATTCAAAATCTAGTTACAAGAATACAATTGTTGCTTTTCCTTGCCTTTTCAAGCTTTTTATAGTTTTTTCCCTCCTTGCAACTGACTTACCAACTTCCATTCAGTTCAAACTACCTTTTGCCTCTTGATTTCCTAATTTTGTGCACTTTGTTTGCATAATTACATATTAACAACAACATTGCATTACTTTCATTTTTTCCACCTCCTAGGGACTCATTCCATGACTTGAATACATTCAAATTAGGCCTTTCATGGCCTTGACACGCTAATTTTGACTTGAACATATAAATTTAACATATTAGACTTTTGAAGGCATTTCATGACATAGGTGCTCCTGCACCACTCTCGTGGACTTCTATTTGTGGGCCGCTATGGTGGAACCACCATCTCAAAATGTCTTCTAATTAACAATGCTCTACCCTCCAGGTCTCAACCTCATCATTGCTCTTTAAATAGGAAGATAAAAATCACTTTGTGACGTACCTTCCATGGGTCTCTTTTGTCGAACTACTACTATCGGAACTTAGTCCTGGCCCTGTTGTTCCTAAATGAAAGGCTATCCCCATCTGCCTGCTGCCCAAAACCCGACCTCCCTTTTGCCGCTGGACTTTGAAAACAATGAATAAATAGAGCCGAAGGCCTTCTGCAAGCCCGATCCCATGGGCCGCTGCCATCAGAACTCCATTCAACTTCTACCATCTCCAAATGGTTGCAACCCAACATCCTCCCATCCCTTCTGATACAAAATGCCCAAACGATGAAAGGTTATGTTGACCGCCTTTCAGAGCTGCGGGTCCTGCCTGACCGAACTCCACTTACAAGATGCCATCTTGCCAAATCCGTTTTCAACAACAAACCCTTGATAGCCAAGCCTCCTTTTGATTTGGATTGCTCAAGAGATGATCCTAATGCCCTCCAATCATCAAAATTACTTTGACCCGCATGTCAAAAATGGGGCAACCTCCTTGATGGACCCCACAAATAGACTAAATCTCAAGGTGAGTTAGGACAGGCGGGCCACCATGCCCTTATTGTCATCCCTCCAGCAGCTACTCCAAAATTGCCATCAGTCCAGTGAAGTCTGAACTTGTAGACCTAAATTGCTCAAACTCCCTCCTGTAAAATGTTAATGCCAATATAAGAGATATGTTAGGATTCTTAAATGATGTTATATCCAATCTAACATCCTCTTGTAGGGTTTTGGCTAACTTTTCCTAAATTTTCATAATTAAATGTGCTTACCTCTCTCTCACTCGTAGCATTTATGGAATCAAGTTTGGACCATCGGAGGTGGCCATGGAGAAGGAAAAGGGAAAGAAAATAGAAAAGGCACCCCATGGGAAAGACGACAAGGATAAGATGAAGTATAACTTCCAAGGGGAACCTCTTAACACCAAAGTCACCATAGCCTAGAAGGAGATATCTAACATGAACATTGGGCAGGTAGACATCAATGGATTCAAACAGAGAGTCTTGGTCAACCCTACAACAAAAATTGCGAGGAAAATAAGTAGTGGGTTGGCCAAACCTGCAAGCTTCACTCCCACTCTTGTTACCCCTGAACTAGTGATGGGCTGCAGAGAGGCATACCAAGAAGAAACAAGAACCATTTTAGATAGTGACCAGAACATACTAGCTGATCTATCAGCCAAGTCAATAGGGAAATCTTTTCACATCCCTACCTTTGGAGAAATGGAAGAAGCTACCATAAATGAAGCCAAGGAAACGTGGGATGTAGATCCCCTCAGATGTAAAAGGATTATCAATCAATACTGGTTGAAGGAGAAGAGGGGTAGTGCTGCTAAGGTGCCCCAGGAACTCTATCGCAGTGACTTCTATGAGGATTACCATGATTTGGTAACTTGATTAAGCAGGTTCATGGGCCTCCCCATTATAGTATATTTCCAAGAGTGGATGTTTTACTTCGTGGAGGAGATCCTTATAGGAAAAACTGTTGGAAAATTTGCCTCAATCTCATAAGTTGTAACCCTGGAAAAGAAAATTCATTATGACATTCATGTTGTCTGGCCGACTGGAAGTTGTAACCTTGTGCTTTGCTCATGTCGCCAAGACAATGCTTCTATCTTTCCAATTGGTGATGTCGTTGTGACTTGTGGCCTTCGTTGTAACCTTCTACTAACTAGAGACCTCTAGCCGATAGTTGGTGGCTATAAGATATCGGTGTGACTCTGGGCGACAAGCGGTGTCGAGGAGAGTCTTGGATAGTCGGTATGTCACATACCAACAAGGGAAGTCTTGCCAATAGATATACACCTGTGGTCGTCAGTGTAACTCAAGGGTCTTGGTGAGAAGTCTCAGCGACAATAGGAAGTCTTGCCGATATTGACATGACCTTCGGTCTATTTGGCCGATGAAGAAATTGATATGACTTGTTCCTATCGGCATGATCTCTTGGCAACTGGGAGATGTCTCGGTGACAATGTTAGGGGTCATCGGTGTAACATAAGGCGATTGATATGAAGTCTTGGCGAAAGAAAAATGTCTTGCCAATTATCAGATGTCTTCAGTGTGACTCTTGGTGAACAGTTGTTTCGGGATAACATGGAACCCTCAATAAGAATTCTTGCCGAAGGTTGATTCTCTCGCCGACAGTGGAACACATCAATGTGACTTAAAGGCTTCTGTATGAAGTCTTGGCGAAAGCGGTAAGTCTGGCCGACAAGATAGACTCGGGGTGACTTGGATCTTGCGGGATGATGTCGTGGCGAAGGGTGTTTGTCTTGGCGATGGGAATCCTATTGTCGGTATGACTCTTTGACTTCGGTATGACCTCTCGCCGATTAGCAATGGTCTGGACGATGCTTCTTGGATGTCGGCATGATTCTTGGCAATTGTTTGGAGATTGGTATAACATGAAGCTCATTGTGACATATTGGTGAAAGACGATAGTCTTGCCAATAGGTGGATGCCGATAGGAATACAATGGGTTTCGGAATGACTTGAAGACTCGATGTGATCTCCTGGCGATAGCGATAGTCTCACCGATGTGCATGCTAAGGTCAATGTAACTTGTAAGCTCGGTGGAACCTCTTGCCGATGGAGACAACTCTTGGCGACAACATGTAAACGGGTCTTGTGGCATCGGGGAGACACTTCTTGTGTCTCACCAACATGCGACACAAGTTGATCATTGTTGACCAAGTGAAGATTGTCCAATGTGGTGCGATGTGGACCAACCCAAGAAGGCAGAACATGAACCATTTGCAACCATTTCTATGTGGAAGGAAAAAATCTACACCAAAGTGGAAACATCTTCATTATGATGATGATGTTGAGTCAGAAATTTGCTTTTTGACTATTGAGAATGAATGCATATATGTATGCATTGGATGTTCTGGATGGTGTAATAGAGAAGGAAGCTGATAAGCCAGAAAGTTGAAGAGCCAAGATCCAAAGAGAGAGAACTATAGAGTAAGGATCGAGTGGCTGGCCGAAAGGCCGAAGCCATGAGGTCGAAGCAGAGGATTGAGAGGAAAATTCAAGCTATTGGAATCTCTCGTGCTCCTAATTGCTTTGGTTGATCTCTCAGGAATAGTTTGCTACCAGTTGTATCCAGATGAACAAGATGTAATCTCTGAAAAGTCTAAGAGCTTGAAATTCTATTGTAACTGTTTGTTGCTGAATAATACAATGGCTCGATCTTTGGAGTGTGGGGTTTTTTATCTGAAAGGATTTTCCCCACGTAAATCTTTGTGTACTATTATTTTTCTCATCTTTCATGTCTGTATTGGTTCTATTAGAGAATCTGTTAATGCATGCTGTTGAATTTACCTGTGTTTCTCTCAGATGGATCAATGTGGGAAATAACTGTGTCTGTTTCCGCATTTGGACATAGTTGTACATGTCTTTGAGGCAACCTAATCGAAATGAAAGTTACTGAAGGCACTACTATTTGGAGTTTTCATTGCATGCGCTCCACTAGATTTCCTAACAAGTGGTATCAGAGCCTTCTTCTAGTTGTTGGTTCTAGATATTTCTTCTGTGAATATTTTTTAGCTTGATAGGCTGGAAGAAATCTGGAGGAATGGACTGATGTATTGATCCTTTGATGAGTGGAAGCCTTGTGGTATTTTGAGACAACATGCAACTTGAAGGATGGTCAAGATGGAAAAGGGAGTTGATCATGTTGTGATCTGTGTCTCCTGGCTGGTAGAGGTTAATCTTGGAGTATGAGGTGGTTTGCTTTTCTCTGTGACTGTGTAGCAACAAAGCTTTCATATTGGGCGTCTGTGTGTTAGGCTCTTGGGTGATATGGAGAAGCCTAGGTTGTTTCTCAGTCATGGAAGAGAGTGCTTATGCTAGGTGGTGTTTCCTGGTGTTGTAAGGCATAGATTCCTGTTAACCTCAAATACATAAAGGCTATGGAGTTAATTATCAAATGATTTGCAAGCTTCTGAAATAGCCTTTTCTCTCTTTCTCGGATGCATGTACATGTTGGTGGTTTAGATTTGGCCTGAAAGGGGCATAGATTTTTCTGTACTGTTGTTTCTTTTTTTAAGGATGCTTTGTACTTGCATGGCTATGTGGTTTTGCAGGTTTTACACGGTTAAGAAAAACTTGTGGTTTATGTGGAGCTGTTGATAAGCTATTTTCTAGAGCCTGACTTTTGGAATGTTGCTGGATGAGATAGTTGCAGTTCTGCATGCATGCTTTGTGCATGGTTTGAGAAGGTGTGATGTCTTCTCTGCATGGGAGTTTTGGTACTTGATCTGTCACTTAGCATTCCTATGATGGTACTTGTAAGTTCCTTGATTATGGTGCTTGTTGTGGACATGATTGGAAAATCAGAGTGTGTTCTAGTGTTTGAGTCATGTTGTCTACGTGGTTATTCTCTTTGATATCTCAATGTTGCAGTTTTCAATGTGAACAGTTTTTTGCATGTTTGATGTTTGTGATCTACGAGTTATGTGGTTGGTGGATTAGCTACCCATTGGATGTAGTGAGATAACTTGGATGTGGACTGTCTTTATCCATGAGGTTGATTCATTGATGGTGCAGATTTGCTAGCTGGCCTTGTCTGTGGTCACTTGTGCATTGGTGTGATTGTTTTGAGATGAGAGGATGGATATTCTTGAGTACCTAAATAGTCAGTTATGGGAACCTATAGCAGGTGGTCATGATGCTTAGAGAGCTTGGGAGTCACGTTTCAGTGGGAGCTCTAGCAGTGACTATGGATTCATCACATGGTGGTGAATAGTCTTCTTTAGTGTTGCAGAAGGGTTCTTATGCTTTTGTTTTTGCATGGACATTATTTGAAGATGTGCAACATCTTGGAACCATGGAGGACATTTGGAGTCTCTAGCTAAGGTGTTGGTGGTGCTTGACACGTGATGTTGTTCTTAAGTCTATTTGTTTTATGTCATGGTATACTCTTGCTTGTGCACTGGAGTTTTGGCATTGTGCATTGTACTTGATACAATGGTGAGGTCACTTGAAGCATGGTATCTCCTATGGGGATGTGTAGATCATGGTGTCATGATAAGTTCTTGATTCAAATGATTGGAGCTTTGACAATGGTCTGGTAATTCTTTGTGTATTGGGTGCTTTGATTATTTGCTTGATACTTCATGATAGTGTAGTAATGCAAATGAAGTTTAGCATGAGATGATCAGTTGCTAGTACTCATGGATACATGAAGAATAAGGTGAGGCTATTTTTCTCTTATGAGAGAAGTGTTACTGCTTGTTACTCTTGTTAAAGTTTTTCAGCAGAAAGTCTGAGAAGCCTACACCTTGGTTGAACATGAGTTCAATAAGAGACCTATGAGGAGATTGCTCTTAGATTAGTCTTGGTCTACTCGGCAGTTTATCTGAAAGGTATTTGGCCCTTTATATCTTTCAAATGTGTTTAATGTTTACTTTCATGATATGGATCTTGAATTGTTATTTAATGGTTCTGGAGGATTCATAGTGGAAGTTGTACAATTTGTTTTATCTCCTTGAGCTTTTGTGTTATGTCATTTACTAATGAGAATTGGTAGGAGATGATGTATGGGCTGATTTCCTGAAATGGGAAATGATTTAGCTTGATCTTCTTTAAGAAGCTTACATCCATATTGATTACATGATATTAGAAGTTGGTTTGATATTGGTGATTGAACGGATGGATGTTGTTAAGGCTTTCTTTTGGGATGTGAAAAATATCATTCTTGACACAACTAGTCGTTAGAAGTGTATGTAGGAGGATGTTCTATAGGAAGATGATGTGCAGTGTTTCTCTCTGTGGCCATGAAGGTTTGTGGTGAGAGAAATGTTTCTTGTGGCAAGTTGTTGCAGGTTGAGCATATCATTGTGGATTTTTTCTTTGGTACTATAAGGTTACATTTTCTATGTGTTGGTATTGGTAGGCTTGCGATGCCTTCTAATCTTTCAAATTTGGATTTCTCAAGCAGTGGGAGTTCCTGTATGTGTCTTGTCTTCTTCGACTGGTTGACACTAGAACTTGTATTTGCTGTTAATGGATTGGTAGAAGTTTACTAATGGTGATACCCGTGAGGTATGTGAGATTGGATAGTATAGCACGAGCTGTGAGTGCTATTTTTAGTCGCATGGGTTTATCAGTTGGATGGAAGCAGTCAGTCTGATTGTTGTTCTAACTGGTGTTGTTTATCTTGTTTCTGGAGAATGACTTCACTATTGTGTTATGTTTGAAGCTTTGAAGTTGATATTACTTTTGTATAGTGTTTGAGCATAGTGAAATGGTAGCAGTATCTTATTGGTGATATCACTGGGATCTTTTGCTTGTGTTCGTTGGAATGGTGCTTATACACCTTGGCTTTGTATCTTTCTTCCACATGTGGAAGATGATAGGATTGTTGCTTGAATGGTGGACATCATGGATGTTGGAGCAGAATTCTTGATGGAGCATGAGAGAATGTTGAGATCTATGTGGTTTCCTAGAAGGATGGGATTAGTTGTTTTGTTGGACAGTGAGTTG
The DNA here is from genome assembly GCA_007258455.2 of Sequoia sempervirens. Lineage (NCBI taxonomy): Eukaryota > Viridiplantae > Streptophyta > Pinopsida > Cupressales > Cupressaceae > Sequoia > Sequoia sempervirens. Next base: position 905,887,943 of record VDFB02281492.1, read on the forward strand.
CAGTTGGATGTCTGGTCGTTGTTGCAGATTGTCTAATGGATTGTTATCTATGGAATCATGTTGATTGGGTGTCTTGAGTATTGCAGGGTTTGAACTGGTGGAGCTAGTGTGGTCCTAGTTTCTAGTTGCTTTGGAGATTCCTGTGTGATCTTCGTCAAGTGGGAGATTGTTGGAAAATGTGCCTCAATATCATAGGCTATAACCCCTAGAAAAGCAAATTCGCTGTGACATTCCTGTTGTCTGGCTGATTGGAAGTTGTAACCTTGTGTTGTGCTCATGTCACCAAGACAATGCTTCTATCTTGCTGACTGGTGATGTCGCTATGACTTGTGGCCTTCGCTGTAACCTTCTACCAACTGGAGACCTCTGGCCAACAGTTGGTGGCTATCAGATATTGGTGTGACTCTGGGCGACAAGCGATGTTGGCAAGAGTCTTGGACAGTCGGTATGTCTCATACTGACAAGGGAAGTCTTACCGATAGATATACATCTGTGGTCGTTGGTGTAACTCAAGGGTCTCGGTGAGAACTCTCGGCAACGATAGGTAGTCTTGCCAATATCGACATGACCTTTCGTCTGTCTGGCCAATGAAGAAATCGGTATGACTTGTTCCTATCGGCATGATCTCTTGGTGACCGGGAGATGTCTCGATGACAGCGTTAGGGGTCATCGATGTAACATAAGGCGAACGGTATGAAGTATTGGTGAAAGACAAATGTCTTGCCGATTATCAGATGTCTTCGGTGTGACTCTTGGCGAACAGTTGTTTCAGGATAACATGGAACCCTCAGTAAGAATTCTTGCCGAAGGTTGATTCTCTCACTGACAGTGGAACACATCGATGTGACTTAAAGGCTTCGGTATGAAGTCTTGGCGAAAGCGGTAAGTCTAACCGACAAGATAGACTCGGGGTGACTTGAATCTTGTGGGATGATGTCTTGGTGAAAGGTGTTTGTCTTGTTGATGGGAATCCTGTTGTCGGTATGACTCTTTGACTTCGGTATGACCTCTCGCCGATTAGTGATGGTTTGGCCAATGCTTTTTAGATGTCGGCATGACTCTTGGCGATTGTTCGGAGATCAGTATAACATGAAGCTCGTTGTGACATCTTGGCGAATGACCATAGTCTTGCAGATAGGTGGATGCCGATAGGAATACAATGGGTTTTGGCATGACTTGAAGACTTGATGTGATCTCCTGGCGATAGCGATAGTCTCACCGATGTGCATGTTGAGGTTGATGTAACTTGTAAGCTCGGTGGAACCTCTTGTCGATGGAGATGACTCTTGGCGACAATGTGTAAATGGGTCTTGTGGCATCAGGGAGACACTTCTTGTGTCTCACCGACATGCGACACAAGTTAATCATTGTTAACCGAGTGAAGACTGTCCGACGTGGTGCGATGTGGACCAACCCAAGAAGGCAGAATGTGAACCGTTTGCAACCGTTTCTGTGTGGAAGGAAAAAATATACACTAGAGTGGAAACATCTTCATTACGATGATGATGCTGAGTCGGTGATTTGCTTTTTGACTATTGAGAACGAATGCATATATGTATGGATTGGACGTTCTGGATGGTGTAATAGAGAAGGAAGCTGATAAGCCAGAAAGCTGAAGAGCTGAGAGCCAGAGAGAGAGAACTATAGAGTAAGGACCAAGTGGCTAGTTGAAAGGCCGAAGCCATGAGGTCGAAGCAGAGGATTGAGAGGTAGAGTCAAGCTATTGGAATCTCTCGTGATCTTGATTGCTTTGGTTGATCTCTCAAGAATAGTTTGCTACCAGTTGTATCTAGATGAACAAGATGTAATCTCTGAAAAGGCTAAGAGCCTGAAATTGTATTGTAACCGTTTGTTGCTGAATAATACAATGGCTCGATCTTTGGAGTTTGAGGAATTTTATCTGAAAGGATTTTCCCCACGTAAATCTTTGTGTACTATTGTTTGTCTCATCTTTCATGTCTGTATTGGTTCTGTTAGAGAATCTATTAATGCATGTTGTTGAATTTACATGTGTTTCTCTTAGATGGATCAATGTGGGAAATAACTGTGTTTGTTTCCACATTTGGACATAGTTGTATGTGTCTTTGAGGCAACCTAATTGAAATGAAAGTTACCGAAGGCACTTCTGTTTGGAGTTTTCATTGCATGCGCTCCACTAGATTTCCTAACAAAAACTATGTTCTTTTGGGCAGGAATCATAAGAAACTTCTTGCATGAACAATTTATGGTTGTTAAGAAGACCTCAATGTTTTACATGACCTCCTACCTTGTCTATTTACTAGCTGACAAGACACTATAGGGGCTTGTTCAGAGCTCCTGATATAGAACCAGGCAGGAAGCTAAAGGTCTATGATAGGTACCCTCAATTGCAATTCAGGAACTTCAAGAGGGAATATTGCAGAGTCAATGACACTTTCATAGGTCATATTATTAGATTGCTTGGGGGTGACTTCAAAAGGCGAGTCTCCCACAGTGCTAATGCTTTCCTCTGACAATTTTCCTTTTGATTCATTCAGCTTCTTAATTTCACCTACATTCGAGCTGAAGGTTTCTCAAAGAAACCATACAAGCTACCCCGGTATCCCAACGATGAAATAATATTGTTAGAGATCTCTCGAAAGCTACAATGCGCACATAATATTTTGAGAAACAAGCACTAAGTGTGGATTCCTTATCCCATCTCTTTCGGCCAAGGGCTATATAAGCTCCACACCTCCCAATGTGCAGATCATTCTAACAAGGAGCTGGTGGAATACCATTTGTAATTCCAAATTTCCCGACAATGGATGGACCCCTATGAAAAACTAAGGCAGTTGGGCCTAAACATTCCCATGTGCATCATGTCGAAGACTTTTGGGAAAATTGCAAGGATGACAAAGAAGTGTGGATGAGGCACTATATGTGGATGACTACATATTTTTTGAAAAGAGTCAAATTGTTCCCAGTGCTAGACCAGGTAACAGAGGAGGATACAATAATTGATCCTTGATATGAAGCAGTTGCTAATCTACAATTGCCTCTAATTGATTGGTATGAGCAAGAGGTTGATGATCTTGATATTCTATCAAAGCCCGTTGAGGCTCGAACAAAGGAATGGATTGATGAGAAAGTTTCCCGATTGAAGTAACAAGGGGTTTCCTTAACCTATGGAGAACTAGAGGAAGAGCCTATGAGTGAAATTGATAGTGGAACGACTGCTACCCCAATGGGAGAAGCTTCCCAATCTCCTAGAGTAACTAGATTGAGAAAGAGGAAAGAGGTGGCTGAACAGTAGTCCAAACCTTGATTCTACTCAAGAAAAGCTTCAGAGGGTGAATCCTCCAAAAGACCAAAGACATTGAGAGGTCTTGATACCATCTAGGAGGACCCTCTCCACGAAGGAGAGGAAATGGAGGCTAAGCAGCCAAAGTCTCCACCTGATGCCTCCACTCTTTCCACTCTTTCCACTAATGCTGCCCCTCTACCTACCTCTCAGGAAATGGTTGGCACCTCCCCACCTGTGGTGGACATGTCCATTCACCTTGCTTCCACTCCACCCACATAAAAAGTAATGATAATTGACTCTTCCTCCACCACCACCTCTCTGGTCTCTTCTTCCTCCATGTCTCCAACCACTTCTCTTCCCCTAGCAACAGCTACAATGCAAATACCTGTGTTCTCACTTCCAAAGGCATTCTCCTAACATATGTAGAACATCCCTACGGACCTCTCAAGGGTGCTAATGAACCCAGCTATTCAGGCTGCCTTGGCACAAATTCTTGCTAATATTCCCGCCTCCACTCGTCCAACTGAATGGCTAGAAATGAAATCCATAATGGAAATATCTAAGGAGTTGGAGATACAAGAGAAGGAAGCCATAAAGAGGATTGAGGAGGAAGCAGATGATTACCATAAGAAAGTTGAGTTCCAACACCTGCCAATTGATGGGGTGGTGCAAGAAGGTGAAGAGATAGAATCCTCTGAGAGCGATGGACAAGAAGTTGGCACCAAATATATTGTGAATACTTTTGATGTGGAACTATAGGAGTTAGCTCGACAGTTAAAGAATGTTGGAAAGGAAGAAGAAAGGCAGCCTTCTGTGGAAGAAAAGGAATAAAGTGATAAGATGGAGGAGGATACTAAACCTCCAACTGGGGAGCAGGATGAAAGCCCCAAACACGATGAAGAAATGCCTCTCTCAGGAGAGCAAGAAGAGAAAGAAAAGAAAGAACATGAACAAGTACCACCTCAACACGAGGAAGAGGAAAAGAAAGAAGATAAACCCCAAGAAGAGGCTGAAACCCACAAAATCCGAGGAACGGAGCAGCCCAACGAACATGAGTATGATGAGGAAGAAGAGGAAGTTTCTCAAGGGGAAGACAGCCCCAAAGAGCATCCAGCCACCAAGTATCCACAAAAGGAAACTATACTCATTCATGATTCGAATGAAGAAGAAGGTGAAAGGGAAAAGCAAGAGACTCCGGGTAGTAAGATGATGGAGATTGAACACACCCATGAAGAAGAGTGTGATCATGAATCGCCAACGGGGGAGTCTTAGATGCCTGAATGGCTTGAGAAATAATTGGAGAAGAAGGCTCCTACCCCAAGGGACCCAAAGGTAGGGCTAGAGGCCATCTTGGCCTGAGCCCAAGTCAGCCTGAAGAAAGAGAAGAAGCCTAAGGTTAGATCTCATCTCACAATGGATGCCTTTGGGTACACAATTGTGCAAATAGCCATTCTAGTGGTAGGAGAAGAACTGGTGAGCTATAATGTCTCCACCCTTGATCTGGGCACAACCATGCAAGAATAGAAAATTAATCATCTCCAGGGGTTCATTGCCACCATCATGAATCAAATGCACAAGGATAAGATGTCCAAGGAGGAACTAAAAGTGCTAGTGGCTGATTTGATAGCCTATATTCAAGAATGGACATCAGTGGAAGAGCTCCCCACCACATCCTCGGCGCCACCACAATTACTGTCTAAGGACCATATTGATCAACTTGAGAAAAGGAAGAATTTGAAAAAATTCACAGAGGATTGATTCAGGTAGGTCATCTACAATGAAAACATGGGCATCAGTCACGTAGTTAGAACCGCCAACAAATTCCTTGAGTTGCAAAGAGTGCTCAAGGGAATAAGGAATTTTTGCACTGAATTCCATGAGTTATATAGGATCACACACCCCAAACTTGAGGCTATCCTCAAGGTACCTAATGGATCTTGGGAAAAGGAATTTCCTTTGGAAAAAGGTGATCATGGGCTCATGGAGACATGGAAACTGATCCTTGACCACATAAAAGAGGTATTGGAGCAAGTGCTCCATGAGGTGGAACTTGAGATTGCCTAGATCGGGGAGCTCAATGTTGTTTGTGAAGAATACATAAAGTTGTTGAAAAAATTTGATGTGTCCATAGTCGAGTTGGATCCCGAAAAGATAAATCCCTACTTTCATAAGAAAATGGAGAATGGGACTGTGGATGCACTAACGCCGGATTTCATGAGTTTTGTTGCTCGAGCCTTCTCTCAGTTTGAATAGGTGATTGAGAACACGCAGAAATTTGACAAGGACTGGAATACTGTCACAAACAAATCAAGGAGGCTGAATTTTCAAGTAATTCAATCTGATATATTGGAGTGGAACAAACTATAGGCATTGATCAAAAAATTTGTGGAATATTCCACCATGAAGAGAAGTGAAGGAAACCCTGTTATTGATGATGAGTTCCCCACTATGTAACTGCAGCAAAAGGGAAATCAACAAAATACAAAATTGCTACAGTGTTGTCACATAAGGACAAAATAGGGAAAAAGACAAGGATGTAATTTTAAATTGTAATATATTTGGGGGTTGGTGAAACCCTAGTTTGTAGTGAATCTTGGCCACACAATGAAAATCAATCTTGGCCATTCATTTTTCTTTTGGAACACTATAAATAGGGGGTCTCCTCTCCTTTTCAAGACAGAGTTGAGTTGTTGTAAAGGCATGCTTCTGAAATTTTAATAGAAGTTCATTGACTTTGGTGAATTCTTGAGTTTTAGTTTCATGTTACATGGTTCTTCTCCCATAGTTAGTTAATTTGAAGTAGATTTACTTTGTTGTTCTTCATGTTTTAGCTTTCTTTAGTAATTTAGTTAATGTTGTTCACTAATTTTGAAGCATTCTGTTGTGTGTTGGCAACCTTTCCTGTCCATACTTTTTATTGTTTATTCATGGTAGACAGCTACGTAAAGTTAGTCTGGGCTTAGATTGAAAGCTGCTCTAAATTTCCATTGTTTGTTCATGCTTATGGTTAATGAATGATTGAATATTTGTAGTCCTTAGAAGCTTGCACAAATTTCATGATACTATGATATAATTTGGTTAATTGAAATTTTGTTTTAGGAAGGTTGTCTATAATAAAATTTTCCATGATCACTGTTCACTGTTGAATTTCAGATCCAGGAACCTTCTCTCTTCCCTGCCCTTTTCCTTTTATTTTTAATAAATAACCTATGCTAAGGTTCATTACACATTGTAAATCCAAATCTTAAGTTGAAATAGGAGTTTAATATTGTTGTTTGAACCTACAATGATTGCACACTAACTTCCCCATCTCAGGAACTCCATTTTAAGATCCAACTTCCCTCCATCTTAACCCCGTAAGTCTACCCTGTGATTACCAACAAATCACATAAAACATCAACTAAGAAATTCCATGCATGTCATGACTTGACACCCGAGAGACCTTGGGGTGATTTTCAGCAAGTTGTTGTTGGAGATTACCTTTCAAGAGAAGTGATGCACCTACGTATTACATGTGTTGAGAAGTGCATAAAATTCCCATCAACATAACTAGCACTAGAAGGAGGGCATCTGAGTTAAGCTGGATTGAGGTGATTCACCCTCCCTAAGAGGTCTCAAAGAATGTTAAGGTCTACTCCAAACAAAGGGGAATTTCAGGAGTTACATCCTCCCACAAGGGCTAGAAGAACTAAAAGAGAGGACACGACCTCTTCCTCCTCTTTCGTTCCACTCACTTCACCTTCAACTTCACCTTCTTTCTCCTTCCATTCACCTCAGACTTGGAAAACTTCCTTCACCTCCATTGCTTCCATTCAGTCATACCACACTTCTTTCCCACCTCTTGCTTCCCATAGCTGGGGTACTCCCTCTTTCCCTTCCCTCCAAGTCCAAGGTGCAGTCCCAACTGTCGCTACCCCTATGCAGCCCTAGGTTACTATTCAATAGCAAATAATACCCCTACCTCCCCTCATGGCTTGGATAGGGAATAATCCTTCTCCATTGCACTTCAACGCTTACCATGATATTCCTAAGAATCTAGAGAGCTTTTGTTTCAAGTTCAATCCCCGAGATCCGTAGAGGACAACTAAAGAACACATCAAGATATTCCAAACAATGTTGAAAGATATGCAGATCGATTAGGAAGATGTGGTGTGTAGGATTTTCCCTTATTCATTGGGGGAAGATACCTTCTATTGGTACATTAACTTGTTGGCGAGTTCCATCACATCTTGGGATTCATTGATGAATTCCTTCCTGTAGAAGTACAAGATCTTGATCAACCCTTCGGAGCTATATCGACAATTCATGAAAATTCATAGGGAAATCAACAAGTTGATCAACTCCTTCAATGATTGATTCCACTGAGCCTACACAAGGTTGCAAGCCCCGTATGTGCTCAATGATGTTGTTGCCTTACTAGTCTATTACGTAGTGTTGGATGATATCATAGTTGCATTGGTAAAGAGAATTCAACTAGCTCCAACCAGACTATTGGATGCTTACACAGAAGCAATTATTTCTAGCACTAACTTGGGTCAAAACATCTCTAGTTTGTTTCCCTCTTTGGGGTAGGTTTCCCATCCGCTATAGATTCAGGGACTTACTCAAGCATTACAACATCAGACTCCCCTGATAAATCAAGTGCCACAATTGCCTATAGTGCCCCATCCTGGGTAACCCACAAACTAGGCACCCCTAGTTTCTCATTATTTGCAGCCTCAACAACCGCAAGCATATCCACAGTAGCCTCAAGTGCCCCTATACCTACAAGGGCATGAATTCCCACTTAACAAAATTAGCTAGTGGCACAACTTGTCTTTCTTCAAAATAAAATGCCACAGCCAAGCTACCTGGAGAAAGATCGGTTGGATGAGTTGACGGAGATGATCTAAAAAATTTCCACAGAGATGACAGACTTGAGAAACCAGAACAGCCAGCTGCAAGCATCTCAACGCAACATTCAAGCTAATCTTAATCAAGAAAGATGAGATAATCGTGAGGCAAGTACCTCATCTAGACAGAATTATGAACAAGGATAGAATTCTAATCAGAATTTTGAAAGAAGAACCTCACAAATACAAAATAGAACATGTAATACAAGGCTGAACAATAGAGGTGTTCCCACTCCTCTTCATCAACCTGCTAGTGGTGAGAAGATGTCCATCAGAGTGTACCTCACCGAGGCTACTTTGTCTGGATGGTTTAGGATTCACAAGACTAACAGGAATTCCGAGTTAGACTGCCCTAAGTTCCAAATAGTCGTGGAGATATTTTAAGTGGAGGTCCAAAATTTCATTGAGAGTGTGAACTACAGAGACATCATTCCATCTGAGCCCTATGATTCCTCCTATCTTTTGGTCAACCAGGCCCCATTCTCGCGAAGTGAGAGCAACAAGCCCAAGGTCGAGACCACCTCTGCCAAGAACGAAGAAGTACAAGAGGTAAGTAACGAAGAAGCTTTGTCTTAGCTCTTTAATTCAGTAGATAACAACCTCGTAGATAACGAGGAGTTTCGTGAAGATGAAGTACAAATGTTCCATTAGAGAGCCACCCCATATTACTTAACGAACGAACAAGTAGGGGGGCCTTTTACTACTTCCACCCCCCCTAATAATTTCAGCACCCCACCTGAACCCAATGCTAGCAACAACCTTGGCTATCCCCATGTGCCCAAGCAATACTTGAACAACAACCAACAACCTGATCAAGCCCAGAGTTAGCCGGCTAGTTCATCCATAGGCAGATCCTTTGAGCCCGAAATTGAACAAATGGGGGAATACATTGCTAAAGAATTTAAGAAAGTAATATTAGCTTGTCTTCCTTTGATTTCCTCAAGATTCCTATAGTTAGGTAAGCCTTCTTTAGGGTTATTAATGGAACTCCTTCCTCTAAAATTACACAAGAAATATCTGCCAAGAGGGTCACCTTTGAAGAGCCTCGACAAGAGCCCGTAATCCAAGAGATCATAGGCAAGAAGAGAGATGCCTCCACCAACCAACAAACTGGAAAACAACCTACTAGAGAGTAGATCCCAGTGCAAACCAAAGAAAATTCCAATGAAAAGGATAGAGCTCAAGTAGCCCAAGCTAACATGCCCCTGGGATTATTACAAGGAAGGTTTGAAACTCCACCCTTCCTTACCACAATTAGGATATTCATAAAGAACTTGCACAATTTCCTAATTGACTTTGGAGCATCAACCAACGGCATGCCTCTCCCAGTGTGCACAGCCCTTGGGATTACCCCCACAACTTCCAGAAGAAAAGTGACTCAACTGGACAAAATCGAGGTCAATATTGTTGGGGAGATCAATCGCATTTTGAAGCAGATTGTTGCAAATCAAAGGGTGTAGTAGGTTATTAACATCCAAGTTGCAGATATTCCCAACACATATGGAATTATCCTAGGATGAGACTTTACTCATGCATTGAATGGCTATGCTGCAATAGATTTTTCTCATATGTGGCTACCATGGAAAGGACTATGAAACCATATTCAAATAGATTAGGAGCCACTAATGAAGTTCATGATCATGGAATACAACATAAATGAGGTGTTGTTTGTTGAAACGAAATTGGGTACTTATTGCCCCTTTGCTTATTAGGAAGAAGCAAAGCCTCAAGAAGAAGAGCTACCTGCAGAGGTCTTCCTAGTGCAATGTACTCCTCTAACCAACTTGGCCTATATGCCTCAAAGCACAAAAATGTTAGTGGAATCAAAAGATGAAGAGACTTATGAAGGCAACCTAGGATTGTTGGACGGTTTTCAAGATTTCATGGAGAAGTGCATACAAGATCAACTTAGCCTTGGGGAGAGGATGGATTTCCAATACCTCTTACTACCAAGCTATTGTAGAGTTCAAAACGCTGCCCACTTCGAGTTTTATTGTTGCTTGTGCCAAATGGAAGTAGAACATATCAAATGGTTAGTTACTCCTAAGAAGGAGATGCCAATGGGGCAGCCTGCCCCAAATCATACTGAGCCAATGCCTACTCTGAAGGTTGTAGATGCAAACACGTAGCCTAAAGGGAATGAATGCATCATTGGACCTGACGTCAAAGAGCCTTCCAAATTCTAGATGCTACGCTTTGATGGATCCAAGTCTAAGCAAGGAGTTGGAGCCAGGTTCGAGCTCATCAGCCCCATAGGTAAGACTTACTTCACTACCCATAGACTGTAGTTTTATTGTACCAATAATGTAGTGGAATATGACGTGTTAGTACATGGTCTCTTAATGGCTCTGAGAAATAATGTTAAAATGTTGCAAGTTTTTGGTGATTCTGAGTTGGTAGTCAAGCAAGTTAGGAAGTTGTACTCGTGTCATGATAGAAGGCTTGCAAACTATAGACATAGAGTCTAGGATCTATTAGAGAGTTTAGATGCCTTCAATATATAGCTAATCCCATGTTCCAAGAACCATACTACTGATGCCTTGGCTCAAGAAGCCAACACATTACAACCTCTGTCTTTGTCTGGTCTCAAGAGATCCATAGTTGAGCTAACATCCACCCCGTCTGTCCCAAACAATGTCACTCACTTCCAAGTATTCAATGATGATAAGAAAATCCTTGAGTTCATCACAAGTTCTAACATGTTTTCCACCCAAATAGTTGATGAAGCTGATCCAGAAGAAGTTGAACTTGACATCGAGCAAGTCATCAACCTCAAAACCAACGCTATTCCATGAGGTATGGTCCAACTTCAATGAATACTTGACCTAGATCAGATTTGAGATCAAGACCAACAAGAAAAGAAGGAATCCATAAACAACCAGTGTGACACACACAACCTCAGAACAACTGAGGAAGTCAAAGATGTATTCATTAGCAAGGTGTGTGTTGTAGAAGAAAAGAAAGGGATCATTGATGCTTTGAAAAAGTACCACAATGTGGTAGCATGGAGCTATGAGGATTTGAAGACCTATGATACCTCAATTATCACGCATACCATCCCCCTCAAACCTGACGTGCGACCATTCTAGAAAAGAAAGTTCCCCATCAATGGCTTGTTGGAGCCCATCAACTACAAAGAAGTGCAAAAACTACTTTTAGCCAGAATCATCTTTCCAATCAGGCACTTCACATGGGTGGCTAATTTGGTCCCGGTTAGGAAAAAGAACAAAGAAATCAAATTATGTGTGGAATTTTGCAATCTAAATAGAGCTTCAGAGAAGGACAACTATCCAGTGCCTTCATTGGATGAGGTATTGCAGATCATCAATGGTTCATAGATGATATCTTTCTTGGATGGGTATTCTAGGTACAACCAAGTCATGGTGTAGTACAAAGATCGTCACAAGACAACATTCACCACCAAGTGGGGCACCTTTGCCCATAGATGAATGCCATTTGGGTTCATCAATGCTGGCACCACCTTTCAACATGCCATGGACATTACCTTTAAAGATCTGATTGGAAAGTGTATAATCATCTACATGGATGATTTGACCATGTTCTCAAACAAGCAGAGTGATCATGTCTCTGATCTATGCAAAGTATTTCAGAGGTGTTGAGAATTTGGAGTTTCTCTTAATCCGAAGAAATGCATCTTTGGAGTCATAGAAGGCAAGTTGCTCTAGCATGTTATTTAAAAATGAGGACTTTCTATAGATCCCAAGTGTATCCAATCCCTACTAAAGATCCAGTTGCCAAGTAGCAAGAAAGAACTGAAATCTTTCTTCAAAAAGATCAACTTCGTTAGGAAGTTCATCACTGGCTTTGTTGAAATCGTCAAGCCACTCAATGCGATGTTGAAACAAGATGCTAAGATCGAGTGGACCTCAGAAGCAAAGCAAGCCTTTGAAGAAATTAAGAAAGCTATTGTTGAGGCACCTATCCTAGTTAGCCCAGACTACCTAAAGCCCTTCTACATTTATTCATTTGCTTCAGATCACTTGTGTGCCAACATCCTGACTCAAAAGGAAAATGATAGAAATGAGCACCCAATTTCCTTCATAAGTGCTCCCTTGAAAGATGTTGAACTAAGATACCACAATGTGGAAAAACAAGCATATGCTCTTGTCCAAGGGGTTAAGAAGTTCAGACATTACATCTTGCACAATAAGGTGTTTGCTATTGTTCTTGACCCAACAATGAAGACATTGCTCATGCAAAATGAGTTGGGAGAAAAAAGAGCCAAGTGGGTTACATTGTTGCAGGAATACGACATGGAAATTTAGCCAATGAAGTTGGTATGAGGATAGGCACTCACTCGAACAATAGCTAAGACAACAATTGAAGCGGGACCCGAACTTATAGTACAACAATATCAGCTTGAAGACGTGTCCCCTAGGGAATGGTACAATGACATAGTCTACTATTTGTTGAACCAGAAGTACCCATCCCACTTGCAAGGAGTTCAAAAACATGTTCTTCGCTTGAAAAGTAGTGGCTACATGCTGCAAGGATCTATACTATACAAGAGGAATCACAAAGGTTTCTATCTGAGATGCCTTGGCAAAGAAGAAGTGGATCGTGTCTTAAAATAATTTCATGACAAATTTGGCATTGGTCATGGATCTGGTCCCTCAACCACTCATCAAATCTTGCGAGTAGGATATTATTAGATGATAGTTTCCAAGGATGCTCACAACCACATTTGTATGTGCCATATCTCCCAGACCACCGCAACCAGAGAAAAGAATATTGTCCCATTGCAACCAATTTTAGGTGAGATTGTTCACACAATGGGGTCTTGACTTCATTGGTCCAGTAAGCCTGTCATCATCTACAAGACATAGGTACATTCTAATTGCTTCTGATTACTGTACTAGATGGACAGAAGCCATTGCATGTAGGCAATGCACAATAGAGGTAGTTACAAATTTTCTCAAAAGTTTTATCTTGAATTGTTTTGGTTGCCCATATGCATTAGTACGTGATAATGGCCCTACATTTTCCTCACTCAAATTTGTTGTTTGGGCCTTTAATTATGGAATTTCCCTCAAGTTTTTGTCTAACTACTATCCCCAGGGAAATGGCTTGGTGGAATCCACAAACAAAAACTTGATCATTGTGATTAAAAAACTGCTTGATAGGAATCCCAAGGATTGGCATACCCAGCTCCGTTTCGCCCTTTAGGAAGATTACACATGCCACAAGGCTACCCTTGCTGATTCCCCATTCCACCTCATTTATGGCTTAGAGCCTATATTCCCAATTCACCTAAAAATACCCACCCTCCAGTTCATCAATGACTTCTACGAAGAAGGGAATCATAGAGAAGATCGCTTGGCTTAGTTGTTACACTTAGAAGAAATGTGTGACCATACTATAGAAAATTTTTCCAAACATCAAGGCATTGTCAAAAGATGGTTCGATTGCCGAGCCAAAGTCAAGGCCTTCAGAATCATTGATCTAGTCCTATGTTGGGACAAGGCCCATGAGAAGAAAGGGGGACATGACAAATTCGACAAGTTGTGGCTTGGCCCCTTTCAAATTGCCGAAATCCTTGGAGACAATGTTTTCCACCTAAAGACTCTAACTGGTGAAGATGTCTCATTGCCTATCAACGAGCAACACCTAAAGCATTATTTTCAAGTTTGTCTTGTAAATACTTGTACATTGGTTAGTTTATGCTGCTTTTGGTTATCTTTCGTCTCACTGCTTTGCATCGTTTTCATTTTTTCCTGTTTCCCAGATGTTTTGATTTGATGAGGGTGTTCTTTGTTTTTGTTGTGGTGATCATGCTCATTCAACGAATGGTTCATTTTTTTGCCGATCTTAGTGTTCTTTCACTAAATATTCACTTTCAACCATTGGTCTCTGATAGTTGTCATGGAATGGCTTCCTCTCTTGAACTTTGACTTAGAAACCGACCCTTGGTTGAATCTTCCTTTCACGTTCATCTCATATCATGCACAACATGCATATTAATGGTTTCCAAAGAGTTGTATAGCAATTGTTATGATGACTTGGTAAGCTAAAAATCTTAAATCTACTCTAGTGACCATGGTGGTTCCCTAACCCATAGTAAGCTTCAATGCTTGCACAGCTGAGCAAAAGAAGAAAGTGTTAAAAGGAATATTAAAAGAGAGAAAAGAAAAGGAAATTTTTTTAAAAATCAAGTAACTGTATGGGGTAAGTGCACCAAGATGGTCGCACTTTTGTGACCAAACAAGAAAAAAAAAGCCATAATGCGAACGCATTGTAACGCGTTCGCGTTATGGATTTTTAAAAGCAAAAAGCGAATCAAATATCATTTCTCATTTGGTTTTGTGTTTTAGCTCCGCTGTGACCAAAACCCTGTCTTCGCGCTCGCATTCTTGGAGAGGTGATTTCTTCAAAATTCATCAACAGCAATTGGATTTCTTCACAAATATGGCACCACGACGACGAAGAGATGCAAGAGGTAAGTATTGTTTGGTATTTGTTTTGAATTTGTTAGTTTTAAATTGATTTTGTTTGTTTTAGTTTAGAAATGAATTTTTTTTTTAATTTGTAGGAAATCCTCAACAAGAGGAGGAAAATCCTCAACCAAATCAGCCTCAACAACAAAATCAACCTCCCCCACCATTCTCTCAATACCCTCTTGGCACTCAAGAAAATTTGAGGAGTGAAATTGAAAACAATAGAAAAGAAGTTGAGGATCTTATTAGTAGGTTGAGTGATCAAAATTCTTCAACCACTGAAAGAATACATCTAGCAGATTAATTGAAGGATTTGTTAAGAAATGTAGATGCAATTACCCAACAAATATCTGGATGGCAAAATAAGAGGCAAACATTGAGGGCATATTATGCAAACAAATTATCATATAAACAAGTAAAAGATTTAAAGATTACTAATGGCGATTTGTGCTCTCTATTCACTGGCCCTAGAACAAATCAAAATCTCACCCTCAATGCAAAGAGGTTTCCTATTCATTGGTGCCACCACCAAGAGATTAGGAACTGTTTTTATGACAGATGGTATATGGTCTTTGATTACCCACCGTGCAATAACTGTGAAGTCCCCCAATATTTTCTTAGGAAATTATCTTTTGTGAGTTTG
>VDFB02281492.1:905903297-906045640 GCA_007258455.2 Sequoia sempervirens
TTGTATGTACTTATTCCTGTTACATTGCCAAAGTGGATAAATGAGTACAATGCATGATGTATACTTTTAGTGCCACAAACACAAAACAATATTTTCAGGTAGCTTTGTCTACATGCAACAATTGGTTGACAAGAATCTTTTTTGCTCATATTGTCAATCTCAGTCTATGGTATTTAAATGTTTTGTGTTATTGGATTCCTTTGTTGGTATGTACTTCTAAGGGACTGTTGTTTTTTCAAAGAACAAATGATTTTAAAATCTATTCAGGTAAACATGAATCAAGTGGCACTTAGAGAATAGTTTGACAAATCTTTTCTGTTTATAGAAAATCAAGGAAATGCAAAAGCATTGTTTGATCAGAGAAGATCTATGGCTTTTCTTATTTGTGGGAATAGCTTTTAAAATAATTTGTGTATAGACAATTTGAGGGACATGCAAAGGCATAGGTCCATTGAGCAAAAGTAAAGGCATAGATTGATTAAATAATTTTAAAAAGAGATTGAAACTCAGAGGTGCAGCCACATAGTGCATATATGCAAAGAAAATGCATTAAATAGCATGTGGGTCGATGGAAAACTGCTAGAATTGCTTGGTGGACATGTATAACTAGGCTACTTTGTCCATTAGCTATAGACTTAAGTCAGCTGTTAAGCATCACTATTACTTTGTGCATATTGTTTTTCTATCCTAGAAGTCTCTGTTCTGGGAGAGTTTATAGCGATTAAGCAGAATTTGTTATAGTTACAGTATCCAAAACCAGAAACGAGTTACTTGAGGCAATAAATAGCTTCTTTCCTCAGTTTCCTTTTACTTTAGAGGTTTAAAGCACATAGTGAAATTGGCAATGTGAGCAAAAAAAACTATGCTTAAAGTCATTTTGCATGTAAGCAACACCATGGAAAAATATTGCATCATGTCTATGAGGGATGTAGTACATCATTCATTGTACTCATCTGCCATGTTAGCTTTTCAAATTAACTTTGTAGGCTTTTATTTTTAAAACAGGAAGATTAAACATATGTTAACTTGCAAACTGCATAGCAACTTGCCACAGCTATAAACAATCCTATGAAAAAAATTGCCTTAAATGCATATAGGTAAAAACCAGTTGACATAGAACAAAGACCTAAGGCTCTAAACACTATTTGAAACTGTAAACAGGGTTTAAAAATTATATGCCAGCAGTTCATTCTATTCTATGGATATTGTATAGAGGAAGTATAACATACTAACACATAAGCAAAACCTATTCTATTGCTCGAAGACAAATTACTATTGTAATTGTGGATAATGCATTTTCCTGTTTGTATATATGGAAATAGTCCTCTAAATCATTTATGTTCAAAGAAATGAGGAATACAAGATGACAAAATGAATACATGGAAAAGAACTTTATGCAGTTATTATATTGAAGAATTTCAATTGCATTTCTAGAAGGGCAAGAAGACAAATTGGAAAACTGACCTTGTAGTCTACTATCGAATGATCAAGTATACTTGTACAAATGTACAAAGTGTGATAGGGACAAGCAATTTTTCCTAGTGTAGTTTGTGTGTGATTGTTTAAATACAGTTGAAAGCATTGAACCCTGTCACAAGGACAAATTAGACAAATGAGTACAGTGAGTGACATATACTATGTTATTCATAAAAAGAAAACATAATTCTTATGTGGATTCATTCAAACGAGAAACAATCCAAATTAGAACTTTTGTTCCTTAAAATACAAATTGCATTTTTTTATTAATTTTGAAATACTTGTTGCTATTTGTGTACCCTATAATATAGAACATTTTTTTGCATATGTATGCACCAGGGTAATTTTGTTATTGCAATGGTGGCATAAGCTCTTTAAGAGCAATCAATGGAATAGATCCCATATTTGCTTAAGCACCTAAAAAAGTGTAAATAGGCCACAACAACTAATCAATACCAAAGCAAAAAACAACACTGACTTGTGCTAGCACTGTTAAGTTTTGGTAAAAACAATTTCTACCTATTGTTTAAATCCAAACTAGCTATCACTTAATAGTGAAAGGGACGTAAATATTGATTTTCTAACTAAATGGGGTCATTTCATTTCCATGTGCATAAGTTTATTTTGTACCATTATGTAGCATTTACTATTACTTGTGCAATGAAGCCACATGCAAGTAGAATTCATAACTCATGGCATTTAGATACACCCAAGGAGAAATACAAACCAAGGTTGTTGGCATCCTGATAAGAAAGATGATGAGATACATCCAATTAATGTATGCCACAACATCTTATTCAATGAAGATGATTTGGATAGAAATGTTACAAATCAGAATCCTTATTGGTGTTTGAGTAATCCTCTTTTTCAAGACTTTTCAAGGAAATTGTATGCCAATACTATCAGTGAATAAGTGGAATTAGATCTTTTAATTGACTTTGTTTGATTGGTCAAATGTGCACAAGGATAGTTATAATTATTTCTTTGTTTTAATTATTATGTATATAAATACTATTCAATAGTTATGTAATTAATTAGATATGAAATGACAAAAGGAAAAAGAAAATAAATTAATTAAGATAATTTGATTCATTAGTTAATAAAGTGAATTATCGTGTAAAAGTAAAAAAATTAGAAGTTGCGAAAAAAATCCTCTTTGCTTTATGCTTTAATGACAATGAGAGACATGAAAGAAAGTGTGGAGTTTAAGCTTATATCTGTAAATTGCATTAGCCTGACAGTTTGTAAAGTGCTTTTAACACATTGTGCTCATATTGTTTGTAAGGTCCTATTATGGGACATGGTAACAGAACAATGGCTGTAAAACTTGCACTATGGAACAGGTTTGCAGTAATTGAAGATATGCAGTCTTTATAGAGCTCATAAGCGCCAAGTTATTGTTAAGATGTCACATTCTACATTGGACAAAAGACAATTGCTTTCCCAAGGGACTAGTTTCTAAAGTATAACATAGGCTGAGCACTATGAACCCCAATGTACCTATGGACATTAAAATAAAAGAAAACTGATGAAAGAAACTATTTATTGCCTGGAATAGCTTGTTTGCAAGTGTCCTTTGTTGGAATCATGACAACCTTTGCCCTGTCATTGTAAACTATTTTGTAGAAAAGACATATCGACACACACATATATGTATACATATGTATATATATGTATAGATACATCCATGTAAAGATAGATTAATGCATTTATGGACACAAGCATATATGCATCCATATGATCACATGTGTATACACATAAATGCACCTATACATACATACATATATGCATAAACACATATATGCATAGATATATCTAGAGTCAGATGCATGCATGCATATATGCATCTACAAAGGTCTACATAGATATGCACATAGGTAAATGCACATGCACATAGAAACATGCACACATACATACATGCACTGACACATTAAGCAGAAAGTGATTGTGATAGTGAACTAAAGTACTATGAAACACAGCCCCACGATGCACTTGAATAGAAAGGAACTGTGGAGAGTAACAAATTATCATGTCAAGTAACTCGTTTCTAGGTGTGGGGCTTGCAACCGTAACATCTCCTGCTTAGTGGCTACAAACTCTTCCTCAGAACAAGAGCTTACAAAACATAAAAAAACAACACACGCAAAGTAATGGAAATGCATACCAAGTAACTCAACTCTATATTAAATGACCAAAGTACCCTGGCCATGCGTGGCCTCCAAGTGGCTTGACTACCTTTACCTCGAGCCAAATGCCATTCAATGCATTTAATTTTTTTTCATGTATCACGTACGTCTACCCGCCAGTTTGACAAACTATGCCTTTGCTTAATTTTTATTAATCAATTTATGCGCTCGCTGTTTCCTGATATTTTAATGCATTTAATCTACATTCATGGACTACGTACCTCTAACCATCACCTTTTAAACTATGCCTTTGCTTAAATTTATTTAATCAATTTTTGCATTCGCATTTTCTGAAATGTTTAAAATGAAAATGATTTATAAAGCTACTCAGACGAATAGAAAAATAGATAAATGCTAATTTTCCAATATATAAAATAGCTCTCCAAATTCAAACTATACAAAAAAAAAGCAATATGTTAAATGGCGAAATGTGATTGGTTTATGCTGCCAGTTAAATGCATTCCAGGCAAATGCATAAGTATTTCTACCTACTAGCAGGAACTAACAAAAGCATTTCAACCAAATACATAAGTATTCTTGCCTTGACACTAGGACCCAATAAAATTGTCACTATAGAAAAATAGTTTATCCAAGTGAGTGCTATTAGGGTTGTTATCTTCAATTTCAAACTTCTTTGACATTAATGCATTTTCTTTGGTAGTAGAATATGGAGTTTCCTTTTTAAATGGGAATCTAGAAGAAAATGACATATACAAATAAAATTAAGCAAAGGCATAGGCTAGAAAACTGATAGATTTTATCAATAAAAAGGGGACGTTTACAGTGACAGAGCAGAAGCTCTTGTGCTCGTTGAATGAACACCAAGAAACAAGCTACTCAAGGCAACAAATGGCTATTTTTTTCTATGTTGCTTCATTATATCCCAAAAAAGCAAGTTGGGTTTCACAATGCATGAAAACACATTTGTGCAAACAACTGCCAAAATTATAATTGCAATGGATGACAATGATGGTGTAATGGACACTAATAGTGCAAAAATGGTTCTCTATAGGCTTTTGCAATGCATTTTAACTATATTGTTGTTTTGCATCAAGCTTAAAGAACCACTGCAATTATGGTTTCAAAACAGATTTAAATCAATGGATGTAAGTCAAGAAAGGTTTCTAGTTACACTTAATACTTGAACCATGAAGCATCATTGATTCAAGCTATAGCAAAAGTGCAGACAGGGACACGCAAGCAAATTCAACAATGACATCATCAAACAAGGATTTGTTTGCTATTACTATGACTAACTATTGAACTCAATTGACTGATTAGTCAAGAAAATTTATTCATTACTGACCTAACTTGTCTGAAAGCTATCCTGTTAAACTAATTAGTTAATTTCATTAATGAGTAAAAGATAGAATTGGCTTAATTTGCACAAGCTAACTATAAAATTGACTTGTTCGTTAATTGACTTTGATTAATGGTTCAGGGACAAATGAGAGAAATTAAATTGTCATGAGCAAAATGTAAGATGGACTTATTGGCTCTTGTGCCACATATACTATGACATTTCAGCTTCCATGAAATAAAACCGAAAGCAATAGAATAAGCAGATGGCTTTAACATACACGAAGAGATACAATTAATATGAACAGCTATAGGCTATTGAATATTTGTAGCATAAGGAACAAAAAGGAAGATGTTGCCAAAGATTTTGCAATTTCGGTCTACAGTTGCATTTGCTTTGTTGTCTATAAAGCCTTTTGAAGAAGTTCCTTTTTTTTTTGCATATGAATGGCCATGATTGGTTTAATTGATTTGGTGTACAGAGATGTTTTATAATTAACCATAATTAACTTATCATCTAAGCTTCTACGTATCCCTGTATGCAACTGCGTATACATGCATCCATGTATTTTTTGGATGTGCCACTATAGCCGTGCACCAATTTACTTTGTTATATGGCAATCACATATAGTAACACTAATAAGCTCCTTCACTGTACATAGCAACTGTTTTCATAAATGCCAGGTTGAGCTTATATGTATCAAGATACATATATACGCACGCTAAAAAGTACTAAATTATGGTCTCTATTTTCCCATTTTCATAGACACGTTACTATTGCAATCAAATGTGTAAAGCATTTGTGTCCAAAGAAATTAGATAAAGGAATGGAAATATGTTACACAACCCTGTCGTATGCCTTCATAGTAGTTTTTTCATTGCATTTCAAGAAAACCATAAACTAGAATTTTATGCATATAATTTCATCCATGGTATTTACAGCTTTTCCAATAATTGGCCATGACCAACCATGGAGCACAATTAATTCATTAGCAAACTAGATTGATTTCTTACTGAATTAACTTGTTCAAAAGCTATCATGTTAAGCCAACTAGCTAATAAACCACATTCAGTATGAAAATTAAGCCAATTCTATCATTAATCATAGTGATAGCAAACAAGTGCTTGTCAGATGGTCTCATTGTTGAATCAAGTGCAAGATTGATTTGTTTGTTAATTGACTTTGATTAATGGTTTGGAGACAGATGAGACAAATTAAATTGTCATCAGCACAATGTAAGATGGACTTATTAGCTGCTACGCCACATATACTATGACACTTCAGCTTTCATGAAATCACCTCACACCAACTCCATCAAATCATGGAAGGGTTATTCAGTGGCTTCACGTATGGTCCCCCTGCCATTCGAATGAGAGCAGAAAAGTAAAGGAATAAAATGTAAAGAGTGAATCTGATTAGGATGTTGAAAGACTTGTTAAATGAGAAATGGAAACTAAAACATTGAATTTGAGTTTCCATTATCTATTTTTGTTTACTTCTTGACTACTGTTTTATTAAACTACAGATTGTAAAAC
The DNA here is from genome assembly GCA_007258455.2 of Sequoia sempervirens. NCBI lineage: Eukaryota > Viridiplantae > Streptophyta > Pinopsida > Cupressales > Cupressaceae > Sequoia > Sequoia sempervirens. Next base: position 905,909,795 of record VDFB02281492.1, read on the forward strand.
ACATGGTGTTGTAAAAACAACAACTCATTGACAACTATAACACACAATGTGTTGTAAAGTATTTTGTATTACTCTTGATTAGTTTTTCATTGGAATTATTTTGTATTTCTATAATTACTTTATTACTTTCTATTACTGTATTTCAGTATGGACATTTCAAGGTGAAGAACATGAGACATATGCAATGCAATATCACAAGTTTAATTACCAAGGTATGAATGAGCAAGAAATTTTTAGTAGATAAAGGTCATGAACGTTGAACTAATAGTATCACAGTCACCACAATATTTAAGGAAACCTATGCTCAACACTCTCTTTTCCATTATCAATTGTATTCCCAATGTCATCCATGAAGAATATCCTCAAAGATATAGAATACATGGATGCACAGGCTAAAGAAGTTCTTCATGGATCAAAGATATGTAGTTCATTGATGAAAGAAATGGAAATCATGGATCAAAGCAATGGCTAATAGCAGGTTCTAGAGGTTGAAAAAGTTTTTCATGGATGAAATTGGGAATAAAATTGATAATGGAAAAGGGAGTCTACACCATAGGTTTACTTAAATGTTGTGGTGACTGTCCTACTATTGGTTCAATGTTCATGACCTTCATCTACTCAAAGGTTCTTGCTTGTTTTTCATGCAATATAGATTTTAGTGACTAGAGATGAATTGTGATTACTTTGAGCATTTCATTTTTTGTTATTTTGTAGGTTTGTGTAGTCACAGGAGATGTTGTTGCTGCAGAGTCAAGACCTGGGAACAAGCTACTTGACACATGTACCCATACACTGATATTTGAGATTCACGTAAGTCTCATGCACACAAATCTGCTATCATGGTAGAGGCATGCAAACACTGATGTTCCAATTCCATGGGGTAATGCTATTTCCACTTGTCCAACTTCATTTCATTCCATTATCAAGAACCAATAATTAAATGTTTAAACCAGGTACATGCAAACAACAATGGAAGAAAGGTTTCATAATGCTTTAAGACATTGTTATACTATCATTATAAATTCATATTTTAAGCTACTTTTAGTATTATTTATTCAAGCTTCTTGTTGAAATGCAAAGGTTTCATCTGCGTTTGAGCTTTTCCATTAGCATCAAAGCATAAAGGGTAGAGGGGTTCTATTAAAAGTTGTGGTTGTTGTCCTCATAGGCATAAACTTGTATTTTAAACTACCTTTTTACTTCATGCATGTAAGTCGATAGTATGTTGCTTTTAGCTATTCCATTGTCATTAAAGCATAAAGGAGAGAGGGGTTCTGTTAAAAGTCATGGTTGCTGTCCTTGTAGGCATAAATTTGTATATTAAACTACTTTTAGTATTATCTATTCGAATTTCTTGTTGAAATGCAAAGGTTTCATCTGCATTTCATAGGTATTATGCATAAATCCTCTTGTTCATTTTACTTCATGGATGTGAGCCCTATAGAATTTGTATTTTTCTAACTGTTGCAAAGTGGTCCCATAAAGAGGACTTTGGAACCAAAATTATGTCAGCATGTACGATAATGAGATCTTTTCAACAATCAGTTAACAGTGTGTTGCTTTGAGCTTTTCCATTGTCATAAAAGCATAAAGGATAAAGGGATTCTGTTAAAAGTCATGGTTGTTGCCCTCATAGGCATAAATGCAAAAAATGAGAGCATAAATAATATAGTAGAAACCTTTTTCCTGCCAGCAAGCATAAAAATTTTGTTAGATGTAGTCGTTACTGTTTTTGTATCTTGGGGTTGTAAAAAACTATGTCAAGAAATGTTGTAGAATCCAAATTACAATGTTGCCATAGAGCAGTTAAGTAATATTGCTTTTCACTTTTTAGTCTGTATGATACAAGGAATCCAAGTAGGGTTTCATAGTGCTATAAGGAAATTGTATACTTTGATTATAAATTCATATTTTAAACTACTTTTAGTATTGTTTATTCGAATTTCTTGTTGAAATGTGAAGGTTTCATGTGCGTTTGATAGGAATTATTGTTTTTAAGATGTTGTGACATACATTAATTGGATGTATCTCAACATCTTCCTTATCAGGATGCTAACAACCTTGATTTGTATCTGTCCTTGAATGTATCTAGATGCTATGAACTATGAATTCTACTTGCATATTGCTTGGTTGTACAAGTAATTCTAAGCGTTATAGAATGGTAGAAACCACAAATCATAGTATTCATATACACCCATGCACAAATACATGGTATTCAACACATTAACATAGACATGGTTTTCTAGGGCTAGTTTGTTAGTTGCCTTTGATTAATAGTTTAAATGCACACAAAGCTAATTGCAACCATTTCTTTCTTTGAGTTTCTAGGTGCTTAAAGCCTAACTAGAAATTGCCTAATTATTTAGATATGGGACAATACAAGGATGAATAAGGAAATATGAACTTGCCTAAATGATCATGAATGATAGAACTATTTGGTAAAATGCTACATATACTGTGACATTTAAGCTTCAAAGACTGCCAATGAATATCAAAAGCTTCAAAACTCTCAGTTAACATGTAAAGGGCTGAGAAAAAATGATCTGCTAACTGAATGGGGTCATTTTACTTCAATTATTTAACACTTATTCTTAATTGTTTAATCACAATATGACTAGATGGCTAGTTGGCGCCATCCACAAAAAGCATTTTAAGCAAATGCAACAGTAATTTGTTATATACACACATACATACATGGCAACATAGATACATGCATTCATATATACATAATTACATGCACACATATATACATGCAAACCTTTATGCATGGATGCATAGAAAGACTGTCTCATGGGATTATTGAAGAGTTAACTTGCTTTCTATATGTTTCCACATTTTGCATCTATGCCTATGAGAACAATAACCACAATATTTGATAGTATTCCTCTATCCTTAATAGCAGCTCATTAGTTCCAAAGCTCTCTCTATAGGACAGCTGTAGATTGCCTACAAGACTCAAATGAATCCTTTGTATTTCAAGCAAAGATTTGAATCAATAACACTTAAAATGATCTAAACTATGACTTTACAATCAAAGTATCCAAACGCATTGTAACAATGCGAAACCCAAGTTCCATTTAAGATGTACAATGAAAGTAAATAGAAGGGAAAATGCATTTGCTTTAATGTTTGTACAACAATTTCAACAGGTTGTATAGCCATTGTCGAAAATATGGTTTTCTATCAGCATAGTCCTTCAACCTTCTTTAGGTCTAACTGCTACTTTGTTAATTGACTTTGATTAAAAGATAAAAATATGAAATGTGGCCAAGGATAATTATAGACAAGTGTACGTTGCCTCCAAGATTCAGATGAATTCTTGGTATTTCAAGGAAAGGTTTGAATCGATAACACTTAGAATGATCTAAACTATGATTTTAGAATCAAAGTATCCAAACGCATTGCAACAATGCAAAACCCAATTTTTATTTAAGATGCACAATGGAAGGCCAAAATGTGAAATGTGGCCAAGGATAATCATACCTTTTTTTTATCTCTTTTTATTGTTATATATTCAAAGACTAATTAGCAATCCAAACAGTCTCGCCTCTAGTCAGATGCCATTAAATGCATTGATTTTGAATTAATGAATTATGCACCTTTAGCCAGTAGTTTTAATCAAAGCTTGCATATGGATTCAGAATCAAACTCTTAATTTTGAAAAGGTAAATTTTTTGAAACAAAGATCTACTTTTGAACCTCAAATGCTTAATTTTTATGAACCATATAGCATATGCCACTCACAGTACCCATTTGCAAAGATTGTCCTTGTAACAAAAAGCAACGATATGATTACAAGTACAATCAATATAGTGAGAATCTTGAATTAACCTTTTTCTCTGTTTACTATATGTAATTGTAAACAAAAGAGAAGGTTCATTCTAGAAACTCACCTTGTACTAGTCGCTTGAAGAATTTGCCATAGCCAGACCGCTAGATGACCTCTTTTCTTCCAACAAAAAGCATTGCACCATGTAAAAATCTTTCATTAGAAAACAAAAACCATGTATTTTTTTTTTCTAAAAGAATAGCAATTTATAGTACTCCTACTGCAATGGATACTAATAGCAAAAACCATTTTAAACACTATCAAGCATTTTTCCAAGTTCAAGAGACACAAGTATTAATGCAAACAAGATTAACTACACAAGCTAATTGTGACAGGTTATTGGACCACAAATCTTCTAGCAATGAATTTGACTGCTCTTTTCCATGAAGCCTAAAACTGTTCTATCAAGCAAATATTACTTAACTGCTCTATGGGAACATTGTAATTTGGATTCTAAAACATTTTGGCATAGTTTTTTATAACCCCAAGATACACAAATAGTAAAAATGACATATGACAAATTTTTTATGCTTGCCGGCAGGGAAAAGGTTTCTACTGCATTCTCTATGCTCCCATTGTTTGCATTCATGACTACAAGGACAACAACCATGACCTTTAACAGAATCCCTCTATCCTTTATGCTTTCATGACAACGGAAAAGCTCAAAGCAACACACTCTTGACTCATTGTTGAAAAGCTCTCATTATCGCACACGTTGACATAATTTTGGTTCCAAAGCCCTCTTTATGGGACCACTTTGCAGCAATCAAAAAGACACAAACTCTACAGGACTACATGCATGAAGTAAAATGAACATGAGGATTTCTACATAATACCTATCAAACGAAGATGAAACCTTCGTATTTCAACAAGAAATTCGAATAAACAATACTAAAAGTAGTTTAAAATATGAATTTATAGTCAAAATATATAATTGCCTTAAAGCACTATGAAACCCTACTTGCATTTCTTGTATCCAACAGAATAAAAAGCGAAAAGTAATATTACTTAACTGCTCTATGGGAACATTGTAATTTGGACTCTTGAACATTTTTGACATAGTTTTTTATAACCCCAACATACAAAAATAGTAACAACGACATCCGACAGAAATCTATGCTTGCCAACAGGTAAAAGGTTTCTATTGTATTCTTTATGCTCCCATTGTTTGCATTTATGCCCACGAGGACAACAACCATGACTTTTAACAGAATCCCTCTATCCTTTATGCTTTCATGGCAACGACAAAGCTCAAAGCAACACACTATGACTCATTGTTCAAAAGCTCTCATTATCGCACATGTTGACATAATTTTGGTTCCAAAGCCCTCTTTATGGGACCACCTTGCAACAATAAAAGAGATACAAACTCTACAAGGCTCACATGCATGAAGCAAAATGACCAAGAGGATTTCTACATAATACCTATCAAACACACATGAAACCTTCGCATTTCAACAAAAAAATTCAAATAGATAACACTAAAAATAGTTTAATATACGGAAAAGCTCAAAGCAACTCACTGTCGACTCACATGCATGAAGTAAAATGAACAAGAGGATTTTTTACACAATTCCTATTAAACGCACATGAAACCTTCACATTTCAACAAGAAATTCGAATGAACAATACTAACAGTAGTTTAAAATACGAATTTATAATCAAAGTATATGAATGCCTTCAAGCACTATGAAACCCTACTTGCACTTCTTGTATCAAATAGACTAAAAAATGAAAACTTACCTCTTTTGACCTCAAACAATTTGTCTCTCACTGTCCACCATTTTAATGTATCAAAACTCTGAAAATTACCAAATTATCGCTTCAAATAACTCATTTCTGGGTCTAGATTCTGCAACTATAACATATCCTGCTCGGTCGCTAAAACTCTCCCTCAAAACACTGCTTACAGAAGACAAAAACAACACACACAAAGTAATGGAAATGCATACCAAGTAACTAAACTCTATATTAAATGACCAAAGTACCCTGGCCACACGTGGCCTCCAAGCGACTCCACCGCCTTCACCTTGTGCCAAATGCCATTCAATGCATTTAATTTTTTTTTTCATGCATCACGTACGTCTACCCGCCAGTTTGATAATCTATGCCTTTGCTTAATTTTAATTAATCAATTTATGCGCTCGCTGTTTCCTGATATTTTAATGCATTTAATTTGCATTCATGGATTACGTACCTCTAGCCGCCACCTTTTAAACTATGCCTTTGCTTAAATTTATTTAATCAATTTATCGTCGCATTTTCCCAAATTTTTAAAATGAAAATGATTTATAAAGCTACTCGGACGAATAGAAAAATAGATAAATGCTAATTTTCCAATATATAAAATAGCTCTCCAAATTCAAACTATACAAAAAAAACAACATGTTAAATGGCTGAAATGTGGTTGGTTCATCTTTGCCAGTTAAATGCATTCCAGGAATGCATAAGTATTCCTGCCTACCGGCAAGAACTAATAAACTAAAACAATTAAAATAAATTTAAAGAAATTTTAAATTAAATTTTCTAAGGCCCTTGTAGCCTACATAAGGCTACGGCCTCAACAAAGGCCGCAACCTTTATGTAGGTCGCTGACTTAATTTTTTTTTAATTTATTTACTAAATTTTAATTTTTTTTAAACCCTTTTATATATTTTTAAAAATTATTTTAAAATAAATTTTTGCCATAAATTTTAAGAAATTTTAAAAAATTCTAATAATTTTTAAAAATAATTCAATAATATTTAAATAGATTTTGGTAAAATTTTGAAAAAATAAAATAAAATTTAAATAATGATTAAAATTAAAATTTTAAAAATGAAATTTCAATGAGGTTAAATAATATTTTTAATAAAATTCCAGTGAATTTCCTTTAAATTTTTTTCCAAACTTAAATAAAATTTTAAGTAGAATTGGGTATGTGCAGGATCATGATGGGCCAAACAGTGGCAATATGATGGGTATGTGTAGGGTATGTGGTTGACGACTTTTTTTTACTCAAAATTGATGAAACGAAAAGGGTTTTTAAAGGAGTTTATGAGCTTTCCACCAATATAAATTATGCTTTACTTTGAATTTAATAAATAATTATTATTCATTTTTTATTTGAATTACAACTAAAGTCCTATTTGATAGACTGATTGAAAAACATCTATAGATTTCAAATGGTATCACATTTTTTGAATCTAAAACATGCGTCACATTCTATGCTTCACATACTATAGGATCAGAAAAAAGAAATTGAATTTCATGAAGTTTTGACCAAGTTAAGGTGGTTAGACATACGAGTTTTTATAGCTTTCAAAAGTTGTAATAAAAAATTATAATTAATTATTTATTTTAAAAAAAATTACAAAAAAATATGCATCACATCAGGACATGAGTCTTATACTTATATCTAAAATCTCAAAAAAATATTATCATTTTATTATGGTTAGGGTGGTCAGATAGATACCTACTTCTTATTTTTTCTCTGAAATTTAAGTATTATTGCATTGAAATTTCAAATTTTCATCAAATAGATTTTTTGTTTTTTAAATAAACCTAGTAGTTTAGAAACTAAATTCAATTTTCTACATATTCCATTCTTACATGTTTTTGAAATTATATAAAAAACTTATTCAAATTTTTACATCAAGTTGCCTAACTTTGATTTTTCTTAAATTTTTGCCACTTAAAGGCCTATTTTTTCCATGATGATCCTGCACATACCCAATTTCTAGATAAAGTTTTCAATTTTTATGATGAATTTTTCTTTAAAATAGTATTTAAAATAAAATTATTTTCTATATATATAAGTTTACACAAATTAAATTTCGTCATGAAAGGAAATAAACTTACCTATAATAGAAACACCCAAAATCCCTCTCCATTGATCCTAGTTTTTCAATTCTTCCAAGTCCTTGTGTTTCTGCAACAAGTAAGAAAAACCTCATTCCCTACTCCCTATCTTTTCCTAAGAATTTACTACCCTTCGAATGCAAAGAAAAATCAAGATGATAAATAATGACTATGAAGGATTCTAAATTTTATCGTCCCTTTGAAAGAGGCTATCTAGAGTCATATTTATAGAAAATATATATTGGTTCAACGATCGAGATTTGATGGCAAAAGTCAACAGTCAAGATCGAATAATTGAAGAGGAAAGTTTCCATTCTAACTCACGAGAGGATAATAATGAATTTTTAATTTAAAAGGATGGATAATGGTGCCCACGAGGTTTCCCTTTTTACGTGTAGTTTTAAAATGAAGTTTCCAAAAGAAAGAGTAGTTAATTGATAAGGGGAGATTTAAATTCTAAAATGAAATGGAGTTAACTGATAGGAGATGAGACATTTGACTAGAAAGAAGAATAGAAAGTTGAAGCATAGAAATATGACTTTTAAATAAAATAAAATTTAATTATTATTTCTTTAAAATTTTGAAAAAGATGCTTATTTCTATAATTAGATTTTGCATCATAAGTTTTATTTTTTTAAAATAATTTAATTAATTCTAAATTTAATTTTTCCTTAAGTTCTAATTCCATAATAATAATAATAAAAATAATAATTATTGTTAAAACAACTTAACTTAATAATCATGAGTCTCTTTTTCAAATGTTCTAGAAAGAGGGTTGTGAAAGCTTCGATAAGTATTCATTTCCATTTGGCTCTTGTAGAATAAAAAATGTCACCCTTGACAATTTCATACTAGGTTTAGCTCCCCCATATGTGCTTGGACCTATTATGCATTAATTTCCCATTTTTATAAATAATATTAGAAAATCAAACATGAAAAATCAAATTATAGATTTAATATTTCCCCCCCAATAATTTTAGACCCCAAAAAAGGTAGATCTAGTCTAGGGCACACTATGCCCTAGACCACCTAATTTGGCTTCAAATTAAAATATGTTAGAGTCAATAATTTATTATTTAAATAATATCCAATTTAAAATGTTAGATATTCATATTTGATTTTTAGGAAATTGTAATAATTGTATATAAATATAAGGTATTTTCACAATTTTAATTCTTCAACACTTCAATTGAGAAAACCAAGTATCCCAAAATTAGTCAAGGGTAGTCAAGAGAAAAATTATCAAGAATTTTGGTAACATTATAATAGCACTTTCATTAATCAAGTTCAAGTTTGAAAGCCATGAAGATGAAGGAAGCAATTATGTTCAAGGAGCTACTATGATCAATCATGCCAAATCATGAAGATGCATTGAGTTATCCTATACATGCTAGTTGCAACCGTAGACACTAAAAATTGATCTAGGCCCAAGACTTTAGTTTCTTCATTATTTGCCATTGTCATTATCATAATTAAACAATCTTAATTATTTAATTATATTCCTAAAATTCTTTTTCATCTATTAATTAAATAACTTTGATTATTTATTTAATTCATTTTTAACTTTATTCCAATCTTGATTAATTAAATAAATATTATTTATTTAATTGCGTCACTAAGTAACTTTATTCCCTTTCTCAAACTAAAAAAGAAAATTATTTAATTTATCTTTATGCCATAGAAAAATGGCCCCTTGTCATTTTCATGACCCTTTTAGGTCTTGTTTCATTGTAATCAACATATTTTGCTCTAATTTTATGATGTAACATGGCTTGAACATGCTTATTTAAGTACTAAAATTTAAATATTGAAGTCTTGTGAATGTGTTGTGAAGTGTTGTAAGACATTTCCACATTAGTCTAGACTCTATTTAATATAATTTACCTAAAAATCATCCTTTTACACATCAACAAGTCCTATTTTCAAGTGTTGTAAAGTCTTGTAATAAAGATTCACACATTTCTAGGCATTTCCCCTTATTTATCTCTTTCTTATGACTTATTTGACCCCTTTATACACTCACATGCTTTATTTAAGTGTATTCTTGAATATACTCTAAAAATAACATTAAATGCTATTTATTTCTTGACACCTAGATTCATGTCCTAGGTGGTACCTATTGGTGTGAATAATTGTCTTGTACCTAGCTAATTCATTCACTAGATAATTAGGGGACATATTCACATGGTTAAGTTTACTTAGGATAAAAGATTCTTTCTAGAAGGCTTAGTTGGCTTTTCTAGAACTTATCTTATCTAGCTAAGATGCATCATTTCCTAGGTGATTAGGTTGTTGGTTGTCTCATGTCATTGGATTATGACATTTGTCAACATCATGTTCATTACTACATCTCAACCTTGCCCATATAAGCAATGCATCTCATGTACACTTTGATCATAGCATAGCAATATCAAGCAATTCAACCATTAATCAATCTTGCATTGCGAAGCAAGCTTTTAAGCCGACCACTTTTGTTTGCATGATTTCAAGTTTTAATTCTTATGCAAAACTTGTATTAACCTTTATGGAAATGTCCGCCAGCCTTTTGCTACAAATTATCCTTTAGGAGACAAAATTTTTTTGCTCCTTATTAGCCTTTAGGCGTTGGTGCTTGCCCCTAGTGCCCTAAAATAACCATTTTTTTTCATTTTATCATAACTTTCGCATACAGAGGTCTTTTTTCAGAAATGAAATATCGTCGAAAAGGTGGAGATCTGAATTTTTCAATGGTGCAGATATTTTGTAGAGATTTTGTACTTTTTTGCCTCTTTTTCCAGGTTGAAGCCCAATCATCATTTTCTGCTTCCGAGCTCATATCTTTGTGCTCCAATCTCCGATTTTCTCCAAATTTGTGGCATCAGAAAGGTATTGAGGAGACTTCATATCTACTCATGTGATTTTTGCATATTTGTTTGCAGATTTTCATATTTTCAGTTTGTAGCTGATTTGATAGTTTGGGATTCCTTGTAAATTTGCAAAAAAGTGCAAATCTTGTTGGGACAAAGGGGTTGATATCTTGTATTGTGAGGGAAAATTGTTGTTCTCTTGTAATATCTTATTGTATCATGGATTTGACAAAAGTTGTACTTCTAACTCCATATAACTATCATGAGTGGAATTCTCAAATGGAGTTATTATTGTTAAAATCAAAGTTGCAAAGAATAACATTTGGTCAAGATCCAAAACCTGCAGGAGCAAAAGAGAAAAGAAAATGGCTTGATAGAAGGGATGAAGTTCTTGGAACTTTGAAGTTGTCCATTTCTCCAAATCTTAGATATCATGTAGCATCATGCACTCATCCTAATGAAGCTTGGAATACTTTAGAGAGTCTCTTTGGTAAGCCAGATAAGATGAGGAAATTTAAGTTGGAGAATGAACTTATGGGTCTTAATCCTTCAGATTTTGACAATGTCCAAGACTGTTTCTCTAAGCTCAATTCTCTTAGATTGCAATTATCTAATTGTGGGGTCACTAATGAGGATGAATAGTTGATACTTTCTATTCTTGATGGATGCTCTTAGCAATGCATACAAAATACCTTCTCTTGATGAATTTGCAACTCAACTCACAAGGGAACAAGCAAAGTTGGTACACATGGGCACATTGAAGTATTCTAGATCTCATGCTCTTGTTGCAAAGGATACAAAGGATTCAATTGGAATAGGTAAGAAGTAGAACAATGCACCCAAGTCTAATGAGCAAGGTAAAGATTCTCCTTCACATAGCACTCCTGAGTCCACGTCCTCTTCTAAAGAGGAATCATCTAAAAAGAAGAAGTCAAAATGTGCATATTGTAAAAGATTAGGACATGATGAGCATATATGTTATAATAAGAAGATTGATGAACTGACACACCTTCTTCAAAAGAATAACATTAAGCTGCCCTCATTAGTGTCTGGTACTTCTTCTTCAACATCTCAATTGGTAGCTCCATCATCATCATCTCAGTCACAGGACACATGATCTACTTTTGGGCTACACAAGATGAAAGGACAAGCACTCTTGGCCTCTACAAGTCTTGCATCTCATATATGGCTTCTTGGTTCAAGGGCATCTCATCATATGGCATCTTCTATGGACATGTTCTCTTCTTTTGAGCCTTGTAATTCACCTCATATATTGATGGGTAACAATACATATATGAAGGTAAATGGGAAGGGTTCTATTGATATGGGGGAAGGGACTTTCAATGATGTACTTTGTGTTCCTTCATTGTCCACTAATCTCCTTTCTATTTATCAAATTAGTCATGGGAGTCAAGGTAAAACAATTTAGTTCACTCCAGATAGGGTGTACATAAGGGACTTAGAGACTAGGGATATTGTTGCTATCGAGATGGCTGATCACTCATCTCGTGTATATTCCTTTTCACATTTTGCTTTAGAAGATGATGATGTTCCTTTGACTGCATCACACACTCCATTAAGTGTGAACCATGGTAGTGAGGAGAAGTTTTCTCAACTATAATTTGGTATTCTAGAAACCAGTGTTGAGCTTCCTACTCCTCCACTTCCTACTTCTTCAGTCATTGATGCTTCTATTCAATAGGATGATCATAGTTTTTCAGATCTTGCTTTGTGGGATGAATATTTGATAGGCATTTCTAACTTGTTCATGGAGTCTCATACTCTAGATTTGGAGGACACACTCGATGGGATTTCCCTCCTCTTTGATGACAGTTTTAGTACAACTGTTATCCCATCTACTTTGTCTTTGGAGATTGACATTCATGAGTCTCCTCCATCACTTGATTTGTCATGTTTCTTGGTTCAGTTTGACCATGATTATGTTGTGGCTCATTCAAGCTTGGAGGATCAGCATTCATGCTTTCTCCTTTCAGTTGGACATGGAGTGGCTTCTTCATCAGCTTATGGATTTGTTTCTTCCTAAGGGAAGATGCGGTACTTGTAGACATTGGGTCATCTTTTGTTTTCAGGCATTCTTCATCAACATTGGAGCTTCTTCATCATGGGGGGGGGGTATCTTATCTCTCTACTTCCCTCTTATGGGGGGGGGTATTTGATTGTATATACATGATGCATGTTGTCCTTGGGGGGTATCATTGAGTCCTCCATACATCATGTTTGTATTTTTTGGTTTCTCTCTTTTGGAGAGGAGTTTTGTACCACAACATTTTCTCCTTTTCTTCGCTTGTGAGAGATTTCATATTTTCATTTGCATTGTAAATGGGTACCTAACATGGCCTAGTAGCTGGGACCCATAGTCATGGTCATAGTCTTTGCATAGTGTGCATAATAATATTCTCCCTAAGTTGCAGTTAAGGGGGGCTGTTGGTGTGAATAATTGTCTTATACCTAGCTAATTCATTCACTAGGTAATTAGGGGACATATTCACATGGTTAAGTTTACTTAGGATAAAAGATTCTTTCTAGAAGGCTTAGTTGGCTTTTCTAGAACTTATCTAGCTAAGATGCATCATTTCCTAGGTGATTAGGTTGTTGGTTGTCTCATGTCATAGGATTATGACATTTGTCAACATCATGTTCATTACTACATCTCAACCTTGCCCATATAAGCAAGGCATCTCATGTACATTTTGATCATAGCATAGCAATATCAAGCAATTCAGCCATTAATCAATCTTGCATTGTGAAGCAAGCTTTCTTGCAATTCTCTCTCTTGTGGAAGTGGTTTTGGTCACAACTGATCTTGGGGGTGTTGGGGAGTCACCATTTACTCCTACAAAACCCATTCACCATGGGTGGCGAATGAGCCCCCTTGGCTCCAAAATTTAAAATAATTCAAATTTCTTTTGGGTTTTTATTCAAAAATATACTTGATGTCATCCTGTGATGAGGTATGAACAATAACTAAGGAACAAGAAGGTATAAATAAGTTATTTCCACTGTATTTTACATCTCCTCATTCATTCAAGCAATCTTATTTCACTCAAGCATCTTTCAAGAATCTTACAACATTCATCAAAGCAATTATTCAAGTACTTTGAAGAAGCCATTGACATTACTTCAGACTTGTATATTCAAGGATTGTGGTAAGTTTGTAAAATTTTCATGTTGTTTATTTATCATTTCCTTTATATTTCAATTATTTTTATTGGGTTTGATTACCAAAGTGGAGTTTGACCAAGGCAAACCCCTATTTGCTAACCCTTAACCATTTTTCCCCTTTGCATGTGTATTTGAAATATTTTGTTTGTAGATTTAACAATTTTAAAGGTGTTGAAAAATGGAACTCAAGTCAACTAGGTGCTTCAAGTCAATTTATTATTATTTCAATCTTGGTGAAGGTTTTCTATATGTTTCCTACAGAATTGACCTCGGTAACCTGACAAGCATATTTTTCCAGATCTGGTGTTGCACAGTTGTCTTCTAATTTTCCAAAAATATAGGAGTGGACTGATTCACCACCATTGGTGAATGAGTCCCACTTGAGGACTGAAAATCTTACTTTTTTCAAATTCTGGATCCAAACTGTCAGAAACTGGTTCCCAACAGTTTTTCATCAGTAGGTGGACTAATTCACCACCCTGGGCAAATGAGTCACACTGTGAAAAATTAGTGAATTCATCTAGAATTATAGACATCCTCACATCATCAATCTTTGTCTAGGTGCACTCAAATTCTTCCCTGTACCTTATGTTTTGCATATTTCATTCATTTTATTCATTGTTTGCATATCATAGTGTGTTTTCAAACATAATTTAAATCTTAGCTTTTCATTCATTTAGATTAGTTTAGATCATTAAATTTCATTTAGTTTAGTTCATTTAGGCATAATAACGTCATTCATAGCATGAATTGAATGAACCCTTTGGCATTTTTGGATCTAATCTCTCTCCTTTTAGGTGAAAAACCCTATAAGAGCTAGAGAGCCTATTGGGTCCAAAAATCTACGGTTCATTTTGGTGAACCCAACTCTTGAACACTTTTCATTTTTTTGATTTCATTCCCATATTTCATCCTAGATTACATTTTTCATTAACATTCAATTAAGACATTGTTTAGTTTTTGCATTCTAGGTGTGTTTATCTTGCATTAGTAAAAGCTAGCTTAGATTTCATTTTTGCATTACATCTAGTTGAAAAACTAAAAATCTAAATTTTGTACCATTTATTGCATTCTTTTTTGCATTAGAAGCATCTTTAAATTTTTGAAAAGAATAAAAAAAATTCTTCTAGGAATCATTCGCCATCTAGGGCGAATTAGTCTCTCTACATTTTTCATATAGTATTTCTGGCATTTTCCTGCATCTCTATTTTCTGTAGTTACATTTCTATTAAACTTAGTAGTGTTCTTGTTATTAGCATTTTCATATATTAGATTACTTGGCATTTGAGTCACCTTTCTCCTTTGTGGTATTTGTATGAGTTTTTGGTATTCGATTGATAATACTTTGATGAGACAAAGTTATAGACTCATGGCATCCCACGATAGCACTTTCATTATGGACCTTGGGGTCTCAAGAGCTCCTACTCCTAGTATGGACAATGGTGTATTAGACACTGAAAATGTTACTATACCTTCACCCTTCCATCGAATGACTAGTGACACCCAAAATACCTCTCAAGATAAGGCTATTAATATTCATGAAGACTTTGCACATTTACAATAGGACTTGACCCTTGAGAATGTATCCAAAATTGCCATACCTTCCATTGATAACCTTCATCATTTACTTGAACATGATAATGGTTTGATAGTCCTAAAGAAGATTACTGAGATTTGTAATAAACATGCTCCTCCTAATACCCAACCTACAACCAATCTTGTTAGTCAAGGAGGATCTCAAGTTCCTCCCCCTTCAACCATCAAATCCATTCCAACTTATACCAATCGGCAAGTCACTACAACTATGCAACAGGTTAGTTATGTGGTCCCTTCTTTGCAGTTCCATCTATCATTCCTACTTCACTTGTGGCATCACAAATCCCTTCGACCACCTTTAAACCTCCTAGCATTCCTTTCACTTCCCCTAACATGACTTACACTCCATCACCATTTTCCCTTCCATCACAACCTACATACCTCGATCCTATCATTACACAACTCCTTAACATAGTTTCTTCCATGCAACATCAACTTTCTGCCATTATCCAAGGTCAACCTGCTGCAATTAGATATCATGTCTATAGTATCCCATTATCCTTTGAGATTTTATGTACCCTGATGCCACAAGGGATAGGCATGCATTGTTTTGAGAAATACGAAGTTAAAGGAAATCTTATAAACCATGTTAATGCTTTCACAACTTTATGTAGTGATTTTTTCCTCAATGAGAGAATTTTGGCAAAAATTTTCCCTAGGACCTTGAAAGACAGTGCCTTAGAGTGGTTTTCTAACTTGCCTAATCATTCCATCCACTCCTTCAATGATTTGGTGAATGCTTTCATAAGTAACTTTCAAGTTCACATGACACCTAAGAAGACTATGGTTGACCTCATGCGATGTAGAAAAAAATAGATGAAAAAATTACTGATTTCATCTCATGTTATCAATCTGTGTATGCCCAAATAGATGTTAAGATTCCTAATGCACATCTGCAAAAGATGTTTATCAAGAATTTGCATAGAAATTTTTAGGATAAGTTAACCATGATGAAATTCCTTTCTTTTGTGAATTTATGCACAACCTTGTGTGAATATCATAACTTAGTTTCAAGTCATGATTTGACATCCACTTCTAGCTAAGCTGACAAACCTAGAAGCACCAATCACAACCATAACAATAATAATAATCAAATTTTTTTAAGACTGAATAGAGGCTTCTTACAGTTCAATCTGCTTTCACAACTGCAACCCACCCAACTCGTTCAAAATTTCATGGCCATTGTTAAGACAACTATGCCTTTTCATTATGGGGACCCCAACAGAAAATTCACTCATTTAGCTAATTCCCTCCATAATACAATGAACGAATTAATCCAAAAGTGCATGCTCACTTTGCCACCCGTCAGACCACTTGATCCAAACCAACCATTACCACCCACCTTCAAGCCTAATGCTTATTGTCACTTCCATCGCCAAAATGACATGACACTGAACATTGCAAGCATCTAAAACACTTAGTTCAAGACCTCATTGATTCAGGAGAATTTCTCATTATAGGTGTTATTGATAGAGGAAATAAATCCATTGCACCTCCTAACTAGAATTTACAATTTTTTACTAACCCTATGCCTAAACATACCACTTCATTTGTCAAGGCTAGCGAACCTTCACAAACCAATGTAATGACTATTGATACACATATTGATGAGCAACATGATATATCTCCAATGGTTATTGAAAGTAGTCCTATGGATACTCTTGTATCTATGATAGACATTATCCCTCATAAGGGCCAAACAAATAAATCACTTGATATCACTTTTTCTGATAAAGACATATTACCAAAGCTTCTTGATGGTCCTCTCTACATAGCTGATAGAATCTATGATAAGTCTATAAATGGGATATTGATAGATCCTCCTTGTGGTGAAAATGTGATCATAGAGGAGTTTCTGCTACTACATAACTTATATCAAGATGATTATGATAAAGCAACTACATGGATTAAAAAAAAAATGGTTTTGCATGCCCTATGATCGGATCGATCGCACTACCCTTACAAGTAGGACTGAAAAACATTAGATGTGAGATTCTCTATCATTTCACAATTTGACTAATTTCTTTTGTGGCTAGGCCACCCTTGGCTTCGCTCAATGAAAGCAGTCCCATCAGTCATTCATAAGTGTTTAAAGTTTCCACATGACAATGAAATATTTACCATCCACCATAGCTGATTTAATCCTTTATCCTCTTAAGGTAACTTCTCTCTAGAAACCTTTTGGCTAGAACCCCTGGAACCCATTATGCCTTGAAAGGACTTCTTTTTCACAGCATACCAAAATTTAAATCCAAAAGGATAGCTGAATTGTATCTTCTTGGTGCTTCCCTGACCACTTCTAATTCTCCTATTATAGATGAGACCATGCTTAACACTATCTTTGACAAAGATCAACCCCTATCCACTCCGTCACAACCTGATCCTTCAACCTCTTTGTCTAAGAGACCAAGAGAGGTTGAAAGTAGTCCAACCTTGCCACCCCGAATTAAACAAATTTATAAATCCAAGGAGAAAGTGATTGATCTGTCTCCTTATGAAATGAAGGATCCTACAGTCGATCAATCCACTCTTACCTCAAAATAGATTGCAAATAGAGTTAAAAGAAATAATGTTTCTAGAGAGTGTCATAGACATTGTCATTTTCTTGCTAGACAAGTGAAAAATGAAACCAATAAAGAAAACCAACCTCCCCTATTGAAAGAAATAATTATTGATAATCCTCCTGACCCACCGCAAGATAGTCCATCACCACCCTTACAAAAAAATGACCTTATCCACCAACCTCCATTGTTGATACATCCTTCCTTGGAAATCACTCTTTGTCCTCCTATAGTCATTAACCTTGATGAGGATGATGATGAAGAGATTGCTAAAATTGATGAGGAGGTGCACAATAATTTGAACTCTTTATTCTCCTCTTCTATGAGCTTAGACAATAAATCTCTTATACCAAGTGCACAACCTAGTGATTCTCCTAGCTTGGCACTTACAATTCCTCCATTGGATAGTCAATTGCCTTTGTCGTATGTTGATCATGATTGGGAGGCAGATTACCTATTAGATGGTTGATTTTCCTTTTCCTCACTAGCCCTTTTAGTTGCCTTTTGTTTTTCTTTTATGTGCGTATCATGTTCCCCTGTATCGTGTGTTTGATGTTCTCTCTCTTTGTACACTTCTTCTATTCGTATCTCTATTCTTCTATATGTCGTACATTGCTTTTCGCCTTGTTCGCTTTTATCTCTTTTTGTTTTATGTTTTTCCTTTTGGGGATGACGCAAAGTGTAGAGACACCCTATGTCTCTTCCATGTTGACCCAAATGGTCCTTGTATTTTTCTCTTTTTTGTTTTGTGTTCTCCTTTTTGGGATGACACAAAGCATAGAGATGCCCTTAGTCTCTTCCACGTTGACCCACAAGGTTTCTTTTCTTTTTCTTTGTCTTTTATTTTGTTTTTTCTTTTGGGGATAATGTGAGGCATTGAGACCAAAATGTCTCCTTCATGTTGAGCCAAAATATTTTTCATTTTCATTTGTTTTCGCATGTGTTTTCCTTTTGGGGATGATGCAAGGTGTTGAGACTGCAATGTCTCTTCCATGTTGAACCAAAATGAATCTTTGTTTTCCTTTTGTTTTCACTCTCTATGTGTCATTCTTCTCATTCTATGTATTTGGGGAATGATGATAGGTCCATGCTCTTTCATAAAAGCATTGCATCAAAGAACATACTGACCCAAGATCCATAGATCCCTTATGTGTTTGGTGTGCTTTCTTTTCTGTAGGGAAAATCCATTTCTTTCTTTATTTTCATTTTCCTTGACATGACGCAACTTAACTTTGAAACATATGACTTGGCATAGGGCTTTCCTAGTTGGATCTCATGCCTTGTTTTTCTTTTGCATATTTTTCTTCTTCTACTTTAAAGAAGTTTCTCCTAGGCAAGTGTGTAGCAATTGCTTTAAAGTGGGGGGGCATACAATACGATAATTTATTTACATTCTTGGTTCCTAGTGTAGCCTTGTCATTTATATGGTGTGTTTGTTACTTTGTGGATGACATTGGGTGTGATGTCCTTCATAAGTGTGATCTTTCTTAGCATATTACATTCCTCTTTGTGGTTTGATGTGACACACTGCATCCCCTAAGTTGTGAATTTACTATTCTTTGATTGGTTCTCTCTTGGATACATTAGAAACAATGTTCCCTAAGTGATTGACCTTACTTAAACTGAAAAAGACTCCTTTGAACAATCTTTCATATTAAATTTTACATTACATTTATTTTTCCACCTTACATAACACAACTTTCATGCCTGTGGTTCCATATTATTTATTGCATTCTTGTTTGGCCACCTTGCATAACACAACTTGCATGCCTATGGTGCCATCCTATTTTGTTCATGATTTCTAAGCATACAGATTTTTTCTTGTCTCATGAAGCTTGAACCGACACTTGCATTTCCCTTTTTTCTTTGTGGCACCTTGTTCAAGTTATCAGGAGGTCTAACTTTTGCATGGTTGAGCGGGAAGCCCAACTAGGGGCATGACTTTCCCCATAGCCACTTTTGTGTTTGTGAGTGCATACCAACTAGCGTATGTATCTCTTTTTAGGCCTTCTCACCCCATAGATAACTTGAAGTTTTGTGGGCCTAGAGTGAGTATACACATTCTCTTTTTACTTAGATCTGATTCACAACTAGTTGGATTGATGATCAAAGCTTCATAAAATTTTCAACACTTGTGTGTTCATTTGTTCTCATGTTTAGTTTTCCATGGGATCTTCATCCTAGGGGCTTGATCATCCCTCTTGCTTGTTGTTATTCCATCTTGCCAACATAAGTGTATTTGAACCCTCCTCTCGATGTTCATGGCTACTTTAGTGTGATTCTGAAGCAAATTCTTCCTCTCACTAAAGTGGGGGCTAAATGTGCCATAGAAAAAAGGCCCATTTTCATTTTCATGGCCCTTTTAGGTCTTGTTTCATTGTATTTGACATATTTTGCTTTGATTTTATGATGTAATATGGCTTGAACATGCTTATTTAAGTACTAAAATTTAAATATTGAAGTGTTGTGAATGTGTTGTAAGACATTTCCACATTATTCTAGACTATATTCAATGTAATTTACCTAAAAATCATCCTTTTACACATCAAAAAGTCCTATTTTCAAGTGTGGTAAAGTCTTGTAATAAAGATTCACACTTTTCTAGGCATTTCCCCTTATTTATCTTTCTTATGACTTATTTGACTCATTTATACACTCACATGCTTTATTTAAGTGTTTTCTTGAATATATTCCTAAGAAATGCTCTTTATCTCCTAACACCTAGATTCATGTCCTAGGTGGAACCCATTTGCCATGGGTGACGAATGAGTCCCCCTTCGCTCCAAAATTTAAAATAATTCAAATTTCTTTCAGGTTTTTATTCAAAAATATACTTGATGTTGGCCTATGATGAGGTATGAATGATAACTAAGGCACAAGAAGGTATAATAAGTGATTTTCACCTCATTTTACTTCTCATTCATTCAAGAAATCTTATTTCACTCAAGCATCTTACGACATTCATCATTGAAGCTATTATTCAAGCACTTTGAAGCAACCTTTGACATTACCTCAGACTTGCATATTCAAGGATTGTGGTAAGTTTGTAACATTTGCATGTTGTTCATTTATCATTTGCTTTATATTTCAATTGTTTTTATTGGGTTTGATTGCCAAAGTGGCATTTGACCAAGGCAAACCCCTATTTGCTAACCCTCAACCATTTTCCCCTTTGCATGTGTATCTACAGTCTTTTGTTTGTAGATTTAACAAGTTTAAAGGTGTTGAAAGTGGAAATCAAGTCAACTAGGTGCTTCAAGTCAATTTATTATTATTTCAAGCTTGGCGAAGGTTTTTTGTCTATTTCCTACAGAACTGACTTCGACAACTTGACAAGCAATTTTTTCTAGATCTAGTGTTGCAGAGTTGTCTTCTAATTTTCTAGAAATCTAGGAGTGGACTGATTCACCACCCTTGCCGAATGAGTCCCACTTGAGGATTGAAAATCTTACTTTTTTCAGATTGCTGATCCCGACTATCAAAAATTGGTTCCTAGCAATTTTCATCAATAGGTGGACTAATTCGCCACCTTGGGCCAATGAGTCCCACTATGAAAAATCAGGGAATTCATCTAGGATTCCAAACATCCTGAAATCATCATTCTTTGTCCAGGTGTACTCAGATTCATCCTTGTACCTTTTGTTATGCATATTTCATTCAATTTATTCATTGTTTGCATATCATAGTGTGTTTTCAAACATAGTTTAAATCTTAGCTTTGCATTCATTTAAATTAGTTTAGATCATTCAATTGCATTTAGTTTAGTTCATTTAGGCATAATAACATCATTCATAGCATAAATTGAATGAACCCCTTAGCATTTTTGGATCTAATCTCTCTCCTTTTAGGTGAAAAACCCTATAAGGGCTAGAGAGCTTATTAGGTCCAAAACTCTATGGTTCAATCTTATATCACATTTTCAACTATAATTAAAGAATCACTTAAAATTATTTAATTATTCACTTAACCTTTTTCTCCAAATCAATTAAATAAATCTTATTTATTTAATTTTATCGTTTTTAATTTTGAATGTTGAATTAAATTAATCATTTAATTCATAAAAATAATTACTCTCGGCATATTATTCTAATCACTTTGTTATCTAATCATTCATCACCACTTTTCTCAAGATCAAATTAAATTTGCTTGTTATCTTCGGATCTAATTTCATTCTATTTCTAAGAGACTTTTTGGGTAATCAGTTAGTTATCTAGTTCCACCTCTTGCATGTGCACATCTATGAAATAAGTAATTTTAATTAATTAATTAATTCATTCGTGTGTTCGAACAGATTGTTTCCTTTGTGAAAATCATCAACTTTACATGTGAACTCTATTCTTGTAATTTTTGAATAGTCATCACTAAAGATTAAATTAATATTTAATTTAATCTCTCAACATTTGTGAGTTCTAACTTGTACTCATAAAACCCTCATTCGAATGCATGTCCTAACTTTCAATCGCAATCATTGATTCAACTTTCAATCTCAGCTTGTCATTCAAACAATCAGTTTTCTACAAATTGGCCATATTTGCATCATTTTTCCTCCTCCCAAAATTTTATGTGTTTTGGAAGCAATTAGTTTTAGAATCTTCAATATTTCATCATTATAATAATCATAGAGCTATACTTGCACACATTGAAAATCTGAGGGCAAGAATACTATCACAACGAAATGGAGAAGGACAACAAAGATCATTCATCGTATTTTATTAATGCTTGGTGAGATCTTTTCATGTTTTTTCTTTCCTTTGTGCTTTGTTGTTTGATGTAGGTTATTTTTCTTTGAATTTTATTTGATCTATTTGATTTATTGATTTTTCCTATGTTACATTTTGGTGAACCCAACGTGAAGACACGGTCTTAAAAAAAAATCATAGAAATTTTGAGTTTTGTCAGTACAGTATGGAATGATGCAATTGACTCTATGAACTGCATTTGACACATAAAATGACACATCTGAGTATTCACGATGCATCTATGGAATTCCATGATGCATTTGACTAGTAAAACTAGAGACACATTTGACTTGTATAATTTTATGTTTCTTTTTTTTGAATCCCGAAGTTTGAAATTTTCAATTGATTTATCTACTACTAATCTGGGGTTTGTAGTGTGTGTCTTTTAAGGAGTTAACATAGTGTTTGTAGAAGACAAGAATTCAAACCTTTTTGCAGGATAATTGACGAAGATAATACTGAAATTACTGATGAATTATTTTGCAGGACGTGTGTCAAAAACCTTTTTGAAACAAATTGTTTGGTAGACTAGAAAATTATCATTTGGGTTTAAAATTTACTACTATATTTTGTGTTTGGTGCATGCACACAATTTTTATACTACCCAATTCAATAATAGAAGTATCCTCTCCCCTTGTGTATTCATGCAATCCTAGGTGCAAGAGAACCTATTATTGACTCTAAGAATTGGGCCTTCCTTAGTGGGAAAAAGTACTCACCCAGAGGTGACTCAAACCAGCAATGAAGATTTTTAGCCAAGCTACTCCCGACCGATATACAAATGTGAACCCTAATGGAAAACTTAGTGTTATAGGTGAAAATTTGTTATGCAGACAAGATTGTTATATCTTTTTTCATGCATAGCCACCTAAATGGGTGTCTGAACTAAATACCATTGTTGTAGTATCCAAAATTCTTCTATCTATTAGTGCAAGAGGTCAGACCTCTGAAGCTGTCTCATGTTCTTATGGTTCTTAGTAGAGATGAAAAGTATGCCATGGGAGTTTTATGGGTACAAAATCTTGGCTGCCTCGTATAAGTGAGTGTCATGGAGGGGAGCTAGTGGGCTCAAGCTTCTAATCATCCACTTTGAATAAGCATACCTGGGGAAACCCAAGTGAGAACTCAATAGATATTGTCATTGCTAGCCTAGAATGTACTTGTTTGTTACTAAATTTAACATTGTTCATGTCAAAACCAAACTGAAATATTGTGTTTTTTGTGTTTGATATTTTCTAAAATTTGATCAAAAAACAAACTGTCAAATCTATCATTTACCAGAAAACCACATTTGTTCACTAGAAAACCACAATTGAAAACAAAGCCGCATTTGTTAACCAGTCAGTTGCATATGTCAAACTGAGTCCTAACTATCATTTACTAGAAAAACCAAGTCACATCTGTCAAATAGAGAGTGACATCTGTCCTCTTGAGTTGCATCTATTTAACATAAAATTGCATATGAGATCCTAAGTTACATCTATCAAACTGTTAAACACCTCTGTTACTAGAAAGTCGCATTTGATACCATCTATGATGCATCTGACTAGGTGAGCCGCATTTGCAGTCTAAAATGACGCATCTTCCCTATCATAGATTTGAGCCTTATTTTACCAGTCAACAGTCTCTGTTACTAGAAAACCGCATCTATTTACCAGTTAGCTAAATTTGATTTCTTGAGTCACATCTGTAGTCTAGAACGACACAGTTTCCCATCATAGTTTGAGACAGTTTACTAGTAGAATACCACATCTAATATTAGGAACCAAATTTTCTAGATTTTGTGACGCATCTGTAAAACTGAACCACTTTTTTCTATTTACTAGAAAGCCAAAATTTATTGTCACAGTTCACATAGTCATACCATTCTTTGATCTATCTTTTCATAGTGATTCTTGGATAGAAACCTAAATGATTTGCTCAATTTTGCATCCTTTAGGTATCATTCAGTCATAGCTATAGTTACCCTAGTTTTATGTTTTAGTTTCATCTTAGGAGTACATATTACCTTTTAGAAAAGTCACTTTTGCAAACTTTAGAATAGGTCCACTTTCCACACTTTGGAAAAACCATTGCTTCAACAAAGTCTATCATTGAACCTAGCTACATTATCATATATTTTGTCCTCTAGTGGGTCCTTCCATCTTATCAGTCTAGTTTGGGAGCTCACCTTATCTTTGGTACTTGTCCTACAAAGTTTCCTTGACATACCAAAATTGATGCCTTGTTTATACTTTAGGTGCTTGGTAACCTCATCTTATGTTCACAAAATCGATTACCTTAGAATCTTGCTTATACTTTTTCATACTTAGATATGGTCAATCTAGTATAACATCATTTTAGATATTCCTTATTTGCAAGAAAATTCCAAAAAAATAGCTGCATACATTCCTTATTTGCATCTAGAAAATCCCAAAAACATAGACTAATGTCATACTATCCATAGACGTAGTTTTGCATTCCTTGCATCTTGAGCTTATCTTACATGGTAGAAACAAGGTCTAGGAGAAAGAGAGAGAAAAGATGTTAGACACAAATGACTTCATTAATCTGTTCTAAAACCCCTTTCAAGGGATGTCCTAATCAAGACCTCAAAGAACTTTGTTAGATCAATTCATCACTAGGGACCCACAAGGATGTATAGTACAGTGGAAGACTTAGATGTTGTAGCGCAAGACCCATAGTTTTCTTCCTTTGTAGATGATTACCTGGAAAATTATCCTCAATAAAACTTAGCTAAATTGCTAGCTGAAGGTGCCACCTTACCTATAGGATTTGACATCAATACCTTTCAAACTCAACCTACACAAGGGACAAACACGATAACCACTAGTACCACTATACCCCTGGTCACTACAACCATACCATCTAGTAGCCCTACATATTGTACCATAGTCCATACTTCACCATGTGGTATAGGTTTTAATTTCATTGTAGGTGCATCATCATCTAATCCATTTGGTCCTCATACTAGAAGCAAAAGAACTAAGACGATAGTTGTCGTACCAACCATACCACAGACAACTGCTATACCAACCGTTAATGTTACTAGTACCATACCAGAAACAACTGCTATACCAAGTGTTAATGTTACTAGTACCATACCAAAAACAACGATCATACCTAGTGTTAATGCCATTGGTACTATACCTCACACAACAACTATACCAAGTGTCAACATTGGCAACACTATACCATAGGTAGGGGTTACACAGATAGGGAAAATACCCTCCTTTCAATATGGAAGCTGACCTATCCCTTCACAAAACATCCCCATTCTAGGTCAAAACCCATTTACTAGCATTCTGAGTTAGAATCCATTCACCTAGATTCCAATTCAAAATCCATTTTCTAAGATTCTAGGTCAGAATACACTTTACATACCAACACTTAACCATAACTAGTCACAAAATGTTGGATTCCAAAACACATATGTGGACCCAAACAATCCAACTAATACATCACTCACACAAGTTGATGTCTTGCAGACACAAATGCAAGCCCTCCAAACATAGATGGATAACATGATAGTGTCTAACAAGAGAACTTTTTCAGCTAAGGACTTGTGCCCATTTCCCTTCGAGAAGGCATTGTACATGACACCTTTCCCACATGGTTATGTTGTGCCTAATTTTCCCAAGTACAACATAAAGTGTAATCCAATCAAACACATAAGGGGATTTTCCATGACATGCATAAATGTTGCATATGACCCAACCTATCTTATTTGATTGTTTCCAAGAAGTCTTACTCCAATTGCCCTCAAATGGTTCTATAAGCTTAATGGCATAAGATCTTGGGGTGAACTAGCCAAAAAATTTATCCAACACTTCTCCTTTAACATCGACAATGAAATTACCATAGCAACCTTGTGTCACACTACACAAGAGGAAGGAGAAAACTTTATTACCTTTTTCCACAGATGGAGAAGTATGGCCAGTTGATGTCATGTGGAAATACCTAAGAAATAGAAGGTCACTATATTCCAAGAAAACCTCAACTCTAAACTGAGAGGTGACTTATGTGTACACTATTGTACTTCATTTGTGGAATTAGTGGAAAAGGGAATTATCCTAGAAAAAGCTCTCATCAACAAAGGAGAACTTAAGACACCAAACATAAATCCAAACTTGCAAAACACCTCCAATGATAGAAACAATTTTTGGTCTCGAAACAAAAATGTTACTAATGATGAGGTTGTTGATGCCAAAGCCCTACAAGTATGACTGATCATAACACAGAGGTCATAATCCCTTCACCAACAAACTTAAAAATTTCAATTGAACCCCCAACATTGTCCAAAACACCCAATGACCAGAACAATTGAGGCAGTTTCCAAAATGTGAGTTCACTCCATTAGGGGAACTCATCAAGTTGATACTCAAACAGTTATTGCAACATAACCTCATACAACTTCAAGAGCCAAAACCATAAGATCTAAGAAGATTTAAACCTTTCTAGTGGGATGGTAATGCTTTATGTGATTTCCATTAGATCAAGGGACATAGCTTACAAAATTGTTGGAGATTAAAGAACATCATACAAGATCTGGTAAAAAACAAAACTATTGAAGTTAGTGGGTAGTAGTAGATAACCGTAAACATTGATCATAACGTCTTTTCAGATCCATTACATGACCATGGGAAGGGAAAAGCCTCCGATTTGGGGAACAAGACCAATGACAATCCTATTAAGTATGCCAATGTCAAGTATGACTACAACCACGACATAATCATAAATCATGTCCAAGCCACAAATGGTCAAGTCAAGACAATTACCATTAAAAAGACCCTTGAGTGTATTGTTAACACTCATCAGACTAAAATAACTATTCAAGGGCCTCCTACACCAACATTGGTATAGCCTCCCAAGCTGCAGTATAACTTAATTGATCAGTTGGGAAAGATCCTTGCACAAATCTCCATCTTGGAACTACTACATATTTCACCTGATCATTGGGCCATCCTAGAAAAATCCTTACAAAGCACCACTATCCCTAATAGTCTTGATTTCAATCATTTCAAAGAGATGGTAGGTTACCTAGCCAACTCTCACCATGCTACCTTTTCTGAAAGTGACAACTCAACTAAGGAAATGAACCATAATGACTTGTTGCATCTTGAAGTCCTTGTTCATAAAACCAAAGCCAAATGAGTCTTGGTAGATAGTGGAGCATGGTTGAAATTTTTCACCTTTCAATTCATTAAGGAACCAGGCTTCTCAGAAGCATGTGTAGACATGAATAAGAGTATTGTGATTACAGCCTATGACGATGAAGAGCATTCTTCTAAAGGGGTTGTTACACTTCCTATCATAATTGGTCATGTAGTTGTAGACACTGACTTCCAAATCCTAGATCTTGTCCTCCCCTATAATATTTTACTAGGATGACCATGGATACATACCATGCCTCAAATTTTCATATAATGGCACCGAGATTACAATAGATGGCGATCCCAATCCATTCTAGTACTATGCCAACTTAAAAGGGATTCCTCAATGTCAAGTGCCTATTAATCAAGAGGCCTCATCATCCACCTCTTCCAACTACATTGATCCATCCACTCTTGCCAAAACATCCACTTCCAATCTACCATCTCCCACTCCTAATGTCAAGATCCAGGACAATGGTTGTGGAGAATATTACATAAAGGAGTCTTATTGTGTCAGCTAGTTGATGCATCCTAAGTCATATGGTTTAACCACATCAGATAGGAAACAACCTAGAGTTAATATACATGTTCCTCCTAGATTGACCTTCATAAAATGGGAAGAACTAAGTAAGGAATCCATAAACAAAGATGTGACATCCTAGTTGTACAAAGAAGATGATGAAGTACCTCCTCCATCCATACATTTACAAACACATCAATACATAAAATGCTTTAAGATAATGAAAGATAAAGGCTATAGTGGACATAGTGGGTTAGGACTACATCAAAATGGAAGGATTGAACCTATCTTTTTTTCACAATGACTAAAAGGCCTAGGGCTAGGGTATCAACTACTTTAGATTGCGATTCTAGTATCACATTGCCTCGACAAGAGGAAGTAAGTGTTTATGAAATTGTTGAGACATATCTCCAACCATCTAACCAATGTCAATGTCCTTCCCCTAACTCTAATGAATACGAGTGGGATTTTCTTTCCTCCACTACCTTCATGGACCTAGACAAGTTGTATGGAGAACTTGACCAAATGCTTAAAATTTCACAGAGTCCACCTTATACCCATCCACAAAAGCTTGCAACAAAAGAGGAATGACTTAAACATTACTTTTGGGAATCCCTTGATCTTGCCACTTAGGGATCTGACCAACCTACTCTTGATGACCAAACCTTAGCAATAGTCCCACCTCAGAGTCTACCTATGCCTAAGAAAAATAATAAAGAAGAGTTGGTACAAAATTTTTGTGATCATATCAACAACTCAGTCTTAACTTTGACCCCTGTAGAATTTAACACCTCCTATGATGACATGACCTTAGTGTATCCCCAACTTATTGATTGGGAGCAACAAGACCCCCCTGTCTTAGACATCTTTGAGAATGACAAAGCAATAGCTGAGTTCCTAGGATTACGAGAAGGAATACCTACAGGTGATCACAAGGTTGGCTTTACCATTGACTTAGACAATATGGCATATTTTGGGGAGTCTATTGACCCCTCCACTTGCAAAAATAAGAAAAAAAATGACAAAAATGAAAATGATGACTACTTAGATGAAATCTGAAAGGTACCTTTGGACAATGAAAAAGAAAAAATAAAGGATGCATCCAAGGGTGAAAACCTCTCTGAGGCACCCAGGGATGGAGGGTTGAACAATCTCCCTGTTGCATAGGAAAAGTCACCATTTTTGGTAGAGGAAACTATTGAAATCAACATAGGCACAAAAGGGAATCCATAGGTAATCTAATTTGTATAATCATTGACAAAGAAAGAACAACCCGAGTTTCAAGATTTCTTCATACAAAGATACATAAACTTTGCATGGTCATATGCTAATATGCCAGGACTAGATCCTAACTTGGTCCTACATCATTTTCCATTGTAACTAGGTGCAAAACCATTCAAACAAAAACTCAGAAAAATGAATCCATATATTTCTCTCATAGTCAAGGCTAGATTGAAGAAACTACTGGATGCCAATTTTATTAGATCCACTGAATATGCATATTGGATATCTAATCTTGTGCTAGTGACAAAACTAACTGAGGGCATCCACATCTGCACTGATTTGTGAGATATAAACAAGGCATGTCCCAAAGATGACTTTCCATTGCCTAACATTGATATAATTGTGCACCTGACAGTTGGCTACGAAATGCTATCTTTTATGGATGGATTCTTAGGATATAAACAAATTAGAATTGCAACTAAAGATCAACTGAAGACTGCCTTTACTTTCCCATTGGGAACCTATTGCTAGAATGTCATTCCCTTTGTGTTGAAAAATTCTTGAGCCACATACCAATGAGCTATGACGACTATATTCCATGATCTCATGGAAGACTATGTAGATGATATAATAGCTAAATCATTGACAAGGGTTGATCACTTGCAAGTTCTAGATAAGATCTTCAAGAGACTAGAAGAATACAAAGTTAGAATTAATCCTAAGAAGTGCATCTTTGGTGTACAATAAGGGAAACTTCTAGGATATATAATATCTAGATGATGCATTGAAGTAGACCTAGTGAAAGTGAAAGCAATAAGTGACATGCCTCCACTAGCTACTCTAAGTCAACTGAGGACATTGCAAGGAAGGTTGCAATCTATCAGATGGTTTATAGTGCAATTAGCAGACAAGATACATCCATTCCAGCATCTACTCAAGAAAGGAGTGCCTTTTGTATGGACCCTCAAGTGTCAAGAAGCCTTTCAAAGAATTAAGGATTATCTTCTTACACTATCTGTATTAATGCCACCAATTGAGGGGAAACTTTTGATACTATACATTTCAGTGACAACATCAACATTATGAGCCTTTCTTGCACAAAATGACAATGAAGGCCAAGAAAGAGCAATATACTACATCAGTCGCACTTTGGTAGATTATGAACTAAAATATAGTCCTATAGAGCGTGCTTGTCTTGTAGTAGTTTTTTCTACCCAATGATTAAGACACTATATGTTAAACCACCAAACAATGTTGGTCGCTAAGATAGACCCTTTGAAATATCTTCCAAGAAAAGCAACATTAACAAGACGTCTGACCAAATGGGTAATGACACTAAGTGAATCTAACATCTAGTATGTAGAAAGGAAAGCAATAAAAGGACAAGTCATTGCTGATTAGTTAGCAGACGCTCCAACCCAGGTGGATTACCCTTTAGTCTTATAATTTCCCGATGAGTTCATTTTTACACTTTACACTAGAATAACATGGAAGCTATACTTTGATGTGTCCCATACAAATCAAGGTTCAAGAGCTAGAATATTATTCATCATGCCACAGGGCGACACCATTCCTAATTATTTTGGGATTTCCTTTCCATGCACCAATAATGTAGTAGAATATGGGGCTCTTTTGATAGGGTTATGAATGGCTATCAAATGGAAAAGCAAGCACTTACATGTCTATGGAGATTCTCAGTTAGTAATTCAGTAGGTAAATGATGACTATGACACAAAGGATGAGAAGCTTGCTCTGTATAAATGGATGGTAGATAGCTTTAAGCAGTATTTTGATAGTATCATCTTTGATTAGATACCTTACATTCAGAACAAGGTAGCAGATGCCATGGAAACTATTGGTTCACTTTTAGACATACCTACCAACATGCCTAAGTTTTATTTCTTGGTGGAGCAGTTGTTTGTTCTTGCCTTTGATATTCTAGATTCTAAAATGGTGTGTGCTCTTGTTGGGCATGATTTACCTTGGTATAAGGATATATTTGACTATCTCAACACCAAAATCATGCCCTTGAATTTTGAAATAACCAACGTAGAACCTTTATTCATAAGATAGCTAAGTACTCTATCATCGGAGATACCCTGTATAGATGTTCCTTAGACAACACCCTTTTGAGATGTCTTGATAAGGAAGAAGCAAAAGCAACCTCACATGGGGTACATAAGGTTATATGTGGATCCCACTCTAGCAATCCTACTTTAGCTAAAAAGATCATGAGGCTAGGCTATTATTTCCCTACAATGGAAACAAATTCCTATATCTTTGTCAAGAAATGTCAACAATGTCAGATTTAAGAAGATTTGATACATGCGCTAGCACAAGAGCTCTGACCAATTACATCACCATGGCCCTTTTCCCAATGGGGACTTGACCTCATAGGAAAGATACATCCCACATCCTCTAATGGGCATAAGATTATCATTACAGCAACAAAATATTTTACCAAATGGATTGAAGAAATTCCTATGACCTACATTATGGGAATGAAAATTTCCAAGTTTATCTTGAACTATGTCATTTGTAGATATGGTGTTCCTTAATCCATCATCATAGATAATGTTCCTCCATTCAAGAATCAAGAGGTCTATCAAATTTTCCAAGACTTCCATATCCAACACCATTTCTCCACTCCATATTACCCACAAGGTAACCGCCAAGTAGATGTATCTAATAAAACAGTAATCAAAATCCTTAAAAAGATTGTCAATGATGTTGGTCATGATTGGAATTTAATGCTTAATATTTCCCTATAGGCTTACCTCACAAGCATCTGTACTCCCACCAACACCACTCCATGGTGTTTGGTTATGAGGCCATCTTACCTATTGAGTCAAGATTCCTTCCCTAAGGGTATCATTGAAAGGGAACATTGATGATGAAGAATAGTGTGTATCAAGACTACATGAGCTAGAATTCCTAGATGAACGAAGACAGAAGACTTTAGACCATCTACATGCATTTCAAAACTACCTTCGTCATAGCTATAACAGGAAGGTCTTGAATCAAAATTTTGACATTAGTGACTTGGTTTTAATGGAGAATCCTAAAAATCAAGCTGAAAGAGAGAATCCAGGAAAGTTTGACCCAAACTGGCTAGGGCCTTACATTGTCATAGAAGCCTTTGGATCAGGAGCATACCGGCTTTCTACTCCTGAAGGGGAACCATTATTAGCATCGGTTAATAGCCTTAATTTGAAGAAGTTCTACCCATAGCTTCTGAGAGTCATGTCTTAACCATCAAAATACAAAAAAAAATTAGAAAATAAAAAAATTGTTAATTAGGTGAAAAACTAGCAAATAGGCATCTTTGTAACATAAAAAAAAACCAAAAGTCCAAAAAATTGTGAAGAAAATAAGTCATCCAATTTAGTGAGAACCACTTCCATGCACTTTGGATAGGTACCTTGGTGAAAACCTAGAAAATAGGAACCATGTGTAGTCAATTTTTCTCCTTTGTCTACCATCATTCCAATTTTACTTCCTTGTACATATCTTTTCTATCCACACCCTTGTACATAGTGTTGATGGTGTTTTATGCACAGCAACAACTCAGACAGAATTCAATATTCTATCTCTTGAAAGATAATCTTCAACAATAAATTGTTGAAAATCACCCCAAGGTCTCTTAGGTGTCAGGTCATAACGATGCATAAACAACTTAGATAATATGTGAAAATGCTGGTAATCACAAGGGGCTTACAAATGGACAATGTTGGAAGGGAATTTTCATCAGATGCAACAATATGGTGATGCTTTCAACCTAAAACTAACCCGGGTTCAAAATAAACAACAAAAGAGATAAGGGTTTAGAGAAATTTCTAAATCTAAACTATTTATAAGACTAACAATGCAGATGATAAACACTTGAAATGGACCAATCCCAATGAAACCAATCTCTGCTTGACCAAGATTAATCTGCAATCTTACAGAAATAGTGCAATCTTCTAAGGTTTTAAAGAATTTTAGATCATGAACATTCACCCAAGACAACCCAATTATAGTTGAAATGAATAAATCTCCACAATTGAACCAAGCACAATGAATATAAAGGTCTAGGCTAACTTTGCAAAGCAACTAACAATCAACTAGCTACAAAAAGTATGGACACGGGATTGCTGCAAACACTTCAAACATTAAATCATGAACATCATTGAATCAGATCTAAATCTAAATCTAACAACCTTGAGCAATTTAAAAGATAGAATCATAAGAACCATGCAAGATAAGTCAACACGAAAGAGATCACTAGAAAATCACAATGTCTGCAATTGCATTGAATCACCAAACTCCAGCAACAATTCCAATGTTCTATTACATCAATTTCTCAGAGAGAAGCTAACTCCTAACTCTAACTACTGCTAAATTCACTTGTATCAGATCTTCTTCTCCTTCTACTATTCTATCTATCTATCCCCTTACAAATGAGGCACAAATGCCATTTATAGAAAACCTCGAACATGTCGGCCCAATTAGATTTTACAATAATAACTGGCCCCAAAATAGGTCGACCGGGAGAATTTCAAAATAGGACAAGATTCACATTAAATGCATGAATATTATCCATGTCGGCCTACGATCTCCAGCAAGATCATATTCACGTGTTTTCCAGAAAGTCCTCCAGCTGTAGACAGTTTTGGCACAGATTCTTAGGCAGGCCCCATTTTGAAAACTTAAATTGAACACTTCCAGATTTCCCTTTTTTGGCACGAATCCATATGCAAGTCCCCCTTTTAATATTTGTTTAGTCCTGAAAAATAGATATCATCATTAATAGCCCACATGCTCAAATTAAATTTGAATAAAATTTTGACCTTTCCTAAAAAACTTACATTTTTATAAGGAAACTTTCCATTTTCAGAAATTTTTCCATTTTTGGAAATTTTTATTTTCAATTTTTAATCTCAAGAAAATTTCATTTTCAGGATTAGTTTTTAAAAAATTTCCATTTTAGAAAAATAATTATTTTCAGAAAAAATTTCCATTTCGGGAAACCAGACCAAGGGAAAAATCTGGGAAAATCTAGGCTAGGCGGACTCCAGCCCAAAATCCAGGAAAATCTAGGCAGGTAGGAATCAAGAATCTGGGAAAATCCAGGCAGACAGGAAAACCGAAAAAATCTAGATGGGACGGATTTCTGCGGATAGCATAAAATTCCCAACTTTGGCACGTACCCGAAAAACTAAAGAAATCCGGGAAAATCCGGGTCGGGCGGAAAATCCCGGATGCAAGCAAAAACCCAGACTTCGCCCGGATCTGGTGGAAATCGGGAAAATCCGAAAGGACCAGAAAATCCCGGATTGGACTAAAAACCCAGATTTTTGCATAGAGCCAGACTTTGAATAGAATCCGGGAAAATCCGGACGGACCGAAAAATCCCGGATTGGGGTAAAAACCCAGATTTTGCAAAGAACTTAGTTTTTTCGAAGCACAACTCGGGGAACTCACTTGGGTAAGCAAGATGAACATCTAAGGACCTCTGAAGGCAATGAAATTAGTAAAATTAAGGGGCCAAAAGACACCAAAAGCCAAAGCAAAAAGAGGGTCCCTACTTTCAGTGGGGCATGTGTGCAAAAACTGCACAACACATAGCACCCATAATAAATGGTTGTCCTTTCCATAACTTGGAATGATTGACATCAAGCATATGTCATTTCCCCATTTCATCCTATTTATTGGTCTTATACCCGATTGGGGGTAGACACTAAACCTATGACATTTGGTTCTTGTGGTGGTTGTTTCGAAGATGTGAGACCATCGAAAAATACAAAAACATCATAAAATGTCTTGGAAAAAATACAAAAACAATACAAGATATCTTGAAGAAAATTCAAAAACATCATAAAACTTCAAAAAGACAAAAAGTAAAATTAAAACATGTCAAAAATCCAAAAATAGAGTCAGACTTGTCAGTCTTTGTCATTGTTGAACTACGTTGCCTCTATGACAAGACGTAGGCAAGGCCATCTCTTGATGTTCCCTTGAGGCATTAGGTCAGTCCTTCTAGGTTTTTTTGTACAAAATCATGATTCAATCTATTGTATATAAGACAACGTCATTGGTCATGTCAAACTACAAGGTTTTGGGTGTATAGCATAGCCAAGGCCATCAATCGAAGAGCCCTCGAGGCCGCACTAGGTCATTCCATTAGGGTTCATCATATTCACTATCACACACGTCAAATAACATCAATATTTTTTAGTCAGTCTTGTGTTGTCAAAGTCAAGCTAAACTACAAGGTCTCTGTGTGTATAATGTAGGCAAGGCCATCAATCGATGAGCCCCCAAGGCTACACTAGGTCAGTCCTTTAGGGTTTTTCTTATCTGTCAAAGTAAGTCATCAAGCACAATCAATTGTCAGCACATCGCATCAAGTCATGTATTAACAAGGTGAACAAGTCAACAATGTCATTAAGTCAATCAAACAAATTGCCAAAAAAAAACCAAAATAATCAACCTTGGTCTTCTACAGGATGTGTCCTTCCTGGAAATAGATATTAGACAAATAATCATCATATCCTTACATAGGTTGTCATATCAATGACATCAGACTCAACGTCTTAAATGAAATGTGTCTTTCTGAAACCAGGGTTTTGTCATGCCTTAGACAGATAGTCACAAAATCAAAACCAAACTCAACATCTTATATAGTATGTGTCCTTCCTAAAAATAGGCTCAATCAATCAAAACAATCAAACAACAACAAATCAAATTTTGGAAAATATTTTTACTGGCTTATGGCTTTGTAGCTTGTTTTTCTTACCTTTTCATATGGCTTTATCTTTGAGTTTTGTTACTAGCTTTCTCAAGGATGTCCCATTAAGGATTTAGAGAAGCAACGATGTCTTAGGACTCATTTTCTTTTATTGCTATTTGACGATTGTCTTTTAACTTGGTTTTTGAGTCATGTTACTAGTTTCCTCGAGGATTTCCCATGAAGGATTTAGAGGAGAAATGACATCTCATGACCCATATTTTATTTTTTTGTTGCCTATGGTTTGTCTTGACAAAAAGACTAGGGCAATTTGGCCCTTAGTATGAGTTAAGACACTCCTTGTTTGTGACTATATGTTGTTAGTAGGTGGATGACCTTATGCACCATGGTCTATCTCATATCATGGTTTTTATTTTCCATCTATGTCATTTAACACCCAATCATGATTTAGTGAAAAGTCTCTTATATGTCGATGAGATATTGAAGACTTTGATATTCAAGATTTTTGGTACTAACATCCATTCTTCCATTTTAATTTTTATCATCTCTACATTAAAATTTCTTCTTTCTCACATCATGACAGAGTCCTATGACACAAAAATATAAGGCATCCTCCATATGCATTCATGTTAGAAACACCATGTACATATCATTTAAAATCATACATATATGTTGCATTTAGAAAACACAAATTATAAGCATTTATAATATTTAGGAATCCATGACATATCATCCATTAATCATAATAATTTGTACATACATCATACATTTAGATAGCATTGTAAATAAGTACATCACATTGCATCTCATCATCATAAACATAAAATCCATACATGACATTTATAAATATGAAGATAAATGCATACATCATCATGTAGAATCAACATAAACATTATAACATTATAATACCATATAGGTTGCATAAACATCATAAAGTAAATAACATAGCATCCATAACATGTGCATATCATATAGGAAATTGTGTAAACAAACATTACATAATCATATAGAGAACTACATATCATATAAATAGCCACCAAAATAATATATATAGATCACTCAATAAAGTGTCACAGTACAATGTCATGATGTATGTCTAAAAATGAAGCTTATAGGCTCTGAGATCATAATACAATGTCTGCAAAATAAATATCATAAACATACCCTAGATAGAATTCCCACTGCTCCCATGTGGATAATGCGAAGGTGACCAATGCCAAGATGCAGAGGATCAGTGTGCTAAAGGTGGCCTATCATATGACCCTGATCTATGAGGTTCCTCGACTCCTTCTATACTAACTGTCTTGTTGTGAGTCCTGCTTTGAGATATGTTGTTGTGTACTTGAGAGTAACTCGAAGCTTTTCTCTCAGGAGGTACCTCCTTCTCGTATAGATCTCTGTAATATTTCTCTTTGACCCCAACTCTGACTAACTCTCATGCCATGTTTGCAGCTGGTCTTATACAAATATTCCTTAGCTCTATGAACCTTTGCTCAGTCTCCTACCTCTGAGCCACTACCTAGTCCTTGTTAAGGAATTCCCTATCCCTCTCCATCTGAATGAAGTCTCTCTTTGTTTTCAATGCTCTAACACGCTCCTCTAGAGACTCTACCCTCACCTGTAAGTATGATAACCTTTGATCAATAGGGCCTATATCCTCATCTCTCATATCCTCCTCATCCTCATCATCGTCTTGGTAGCCAACAAGCATACTAAGAGCATCTATATCCTGCTCCCCTCCAATAGCCTCCTCCTCAACATGCTCTCCTTCAATATCCTCCTCTCTTGCATGCTCTTCTCCACCAACCTCATCACCAATATCCTCCTCAACTCCATCGTCAATCTTTAACATTAGTGCATCCTATCCCTCTCTCTCTTCCTCACGGACTAGTGATAAGTGTGGACCTTAGCCTCTATGACCGTGACCACCACCACCTCTACCACCACCTCCTCGTCTACGACCCTGTCTACCTCTAGGTCCTATCCCACACCTTTCAACAGGAGCATCCTGCTCTAGATCAGTCAAAAACACTGGCCTATGGCTTGCCCACCAAGTATCATATGCATCTATGGTACCGATATCAACCACTCCACTTCTCCATCCCCATGGAATAGGATGTAATGCATCTATGTTAGCCTCCGCAGTCGCAACTGGAACCTTTGGCCCCCACAGAGTGACCTCTCTAGATGACCATGCAAACTTTGCTCATCCATGAGGCTCATCTTGAACCTCTTCAAACTATCTAAGGACTCTGTCTAGAAGATGTCTCTCAATAATGTGTACTCTCGAAACAATCCTCCCTATCAACTACTGAGTCTATCTACAGAAGGGTAAATGTATGTCCTCATCTAGCCATCATGTGTAATCCATATATGGCCTCCAAATGAACTATACCATTGTTTCTATAGCTTGTTTGTAATAACCCATATCTTCGTGTGTCTGGGAATTAGCCCCCCGCATAAAAAAGGCATAAGGAGCTCCCTGTACTAGCTTAGCTATAACAGGTGACTAAAATATCACGATATGCTCCCATGCACATACCATAAGTAGCGTGGTGCCACAACTCATCGACTGTGCCTCTCTATATGCTATATCATGCAAATGAAAATACAACATAACAAGAAAACATGGTCCCCATGCATACACAACCTATCTCTCTAGAATCCCTACTAGCATCCCCTCATCCCACAGGAAACCCATGATCTCAATGGTCAGGCAAGACAATCCCCTTAATCAATGTACACAACATACAATCAATTCTCTCATATTTATCCACTAAAACATTGCACCTAATCTCATAATTCTCTATCCCTAGCTCATTAATATCATTATGTACATAAAAATAGGATAGCTCACTGAAATCCCTTTGCGTATCATACAAAACCCTCTCATACCTAATAGGAAATCTAAGGATCCTATAAACATTCTCAAGTTTCACACTAGCCTCTCCTATGGGTAAATGAAAGGAAGATGTCTCATAATGCCACCACTGACATAGCGTGGTCAACAAACCTAGGTTTTCCCGAATAGTGGGCATATATGTAACATGATGCAAACCTAGGTGCCAGAGAAACTATTTATTTTTGCTCAGTAGCTAATCTCACAACTCAAAGGTCACTGGCCTATACTTCCTGGTATATATTGGATCGAGAACAACTTGCATTAACATCTTTTTTCAAGAAACTAAAGAAACTTTATGATAGACAAATGTATTGCTTTCTAGCAAATGCATTGCAAAACATCAAATGTGTCATTATCCTATTCACATGCGTTTCACAAATGCAAATGCATACAATCATAAACCATGCCCAATCAAATGACCTTTCAAATATGAAAATGCGTTCTAAAATCATAAATGCATTTTAGAAATCTATATGTGCTACTATCTATAACATATGCATTGCTGGTATACATATGTAGTGCAATAAATTTCAAATTTGCATTTATTTATTCAAATGACCTATGCTAGCCTAGACGTGATTGTGCAAATGGGTATGTGCAGGATCATCATGGAAAAAATAGGCCCTTAATTCGCAAAAAATTTAGAGAAATTAGAGTTAGGCAACTTGACATATAAATTTGAATAAGTTATCTATATTATTTCAAAAATATATAAGAATAGAATCTATAGAAAATTGAATGTAGTTTCTAAAATACTAGGTTTTTAAAAAAAAATCTATTTGGTGATAATTTAAAATTTCAATGCAGTAGTACTTAATTTCACATAAAAAATAAGAAGTAGGTGTCTATTTGACCACCCTAACCACAATAAAATGATAATTTTTTTTATAATATTTTAGATATAAGTAGAGGACTCATGTCCCGATGTGATGCATATTTGTTTGTAATTTTTTTCCAAGTAAATAATTAATTATGAATTTTTTATTACAACTTTTAAAAAATATAAAACTCATATGTTTGACCACCTTAACTTGGTCAAAACTTCATGAAATTCATTTTTAAAAATCCTATAGTATGTGAAGCATAGAATGTGATGCATATCTCAAAATCAAAATATGTGATACCGTTTGAAAGCTATAGATGTTTTTCAATCAGCCTATCAATCAGACTTTAGTCGTAATTCAAATAGAAAATGAATAATAATTATTTATTAAATTCAAAGTAAAGCATAATTTATGTTGGTGGAAATTTGAGAATCTCCTTTAAAAACCCTTTTCATTTCATCAATTTTAGGTAAAAAAAAGTTGCCAGCCACATACCCTACACATACCCATCATATCACCACTTTTTGGCCCATCATGATCCTACACATACCCAAATGTGTCATTTCGTATACACATGCGTTGATCACACATGCATATGTGGTGATCTAAAAGCAACACATTTGAAAAATAAACATTAAATGCCTAAAAAAGCCTGCAAAAATAAAATTTCAAAAGCTGGTTTTCGACTACATATTGTGGGTCCAGCATTGGTGGGCTACCTTCTGACCACCATTTTACCTATCAAACTTTGCCGACACTCATTTCTGTCAACACCATCGAACTTCTAGCCATCAAATTAGCTAATTAGGACAACTTCCAAATTTTACAAAAAATTTCAAAAATTTATCAATTTTCCCGAGGGGGCATACCCTAACCTATTTTACACTAGGGCACGATCGGGGCATATTTTCACTGGTTTTCTTTGATACAACACCGAAATGACATTTTATCAAAGAGGGGAAAAATATAATTATTTAATTATATTTCTAAAGTCCTTTTTCATCTATTAATTAAATAACTTTAATTATTTAATTAATTCATTTTAAACTTTATTCTAATCTTGATTAATTAAATAAATATTGTTTATTTAATTGCGTCTCTAAGTAACTTTATTCCCTTTCTCAAATTAAATAAAACAATTATTTAATTTATCCTATATCACATTTTTGGCTATAATTAAATAATCACTTAAAATTATTTAATTATTCACTTAACCTTTTTCTCCAAATCAATTAAGTAAATCTTATTTATTTAATTTTATCCTTTTTAATTTCAAATGTTGAATTAAATTAATCATTTAATTCATAAAAAGAATTATTCTTGGCATATTCTTCTAGTCACTTTGTTATCTAATCATTCATCACCACTTCGCTCGAGATCAAATTAAATCAACTTGTTATCTCCTGATCTAATTTCTATCTATTTCTAATGAAGAGGCTTTCTGGGTAATTAGTCAGTTATCTAGTTCCACCTCTTGCATGTGCACATCTATGAATTAAATAATTTTAATTAATTAATTCATTCATTCATGTGTTCGAACATATTGTTTCCTCTATGCAAATCGTCAACTTTACATGTGAACTCTATTCTTCTAATTTTTGAAGTCATCACTAAAGATTAAATTAATATTTAATTTAATTTCTCAACATTCGCGAGTTCTAACTCATACTCATAAAACCCTAATTTGAATGCATGTCC
Organism: Sequoia sempervirens; assembly: GCA_007258455.2. NCBI lineage: Eukaryota > Viridiplantae > Streptophyta > Pinopsida > Cupressales > Cupressaceae > Sequoia > Sequoia sempervirens. The sequence continues at coordinate 905,951,440 of VDFB02281492.1, forward strand.
TAAATTTTAATCTCAATTGTTGATTCAACTTTCAATCTCGGCCTATCATTAAAACAATCAATTTTCTATAAATTGGTCATATCTGCATAATTTTTCCTCCCAAAATCCTATGTGTTTTGGAAGCAATTAGTTTTAGAATCTTCAATATTTTGTCATTATCATAATCATAGAGGTATACTTACACACATTGAAAATCTAAGGGCAAGAATACTATCACGAGGAAATGAAGGACAACATAGGTCATTCATGGAATTTTATTGATTCTTGGTGAGATCTTTTCATGTTTTTACTTTTCTTTGTGCTTTGTTGTTTGATGTAGGTTAGTTTTCTTTGAGTTTTTTTTGATCTATTTTCTTTATTGCTTTTTCCTGCATTACAGCAACAATCCATTATGTGTTATGAATTAATCTTTTGCAAGTCTATCAAGCAATCAAGGCATCCATCAATCAAATTATATATGCAATCTCTTCTTCAATGGTTTTCACATCAAGGTAACATTATCATTTGTAATTTATCAATTTGTAACGATTGTTGTTCAATTGGCCTTTTCCCATCCTAGGGCATTCTCTCTTGATCATCATCAATCATTGTACATGGAGGTAGAAATACCAACAATGGGTTTTACTTAGGGAATCTCCTATACAACATGACCCTTTCCCCTCTTTTCATGTGTGAAAGTCAAATCTTGAGGTTTTAGCTAAAGGAAACCTAGGAAAATAGAGTTTAGATCTTAATCTAGATCTTAGAGTTTTCATATCCAAAAAAAACCAAGCCAATCTGAGGTCCATTGCACCCTTGTCCATGCAAATCATGCTCAAATTTACAATACATGTTCCTCTCTATGTCTTAGTCTCAGATATGAAGACATTTTTTTGTGACTTTCTATTTTTATTTGACTGCTAAATTACATTTTTAAATCTAGGGAGCTTGTATGTTAAATGGTATTGTCAAAATCACACATAAAATTTATCACCATCATAACACAACTAAAAAAAAACATAAACACTATGGGATTGGCTCTCCATTGTGGCGGAAAGCTAATCATCAAACCCTAGTCAATTTATGTTTAATGTTGAGTCTAGTGAAAAATCATCCTATTTGGATCTAACATCACTTTTCCTACTCAATATTTTTGTGAACCCAATATATCCTACACTTTCAATTTTTCTAATTTTTCATTCTATAAAATCTGAAAATTGAATTTAAAACCTAGGTTCTTTGAAGATCTAGTGTGTATTTACATTTATTTCAAAAAAACTATACAATTTTACTATTTGAGCATCATTAATTAAAAAGAAAAAATTACAAAATATTTTGAATTAAATTGCATATTTTTAGATCTTTCTTTTCCTTGTTGAGGGCTTAGATGTAAGTTATTTTCATTGAAAATTTTATTTTGTCAAAATTGCATGCAAAATTTAGAGAAAAATCATTGAAAAATCAAATATTTTTATATTATTTTCATTTCAAAATATCAAAAAGTATTGATTTTCTATATTTGTTTTGGAAATATCAATCAATCAAAATATTTAATTTTCAAAAATGATCATTTGAACATATTCAATTAATCTAAAAATATCAAAAATCACATGCATGTATGTGATTCATGTAACAAAATTCAGTTTTGGTGCATTTCCAAAAATATGTTTGCATCCAAACTTGAACTTGTGAAACATTGGATCCTCAAACACTGTTGATGATTCTTAGATTTTGAGTTTGTTAAAAATACGTATCTTGTATAGGGCACATTGTGCCCCTGTCTATTCATTTTTGGCCTAAATTTTATGTGCAAAACCTTACCTCTGGTCTTTACCCAGATCTATTTTTAGTTTCTGAAGTTAAGTCTTGCATTTGTCTGATCTTGTTAAGCATTGATAGTTTGACCCATAATACATATCATAATTATTTCCTTGCAAAATCTTGTTTGATCATAATTAATGTCTTTTTTTTCATAAATTATTAAGAAATTTAAATAATTTATGCGACAAGCATGTGAAAATGAGTTTTTGTCTCCTTTTTTGTTGTTTTTCTTTGATCCCTCTCCCACTATCTTTCCTAACTATGAGAGTATTTTGGTACAAGATGATACAATCATGTTTATTCTTCTCCCAATATCTCTCCTAGTTGTGAGGCCACTTGGTGTAAGAGGATCCATTCATTGAGAAACATGAGAATCATGTTTGTTCCTCTCCCAATACCTCTCCTAATTGGGAAAATATTGTGGTGCAAAAGGATGAAATCATTGATACATTTTCTCCTTCAAATACTAGTAATATGGATGACATGGATGTGTTGAACACGCAAAAATACGAGGGGGGGGGGTGAATCAGTATTCATGGAAATTCATTCACTTTATGAACTTAACCATTTATTCAAAGCATCATATTGAACTTTTAGAAAATGAAAGGAATATATAAAGCATGCATTACATAAAAGAACACAAGAACACTAGATTTACATGGAAAAAATACAAAGGGAAAAACCACAGTGAGGATTAGCTCACAATATATTATAACTAATTACAATGTTGATATTGAAAGGTGGACTCACTATCCAAAAAGAAAGAATGATTCACTGTCAGTGGCTCTTTACCAATGGCTCACTGTCAAGAATATAAAAAGATAAAAGGGTAGCTCATTGTCAAAATGAACTGCTATTAATGTTGGAAACCTGAATTGTTGGGGGATATTGTTGGAAGTTATTTGTCATTGAGAAGATTGTTGGAATGGAAAAATGAGCATGATAATATGGAGAGATTGTTGAAGATTGATGAGAATATGGTGCTTTCATTGATGGAAACCCATTATTGATGGTGACCCATGGAAGGGATGCAGAAGCATTGGTCAAGAGAAGAAAAGATGGTTGGATAATTGCCTAAGTCCTAGAATGTAGTTTTAGGGTGTAGATAACTAGTTTTTGGGTCCATATTGCTCTAGTATGAAGAATTTCCTTATGTGGTTTTGAGGTAATGTTGATGCATGATGGAAGACTCTAAATACAAAGTTTCATGACTTGATATCTTCTATAGTCAAAGATAATGGTGACAAAGTATCTCTCTGGAAATGATAGAGTTATAGTGACAGAGTATAAGTTGGAATGATTTGCATTACACCACAAATGAATATTCTATTATGTGGATTTGTATAATTGTTTGAGGATGTCAGTAGTGTGTACATTTCAAGTGGCATTTGTTTTGGAAGTCCACATGTTGAGTTGTGAGTGAATAGTTGGTTCATTCATTTTTACTTCACTAGTTTTTCTATGTGATGTTGACCTAAATGTTTTGAGGTTATGCTGAGTTGAGTTATGTAAGAGGAAAACTTGTAGGAGTAATTATAGGTCATGCCAACCTATATTAATGTGTTATACACTTTGGTTCTTTCTGCAAGGTGGGTGTGTTGGTATTTTGGGTCGACAAGATACAAGGATGCACGGTACATCTATTAGGATGACCTAATTAGTTTTTTGATTAGATGTGATATATATATATATAAGGTTAATTCCTTGTGTGGATGGATGATATGTGAGATAATTAAGAGTGTGTGTGAGATTTGGTGCAGAGAAGTGAAAGTTGTGATTGAGGTGAAGTACGAAGTGTGTCAAGTTAGTTTTTGAGCTTCAGTGTTACTATATCTTCAACATAGGTCATATGCATTAATAGTAGTTCAAATTTGGTATTGAGCCACCCCTTTCTATATCTCTTTCTATTATAGGAAGTGAGCCTTTCTCTTTTGGATAGTGAGTCCACCATTTTGTATCAAACATTGTACCCAGTTGCATTATATTGTGATATATTCTTCACCATGGTTTTTCCCTTTTTGGGTTTTCCATGTAAATCTAGTGTTCTTGTGTTGTTTGATGTGATGCATGCTTTCTATGTTCCTTTCCATTACTACAAGATTAATTGGATGCATTGAATGTATGTTTAAAGTTGATAAAGTTAATAATTTGCAATGAATACTAATTCACCTCCCTCTCAATATTTCAGGTGTTCAACAATTGGTATCAAATATTGGTTCCTTTAATTGGCTTGATCATTGAGGTAGATCTTGGAGTTTGAATACATGGCTACAAGGAAGTATCCCATCCCTTTGGAAGATATTATCCCTAAATGTTTTATTGAAGAAGATTGTGAAGTTTGCATGGAAGGAGAACTCAAATAATCTCTTGATGGTTTGGATAAAGTAGAAGTTGAGAATAGAGATCTAAAAGATGATCTTAATGATGCAGATGAATGTATCAAGAAGTTGAGAGAGAAACTCAAGAAGGATATAAAAAGAGTCAAAGAAATAAATGAGCAACTAAAGAAATCAAATGAGACTATCACCAATCTGAAAGTGCAAGTTGAAGAAGGAAAAATAGTTGAAGATTTCCTAAATGCCAAATTGAAAGATAAATATGAAGAATGTTCAAAGCTTGAACAAGATATTGTGACCTTGAGATCTGATATGGAGAAAGAAAAGAATTAAGAAGACAAATTTAGGAAGATCTCCACAATGCTTGATGAGATGATTGCAAATTAGAATGCTTCAAAGGATAAGGAAGAATAAAGGTTTGAGAAAGAAGAAAGTCCAAGGGTAGTTCAAACTCCAAATAATATTGAAAAGAAGAATGACAAGAAGAGAAATGCCAAACAAGTTTGAAACTAGAAGAAAATTTTCAAGTGACCACCTATCAGACAACCAAATACACAACGGTACCCATTGTTTAATGGTTATTGCTATTCCTTCAATAATTTTGGACATAAATTTGTAGATTATTGAAGTAGAATGAATAAGAATGCTCAATCATTTCCTGGTCAGTGCTATACATGCAATAGATTTGGTCATAGAAATAGTGAATGCAGAAATCAGATGATGAATGGTTACAATAATAACATGATGTTTCAATATTTTAAAGGATACTATTATACTTGCAATGGATCTGGTCATAAGGCTAATGAATTCATATATAGAATGGCTAGAGGTGAGCTTGTTCAAAAAGGTGTCACTTGTTACAAATGCAACAAACCAAGACACAACTAAGTTTTGTAGAAGCAAGAATGTGAAACTGTATGTTTCATGAAAGAAGGCCAATCTGGTAAAGAAAATGGATCCATTTGAGATGAAGAATGAAATTAACAAGATTTGGAAGAAGAAATAAGAGAGCGAAGTAAAGAATGGGTCTATGCTTTCCCCTAGTGCAAATGTTTCCTCTAGAAACTAGATGAAGAGATTTGGCTTAGGGGGAGTTCTAATAGAAAATATTTAATCCCCTACCAAAGATGTGGTGTTGATTCCTTCAACACATAGGTACAAATATAGTTTGAGATGCTCAAAATTTAGGAGAAATTATTGGTAAAAAATCTCTTGATACAAAAATTTAAGGTGGTTGTGACTACGTAGTTATGGTTTTCCATATTCTAACCTAACTTCAAATAAATGCAATTAATATGCATTAGGTCATTATAAAAAGGGTTTATATGTCATTTCACATATGTTAAATTCATTTGTGACTGAGAAATCAGAGTGGAGAGTAGAGAAGGAAAGAGGTAAAGTGATTCCAGTGTTGCATGAAATCCTACCAACAAAAATCAAAGATATTTATCCATATTTTGTGAAACCCTAGTGTTATTCAAGATGTTTACTCAAGTTGTCAGTGTTCTTGAATGACCAAGACTAAAATTCAAAAAGCATCCTTTCAAATCCATGGAAATGGACCTTGAGGTTGCATTTTTGAGTGTTCCATTTGGGGTGATGCATATAGAGGATGTAAGGATGTACATCCACACAAAAATTAATGAGTATAATCATGTGAAGTTGAAAGAATTTTGGGTAGACCAGTTAACCAGTGATGATTTTGAATTGAAACCAAAGTATGTAGGTTTGGTCAAAAAGAAATTATATTTTTGGAACAATTTCCCTATTTTCTATTGTGTGGATGAGTGGGTTAGATATGTATTGAGTAGAATCCATGAAAAATTCTTGTGGTTGGATATGCCACATTTGATCAACAAGCAATCTATCAAGGTGATTATTGGGTTATGCTTTGAAGGAGCCATTCCTATAATGAAGGCCATGAAAAGTGAAATGGTAATGAAACTAACTGGTGGAATATTTGACAAGGGTTCCCTAACAGTAAAGGACATAGATGATCTGGCAATTAAATATACTTCAATAATGATTGGTTACAAGATGTATTACACTAATAGAGAGAATTTTGTGTCAGCCATAGCTATACACATTGCTCATCAGATGGTAAAAGAGGGTCTAGATATTGATTTATGTGAGCTCCTAATACAAAAATTGATGGAGAACCTACAAAAGACAAAAGAATCAAAATATCCTTTCCGGTATAGAACTCTATTTTTTTATTATTATTCTACTTTCTTAGAGAGTTCCTTGAAACACAAAACATAGTATGGTTAGATAATATGCCTGTTGCAATACAAATAAAGGATCATTTGAGAAGATTTCATGATGATGAGTCTAGGGATCAAGATTTTTGGGGATTTCTCAAATCCTTTCATTCCCAGATGCAAGCAAGAGAGAGGATTCTTAAGAGCTTTGTTGAGAAATACAAGAATTATATTACCTTTATATGGTTACCAGAGATGAATACATTATGGAAGTAGTGGAACCTAGAATAGTCTGGATTCCTAAAATGGGATATTAAGTGGTAGAAGATGTAATCACAGGTCTTGCAGAACTTATGTTGGGAAAACTAAGAGACCCATTTTTAGATAGGTTTGGAACTTATGAGGAGAAGTGTAGTGAAGTGCATCTAAAACACAAGGAAAAAATAAAGAAAAATTTAGAGAAGATGAACACAAAATTGGATGAGATTGTTGGTTCTTCAAAAGGGTTTGTGGAGAAAATAAAATCCCCCTCAATGGCTCCATAGGGGACACCAAGCACAAGAAGGTCTATCAAGACCTCTACTCCCTCCCTGGTTGTTCTTAAAGCCTTCAGTACTAAGCATGTAGTTGGTATTAAGAAGAAAGCTACACCCAGTGCCCCTACAACAAAACAAAATCCTTTATAGAAGAGAAGCAAAGAAAAATCTACAAGAGAAATATATATCAGCTATGAGGATGAAGAGGACATAGAGGAAGAAGGACCTCAATTGATCAAAAAAAGGAAATCTAGTGTCTCTCAAGTAGAGACAAGTGCAAAGAAAAACATAGTGAACATGGTTGATACTAATAGTGAAGAAGAAGTTTAAAAGTAGAAGAAAGTGTAAAGTATGGAAAGAAATAAAATTCTCTTAAAGGTAAGGGGAAGAAGAAAGAGAAGACCCGTCTGGTGAGAAAGAATAGCCCCTTAAGTTATATGAACTATTTAATGGTATTTATAAGCATGGGATGTTGGAAGACTCTGCTAAAATGTATCAAAAATTAGATGATATAGATAAGGAAACTATAGAAGAAGCTATTGTGAAGAAAATGGTAACATTTTGTACTAGCTAAGGATAGATTGAAGATCATTTGCTTGATGATTTGAAGAATGCATTGAGTATTAGAAGGAAAGAAGTTGTTGAAGAAAATGAAAAAATTAAGGAATTTTCCTTGGAGAAGATTGGTTCTTCTCTTTCTAATGAAGATAGAGCTAAATTGGCTCAACTCTATAGTAGAGATTTTAGAACAAAATAGAGAGTCAACACTCTAATGATTAGGGACAAGGAAGAAATAGAAAGATTGAAGAATGAAATAGTATAGAAGGTTGTAGATTTGGTAAAGGAATTGAGAATGTTTCCTAATGAAGAAATAAAAATGCAGAATGACACCTCTATCCGGGAAGTCAATGAACCTAATATTGAACATCATGATCACGAGTTTATAGAGGAGAATATTTAAGTAGATGTGATGGATGAATATGTTCCTCCATATGTGGAGAATATGGTTGCAGAGAAATAGGAGAAAGAGAAACATGCCATCTCAGAGAAGGATGAATCACAAGTAGAACAAAATCTACTCTCTCTAGATATGAAGAAGGATGAAGAGGAAAAATAAGAAGAAGCCCCCCAAAAATTAGAGGCACAAAATATTGAAGACTTGCCTCCTCTAGATAATGAAAACTCTATTGAGAAAGAGTAGAATGAAAATTGCTTCGGCAATGCAAAGCAAGAGAAGGAGAAAGAGAAAAATTTTGAACACCCAAAATACTAAGAGGGGGGGGGTGAATTAGTATTTTATGAAACCATTTAATTTCTAACCACTCAATAATTAAAACATATCTAGTTGCAACTATAAAAAATAACATGAAAGTAAGCGTAACACCACATAACAAATGAACACCAATATTTTTATGTGGAAAACCCAAAATGGGAAAAACCATGGTGAGGATTAGCTCATAATATGTTATAACTAGTTATAAGATATTACAGGGCACACTGCGAGGACTCACTTTCCTTGAAAGGCTCACAACCTAAACTACATACAAAAGAAGAGTGGATCACTACCAAAATGATGAACTAGTGAAATAAACCTTCTATGTGTTGAGTTTAGTTCCAATTAGGCTCTGGAATACAAAACCTTGCATCAGTTTACAGGTTCACAACATCTACCTCAATTGAACACAAATTTGTTCAATAGTCAAACATCATTGCTTGTTACTTTTCACACACATGCACACATATTCATCTATATATCTCTCTTTTGATACAAAAGGATGTTTCATAAATATACACCATTAAAATTCATACATCAATTAGGTTAGCCTAATTAGATGTACACATACTTAATTTAAAATGTAGCTTGTCAGCTCAACTTGGAACACCTTTTCATCATAGGAACCAAGCTCTAATACCAATTTTTGAACACCTAAAATACTAAGAAGGGGGGTAAATTAGTATTTTACCAAACCATCTAATTGCTAACCATTTAATAATTAAAACATATCTAGATGCAACCATAAAAAAGAACATGAAAGGAAGTATAACACCACATAACAAATGAACACCAAGATTTTTACGTGGAAAACCAAAAATGAGAAAAGCCATGGTGAGGATTAGCTCACAATATGCTATAACTTAGTATAAGATATTACAGGGCACAGTGCCAGGACTAACTATCCTTGAGAGGCTCACAACCTAAAGTAAATACAAAAAGGAGTTTGGATCACTGTCAAAATGATGAACTAATGAAATACCCCTTTTGTGTGCCAAGTTTAGTTCCAATTAGGCTCTTGAATACAAAACCCTGCACCAGTTTGTATGCTCATAGCATCTACCTCAACTAAACACAACTTCACTCAATATTTGCACATCACTACATCTTTTCACATACACACATATATATTCATCTATATATCTCTCTTTCAATACAAAAGAACGTTTCATATATATACACCATTACAGCTTCATACATCAATTAGGTCGGCCTAATTAGATGTACACATAGTTAATTTAAAATGTAGCTTGTTGGCTCAACCTAGAATACCTTTTCATCAAAACAAAATGTGCAAAGCATAAACTAGGTTGGCCAAGACCTAATAAGAAACAAATCACACACAACATATCTATGTTAGCCAGAAGAAAACTCATACCATTTGCACAATTACTGAGAAGAATACTGTAAGCCAAACTCTATCATTCATGACTCTCATCCCTTTCAATAAAAAATTCTGAAAACTTATCCAGAGATGCAACTAATAGTTGTGATCATTCTATTAAAATCTCATCAAGCAATCTTCTATAGGGAGTATTTCTAGATAAAATTATCAAATCAAAGTAAAAGAAAGATAGTTTTTTCCAGATTGACAAAACTATTACCAACCAATGTTGGAATCAATGACAACACAATAGAGGGATACTTCATTATTCCAAAAAAAAGGAAGAAGTAAGTACTCAAACAGTTCGTGAATCCTTTGGAGCACCTAGGGTTTCTTTAAAAAGTGTACTGGATATGTAGCTTTAGTTCCAATTGGCAGTGTCAACATATTTACTATAAATTCTGATGGATCAAGGACAAGTCGACATTGAAAAAATATCTCCCTTGCATAAATTATAACTTGGTGATGCATTTCATTCCTCCACGAGAAAACTATACTGCAATCTCACTAGAAGAGTGATGGCATGATTGATGAAGTGGTAAAAGTGTTGCAAGATATATTTCTTGGTGCAAATGTTAACAATTCTTTATCTGGTGTATAACAACTAAGGATACTACTTGATTCCTTTAAGGAATATTCTACCATTTGAGAGGAAGTATTAGAAAAGGAAATGACTACAAAGTTTGATGAAAAAAGTTTGGTAGATGCCTTTAAAAATGTGTTGTTTCACATGGTAAGTTATAGATCAACTTAAAACATATTAAGAATTGTGTGGAGGAAGAAAAAGTTTTGATTCAATTTTTGTTAAAATTTCCTAATTATACAAAAATCATAAAATACCAAATGGAATCAATTGAGTCACAAATTTCTTAGGCTTCCAGTGTTTATGATTTGGTTAGTGATGTGGAAAATGTAACAAGGGTTGCTACTAAAAATTTACATGATTAGTTCTTCCAAATGCAAGAATAGAAAGAGAAAATCATTGTGTAGTATAGTCAACTTAGAGACTTCATAAGTGCAAGTCTTGTATCTCTAACTAGAATCTTGGTTGATGTAGAGAATATGTTATATAGGAATCAGGAACCTAATTCTCTGGATGAAGGTGAAGAGCTCCATTTAAAGCTTGAGAGTGGGTGCAGTGTACTTTCCTTCACAAAGAAGGAGTAGGAGAAAAAAAATAAGGATTGGGAGGCACACCTTGTGAAATTAAGGGTGTCTAACTAGGATAGTTTACCCCCTCCTCAAGTTAAGTTGTACATTTTTTTCTGTAGAGATAGCTTTCTTGATTGCAATGTACATATGCAAAATTATTAGAGAGTGTTGTAGTCCAATTTTAGTCATTTTTGTTGGATAACTTTGTTAGGGGGAGTCTTTCTAATGTAAATTATTGAAGAAGTATTGAGTATAGGAGTGAAGCAGTAAGGGGGAGTCATTCTCATGTATATACATGTATATCTATAAAGGGGAAGAATAGTTAGAGTAGTTTGATAAGTTTGACATTGAGAGCCCTTTTCCCTTGATGTCTAAGGGGGAGAAGTTTAAGTAGTATAAATATTTTTGAGAGTGTGTTTCCATCAGTGACAAAGGAGGAGATTGTTGGAAATTTGACTTCTTGGGGAAGATTGTTGGAAGGTTATTTGTTATTGAGAAGATTGTTGGATTGGAAACATGAGCATGATATTATGGAGAGATTGCTAAATATTGATGAGAATATGGTCTTGTCATTGATGACAACCCATTACTGATGGAAATCCATGGTAGAGATGTAGAAGTGTTGGTTTGGAGAAGTCTAGATGGTTGGATACTTTCCTAAGTACCAGATTGTAGTTTCATGGTTGAGAGAACCAAATTTTTGGTCTGCATGGCTCCACCATGAAGAATTTGGTTATGCAATTTTGAGGTAATGTTGATGTATGTTGGAAGACTTTAAATATAAAGTTTCATCAATTAATTTCTTCCGCAGTCAAAGATAGTGGTGATAGAGTATCGGTATGGAAATGATAGAGTTACAATGACAGTGTGTATGTTGGAATGCTCCACATTCCACCACAAATGAATATTTTGGTATGTGGATTTGTAGAAGTGTTTGAGGATATCAATAGTGTGTACATTCAAAGTGGCAAGTGTTTTGGTAGTCCATGTGTTGAGTTGTGAGTGAATGGTTGGTTCATTCAACTTTATTTTGCCACTTTTTCTATGTGATGCTAACCTAATGTTTTGAGGTTGTGCAGAGTGGGGTTATGCAATAGGAAAAATTGTGGGAGTAATTATAGGTCATGTCGATATATCTTAATGTGTTATATGCTTTGGTTATTTTTGCAAGGCATGTGTGTTGGTATTTTGGGCTAACAAGTTACAAGGATGCATGGTACATCTATTAGGCCAACCTAATTATTGTTTTGATTAGATGCAATATATATAAAAGGTTAATTCCTTATGTTTAGTGGCACTATTTTTAGCTTGTGCCACCCCACTTGTTATGCCCATCACTTATAGCTGATCCAAGAGATAATTATAGTGCATCATGCTCATGACCTTATGTATGTTTTAAAATCCTTTCCAGAAGATCCATTTTCAAATTTGATGTAGAGCAAAGAGGAAGAAAACAACTTAACTCAAACATGCTTTGTTTGTTTTCTCATCATAAGATCACAACTCAAATGTTTACTTTTCCCAAATATCTATAGAACCTTCAAAATTATCTTACCATCTTTAATTTGACAAATTCAAGCCAAATATGTTGCCTCACAACTATCTTTTATTAGATTTATCAATTCTTGCATCCAAGATTCAAACCCTAGCACCATGGCTAAATCGGGTGTAAGTTTCAAACCAAATTGAATCTCCAAAACCTAAATACATTTTTGAGTACCAATTTTTCTATTAAAAACATATCTCATTTTTAGGTATACTTGTTTTGGAACACAGGCTTGCTGTGTGGACTTCTTTGCTACAAATTAGGTCGAAATAACCAGATATGCATGCAAACAGTCACTTATAACTTTCACAAATCAACACATTAATTCAATTGCTCTGGTGAGACTTTAGAGGATATAATTACCAATATTTATCAAATTTTTAGCAAAATCCAATGGTTGAATTGTGAGAAACACGAATTTTATTGAAAACTGTTACCCTAGATCAGAATTTAGACTGTATTTACAAAACATTGCATAACTTCTTTAAAAATGAACCAATCTGCATGAAACAAATTGGAAATGGAAGGTGATTGTTCCCTCTAACACTTAAAAACATTTATTCCATCATTTGAGGCTGTACAAATCTGTACAAAGTCTGGAAGCTGTGAATTTTCTGAAGAGAATTACAGAAAACTGTGCTTTCCATTATTCCATTTCAAATTTTCAATCACCCACAACCTTATGAATGTACAAAGAGCCTTTTTAAAGACATAACAACATGAATAATCAATTTCCAACTGATTTCGATCTTCCCACTAATGTTTAGTCTCCCTAATAACCTTTTTAACTCCCTAATTGATACTTTATGCATCTCTTACATTATTGTGCAATTTTGACATTATTTGTTAACAATTTTGCATTTTTCACATTGATAGGACTTTAATACATCATAAATTACTTTAATGACCCTTATTACAAGGTGAAACATAAAATTGAACTAATTTTTCAAACTTTCCACTAGGAAATAAAATTGCGTCAAGGTGCTCCTGCACCATACTCCCAACCAAGAAAAAGATCCAAGTCCACTTGGATTGATATTGCTAACAACCTTCATGTTTGGTATGCCCTACCTCAAATTGACCTTTCTCTTAATCACCTTCATCTTCACCTTTGGTTTAAACTTGTCCATGAAAATTAGTGATCTACCATGCTTCCCCTTTGAAATCATATGCCTTACTCCTTCATACATCTCAAAACTATGCTTTTCCATTTGTCCTTCAACCTGCAAACAATACTTTGTCCAAAGAATTAGTAACAAAATTAAATGATATAAGGTGACAATCATGATACCTCCATCATGCTGCAACTCCTTGCAAACCTCTATGAACAATTCATCCATGATCATTCCCTTAACCAACTCAATGTCCTCAACCTATAGAATCAGGTATATGCTCTTGATCTTCTCTTCATCTTCATGACTTGGATTATCTGCAACTTCTTCTTCAATGAAGTATTCCCTTGCATCTTCAAAGGATTCTTGTTCTTTCATTCTGATTTCCCTTCTAATGTTTTTTATTATCTTGTGAATAGGCCATGAAACTTTCTTATGTATTTTCAAGTGCCAACTCATTAACTGCTTCATCTATTGTTCCATCTTCTTTATGAATTCAAGAACTCTCTATCCATCCTTTTCATCTCTTGTTTAATCTCAACAATCTCTTTATCAAACTTGGTTTGTCTCTTCTTCTTTTTTCTCTCTTCCTCTTCTTGCAAATGCCTTCTCAAGTTCTCCATCCTCTCAAGCAAGATTCATCTTTGCTTCACAACTTAGTTTCCTGCAAACAACCAACAAACCACAACCAACTTATCAGCCCATACCTTTCCCGGGCTCTAATACCAATCTGATGTAGAGCAAAGAGGAAGAAAACAACTTAACTCAAACATGCTTTGTTTGTTTTCTCATCACAAGATCACAACTCAAATATTTACTTTTCCCAAATATCTATAGAACCTTCAAAATTCTTTTACCATCTTTAATTTGATAAATTCAAGCCAAATATGTTGCCTCACAACTATCTTTTATCAGATTTATCAATTCTTGCATCCAAGATTCAAACCCTAGCACCATGGCTAAATCGGGTGTAACTTTCAAACCAAATTGAATCTCCAAAATCTAAATACATTTTTGAGTACCCATTTTTTCCATTAAAAACATACTCATTTTTAGGTATACTTGTTTTGGAACACATGCTTGCTATCTAGACTTCTTTGCTACAAATTAGGTCGAAATAACTAGATATGCATGCAAATAGTCACTTATAACTTTCACAAATCAACACATTAATTTAATCACCCTGGTGAGACTTTAGAGGATATCATTACAAATATTTTATCAAGTTTGTAGCAAAATCAAATATTTGAATTGTGACAAACACAAATTTTACTGAAAACTATTACCCTAGATCAAAATTTAGACTGTATTTACAAAAAAATTGCATTTCTTTAAAAATAAACCAATCTGCATGAAATGAATTGGAAATGGAAGGTGATTGTTCCCTCTAACGCTTAAAAACATTTATTCCATCATTTGAGGTTGTACAAATCCATACAAAGTCTGGAAGCTGTGAATTTTCTGAAGAAAATTACATAAAACTATGCTTTCCATTATTCCATTTCAAATTTTCAATCACCCACAACCTTATGAACGTACAAAGAGCCTTTTTAAAGACATAACAACATGAATAATCAGTTTCCAACTTATTTCCAACTTCCCACTAATTTTTAGTCTCCCTAATAACCTTTTTAACTCCCTAATTGTTGCTTTATGCAACTCTTACATTGTTGTGCAATTTTGACATTGTTTGTTGACAATTTTGCATTTTTCACATTAATAGGACTTTAATACATCATAAATTACTTTAATGACCCTTATTACAAGGTGAAACATAAAATTGAACTAATTTTTCAAACTTTCCACTAGGAAATAAAATTGTGTCAAGGTGCTCCTGCACCAAAATCCTAAATGTGGATAGGTGTTGTGGTTTTGATATTTTGGGTTGTCACTTGCCTACTTCCTTGCTTCCTTCCTTTATCACTCATTCTTCTTCTCCCTTTCTTCCCATTTATTTTCCTAACTTTTTTGGTTTTTCCCATCAAGATTAACCCTTTCCCTCTACCCCCTATGCTTCATCCTAAAAATTAATTAAGTTTTGGTTCTTTAGAGTTCAAGCTTTGGAATTTACTCTTACCTCTTACCTTTGTTAAGGTAGAAGGTAGTCATTCTCACTGACCCTTGATATGTTCTTTGGAAAACTGACTAAGTGTTTTCTTTTCAGAGTTCAGGGATAAGTCATCTCCTTTACCTCTTACCTTTGTTAAGGTAAGAGGTAAGACCTTTCTCTGACCCCCAATCCCCTGATGCATCCTTCGAAAGGTGATTTTTGGCCTTTCGAGCATCACAAATTGGTCATCTCCTTTACTGTTTACCACTTCATGAGAAGCAATAAGGCATAAGGAATCCTCCCGATGCCTAACTCCCAAAACTCTCTTTCTTCCTCTTACCTTATTCTTGCAATTATTCTTCCTTCTCAAGGCCTTAGGTTCCCATCCCAAGGTATTTCTTGTGAAAAATTCATCTAAGCCATTTTTTTAACTTTCAAGCTTCATGATCCTATTTTACCTCTTACTGCTTAGTGATAAGCAGTAAACAATAAGCCTGACCCTCGATCTCTAATGAGATTTTGGACTTTGTTGTTCGTCCTTTCCTCCTATGCTTTCCCTTAGCCTATCAGTAAATGGTAAGCCTCATGCTTGATGCCAGAAGCCAATGCTAATGTTATTGCTGACACCCAATGTATGAAGTGTATGAGGTATGATGAAATGTTGAAGCTCAATATCCAATGGTAGTGTTGTCTTCAAGCCTATGAACCATTTAGTTCACATGAAGCAATTTATTTTGGGTTTGATGTCCAGATCATCCTTGTATTTGGTGTATTTTCACATGGCACCATTAATGCTGCAACAACTCTCTTGGCAATCAGATTTGATTTTTGGGATGGGCGAGAATGTTCTCTAATGCTATTTTGACCTACCTCCATTAAGATGGAGTGGTGCTCATGCCTCCCTCTATGCTACTTGCCTCATTTATGTATGTGATCCATTCTTTGACATGATTTTCAATAGATTTGGTGAGGGTTTTCTTCATAGTTTGTGTGCTTTGTGGTGTGGTTTCTTGGCATTGGTGTCTACAGTATTGATAGTGGATATCTTCTCATATATGACCAAATTTTTCTCTTTATTCTAATATTTTGTAACCATGGGAAAACCCTAGTGGTTTTAGAGTTTGTGGCTAGTTGTTTCTTGAGTTATGTCTCAACTATAAAGGGAAGTTTTGTTGTTTTTGTTAGGGTTCAGAGTTCAGTTCTCTCTTGGAGAGTTCTATGTATTGGTAAGGTGAATGCTATGTACAAAATATGTATTGTTGAAAGGTGAAGATATATGTTTATTAGTCATTACTTGACATTACCTTTGTATCTTGTAACTATGGCATATATGAATATACACTAGTATGCAACTGTCTCTAGCTCTAAAATGTAATCTTTTGAATCTTAATATCGAGGTTATTCTAGGTTCTTTAAACACATTTTTTGTTTGAACTATTTATCTATTTGCTTGTCATTCAAGGAGTGATGACAATGTTTGCATGAAGATAGTGAAGATATTATGCTTTTAGATAGATTTGTAAGTAGAGTTGTGTAGCAAGCTTGTGTAGGTTAGATTATCACAATGTGATAGCCTATTTAGAAGACCCCCAAGATATGTTTGGTCTTGTCATCATTGAATGCTTAACATATGATTCTATAGCCCAAGGAAGGCATTAGTCTTGCATGGTTTTCCTCCCCCATCCTTAGAATCAAACTTTATATTCAAAAAAACCATTTCCCTACTTTCTTAGTTTAGATTTTCTTTCATGTTTCATATTTCATACCTAAACTTAAATGAGGAAAAAAAGTGTAATTAGCCATACAAGCCCTAGTAATTTGTATGAAGCTTATCTAATTTACATATAGGGATACCCACCTAGGTCCTATAGAGCCTAAAGTGCAGGGGATAAAAGTGTTAAATCCATCTCTTGTTCATTAGCCCCTAATCTTGAAGTCCTTGAGAATAAGATTTGTATGTTGTTTAGATGGTTTTCAAGTTTCAATGAGAAAAAACACCAACAATGTGGATGGATGAGATGTAAGATAATTAAGAGTGTGTGTGAGATCTAGTGCAAAGAAGTGTAAGTTGTGACTGAGGTGAAGTGTATCAAATGAATTTTCTAAGCTTCAACAAAACTGTATCTTCATCATAATTCAAATGCATTAGTAGTAGTTCACATTTGGAAGTGAGCCACCCCTTTTTCTATCTCTTTCTATTCTAGGAAATGAGCCTTTTGGCAGTGAGCCACTAGCGGTGACCCTTTCTCGTGAGTCCACCATTTTGTATCAAACTTTGTAATTAGTTGTAATATATATTGTGAGATAATCCTCATCGTGGTTTTTCCTTTTTTTGGTTTTCTATGTAAACTAGTGTTGTGTTCTTTGATGTGATGCATGCTTTCTATATTCCTTTCCATTATTGCAAGTTTAATGTGATGCATTGAATGGATGTTTAAATTTGATAAAGTTAATGATTTTCAATGAATATTCATTCACCCCCTATCAATATTCTAGGTGTTTAACAAATAATGCATCTACAACATGCCAAAAATACAAGTCCAATTAAGCTATGAAAATTGACTTAATACACTTCATACTTCACCGCTACACCTTTCACATTTCACACTACATCAGATCTCACACACATAAAATACACTTACATATAAATCTCATCTCATCTATTCTCATACATTGCACAATGAATTAACCTTTCAAATATATTGCAACCTACCAAAACATCAATTAGGTTAGCCTAATTAATTGAACCATGTACCACAGAACCTGTCAACTTAAAAATTTAACACACATGCCTTGTAGAATAATCCAAAATGTGTAAACCTCCAAAATAGGTTGGAATGACCTATAATCACTCCCATAAATCTTCTCCTGACATACTTCAACTCTGTACAACCTGAAAATCCTTAGGTTGGCACCATATAGCAAAAATGGCCAAGCAATAACTAAATGAACCAAATTTTCATTCACAAATTGACACATGGACCATCGAAACAATTGCCACTTGGATAACACATACTTTTGACACCTATAAATAGTTCCTTGAAATTGCATAAAATATTATTCATTCGTAGTGTAATGAAGATCACTTCAATATGCACTCTGTACTAGTAACAATGCCATTACAGATCCAATACTCTGTCAACATTATCTTCAATTGGGGAAGACATACAACCTTGCATCTTTGGATTTAGACACCTCCACCTTGCACCAATATTACCTCAAAACCTCTTGAAAATATTTTACATAATAGAGAAATGTGAACCTCAAAACTAGTTCACTATATCATTGAGTTGTACACCGTGACATAGGCAAAATCTCCAAAACACTTGGTCTTTACCAGACTAATAATTTTGTATTTCTACCATGGGTTTCCATAAATGACAATGCCATACACTATAATTCTCATCAATATCTATCTATACATCATTAGGCTGATGTTTTCAAAAAAATCCCTTAACAAATCAAGTCTCTAACAATCTCCCCCTTTTTCATTGATAGCAACACACTCTAATTCTCCAAATCTGCTCAAACTACTCCAAAACTACTCCCCCCCTTTAACATCAAGGGAAAAGGGCTCAATATAAATACATATATACTCCCCTTGATATATATATATATATACATGAGAGTAACTCCCCCTTACTACTTCTCTGCTATACACAAAAAACTTCTCCATTAATCTTTCCCTTAGGAAATATTTACATCAAAGTGGCTCCCCCTAACAATATTATCCATAAAAAAATGACAAAAATGTACTACAATATCATCAACTACTTCCAAATATATACACTAAAATCGGAAATCTATATAAATAGAATAGAAATATACACCTTCAACTATCATAGGGTAAAATACCTTTGTTGGACACCTTCAATTTGGCAAGGAGTTCCTCTGAGTTCTTCTTTCCTATCTCCCAATGTTAAGGTTATAAGTTTTGGAGTTTCCAAATCTCTAAGCTATGTTAGAGCACAATGATTTACTAAGAGGGGGGTGAATAAGTAGATATAAAAACTTTTAGACTAGAAAACCTACTTGCAAATTCAACCTTACAGCCTAGATGTGTAGATTAAAACATAAAATAATTTGAAAATCTCATGCCCATGAAACAAAAACTCATAACACTAGATATACATGGAAAGCCCAAGATGGGAAAAACCACGGTGAAAAAAGCTACTTGAGTATACTACTCAAATCCAATTTCACAAGAGAAACACTATTACAATTTTAGGGTTGTAACCCAAGGAAGCTACAACTTCAAGGATGCTACTACACCCTATTTTAGGAGCTACAACTCCAAGGAGACTACAATCACCTAGTCTGAGCTAAAACTCAGTTTAATTAGTCTACAACCTCAATAAGATTACAATTTAATATGTGCATACAATTTAGTTCTACTCAACCTGAAAATGCACCATTACATATAATGCATTGTTGCACACCCTGCAACTTACACTACTGCTACTAAAGCTACACTCTCAGCAACACACCCGTGCTCTGCACTCTCTTGTCTACTACATTCTCAATTGTACATCACTCTGTTAAGCACTTTGTGCACTGGAAAAATGTTCACACTTCTCCTCACTTCAAGATTCAATAAATCACACACACATCTACAACACCCTTAGAAAATTTCCCAAATAATCCTTTCTCATTGACTTGCAATCAATGCCTCAAGATTCTAACTCATGATAAGATCATCTCAAATCTTCTGTTAGGGTTTTCTTCGCTTGCACACATCACCAAAAAGCTACCTATTCATCGAGATACATGCCATCATTCCATTAACCATTAAGGAATCTGATAGGGTTTATTAGATATCACCATCCATCTACATCAAGCCACACAACATTTAATTCTGATACACAAATTTTTTCCTTTATTCTCTTTTTCAAACCCTAAAATATAATTATGCATTCAATGCATCCTTCTATTCATTCGGTCTGATCTTGATTCTTGTCTCTATGATCATCTAAACCACCACCCTATGTATAAAATATCATTACAATTTTTGTTTAAACACATGGAGCATTTAATTCTCATTTCCATGTCAGTTACCAATCGAAACCCTTGTTCACACAAAGTTATCCATTTTAGATTTCTTTCTTTAAAATATGGTTGTTGATCTACTTACTTCGTGCCATGATCCTGTGCTTTCCAATCATTGTCATAACTTTAAAACACAACCATCCATTAAGCAGTTGTTTAAATCTCCATCAGTTATCACATAACCATTGTGATCACATAGTGCATTGCAATAACCTTAAATCATGACTATCGGATCAACCTTCTTCAAATCCTTCAATCTTGACCGATGGATCTTTTTCCTTTTGATCTCCACCATTGATCACATTCATATACCGTTTTCCATATGTGTGGTCCACCAAGACATGTGTCCAAAATCTGCTCATCCTATAAGCTTGAAAACAATCCCACAAAAACCTTGCGAGGGTTGTAGGTTGTTGTCATTTGTCATCCACATCGCCACCACACAACTCACAACAATGATGTGAGTTGGTCTGTCAAGCAATCACTCTTGGCCACCTGCCAGCCTACGTTATCATCCACTATCATTTCCTTCGCTTCTTCCTATCAGGTACCAACATCTTCATCAATGGTCAATATCCATTCACCATGGATTAATCTCCACCAGTCTCCACTGACCCCATGGGACTTAGCCAAAATCCACCAAAAGCCTAGCAGAACTGACAGGCACTGTCGGATCTTCTTCAACACAATCATTGATCATACACCATTACTAGCATCCTCGATGCAATAATTTATTTACACTTATCATTGTGACATCACATTCTGCTAACTACGTCTTTTGCCTTTGTAGGTCCCACAAGACTCTTTGAGCACCATCAATCTTCAACATTCGATCACCGTCATTCCTCACTGACCTGTGGGTCTTGATTAAGCCCCACTAAAATTGCAACATGGTATGTGGGCTAATTCCATGTATACACCTTTTGATGTCACCAAATGTCACTGTGCACTAACTTCATTGACTTCTCCTTTCTTTGTTGAGCGATAAGTTAGACATGTTCCTGAAAAACATTGCCAACCTTAAAGTGATCAAACTAGACAAAACACTGCCAATGCTATAGGGCAATGAGTTAGCGAAACATAGAAAAACACTACATGAGTTAGACCATGTGCCAAAAACACCACCAGAGCTATACTTAGTCAAAAGTCTTCAAGTGAGAAGTTAGAGAAACTTAGAGAAACACTGCCCAAGATATGAATTAGTTGAATTTTTCTTTTCTTCTGGCGCTCAATGGACTATCAAGGGGACCAAAGAAACTGTCACATTGAAGCACAAATTTCTCATAGATGAGACATGTAGACACCACCAACCTAGGCATTGGGACCGGTCACATCACATAATGAATGACATAAGTTGTTACTTATGTGACCTACTACCTGCAATACCAAGTCACCAATAAAAATAGAAAATATTTGAATGTTGTGACTGTAAAATATTGCACACTTAGGGTTTAACTGATAAACCCTAGACTGAGAGCATGAACAAATGAAAGCTAGCATCTCCATTGACATCAATACTTGCAAAATACCTTTTTGAAAAGATCTCGAGAAACCTAGATCAAATTTGGCATTTGTTTTCACTTCCAATTATCTACAATACTCCCTTGTCATCAGTGACACATATTAATCCTTTTTCACATAAATGACAACATTTACCAACAATCTTCCCCTTTGTCATTGATGGTAACACTTTAACTACTCATCTAGGTACCACTGAAGCTCTGCACCAATTGATAACTCACACTATAACACAACTTAGTAGCTCCCCCTAAGATACACATCTCTTCTCTTCATGCTCCCATACACAACTTTCTCTCCTTTTGAAATCAATGGAAAAGGGTTTACTCCTTCTAAGAGAGTTCTCCCCCTATGACCAATAGTTCAAAGAGAAAGAAAATCATTGAGATCCTAAAATTTGCAACCATCAAGGCATTAGAAATGTTTATCAAGCTTACCAGACTTGATCACATGATCCTAAACACTAGGGTTGATTAAATGGTCATTGAAGCTCCCCCTAGAGGTATGCCCTATTACTAATGTTTAGTGATATGATGTGGAAGAAAATACTCTCAACTTCTACGTCAAGTATTCAAAATGTTTTGTAGGAAGAGGCTTTGTAAATATACAACCACTTGTTCCTTGGTAGGAACATACAACATGCTAACTTCCTTATTTGTAACCTTTTCTCTAATGAAGTGATACTTGATTGATATATGCTTGGTTCTGGAGTGCATCACTGGATTCTTTGAGATATTAATGGCACTTGAATTGTCACAAAGAATTGAGATAGGCTAATTTTACTCTACCTTGATGTCCTTTAATGTTTGCTTCATCCATAGGACTTGAGTGCAACACACAACTATTGCAACATATTCTACTTCTGTAGTAGAAAGGGTGATAGATTCTTTCTTTTTACTCATCCAAGAAACTAGTATGTTTCCCAAAAAGAAGGTTCCTCCACTACCACTCTTTCTGTCATCAATACTTCCTACTCAATTAGCATCTGTGTATGCTATTAAAGTGAAATATTTTCCTTTGGGATACCATAAACCATAGTCAATAGTACTTTTGATGTATCTAAATATTCTTTTTATTGAATTGAAATGTGATTCTTTTGGTGCCTCTTGAAACCTAGCTACCATACAAATTGCTTGCATTATATCTAGCCTAGATGTAGTTAAATATAGTAAACTCCCAATCATTGATCTATACAAAGTTTGATTTGAATCAGGTGACTCATATAACTTACTTAGGTTGCAACGAGTAGTCATGGGAGTGCTGACTGGTCTACAATCCTCCATGCCAAACCTTTTAAAGCATTTCTTTAGCATACTTGGTTTGTGATATAAATATACCTTTATCAATTTGTGTAATTTGCAAACCAAGTAAAAAATTGATTTCTCCTAGCATGGACATTTCAAACTCATCTTGCATGTTTGTGGCAATTATTTTGCACATTTTATCACTACTACCTCTAAATATAATAGCTACATATACTACAACAATGATCATAAACTTACCTTTAGATTTGAATTACACATTATTGTCAGCACAAACTTTCTTAAATCCTTGTGGTAGATATTGATCCAACCTTGAATACCATGCTCTTGGGGCTTTCTTTAAACCATATAGTTCTTTTCTCAATCTGCAAATATAATCATCATTCTCTGACATCTAAAAACCTTCTGGTTGTTCAATATATACTTCCTCTTCTAGGTTTCCATTCAGGAATGCAAATTTGACATCCATTTGATATACCTTAAATCCTTTGTATACTAAGAATGCAAGAAACATTCTTATTTATTCCAACCTTGCAACAAGGGAAATGTTTCTTCAAAATCAATCCCTTCTACTTGTGTATATCCTTTGCACATTAATCTTGCTTTGTTTCTGACCACAACTCCATCTTCATTTAGCTTATTTCTAAACACCCATTTAGTTCCAATTACATTATTTCTAGATGGTGTAGGGACCAATTCCCATGCTTTGTTCTTTTCAATTTGATTGAGTTCCTCTTCCATTTCTTTTATCCATCTTTCATCTTTACTGGATTCATCAAAGCTTTTTGGTTCAATCTGAGATAAGAGGGAAAAGTTCACTTGTTCCTTGTTCTTTGCAAGTCTTCTTCTAGTCCACACACCTTCATTCTTATCACCAATTATTTGATCTGTAGGATGATATTTTTGCACATATTTTGTAGGTGCTCATTCAACCACTTCTTCATTCTCTTGTTGTTGTTCTTTTGCTATACCTATATCATCCTTGTCTGACTCAATTTCAATATTGTTTCTGCTAGGCTTACCTTGATTTGCACTTTCATCAACCCTAACATGTACACTCTCTACAATTCTATGCAATCTCTTATTATAACACTTATTAGCTTTGCTTTAGCTGGAATACCCCAAAAATATCCCTTCATCACATCTTGACTCAAAACTTCCTAAATCTTCATCTTCTCTTTTAATATATCATTTACTACCAAATACTTTGAAATTCTTGACTAATGTAGGCCTACCAAGCCACAATTCATATGGAATTCTACCACTGTTAAATCTTATAAGTTCTTTGTTCTGAATGTATACAACAATTTGCATTGCTTCTTTCCAAAATGTATCTTCCAATTTTTCCTCATTCAACATGGCTCTAGCCATCTCCTTCACAATCTTATTTCTTCTCTCTACCACACCATTTTTCTATGGTGTTCTTGGAGCTGAATATTGGCGTTTGATTCCATGATCTTCACAATATTCCATGAATTCACGTGACATAAATTCTCCACCTCTGTCTAACCTAAGACATTTGATTCTTCTCCCAGTCTCATTTTCTACCAGCTTCTTATAACCTTTAATGCTTCAAATTCCTTAGCCTTCTCCCTAAAAAATGTGGCATATTTCATTCTGGTATAATCATCAATCAACAGTATGAAATATCTCTCCTTGAAATTCCCTTATCCTCATTGGACCACATAAATCAGTATGAATTATCTCCAAGGGTTTTGTAGAAGAAAAATCCTTTCTAGGAAACTTGAACTTTGTTTGCTTTCCTTGTTGGCATCCTTTGTAGATTATATTTTTCAGGATTTACAATCTTAGAAATATTTTTGACTAGGCCTTTTGAGCTTATTTTTACCAAGTTTTCAAAGTTGACATGTCCTATTCTTTTAATTTATGCCATAGCCAACTCTCATCTTCTTGGTTGATTAAACATGTATGGCCTTTTAACTCACACAGATTATAGAGATTACTATCTATCCTTTCTCCTTAAGCAATTGTTTTACCAGTCTTCCTTATCTTGCTTCCTTTAGAATTAAATACTTTGTATCCATTATCACACATCTGGCTAACACTAAGAAGATTATGTCTCATACCTTCAACATAGAGCACATATTTAGTTTTTTTCCTCCCATCTATGCTCAAAATTCATTTACCATGAATCTTGACAACAATATTATCACCTAAGCTTACTGATCCACCTTTTCTCATTTCAAGTTCAATGATTTTGCTTTTATCACTAGTCATATGTATGGAGCAACCACTATCAATGACCCATAGATCTTGTTCCTTTGCATGTAATGCTATTTGGGAAATGATAGACTGGGTGGCACAATAATTCTGTTCTTTCTCCTTCCAAAACTTCTTAGGCTTCTTCTCAATTTTCTTTTCTTCTATCTCAAAAGTCTTATTTCCTTTTTCTTCTTTAACAAGTAAGGATTTCTTCTTCCTAGATTTCACATTTGGTCCTATAAATCTTTCTCTACAGTCTCTAGCTATATGACCAAAGTTGTTGCAATTATAACAAATTATATTCATATTAACCTAGGGAGTAAATGGATTCTTTCTTACAAAATTTGTATTCTTCCTTGGAATGAATCTACATTCTCTAGACCTATGACCAAATTTTTTACAAGTATAGCAATACCGATTGAAATATGATGAGTACTTGGTCATGGAGTTTCCTTTAGCTGGATGAGGACATCTTCTTTGTCTAGGCCTCCTTGGATAGTGTACTCTTGTGAATTCACCATTTTCTACTCTTTTTATGTTTTGCATCTTCTTTTGTTGATTAGGAACTGTCTAGTTGTCCTCTTTAACTTTGACTTATTTCTTTTCTTTATCAGATTTCTGTTCATCTTTAGGGGCTTTCTCTTTGTCAAATTTTTCATCACTTGGGGCTGATTTTTCTCCTGCTATAAATCTTTCATAAAGTTTTGTAGAGGAATCCATAAATGAAATATTTCCTTTTTCCAAACCTAAACTAGATTTCTCTTTATTTTTAGGCTTTTGTGTACTTATCAATTTATTCAGAATATTTGTACCACCTTTCAAATTTAGTCTATTTCTAATCTGCTCAATGGCCTTCTCCAATTCTTTTATTAAGGAAACTATTTTTTCCTCGAGCTTTGTGCACCTATCCACCTCAAATTGTAGTTTAGATTTCATAACATATTCAACTCTTTTGATCTCTTCTACCTGCAGTTTTTGATTTACCATCAACTTATTTGATTCCTCAAGTTCTTGAGTTAGCTTATCATTCTCCTTTTGAGCATTCTTTTTCAGTTTCTTGTTTTCTCTCTTAAGATCACCAAATTTATCTCTTAGTTCGTCAAGATCTTCAAGAGCATTGATTAATTCTCCTTAAATATCAACAAATTCCTCCTCTTCTCCTTCATATGAGTTTTCTATTTGTGCATCTTCCTGATCCTTAGTTTCTTTAGCCATGAATAGAAATTCTCTTCTATCTTCTCTCATTACAAGGGCATGGCCTTGATCCTCTTCTAAACAATTACTAGCATCAGACATTTCACTTTATTCATTAATGTACAAACTCTTCTTCTTCTTTCCAAACTTCTTCCTTTTTGGATAAACTATTTTCTTCTTTTTGTTATCTTCTTCTTGCTTAAAATATTCCTATTTATCATATGTAAACTTTGAAGCAAAATGACCTATTCTGCCACAATTAAAACACTTGAAGGGGAGCTTACCTTTATATTTTTTGTATCCTCTCCTTAGTCTTATTATGAAGTTTGCTTCTTCCTCATCAGTTTCCTCATAATCAAATGCAATGACAACAACTTTTTCTTTCTTATCAACTTCATCCTTTTCTTCCTTGACAACCTTAAATGTAGCTTCTTTCTTGGATGATTCAGCATTAGGAATTCTCATCTCATATGAATTAATTATGCCATGCACCTCATCAAGAGTGAGTTTATTAATTTGTCTTCCTTCTTCGATAGCAGAAATCTTGGAATTATATTTGGCTATCATAGACTTGAGAACTTTCAACACAACTTCTTCTTTCAAATCTACACCATATCCTTTACTGCCATTTACCACATCATCAAATCTCCGAAGATAGTCTAAAATATTCTCTTATTCAGTCATCTTCAAGCCTTCAAATTTTTCTCTCAGTACTTGTAACTTTTCCAACTTCACTTTGGTGTCACCTTCATAGATCTTCTTCCAATTTTTCCAAACATCATAGACATTTTTACAATGCATAACTTTTCTATGCATAGAATCAAACAAATTGTTCATAATGATAAACCAAGCTTTCTTATTGTACTCATAATTCTTCTTTCCTACAAGATTGGTAGGAATAGTAAATGAAATAGTGTATTGGGTCTTGACAAATGCCCAAAATTCAGTTCAAAGAGAAACTAAGTATCCTTCCATTAATGAGCCCCACTTAGCATAGTTTGTTCCATCAAACCTAGGTGGCTTGTTTGAACCTTCTTGAAATGCCATTGTGTTCACCTATCCATTATCTACCTGAGCTGATTAAACTTCTCCTAGGGAACCTAGGGCTTTGATACCAATTGTTAGAACACAATGATCTACTAAGAGGGGGGTGAATCAATAGATATAAAAACTTTTAGACTAGAAAACCTACTTGCAGATTCAACCTTACAACCTAGATGTGCAAATTAAAACATAAACTAATTTGACAATATCATTCACATGAAACAACAACTCATAACACTAGATATACATGGAAAACCCAAGATGGGAAAAAAGATGGTTTCAAAAGCTACTTGAGTCTACTACTCAAATCCAGCATCACAAAAGAAAACCTTGTTACAATGTTTAGGGATGAAACCCAACGAAGCTACAATTCCCTAATTTAGAAGCTAAAACTTCAAGGATGCTACTACACCCTATTTTAGGAGCTACAACTCCAAGGAGACTACAATCACTTAGTTTGATCTAAAACTTAGTTCAATGAGGCTACAACCTCAAAAAGATTACAAGTTCATATGTGCATACAATTTAGTTCTACTCAACCTGAAAATGCACCATTACATACAATGAATTGTTGCACACCTTGCAACATACACTACTGCTACTAAAGTTGCACTCTCAACAACACACTCCTGCTCT
This sequence comes from Sequoia sempervirens, assembly GCA_007258455.2. Lineage (NCBI taxonomy): Eukaryota > Viridiplantae > Streptophyta > Pinopsida > Cupressales > Cupressaceae > Sequoia > Sequoia sempervirens. Next base: position 905,979,753 of record VDFB02281492.1, read on the forward strand.
GCACTCTCTTGTCTACTGCATTCTCAACTATACATCACTTTGTTAAGCACTTTGTGCACTACCAAATTCTTCACACTTCTCCTCACTTCAGTATTCAACACATCACACACACAACTACAACAACCCTTAGACAATTGAACCCAAATTATATTTTCTCATCGACTTGCATTCAATGCCTCAAGATTCTCACACATGATTAGATCATCTCAAATCTTCTGTTAGGGTTTTCTTCACTTGCACACTTCACTAGCAAGCTACCTATTCATCAAGCTACACACCATAATTTCATTGACTATTAAGGAATCTGATAAGGTTTATTAGATATCACCATCCCTTTGCATCGAGCCATACAACATTTAATTCTAATATAAATAAATTTTCCTTGATTCTCTTTGTCAAAGCTTAAAATCTGATTATGCATTCAATGCATCCTTCTGTTCATTCGGTCTGATCTTGATTCTTGTCTCTGAAATCATCTAAACCACTTCCCTATGCATCAAATCTCATTACAATTGTTGTTGAAATATATAGAGCATTTAATTCTCATTTCCATGTTGGTTACTAGTCGAAACCCTTGTTCAAATGGAGTTAGCTATTTCAGATTTCTTTCTTTAAAATCTAACTATCCATCTGCTGAATTTGTGCCACAATCTTATGCTTTCCATTTAGTTTCACAACTTTAAAACAAAATAATCCAATAAATGGTTGTTTAAATATTCATCATTGATCACATAACCATCGCGATCACATAGTGCATCATAATAACCTTAAATCGTGACCGTTGGGTCAACCTTATTCAAATCCTTTAATGTTGATTGATGGATCTTCTACCTTTTGATCTCCACCATTTTTCACATTCATATACCATTCACCATATGTGGGGTCCACCAAGACAAGCATCAAAAATTTTTTTCACACCGCAAGCTTGAAAATGGACCCACACAAACCTTGCGGGGTTCGCGGGTTGTTGCCATTTGTCATCAACATCACTGCCACACAACTCACAACAATGATTGGTTGGTATGTCGAGCAATCTCTCTTCACCACCTGTTGGCCTATGTCATCATCCACTATCATCAGCTTCGCTTCTTCCTGTTAGGTCCCACCATCTTTATCAATGGTCAATATCCATCTACCGTGGATTAATCTCTATTGCTCTTTACTGACCCCATAGGACTTAGCCAAGATCCACCAAAAACTCAATGGAATTAAAGGGCATTGTCAGATCTTCTTCAATGGAATTGTTGTTCATACACCATTACCAAAATCCTTGATGCAATCCTTTATTACCTCCTATCACTATGACATCACATTCCACTAACTACCTCTACTACCTCTATAGGTCCCACTAGACTCTGTGAGCAACATTGATCTTCAACATTCTATCACTATCATTCCTCACTAACCCCACAGGTCTTGATTAGCCCCCACTAAAATCTTAGTGGGGTATGTGGGCTAATGCCATGTATACACTTTCTGATGTCACCAAGTGTCATTTTCCACTAACTCCATTGAATTCACCTTTCTTTGCTGAGCGGTAAGTTAGACATGTTCCTAAAAACACCACTATCCTTAAAGTGCAATCTTCATAAGTTCATCAAACTAGACAAAACACTTCTAGTGCTATAGGGTGGGAGTTAGTGAAACATAGAAAAACAGTGCTAGATCTATACTTAGTCAAAAGCCTTGAAGTGGTAAGTTAGAGAATCTTAGAAAATGCCACCCAAGATATGAATTAGCCAAATTTTCTTTTCTTCTTGCACTCAATGGATTGTCAAGGGGACTTAAGAAATTATCCCACTGAAGAAAAAATGTCTCACCAATGAGACATGTAGACACCGCCAACCTAGGTAATGGGGCTGGTCACATCACGAAATGAATGACATAAGTTATTACTGATGTGACTTACTACCTGCAATACCAAGTCACCAATGAAAATAGAAAATAATTGAATGTTGTGACTGTAAAATCCTGCACACTTAGGGTTTAATTGATAAACCCTAGACTGAGAGCATGAACAAATGAAAGCTGACATCTCCATTGACATCAAGACCTACCAAATACCTTTATGAAAAGCTCTCAAGAAACCCAGATCAAATATGACATTTTTTTTTCACTTCCAATTATCTGTAATACTTCCTTGTCATCAGTGACACATATTAATCCTTTTTGACATCAATGACAACATTTTCCAACAAGCTAGTTGTACCACATTATGATATTTTCTTTTATTTTTTTCTTGTATTAGGAAGAACTGACCATGCAGATTCTCAATTTATGCCCTTTTTGCACCATCTACATCATAAGTTGGATCATAAGAATTGGAGGCCTAAGTTATTTGTGACTCAATTGATTCCATTTTGTCTTTTATGCTCCTTGTGGAATTAAGCCATTTTAAGCAAAACTAAAAGAAGCCTTTGCTTCTTCCAAGAAATTTTGTACATATTTTAAGCTATCTTGCAACTTTCCATGTGTAACACTACATTTATCAAAAATATCATTCAATCTCTTGTAATAACTTAACTAATTCCTCAATCAACTTTGCATTCTTTTATTGTGTTTGCAATATTTCCTTCCTTGTTGTAGTGTCATAAAATGTACTCTTTTACATTTTCACACTATGTTTGTGTCCCTTAATAAATTGGACTTAATTAAGCCTCTAATTAGCCCAATTATACTTTTAAAAGACTAATTCATCCCATTTTCCAAAAGGGAAACTTGTATTAAACTATTGCAAGCATTAATTAAATTGCCTTGAAATTGGTGTGTCCTAGGTTTGGGGCCTAGGAACCATTCACCCAAGGGTGAATGGGTCCCCCTTAAGTTTAGGACCCCAATTTTTAATATGTTTTTGGATGAATTTTTTATGATTCAAATTCAATTTATAATTATTAGCCTTTGATGATTAATTTTTTGGAAGTTAGAAAATTACCTATAAATACAAGGTCTCTCTATCAATTCAAATCCTACACTAGTAGAATTTGGAAAATAAAAGACTATGACTAAAAATTTTAGTCATGAAAACTAAAAATGACTAAATTCTAGTCATTTTTTGTAACACAACTATAAATGACTAAATAAATGACTAATTTGACCATCAGGTAAAAACACAACTATAAATGACTAAATAATAAGTCACACAAATAAAAAATAGACAATATGATATTAAAGTGTGTAATTAAAAAGTATTTCCAATTGGGAAACTATTGGTAGGAGTGGGTTGTATTGCACATGTAGAGTGTAGAATTCAGCAGAGGTAATTCAATGGGGGAGTGGGGAGTACACTTGGCATTATTTGTGCAATGTACCTCTACAATCAGAAGGAGGATTTTTTAATTATTAATGGGTGATAAATCGTGTTTAGAGAGTACTTAGAGACTTCTGAAAATGAAGGAAAGGAATTCAAAGTTTGTTGTAATTAATTTGAAGTCAACCAGGCCCTCTGTAGTGAAGTCGAATTTGGGTATTCCCTTTGTAGAAAATTTAGAGGTAATTTGAAACCATCATTACATTTAAAAATTATTGTATGGCTGCTTGTGAAGTTCATGAATGACCATAAATTTGAATGTGCCAAGTATGAGTGTTTGTGGGTCCTACTTGAGCATCAATGCATCCATTATCTATATAAATACTATTTATTCATTTAGTTATTATTTTGTGTCTCATGTTGAATGTTACAACCATAAAAAAGGTAATCCTTGTGTGTGATGTTGTAATGAAACTATTACAAATATTTGTGCGTATAAAATGAAATCATTAGGGTCCTTATAGGATCTCTTGGGTAGGGGGTAATAGTGAGATCCATAAGGGCTTGATGATCCATTAATGGTTGAGTGGAAACTAGCCTCCTCTCCCTTTATCTTTTGTTTTCTTTTCCTTGTGAGCAGGTTTCAAAATTTAGTTGGAGTTTCTCCTTTAAAAGTAGTTGAAAAATTTTGTATAGTAGGAAATACTAGTTTTTTTTTGTAGTGTCGAAAAATATCGTCCTTCACATTTTCACACTTAATTTGGGAATGATCAACATTAAATTAAACCTAATGTTGCCTTGATCTATTGTTGTAATTTTTTTTACACATTCACATTGGGTTTAGGGACCTTTTAAGCTAAATTGACCTAATTTATCCTTAATTTAGTGTTTTAAAGTGTATTTATTTACACTTCAAAATTATTTTTGGGCCCTCTTGCATTTATGAACTTCATATCATCATTAATATCCCCCTATGACCCTTTATTATACATCCTAGGGTTTATTTCAACTGAGATCCGATATAATCAATAAATATACTTAATTTATCAACTCCTCGACATTTTCTCTACCCAAAAAGGCCTGGTGGGGCCCATACGCCATCTTGGGCATATCAATGTGCACTGGAGATGCAAAATTTTTCCCTAGAAAATTCACCATTTTTGTTGGTGTTTTTTCTAGCTAAATCTTGAAATTCTCTAAAGGGTAGCCAACCCTTATGCTCAAGAATCTCCAAAGTCAGTGGCCAACAAATGAGCAAGGATTTTAAAGCCCTTACTCCTACTCTTCGAGCTCTATGCAACCTAGGAGGGTGATCCTTATTATTTCCATGGGATATTTATTTGATCAAGAACATTTTGAGACATAGATGAATTCCTATAAAGTGTGAATAGACAACATTCATTAAAGATTTGGCTGACCTTTGAAAAAATTATTAACTATTGCAAGGAATCAGGAGATACTTCAGATTGGGACATTAGTTTTAAAGATGTTTTAATTAATTTTAATTCTTGTTCCGAGCCTTTGATCTAGAGTATTACTAACTCACTTATCTCTGATTTAACCTAATTAATAGATCAATGCCTCGTCCATTGGGCTAATAGAGTCATACTTGTAAATTTTTAGTAATAATTTAGTAATTTTACTTAGTAATTAGTGGACTATTGCTATGCTACTTTGTAGTATTCAATTTTCTATGTTTAAAATATAGCTACTTACCAAATACTATATCCTTTCTTAACAGAACCATGACCTTGTTTTATCATTTAATCAATTATTAGAATTGAAGCAGAAATAAATTCATACATTCAATTTAAACAACTCAAGACAAATGAAAAGATCATCAACCATTTCACTAATAATCTGTAAGAAAGTACACAAGAGAGAATATATTTTAGAACTAATACTTTCTTCTATTACTATTCACATTGTAAAACCATTTTTAAGATCATTACATTATAATTTCAAACCCTAGACTTGTTCTTGATATATTCAACAGTTCGTCTATTTACAATTTTCTCTTGTTTGCACTTAGATTTTCACCTAGACCCTTTTAAGACTCAAAACTCAAACCTCTGTAATCAACCTTGAAATCCATTTTATAGAATAAGGGAGCAACAAGTGTTAGGCTAAATTATAGTTACATTTCACTTTCATTTCAAAACTAATTTCGTTTGAATTAGAGAAATTTCCCATACAGTTACATGTAATAATTTGCATAATAGGAGAAAGCAAAAGACAAAATTCTTCATGACTCATCAAAGGAGAGTAACCAAATCACCCAAGGGGTACCATTATCATTGTAGCATCTTCTAAACTCCACATCAGCATCGAGCAAAAGATTCTTTACCACACCAACCAAAGAACTTCCAAATTTGTACCAAAGAAAAAAAACCCAAAATATGCAGAGAAGAGCGAGAACACCACCAAGGAAATATTACCATCAGAAAACAAAAACCAAGACTAAGATACAATTCATGATCAATTAGAACTAGAAAACACACACCCACTTCGTTTCTTTGTAGAAACAGGGAAAAACGCTACTTCCTATTCATTAAAGTCCATTGGAGTAGCCATAGTGAGCAAGTACTAGTGGTAGCTAGAATTAGTTTTAGTCTCACTGTTTGAGGGGCCATCCAAGATTAAAAAGGGTGAATTATGTCATCTAATGTTGACATGGTTATACTTGTTTCTCCTTCTTGCCTCCCTCATGTACTTTGTTGGCTTCTTCTCCATATACTTAGTCGATTCTCCCACTAGAACCTTGTTCCTTAGATGATAGGTGCTCTTGAGACCTTCCTAAATATGTTTCTTACCCTGAGCACTCCTCTTTCCCTTTGGAATTACCAGAACTCTAGATGTGCCTTGTTCATCATCATGTGACTCAAACAGGTTGAGTCTCCTTAACCTTCATACTAGGGAAATAGATACAGTGGGCATACTCATTTTCAACTAGAATAAGATGGAACAACAAGACTTCATAATTGCATATAGAAAAAAACACTCAAGTCCCCATAGTTCCTAAAAACCTAAAGAATTAATAGAAAATAAGACTATCACCATCCTTCTCATAGACTTAGCATTTACCAATTTCTAATTGTAAATTGTGAAAAATCAAAGGCCATCAACTCCCATTTATTGAGCAACTTAAGAAAGTTGATCATGAATGCTCAAAAATGAAAGCACGAGTGAGAAAATGATCAATTGTTGGATTCTAAATTACAACCATTAGTCCTGAGATGCATTGGAATTTGTATATTATCCTTAACCATTATAGAAAAAAGTAATCATTTACACACTTCTTGATTAAATTTAAGTAACCTTGCATGTGCCTTCATCCATTAATGCTCGCTCACATGAAGCAAAACAAATATCGTAGCCATATCTTTTGTTTTAAATACCAAATGTCAATCTCTATGTATGAGATGGTGTGTTGAATGGCTCAAATTGAGTCAGCAGGCTTTGAATCTCCATCACCATCGCTCAAAAATCCATCAGCCAATAGAATTGTACCGATTAAATGCCAACTCATCCAACCATGGGATCCACCATCCTTTTTCAAGTATAGAAAAAGATCCACGTGTCATTTACTTGTGGACCCCACTGCTTTGCATAAAGCATTATTTTAATCCTATGGGGTGAGTAGGGAATAACTAAGATTTAATCTCAAGGTTTCCTTGCAACATTGACTCAAGCACTTAAGGCATCAAGCAAGTTAATGGAGACCAAGACCCGCCTCTACAGTGGTACACATGGTAGGAGCCGCTAACCCTTCTACACCTCATAAACTATTATTTTAATCATGCGGGACTAGCATGAGACCACCAGGATAAAACTTTTTGATCACGCGGTCGATAAATTTTCACATGTGCAAAAAGGTTTGTTTAAAATGGGGACCCAACTAGGTCGATGGGACATAGACCCTCAAGATTTAAAGGCTTAATACCTAAGTGATTTGGCATGAAATATTTTTGCATGACTTAGGGGGATTAAAGTGATGGCTTAATGGTGGGTGACTGACAAACCTATACTAAGGGGCTGGTAAGAACATGTTGTTAATGGCTTATGTTGTGACTAAAATTACAGGTAACCAGGTGGGGCAAGTCAATGAGGGAAAAAAATTCCTAGGGGTTTAAGAATAATATAAGTTGAAATGAGGGTTTTTAGACCAAAACCCTAAACCATACCCTTAGGCACAGAGGAAATAAAAATCATGTCAAGGTGAGAATTAGCTCAAAATTCTCATAATTTTAGAAGCTCCACCATGCCACCATTCATTCAAAGTCTACAAACTTTATTCTTCACACATACAACTGAGAAATTCCTTAAATTCATTACCATATCAAATGTACTTCTGCCATGATGTGACATAAGTACCAATGAGGGGGTTTATTAAATTTTCTGATAATTGCTCCCCCTTAGCCATTGTTAGACTTAAAAATTGATAGGTGTATCTGCATCGGAGGTTGGAAAAGATAAGACTGATGATTTTGATTCAAATTGCTCTAATTCTCCTTACTTTCTCTAGATCATTTTCATCTCTTTTTTTGCTTCTTTCGGATCAATGATTTGATCATGCTTCTTCCTTGGATAATTACTTTTTCTTCTTCTACAGTTATTGATAGGTTGTTCTAGATTGTTGCACTTATAGAAAGAAACATTCTTCCATTATTTCTTTTATTCAATCTATTCTCACACAAACTAGCATTATGTCTAACTTTCTTGCACTTAAAACATTCATCAGAGAATGATAAAGTATCTTTCATTTTACTTTTGAAGTCCTTTTCCTTATGACCAAATTTCTTTTAGGAATAACAAACACCATTGAAAGATAAATACCTTTTAGCAATAGATTGGTTGATGGGAGTTCCTTCATAATTGCTTCCTATATTCTTGATTTGTACATCATTGCACTGAGTCTTCTTGTCCATAGATTGCTTCACTTTAGAACTCTAACCTTCCCCAAACCCTAAACCACTTTTATCCATTCTTGGTCTCTAAGAGATAATCAACTCATCAAGAATTGTAGAGCTTACCTTAAATTTGTCTTTAGATCTCAAGATTTCTGCTTTTTTCTCAAGCTTAGTGCATTCATCCTTTTTCCTTTTAATTTCAATTTTCTGACATTCTTTAGTTCTTTTCTTTTCATCCAATTGCTCCAGTAGACTAGAGACAATTTGATCTGGTTTAAACAATAGATCACATGCCTCAACACATTTTATATGCAATTTTTCAAGATACTCATTTTCTTTGATCAAATTTTCCTTCATATGTTCTATTTCTTCTGAACATCCAATAGAGATCACTTCCAGAGGAAAAACTTTCTTATATTCAAATTTTAGGATCTTCCTCATGTTGTTAGGCTCCTTCCAAGGAACCAAGCTCTAATATCAATTGTTGAACATCTAGAATAATGAGAGGGGTGGTGAATCAGTATTCTATAAAACCATTCACTTAAAATCCATCTAACCATTATCATTATTCTAACTGAATTAGCAAGAGAGAACATGGAAACAAATCAATGCAATCACACACATGAACACCAAATTTTTATGTGGAAAACAAAATAAGGGAAAAAACATAGTGAGTGTTAACTCAATATATTATATTCAAATACAAGATATTACAGGGCTCACTACCAAGACTCACTATCCTTGGAAAAGTCTCACTACCTGAATACAAAATATAGCTAACTGCCAAGATACAAAGATTGAGGCTCACTGCCAAAATGTTTGAATTGATGTAATACACCTTCAATGTGTAGTATTTAGTTCCAATGAATCTTGGAATATGAAGTATTGCCTCACACATTAGTCAATGAACAAATATATTTTGATCCCCAAATGATAAAACATTTAGGCTCAGATTCTCTTTCACCTTTTTTCGACACTCGCACTCCTACTCACTTCACACACTTTTCTCTCTTCAAGGAATCTTATATATACAAGTACATCTTAATCATCAATTAGGTTGGCCTAATTAGATTAAGATAAAATAATCAAAGAATTCTTATTAGTACCATATATGATTTAAAACATTTTATCCATGTAGTGAATTATACCAAATCGACTGACATCCATAAAGCATAACTAGTCTTCATAGTGAATTGCATATGTTAGGTCAGCCAAGACTAGAACATAATTCACAAAATCTCCAAACCAACATACAATCCTCAAAGAAAACACCTTCTATAGTTGAGACCACATCAAATTCTCATCATACTATCATCAAAGAGACTATCGTTAAAAAAATAGTAAGTTGAACTCCATCAGACATAACTTTCTACTCACAACATAAAAATTCTCAAGATCCAAGATATAGTTTCCTGAATAAAACATGATAACATGGTTAAGATATTGGATTCATATCTATTCTTGCAATTATTTCTTTACTCAAATACTAACACACTAGCTCATCACAAAATAACACTACTAGCAGAGAACAACTTTCAAAAAACCAAGCAATCTTCCCATATAGTTGTCACCATGTTGACATCCATGACAACATAGAAACAACCAACAAAAACTATCCATACTTCATGCTCATGTTGCAAGGCTCCACATTTCCAATAGAATTAAAATTCAAAATTACACGAGAAATTTAAATCTTGAAGAATTGATCGATTTGATCAATGAGATGGACAAATACTTTGAATATGAAGAAATTGAAGATCTAGAAATAGTTAGATTTGTAAAAACTAAATTGAAAGGTCATGCTACATTATGCTGGAAAGAAGTTAAATTAGATTGAAATAGAAGAGGAAAATAAAGAATCATCAAATAGGATAGAATGGTGACAAAGTTGAAGAATCAATTCATACCAGCAGATTATGAACTTGAATTGTTGAAGAGATTGCAGAACCTAAGACAAAAAGAAAGATCTATGGAGTACACTAAAGAATTATACAAGATGATAATCAAAAATAATCATAATTATGATAGAAAGGAGAAGGTTGCAAGATATATCAATGGACTAAGAAAGGTATGTGTAGGATTATCATGGAAAAAATAGGCCCTTAAGTGGCAAAAAATTCAGAAAAATCAAAGTCAGGCAACTTGACGTAAAAATTTGAATAAGTTATCTATATTATTTAAAAAATATGTAGGAATAGAATCTATATAAAATTGAATTTAGTTTCTAAACTACTAGGTTTTTATTTTAAAAAAAATCTATTTGGTGAAAATTTGAAATTTCAATGCAGTAGTACTTAAATTTTAGGGAAAAAATAAGTAGGTGTTTGTCTGACCACCCTAACCACAATAAAAATATAATATTTTTTTATAAGATTTTAGATATAAGTAGAGGACTCATGTCCCGATGTGATGCATATTTTTTTGTAATTTTTTTCCAGGTAAATAATTAACTATGAATTTTTATTACATCTTTTAAAAATTATAAAAAACTCATATGTCTGACCACCTTAACTTGGTCAAAAATTCATGAAATTCATTTTTTTTTAATCCTATAGCATATGAAGCATAGAATGTGACACATGTTTTGGACTCAAAAAATGTGATACCATTTGAAAACTAAATATTTTTTTCAATCAACCTATCAATCAGGACTTTAGTCGTAATTCAAATAGAAAATGAATAATAATTACTTATTAAATTCAAAGTGTAGACACCTACATTTGTCCAAATTTGTCCATTTTCATCTAATATCCTGTTATTTACATTAATTAAGTAATATTCCTATTATTTAATTAATACTCTTAATTCTTCTAAACCCCTAAGGTATTTATTTAATAATTAAATACATTACCCTTTTCCTCAAAGAATTAAATAAATAAGACATTTATTTAATTCAACACATGTCACATCCTCCAACACTTTACTTAATCCGAATCCACCTCCTAATCCCATCATTAGGGATGTGCACATGTCTAATCCATGATTAGGATGTGTCACATCCTCCAACTTTTGCAAGTTGGCTCCTAACCTTCATTAGCTAATAACTATCTTCTAATCCCTCATTAACTAGCCTAATCAGTACCTTGATCAACACTCCCTCTTCCCCATGTGAATTTTTAATTCACATTTACTCACACAACATTCCTCTCTTCCCCATGTGAATTTTTAATTCACATTTATTTTTTCAAGGCTTATGTTTTCCCCATGCAAGTTCTAGAAACTTTGACTTGTCACATTGCTCACATGTGACAAAGTCTTCTAGAAATTTTTACTTGTCCCATCTCCCAAATCCCACCTTTTGGGAACCTTGTTTTAACCACAAGGTTATTCCAATCATGTGAACTTTTAATTCACATTTATTTCTCCAGCTACTTTCCTCTTCCCCATGGAGATTTTTGAGGAATTCTAAAATTTCTCATGTGTCACTTTCCTCTCATATGGGAACAAGAAGTTACTTTTTGAGGAAATATTCTGATCTCTCAATGTACTTTCAAAGTACTTGTCCTTCCTCCATATCACTTGTACCCCTTTCCATCTTATCATGTCCTTTGCCACTTCACCCTCCACATGGAAAGATGTGAGGGCTTGTGAGTCCTCAACTCACCATAGCCCTACATCTTGGCCATGGTGGCTCAATCCTAGCCATTGAATTCTCTAGAGAATTCAAATTCTTTTATAAATATCCCCCTCTTTCCTTCATTGACAACTTAGGCATTTTAGCACCCTTATGATCTTGAATTTTCTAGCCATTTTTAAGCACTTCATCAAGCATTTTTGCATCTAAATCCTTTATTACAGCCTCATTATATTGCATCCACCATCTTGCATTTACATCATCTTGCATTCATCTCCATCATACAACCATCCAAGGAGCACACATCTACAACAACATCAAGGGCCAACCAAGGAGCAACTTGCACAAGGTATATCAATTTTGTATCTTTCTTTGTTCAATTTTAACATTTTTTCCCAATCTTGAGGTGTTAGGTGTTCTCTTTCATTGCATTTCTATTGTTTTTGCACACTTAGGAAAAGGATTTTCACTTGATCACATTTCTAGCATGCCCAGTGGGACCCATAGGTGGGTCCTTTTCATTTCACATTTGTTGTTGTTTGATATTTGCATGTTCAGGTGAGCAGAGGGGTGAACCTGACCTTGAGGGGCGAGCCTGACCACATAGAGGGGTGAACCCAACCTTGAGGGGTGAGCCCGACCTTGCAGAGGGGTGAACCTGACCTGAGGGGTAGCCCTGACCTAACAAAGGGGAAAAACTAACTTGGGGGCAAACCCGACCTAGGGGTGAACCCGACTTGAGGAGAGGGGTGAACTTGACCTGGGGGAAAACTAGACCTGAGCAGAGGGGAGAACTTGACCTAAGCAGAGGGGCGGACTTGACTTGACAACAATTTTTTGAAAGGTAAAAGAACAACATTTTTTTGAGTCATTTTTATAGTTTGTTTTTCACTATTTTTTGTCATTCTATTTTCTGCTAACCCCCTGACTTGTCTTGTTTGTGAAATTGAAGGGTTTTAACTAAATTTTTGTGTAGCTATCTTATGGTTGTAGAAGACAGAAGGCCAAAACTATTGACATATTTGTTGCAGGTCTTAAAGTCAAAATAGTTAGATGGTTGTTCCTTTTTTTTCTTTCATTAATCTAGGCACATTGTCTAAGTAGGGGAGTCAATAAACATTGCTTGGCATGTTTGTGATAGGATATTGACATATCCAATCCCCTTGCACCTTTAGGCAATCCTAGGTGAAGATAAATCATAGCCTATCAAGTCTTTGTGTTACCCAAGAGAGTGTCGTATCGTTCAAACTTTCCCCTTGCACTTTGTGTGAGCCTGGGGAGTAGCTAAAAATGGTTGGAATTCTCTTTTATTGGGACCTTCTTGGGGATTTCATCACCCCAAGGGATGATTCCAACCATGCGTATTGGAGGGGTATACAAAGGGGGAGAGCAAAAGCTGTACCTCAATCCAGTCACATCGTAATTGGCAAAGTATTGAAGCTAGGGTGATACCTAGATAGATGTGAAGAGTTGGTCTCAGCCTTCTATATCTCACTGAGGTTCCTGACTCAAGCTTGTGATGGGATGGTGTTCATGGTTGGGCCTCATGTATCAAGCGTATATCAAGGCTCCCTAGTTTCCTTGTTCATCCTAGTTAGAGGACCGTGTTGGCCATACCCTTAACACTAATCTTAGGTTCATGTTGCTAGAACTGTCTTTTTGTTGGAGTTAAAATGACACTAAGAGGGGGGGTGAATCAGTGACTTAACAGATTTGACCCATTTTCAAAAATTCAAAAACATAGCTCTGATTTGATCTCAATATTACTCTGATTAATGCATTCATGAGTTGAATGTAATCATTTATAAACATAATTGAGAAAAGTAATAATCCCAACAGTGAACTAAAACAACAACAACACAGTAAAGTTGTGAGAACATAGAAGAACAAAGAGACACAAAAATTTGCTGAGTGGAAAACCCTCCTGGTGTATAAAAACCACTCCGAAAATGCCTTCTAGGCTTAATCTCTTAATCAACTATTCACAATGCCTTATAAGATGATTTTTGAGCACCCACTCAAGGAGCACCAACCCCTCAAATTATATTTTAGAACAATAATAATAACTTAGAGGATTTCTATATTTTCAGTTAAGCACATTTTTCTCTATTTTCTCATCTACAAAATACCTTAAAGATTCAATAATTGAATCCCTAAAATACTATATATAGAAGAAATTTACAATGTCTCTGCATCTTGTTATTCATATTTTATTGTAGACTTTTATCCATACATTTTCATATAGCCAAGGAATGATAATATCAAAATTATAACTACCGAACATAAAACATAGTTTTCTACTTCTATTTATACTTCTTTTTGATTTAAATGCCAGATAAGTAACTGTCTTCAGAAGTAATGGTTGAAAAACCAACCTGAAAAGATTTAGACTGATGATAACAAAGTTGTTTATAATAGAAATCTTCAACTTTTACCTAGCAAGATTATTAGTCGAGGTGAAATTATTTTTCCAATGCATGAGCTGTTTCACCCAGCTAAGAGTCATCCACAACAAATTAGACAGATCTGCAACTCCCATGGCTCCATCAACCACTATCGAGCTTCCAGCTAGAAACGCACCAAATAAAGCTTCCATATACCACTAATAAATCCATTACAGCTAGCAACAACATAAACTAAAAGTCTCATGATGGCAGCCAGGCTAGGGTTCCATACCCAGCCAAAAAGAATAATCATGAAAATTTTCCCTAAACTCTCATTTTCGTTGATGTAATGTTATGCCGAAGGCAATTCAATCGTTAATCATACTTTGGTTCCTTCTATTTTTCCATGACCCTTCGTTATCGGGTAGACCCTATAGAGAAGTCACTTTGTTTTGCGGAAAGCCCCGAGCTCACAATAGATTGCCAAGACATTAATGTTCTCACACCGACATAAACCTTTTTCCTTATGTGCTTTGCTATAACATTATGATATTGGGGAGACCTCCTGTAGAGCACACCATGTCTTTCCAAAAGTCTTCATCCACTTGTGTGTCACTGTGACCATACGATATCGAAGAGACCTCTCATAGAGTAGATTTTGTTTCACCGAAGGTCATCATTCATCTTGAGTTGTTGTGACATATCATTCTTGGGGAGACCTCTTATAGATAATACTTTGTTATACCGAAAATCTTTATCCACTCCAAGTCACTGAGACAATACCAACCTCTCGCTGAAAGTCCCTCATAAGACTTAGTCGACAAGACCTGACGGGTTCGCTATTACATTACTCCGATGCTACAAGAGTCAATGAAATAACCCTTTGCATAAAGTTGGTGAGACACCATGGAATCGCTAAGACCTCCCTCCGAATATCATAAAATCTTACCAATATGTAAATTTTCAACGGCGGTCGGTGTGACATACCAATTTCGCTGTGACCTCATACCGACGGTGTAGCACTTGCCGATAGACTTCCACATGCATTAGTCAGGGAGACATAACCCTTTTCGCTATGACCCTTCACCCAAGCCTTAAACTCTTGCTGATATGTTCCCATTCAACCTCCGATTGGTGAGACAAAGAAAATTTGTTGTGACCACATACCGATGGTATAGCTTATTCCGATATAATCCTTTTCTGTCACCGAAACAAAAGAGAATGTCACACAAAAAGCTGCCTAAATGAAAAAATCCAATCGACATGACATTAGAAATGTCTTGCCGATAGGAAACATAGACATTTCAAAATGGATCGGGGAGACCTTGCCATTCTCACGCTGATATGTGTAAACCTGTGGTATGCAAAGAGAACCATCCTGAGATTGAACATCAAAGAGAACTAACTGAAAGAGATTTTTTCATCAAGGACAAACCATAAGATCACAAATGAGAACCAACAAACTCCCCCTTTGTCCTTGATGGAAAAACACAAATGACTCTCCCCCTTTTTACCTCAATGACAAAGAATAGAAGAGAAGAATATGCATTGCCATGAAACACAACTGAGAAGCCAACCATAATATCATGAGAAACAGCTACAAAAAGAGTAACAGTGCAACAACCAAGATTGTAGGAGAGTTGTAAGTGAATCAAAATAGATAATATGCTCCCCCTAAGTGAATGCTTGTAAAATTAGAGAAGTAATGATTGAGAGATAACTCCCAATTGAAGTCTCAGCCTTTCAAATAGCTCTTTTGCTAAGGGCTTAGTAAAAATATTAGACACTTGATCTTGTGAAGCAACAAACTGTAAGCAAACATCATTAGCCAATACTTTTTCTCGAAGAAAGTGAAACTTGATAGAAATATGTTTAGTGTGAGAGTGCATAATAGGATTTTTTGATATATTTATCGCACTAGTGTTATCAAAGAGAATAGAAATAGGTTTAGGAACTTCTATACCCATATCAGAGAGAGTTTGACTCATCCAAAGAACTTGAGTACAACATGAAGTGGTAACAATGTATTCTGCTTTAGCAGTAGAAAGAGAAACCGATACTTGTTTCTTACTATGCCATGCCACTAAATGATCACCAAGAAAGAATGCAACACCACTGGTGCTTTTCCTATCATCCAAACAACCAGCCCAGTCAACATTAGTATAAGCAATCAAAGAGAAATCATTGCTTCTAGGATACCAAAGACCACAATCAAGAGTGCCCTGAATATATTTAAAAATCCTTTTAATAGCAGTGACATGGGATTCTTTAGGTGATGCCTGAAACAGTGCAACAATGCAAACTACCTGCATAATGTTAGGTCAAGAAGCAGTTAAATATAATAGACTTCCAATCATTGATCTATATTCAGTTTGATTTGTATCAGGAGAATCATCAACCTTAGTAATTTTTCATCTAGTAATCATTGGAGTGCTAACTGGATGGCATTCATCCATCTAAAATTTCTTAAGCATCTCTCTAGCATACTTGGTTTGAGAAATAAATATTCCATTTTCACATTGAGAGATTTGAAGACCCAAGAAGAAATTTAATTCTCCTAACATTGAAATTTCAAACTTAGATTCCATTATCTGAGAGAACTTTTTACTCAAAGTAACATTATTGCAGCCAAAGATAGTGTCATCAACGTAAATTTCAACAACCAAAATATCAGAACCTTTAGTTTTAACATAAAGATTACTATCCACACCTCCTCTAACAAAGCCATTAGAAATTAAATGACTGTCTAGCCTAGAGTACCAAGCTCTAGGTGCTTGTTTTAAGCCATAGAGGGCCTTTTTTAGTCTGTAAACATGATTAGGCTTATCTTTGCAAATAAATCCTTCAGGTTGTTCAACATAGACCTCTTCATCTAAATATCCATTTAAAAAAGTAGTTTTGACATCCATTTGATAAACAGTAAAGTTTTGGTAAACATAATAAGCCAAGAATATTCTAATAGATTCTACTCTAGCAACAGGTGCAAAGGTTTCACCAAAAGCAATACCTTCTTGTTGAGCATAGCCTTTGTAGAAAAATCTTGCTTTGTTGTGAATAACATTACCATTTTCATTAACCTTGTTTCTGTATATCCATTTGCCTCCGATAACATTCTTGTCATCTGGTCTTGGGACTAACTCCTAAGTCTGATTTTTCTCAATTTGATCAATTTCTTCCTGCATAGAATTAAGCCAACATGAGTCTGTGAGAGCTTCATTAAAAATTTTATGCTCAAACTGAGTAACTAGACAGAAAGCAATTTGTGCCTTTTCATCAGATTATGTAGCCTTTCTTTTAGTTTGAACTCCTGCATTTTTATCCCCGATAATTTGATCTTTGGGGTGATATATAGCTAGAGTTTTTGAAGGAGCTTTTGATGCAACCTTTTCAGGACTTGCTTTTTCATTTTTAGGGCTTGTTGATTCAGAAAAAGACTTTTCTATTTCAGCTCCTTCTGAACTTATTCTAGTTCAAGTTCTTCTTCCTCATTATACTGCAAAGATTCATCATACAAATGTGGTCTTTCATCAAATTTTACATTAACAACTTCAACAATCTTATTAAGCCTTTTGTTAAGGCATTTATAAGCTTTGCTGTGAGTTGAGTATCCCAAAAAGATACCCTCATCACTCTTTGATTGAAAGCTCCCAAGGTTATCATCATCCTTCTTGATAAAACACTTACTTCCAAAAATTTTAAAGTGTTTGACAAAAGCAGTTTTTCCATACCAAAGTTCATAAGGAGTGTGTTTAGATTTCACCCTAAGCTGCACTCTATTCAAAATGTATACAGCTGTATGAACAACTTCTTTCCAATAAATATCAGACAACTTAGCTTCATCTAGCATGGTTCTAGCCATTTCTTTTACAATTCTATTCTTACGTTCAACTACCCCATTTTGTTGAGGTGTTTTAGTTGCAGCATACTATCTTTTAATGCCATTCTGTTCACAGTAATCAATAAACTCTTGAGAATGAACTCACCTCCTTTGTCAGATTACATACATTTAAGTTTCAAATCAGATTCCTTCTCAACCAATTTATGAAATATTTTAAACCTTTCAAATGCTTCTAATTTGTGCTTAAGAAATGTGACCCAAACCATTCTAGTATAATCATCCACAAACAACATAAAGTACTTTTCACCATTAATAGACCTTGTTCTGGTTGGTCCACATAAATTAGTATGCACAAGCTGTAAAGGTTTTGAAGAAGAATGTTCTTTTGTTTTGAAGCTGATTTTAGTTTGTTTACCACTTAGACATTCTTTGCACACAGAATTTTCTAGGTTGTTAAGGATTGGTAAACCTCTAACATTCTGATTCTTACTGATTCTAACCAGATTTTCAAAGTTTATGTGTCCTAATATTTTATGCCATAACCAACTTTCTTCAATTTGGCCCATTAGACACACACATTGATTATTGTCATTGCTTGATGTGTCGATAAGATTGTACACATTTCCTTTTGTCCTCCTTCTAGCTGCAATAGCCTTTCCTAGCTTGTTCTTAATCTCACATCCCTGTGAAGTGAAAAGAACATGATAACCACTATCACAGATTTGACTAACACTTAGAAGATTGTGCTTGAGATCTTCCAAATAGTACACATTATAGATAGGAGTATCTTCATTCAGAAGAAGTGAACCTCTACCTTTAATTTGAATACCAGAGTTATCACCAAACTTAACATATCCACCTACATAATCTTCAAGATTTATAAACTTATCCTTGTCGCTAGTCATATGGTTAGAACATCCACTGTGTAGGACCCATAAGTAATTTTTCTTGGAATGAAAAGCAGTTTGAACCAACATAGTTTGTTCAATGTTGTTAACAATCTTAGGTTTCCAAACCTTTTTAATTTTCTACTATTTGGATTGCAGATCAGTTCTGCATTGTTTGACATAATGACCCAAAGCATTGCATTTAAAACATCTGATCTATCTAACAAAACCATAGTGTTTCCTAAGACCAAACCTAGGCATTTTAGGATTCATAAGCCTACAAGTGCTCACCTAATGGCCAAATTTGTTGCAGAAAAAACAATAACCATAGAAGAAAGGATTGACTTTGTATGAAGATCTATTACCTCTTAAAGACTGAACATGATCCTTACCAAATTCTGAGTGAATAGAACCTGAACCTTTGACTTCAGAAGAGGGGTTTTGTTTTGCATTGTCAGTTGAGCATTCACCCTTTTCAAAACCAACACTAGTTTTATCTTTATTCATTTTCTGCTTGTTGAGCATCTCATTTAGTTTTAGAGTGCTTTCATATTTTTCAATTTCCTTCCTAAGACAAACTACTTCTTGTTCCAATTTTTGAATTTCTTGATCTTTGCAGCTTACTGTCTCTCGAAGACAGTCTTTAATTCTTTTAGCTTCTTCAAGCTGAGTTTTCAGAGAGACCATTTCATGATTTGGTTTATGTTCTTGAGCAAGAACTTGTTTTTTGATTTTTCTGACTTCTTTTAAAGCACATTTTAGCTCACTTTCAAGATCTACCTCACCTTCTTCAATGTCAATGGTGTTTGAATCTTCTTGTTGAGTAATCTCAGCCATGAACAAGGTTTCATCTTCCGTTGATGAATCTTCAGACTCAAAATCAGTTTCATCTTTGCTAAACAAACTCTTCTTCTTTATGAAGTTGAAATTTCATTTAGGTTTAAAGGCCTTCTTAGGCTGTTTTCCAGATTTCTCATTGTCACTGATTTGATCATCATAGGGACACTTTGCAGCAAAGTGACCTATTTTTCCATAGTTAAAAAATTTAAAGGGAATTTTTCCATTATATTTTCCTAATCCCTTTTTAAATCTTCTAACAAAATGGGATTCATTAGAATCAAAAAACTCTAATTCACTGACTTCAAATTTTTCTTTCTTTTTAGTGTTAAAGGCAGTTTCTTTTCCTATTGAATTGTTTTTGCTAGTTCTGATTTCATAGGCAGTAAGTATTCCTTGTAGGCTGTCTAAGGCAAGCTTATCAAAGTGTTTCTTTTCTTTGAAGGCTGAAATCTTAGATTCAAATTTGGATGGTAAGGTTCTAACAACCTTTGTGACCACATCAAATTCTTCAGCCTCTTGACCTAGACCTTTCATTGCATTGACAACTTCATCAACTCTTAGGAAATATTCAGCCACTTTTTCATCATCCTTCATTTTCAACTCCTCAAACTGATGTTTGAGTGTAATGATTTTTGACAGTTTGACTTTCCTTTGATATATAGTTTCAAGTTTTTCCCAAATATCATGAGAAAATTTGCAATGCATGAATTTAATGAACACATTTTTAGTTAACCCACACAAGATGGCATGCTTAGCTTTGGCATTTGTTTCATACCTCTTTTTTTCAACAGGATCAGTGGGAATAGAGGCTGGTACATTGTAAGCATTTATAACAATGCTTCAAACATCAACATCAAAAGAAATAAGAAAACCTTCCATTTTGATTTTCCAGAACACATAATTTGTTCCTTCAAATAACGGAGCTCTGGTTACAAAGGCATCGTCTTAAGAATGTGCCATTAAAACAAAATCCAAGACCAAGATCAACCCAAGGTGATTAAAACCTATTAGAGGACCCTATGCTCTGATACCAATTGTTGGAGTTAAAATGACACTGAGAGGAGGGGTGAATCAGTGACTTAATAGATTTGACCCATTTTCAAAAATTCAAAAACATAGCTTGGATTTGATCTAAATATTACTCTGATTAATGCATTCATGAGTTGAATGTAATCATTTATAAACAGAATTGAGAAAAGCAATAATTCCAACAGTGAAATGAAACAACAACAACACAGTAAAGCTATGAGAACACAAAAGAACAAAGAGACACAAAAATTTGCTGAGTGGAAAACCCTCCTGGGGTATAAAAACCACTCACAAAATGCCTTTCAGGCTTAATCTCTTAATCAACTATTCACAATGCCTTATAAGCTGATTTTTGAGCACCCACTCAAGGAGCACCAACCCCTCATTTATAGATATCTATCTCAAGGAGCACCAACCCCTCAAATTATATTTTAGAACAATAATAATAACTTAGACGATTTCTCTGTTTTCTCATCTATAGAATACCTTAAAGATTCATTAATTGAATCCCTAAAATACTATAAAGAGAAGAAATTTACAATGTCTCTGCATATTGTTATTTATATTTTATTGCAGAGTTTTATCCATACATTTTCATATAGCCAAGGAATGATAATCTCAAAATTACAACTATCGAACAAAAAACATAGTTTTCTGCTTCTATTTATACATATTTTTGATTTAAATGCCAGATAAGTAACTGTCTTTAGAAGTAACAACTAAACAACCAACCTAAAAAGATTTAGACTAATGATAACAAAGCTGTTTATAATAGAAATCTTCAACTTTTACCTAGCAAGATTATTAGTCGAGGTGAAATTATTTTACCAATGCATGAGCTGTTTCACCCAGCTAAGAGTCGTCTACAACAAATTATATAGATCTACAACTCCCATGGCTCCATCAATCACTATCGAGCTTCCAGCCAGAAACACACCAAATAAAGCTTCCATATACCATTGATAAAGCCATTACAACCAGCAACAACAGAAACTAAAACTCTCATGATGGTGGCCAAGCTAGGGTTCCATACCCAGCCAAAAAGAATAATCACAAAATTTTTCCCTAAACTCTCATTTCCATCGATGTAACGTTATGCCGAAGGAAATTCAATCATTAATCATACTTTGGTTCCTTCTGTTTTGCCATGACCCTTCGTTATCGGGCAAACCCTGTAGAGAATTCATTTTGTTTTGCCAAAAGACCCAAGCTCGCAATAGATCGCCAAGACATTAATGTTCTCACACTGACAAAAACCTCTTTCCTTATGTGCTTCGCTATAACATTATGATATTGGGGTGACCTCCTGTAGAGCACACCATGTCTTTCCGAAAGTCTTCATCCACTTATGTGTCGCTGTAACCATACGATATCGGAGAGACCTCTCATAGAGTAGATTTTGTTTTACTAAAGGTCATCATTCATCTTGATTCACTGTGACATATCATTCTCGGGAAGACCTATTCTCGATAATACTTCGTTATACCAAAAATCTTTATCCACTCCGAGTCACTGCGACAATACCAACCTCTTGTCGAAAGCCCCTCATAAGACTTAGTCGGCAAGACCTGATGGGTTCACTATGACATTACTCTGATGCTACAAGAGTCTCAGCGAAATAACCCTTTGCATAAAGTCAGTGAGACACCATGGAATTACTAAGACCTCCCTTCGAATATCACAAACTCTTACCGATATGCAATTTTTCAATGATGGTCAGTGTGACATACCAATTTTGCTGTGACCTCATACCGACGGTGTAACACTTGCTGATAGAATTCCACATGCATTAGTCAGGGAGACATAACCCTTTTTGCTATGACCCTTCACCGAAGCCTTAGACTCTTGCCGATATGTTCCCCATTCAACCTCCAATTAGTGAGACAAAGCAAATTCGCTGTGACCACATACTGATGGTATAACTTATGTTGATATAATCCTTTTCTGTTGCCCAAAAAAAAGAGAATGTCACGCCAAAAGCTGCCTAAATGAAAAAATCCAATCAACATGACATCATAAATGTCTTGCCAATAGCAACACAGACATTTCAAAATGGATTGGGGAGACCCTACCATTCTCATGCCGATATGTGTAAGTCTGTGGTATGCAAAGAGAACCATCCTGAGACTAAACATCAATGAGAACTAATTGAAAGAGATTTTGTCATCAAGGACAAACCATAAGATCACAACTGAGAACCAACACTTTCTTGTGCTAAACTAGTGAATTTTTGTTTGAGTCAAGTCATCCTTACCTTGTTCTTGTTGTTTGAAGTGTTTTTGGTCCTTTGCAATAGGTGTTTTTTCCTAAGTCAAGTCTAGAGGGGCGAACCCGACCTTAGAGGGGTGAACTCAACCTTGGAGGGGTGAACCTAACCTAGGAGGGGAAAACTCAACTTGGGAGGGGAAAACCTGACCTTGGAGGGGAAAACCCAACCATTGAGTGGTGAACCCAACCCTAAAGGGGTGAACCTGACCTTGGAGGGGCGAACCCGACCTTGGAGGGGTGAACCCGACTTGATCTAGAGGGGGGAACCTAGCCTGACTTAAAGGGGTGAACCTGACCTGACCTAGAAGGGTGAACCTAACCTAACCTAGAGGGATGAACCTAGCCTAACCTAGAGAGGTGAACCCTAGAGTGGTGAACCTTACCTGACCCTAGAATAGGCCATTTTGCTTGTTGTTTCAGCTGTTTTGATTGTTGTTCTTAGTCGTTCTCTATCATTTTTTATTGTTCTTGCTCGTTCTCTAGGAGAGGTGACTAGGCCCAATTTAGGGATGACCCTAACCTATCTAGGGGCAACCCTGACCTCAAAAAGGTTGCCCTGACCCTAAAACAAACATTTTTCCTTGCTTTTTTGGTCGTTTTGTTAGTTGTTCTTCGTCATTTTTGGTCGTTCTCACCTGTTCCTTTGAATAGGTGACTATTCCTAATCTAAGGGTAGCCCTAACCTTGCAGATGGGTGTCCCAAACCTCAGAGGGGCAACCTCGACCCTAAAATGGGAATTTTCCCTTACTTTTTTAGTCATTTTATCAGTCGTTCTCTATTTTTTTCATCATTCTTTCTCGTTCTTTAGAATAGGTGACCTTGACCTTAAGGTGGGAAATCTCGCTCTCTAGTTGGCCAATTGTACCCCTTTTATATGTGATTTAGCTCTAAAATTGGCCAACCCCATCTTCCATCCAAGTTGTTTTGTCAGCCATTATTTCCCATTTTTCAGAAAATAGGCGTGTGCCTCCTTTTTGACCAAGTTTTCCATCAGTTTGGGAAAATTCGATCCCTAAAAAGCTAATCTCATCTCCTATTTAGTTAATCCATTCATCCATTCCAATATTCCATCTCCTTGTTCTGAGAGTCGGTCATCCATTCTAACCAAACATTCTCTTGTTCCGAGCAATCATTCATCCTTTCTAATCATCTATTCCAAGTAATCGTTCATCTATTTCAAGCTTTTTTTTCCTCATTCCAAGAGTCGTTAATCTATTTTTAGTATTCGTTTACTCATTTCGAGTTGTCATTCACCCATCTTGATCATTTTTTTACTCGTTTTGTGTAATGTTTCATCTATTCTAAGCATTTGTCTCCCATTCTGAGTGCTCGTTCATTTGATGCAATCATTTGTCTACTTGTTTTGTTAATCCATTTCCCCATTTAGAGACTTAGTTCTCCTATTTCTCGAATCTGTTTATCCATTTAGAGGGTTCATTTTTCTATTAAGGGAATTTGTTTTGCCATTTAGGGATCTCATTTTACCATTTGGGGAACTCGTTCCATCATCTAGTGAGTCTGTTTCATCATTTAAGTGACATTTCCCAATCCAAAGAATCAAACAATTAAGGACCTAAAACCTTGTCATTTACATCACCTTCTGTTCATTTATAATGGACTCTTTAGTCCATTTTCACTTTCCAAAGGTCATTCATTCATCATTCTTATTATATAGACACGCTTAGAACATCTCTACATTGCATTGTTCATCATCATTCTCTCAATGCAAATCCCCTAAACCTTGGTTTAAAAGATATTATCTGAATTGACCTAGGTGTCTGAATTTGATCATCATCATCAACATCTGCTTAGGATTTTCATCCATCCTAATTTAATCATCATCATTAGCCCAATCAATTCACTTTCAATCTCAAGGTGGATTTAGTGCCACAATCATCCATTTATCCTTTAATATGATCAATCAGTATCCTAAGTCACCTAGGGTAATCTCTGAATGGGGTTTTCCAATCCCTTTTGTCATCCTATCCGATCCATCATTCAACCTTATCAATCATCAATCGATCTTATCCAATCTAGTCCAATCACATCACTATCCAATCACCTTCGACTCTATCAATCTACTTCCATCTTGAAGAAGATTTAGTGTCATAGTCATTGTTTGCTAATCAAATTTGATCATCAAAATCAATCCAATTGTACCATCCAATCATCCTAATATGAGCTTTAATCCAATCTTGTTCTGAGCTTGACCTAAATCCTAATTTGAGCTTTAGTCAATTTCCATCCAAAATATTTATCCTTTCATCATCATAAATCCTTATCCTCCATCAATAATATTCAAGGGAGACCTTAATTACATCGATGATGATAACAAAAGTCTTGTTGATCAAGAGGTATATGACATAGATCCCCTTGATGTTGTCATCACTAGTAAGCTTTCTCCACCCACTTTCCAAAATCCAATTACTCCTCTGAGCTATCTTGTTATGTCTTCATCCATGTCTAATCATACTCCTTATGCTACCTTTGACAAGGGATATCTAGTATCTTCCCCATCCCCATATTCATCATATCCTTCATCTACATAATCCTCTTATTTGATACCCACATATTATTATCCTAATCTACCATCCCATACTCTTATTACAATCCCCCATCCATTTCCCCCTATTCTGATCCTCTTTCCTAGTCTACCCATAGTATTCCTACATCCACACCCTTTTACCTTAATCCTACATCCACATCTTCCCATCCTAATCCACCATCCCAATAACTTTAGTACAATCCCATGACTCCATCTAACCCTAGTCCTCCATCAATTCCTAATCCCTTATCTACTCCTATCACGCCATCTCATCCTAGAGTATGCAAGTTTCTCACTCCAGAAGTTCTCCAAGGAATTATGACAAAGAAGACATCCCCAACTCCACACCTTGAAGTTGTGGAACCATGTCATCCCACTCCATACCACACCTATCATTGTTGTTACCACCCCTATCACTACTCAAATAGTTGAAACCATCAAACCCTTGAAATCCAATGAACATCCACCTCTTACTTTGAGAGACGTTGAACCCATCGAAGACACACAAATCCAATCCACTTCTCCCACTCTTAGAACCACTGAAATTCATTCCCATGAATGCTTTGAATCCTCCATCCTTCCATCTTCCCCACTTGAAGAGTCCCTTGAAGACTCCATCATCATGCCACCCACACAAGATGAGTCATGCCAAGAGCTTGATCCAAAGCATACCAAGATATCCTCTTCTACTGATCGAGATCCCATTGTCCCATCTAGTCTACCTCAAGATCACAATACCCCATCCATTCCATCCCATGATCCCCATGACACTCAAGATCCCACTACTCCATCTCATGAGCCCTTATCTCCATCTCCATCACATGAGCTCTTATCACTCGCTGCCACAAATCTAGATCCTATCATATCACCTAATCCCTCTCTTAACCCCTTACGACCCACTCCTACCAATCATGATGCTACTATCCCATCCTATCCATCTCATGATCCTCCATCATCGCCTAGCCCTACCATCCTAACACCATGTTTATATCCCCTCGGTCCTCCCACATTCATCCATGGTGGTCTCCTTATAGAAGAAAAACAAAGTATATATGCCACCCATCCTCCTTCGCCGAATGATGGACTCACATCATTCTTCCAAAATAACAAAAATCCTATCATGGATTGAATCCTTAAGAACATGAACTATCAAGAAAAATGTTTAGACCTTCATGAGCAAGGTATTTTAGTGCCCATCCAGGACTCAAAATATAAAGATGTTGGTGCAACCTCCATACAGCCTCCACGAACCTCTTCCAAAAGAAATATAGGCTCTTCCCATTGCTTTTCCAAATCATTTGCTACCATCCACCCTCCTCTATCGTATTTCCTCAAAACAACTATCCATATTCCTCTTTCATCTGCTCCATCCATTTTGGGTCCTTACACCCCTCCACCCACCATCAAACATCCTCTAGGTACTTTGTCTATTTTGGGCCTTTATATCCCAAAATAACCTCCTCCATCTCATCCTATTCATCATTTCATCCCTCCATCACCTATCTATGTCACCCATCATAAACATAGAAATCGCATGTTCCCTAATTAGGATCAACAAAGGAACATTCCTCCACATCCACCATCTACACATCCTCCCCAAAATTCTACCTCCATTGCTCCATTCATATTTCCTCCATATCATCCATCCGCTCTCACCTATCCCATTACTACTAAAAGCACTTTGGATGTTAAAGCCAAAATGAATCAATCTAAATGTCCACATGAATCTAAAGCTCCTTATGTCCCCTTAAAAAGATAGGTTGAGGAAAAGAAAAATAAAATCCAAAATCCAAATCAAATCCATAGGTCGCAAAGGCTCACCAAAGAAAAAATAAAAACCATGTGGATCCCAAAAAAAAATAGATACATTTCCTTCCAATGAAGCATCTATAACAACATCCAAAATTTCTCATCCAAAAGCTAATCATACCAATCCTTCATCTCCTAAATCTGTTTTGGGTCCCTATGGCCCACAATTTTCTATTCCATCTCCTTCTTTGTCCCTACCTTCTCCATCCATTAATCCTATTGTTGTGTGAATGTTGGTCCTAAAAACCCTCCCCATCACACATCCACTCAATCATTCCATCCATACACTTTCCAACATCCCATCCATTATCCCACATATCTCCCCCATGAAATCCGTTCAATCCCTACCCTTGCATAATTCCTCCATTGTCATAACCTTGGTTGTACCAACATCCAATAGTCACTTCACACATGGGCTCTTATTACCTTGTATGGAACTTGATTCTTGAGTCCATCTATTCCTATCCACCTCCTTATCCTTATCCATCTTTTTCCACATAAAATCCAAAAAATACAAAATATAAAAAATATAAAAAAATAAAAAAAGAAAAAAAGAAAAATAAAAATAATAAACAAGCAAAGAGAAATAATTTGTCCAATGGTGAAACTTGGAAAACAAGCGCCTTGGATAAGTACCATGATGAAAACCTCAAAAATAGGCATCATGCATAAATCCCCTATCCAGTTTACTTATGCACTTGGGGGTACCTGCATCCCCTTCACCCACCTTCTCCATCCCACTTATCTTACACATCTCGCCTATCATATCCATTTATCTCACTCCCTCCATCCTCCTTTTTGATCTTGATAAAGCTAGGGGCAAACATATACATATGCTTTGGACATCTCTTGGCATATGTTCCCCTCACTATCCTACTCCTTATCCACATCCATCTATCTTGCTACCATCAATATTCCTTCCTTATCCATGCATCCTATCCATATCCATATCACTCCTGCTTCTTTATACATGACATATCTAGAGTGGGGCATCTCCTTCTTTGTGACATAGTCCTTGAAGAAATCCTTTATCCATCATAACAATCCCTTCCCTCAACCATCCTTGTCTTCCTATCCCTCCATGATCCCATCCTTTCCATCTCCCCATCCTTATCCCTTCATTCACATCCTCATCCCGTCTCACAATCCCTTGTCATTGGTATCTATAAGCTTCTGCCCATGCAATACAATGCCATCTATCTCACTGTCATTAGTCCCACCCCTTTCACCCATCTTTCCAATCTCATGTCACTTTTCATCACTCATCCTTCCAAGTCATTTTAATGATTTGGATAACTATCCCATCCTTGAGCTTCGTAATCACCATCATCCTATCTTGTCCACCAAGTCTATCCTGTCTCATCATATCAGTCCCATCATTTTATCCCCTTATTAGGGTTATCCTATCATGATCCTTTATCCATTATTTTTCTTTGGTCTCTTGTTGAACTACATTGCCCCTACACTTTCACATAGGCAAGGTCGATCCTTTGATCCACCCCTAAGGCCCCTTTTGTCCATTGTCATCCATCATTGGTCTCCATTTTCCTCTTTCCACTTTTATCCATGGTCTTTTATCAAACTACGAGGGCTCTGTACTTTCATTTTAGGAAAGCCTAATCTATGTTTAGCCCCCGAACCCCTAGGTCTGTAGGGTGTGTCCATCCTGTGTATTGTGTTTGGTGTCTTGTGTCTTGTGTCTTGTGTATTAAGCTGAGTCATCAAGTATGTCCCTATCTTGTTGGTTCTTAACAAATAGGATCCTTTGGTATCGAAAGATCTGGTTAATATCAAATATTCTGTGTCATCTGGGTCATTTTAGCTTAGTATCCATCATCGGTCTCAACGAGATGCATCCTTGCTAACAGACCTCCTCAACCCCATCCATCCTCTTGATCCTATGGCAAAGGATGTTTGACATTGATTACAATCTTTTGATTCTTTTGAATTTTGTTTATCATTTGAGCTCCCTATCACACCTCATCATGGTCACCTTGATCCATCATATCATGGTGATATTTTGTTTTTTTTGTCTTCTTGGTTGTTCCGTGTAGTACCCACCAAGATCCCTATGATCTTGTGTTACATTGGGGCATCCTTTTATGCTTGTGGTTATTCCAATGCCTGGCTCGACCAAAGTCTTCATGAATTTGGGGTGTTGGAATAGCCTTCTTGTTTGTTGTGTTTTTTTTATGCATTAGACACTAATTTGCCTTGGTTTTGGGTATGTGCAGAATCATCATGGAAAAAATAGGCCCTTAAGTGGAAAAAAATTGTAAAAAAATCAGAGTTAGGAAACTTGACTTAAAAAATTTGAATAAGTTATCTATATTATCTCAAAAATATGTAAGAATAGAATTTGTAGAAAAATTGAATGTAGTTTCTAACCACTAGGTTTATTTTTTAAAAACATTTTTAAAAAAATTCTAAAATTTCAATGCAATAGTTTTAAATTTGAAAAAAAAAGTAGGTCCACTACAACCCTAACCACAATAAAATGATAATTATTTTTATAATATTTTAGATATAACTCATTTCCCGATGTGATGTATTTTTGTAATTTTTTCCAAGTAAATAATTAATTATGATTTTTTATTACAAATTCTAAAAAATAAAAACTCATATGTCTAACCACCTTAACTTGGTCAAAACTTCATGATTTTTTTTTTTAATCCTATAGTATGTGAAACATAGAATGTGATGCATGTTTCAGATTCAAAAAATGTGATACTATTTGAAAATTATAGATTTTTTTGAATCAACCTATCAATTAGGACTTTAGTTGTAATTCAAATACAAAATGAATAACAATTATTTATTAAATTCAAAGTAAAGCATAATTTATATTGGTGGAAAGCTGAGAATATCCTTTAAAAACCCTTTTTGTTTTATCAATTTTTTGTAAAAAAAGTCGTCAGCCACATACCCTACAAAAACCCATCATATCCCCACTTTTTGGCTCATCATGATCCTGCACATACTCTTTTACATACCTTGGCATCTGGTGTCTTATGCTATAGCAAAAATCAGTGCTATTAACAATGGAAAATTGCATCAGGATTACATTTCATCTTCCATTCCATCCTCTCATCTATCACAATTTCCCCCCATCCATTTGTCCTTCATCAATCTCCCTCCTCTATCCATCTAATCTCTTATCATCATCTCTTCTGTCCTCTTAGAATAATATAGTCCAGTTATTATAAGCATCTTATCCTCCATTTTTATTCTTTCATCCATCTCAGATCTCAATCTCATCCTCATCCATTCAATCTATCACAAATCATCTAATCAAATCCTTGGTCTTGTTCCCAGTCTTGTTACAAGCCTCGACTCCATCATCATTATCATCATCATCATCGTCTAGATGTATCCTTCCCTATCCCCTCAGTGTTGTTTCAGGATGTATCCTTCCCTCATCAACAACACTTTCATCACAACATCGAGATGTATTATTCCTTATCCTTTAGTGGTGTTTTGGGATGTATCCTTTCCTCATCAATACCACTCATTGGGATGTATCCTTCCCTATCCTCATGTTGTTTCAGGATCTCATTCCCTCATTGACAATAATCCATCCATCATCCATCCCTTTTAAACTTGTAGCTTGATTGGGGAAACATCACATTTTGTCCTTAACTCCATTTGTGCTCCATTGCATATCACCCTCATCTTCTTCATCATATTGCATCTTCTCCATTTCCCCTTTCATTGTCTCATCCATTTCGAGAGCACACCCGTGTTCTCTTGAACCTACATGTCCTCTTGGGGGGGCATCCTCAAACCCTACTCTTCATCTTCTCCCCCATCATTTTTCCTTCATAGTCACTCCTTTGAATGATTGGGGCATCTTTTTCAATCTAACCATCTTCTTCTAGGTTCTATGTTTTAATCTTCTTTGAAATGATGCTACTTCATAACACCATCTCAAAGAGGGAAAAAATGTAGACACCTAAATTTGGACACTTAGATTTATCCAAATTTGTCCCTTTTCATCTAATATCCTCTTATTTACATTAATTAAGTAATATTCCTATTATTTAATTAATACTCTTAATTCTTCTAAACCCCTAAGGTATTTATTTAATAATTAAATATCTTACCCTTTTCCTCAAAGAATTAAATAAATAAGACATTTATTTAATTCACCACATGTCACATCCTCCATCCCTTTGCTTAATTCTAATCCACCTCCTAATCCCATCATTCGGGATGTTCTTATGTCTAATCCATGATTATAATGTGTCACATCCTCCAATTTTTGCAAGTTGACTCTAACATTCATTAGCCAATAACTATCTTCTAATCCTCCATTAACTAGCCTAATCAGTACCTTGACCAACACTCCCTCTTCCCCATGTGAATTTTTAATTCAAATTTATCTTTTCAAGGCTTACCTTATCCCCATGCAAGTTCTAGAAACTTTGACTTGTCACATCACTCACATGTGACAAAGTCTTCTAGAACTTTTGACTTGTCACATCTCCCAAATCCCACCTTTTGGGAACCTTTTTTTAACCACAAGGTCATTCCAATCATGTGAACTTTAATTCATAATTATTTCTCCAACTACTTTCCTCTTTCCCATGGAGATTTTTGAGGAATTCTAAAATTCTTCATATGGGAACAAGAAGTTACTTTTTGAAGAAATTTTCTCATCTCCCATGTACTATCAAAGTATTTTTCCTTCCTCCACATCACTTGTACCCCTTTCCATCTCATCATGTCCTTTTCCACTTCACCCTCCATATGGCAAGATGTGAGGGCTTGTGAGTCCTCAACTCACCATAGCCCTACATCTTGGCCATGGTGGCTCAATCCTAGCCATTGAATTCTCTAGAGAATTCAAATTATTCTATAAATACCCCCCTCTTTCTTTCATTGACAACAACTTAGGCATTTTAGCACCCTTATGATCTTGAATTTTCTACCCATTTTCAAGCACTTCATCATGCATTTTTGCATCTAAGTCCTTTATTATAGCCTCGTTATCTTGCATCCACCATCTTGAATTCATCTCCATCATACAACCATCCAAGGAGAATACATCTACAACAACATCAAGGGCCAACCAAGGAGCAACTTGCACAAGGTATATCACTTTTGTATCTTTGTTCAAGTTTAACGTTTTTTCCCAATCTTGAGGTGTTAGGTGTTCTTCTCTTTCATTGCATTTTTGTTATTTTTGCACACTTAGGAAAAGGATTTTCATTTGATCACACAAAGTAAAGCATAATTTATATTGGTGGAAAGCTGATAATCTCCTTTAAAAATCTTTTTCATTTCATCAATTTTAGGTAAAAAAAGTCGTCAACCACATATCCTACACATATCCATCATATCACCACTTTTTGGCCCATCATGATCCTACACATATGTAAAACAAACATTCAAGAAAAATTGAGTTTAGTAAAGATGACATTTGTTGAAGAAGCATACCAATTTGTAGTAAAAGTGGAAGAGAAGTTGAAAAAGAAGTTTGAGAAAAGGAAAATAAGTGCAAGAGGAATATTTTAGAAAAATGGAGGGTATGTGCAAGATCATCATAGAAAAAAAAGGCCCTTAAGTGGCAAAAAATTCAAAAAAATCAGAGTTAGGTAGCTTGACATAAAAATTTGAATAAGTTATCTATATTATTTTAAAAATATGTGAGAATAGAATCTATAGAAAATTGAATGTAGTTTCTAAACTACTAGGTTTATTTTGAAAAAAAGAAATCTATTTGGTGAAAATTTGAAATTTCAATGTAGTAGTACTTAAATTTCAGGGAAAAAATAAGTAGATGTTTGTTTGACCACCCTAACCACAATAAAATGATAATTTTCTTTTATAAGATTTTAGATAAAAGTAGAGGACTCATGTCCCAATGTGAAGCATATTTTTTTGTAATTTTTTTCCAAGTAAATAATTAATTATGAATTTTTTATTACAATTTTTAAAAAAATTAAAAACACGTATGTTTGATCACCTTAACTTGGTCAAAAATTCATGAAATTCATTTTTTAAAATCCTATAGTATGCAAAACATAGAATATGACACATGTTTCATATTCAAAAAATGTGATATCATTTGAAAGCTATAGATATTTTTCAATCAACTTATCAATTAGGACTTTAGTCATAATTCAAATAGAAAATGAATAATAATTATTTATTAAATTCAAAGTAAATCATAATTTATATTGGTGGAAAGCTAAGAATCTCCTTTAAAAACCCTATTTATTTCATCAATTTTGGGTAAAAAAAAGTCATCAGCCACGCACCTTACACATACCCATCATATCGCCACTTTTTGGCCCATTAGGATCCTACACATACCCTGGAACCTAGTCTTGAGAAAGATGGCCATATGTGAAGAAAAAATGGAAAGAACATGTTGGATCCCCTAATTTAGTTAGGAAACATGAGAAAGGTGAATCATTTGTGATGAGGAGAGATTTGATGCATGAGGAAGTGATTGAGGAAACACCACAAAGGAAAAGTCTATCTAGAAATAGATGTAAGTCCAAAGGAAAGGTATGTAAAGTTATCATTGATAGTGGTAGTACTGATAATCTAGTTTCATAGGAGATGGTGACCCAGTTGAATTTGAAGAGATTGAAACATCCAAACCCCTAAAGGATAGAGTGGATCCAAGATGAGCATAAGATATTGGTGAATATGCAGTGTTTAGTGAAATTTCATATTGGATCATATAAGGATGAAGCGTTTTGTGAAATTATGCCTATCAATGCATTTAATTTACTGTTAGGAAGGTCATGGAAATATGATAGGAAAGCAATTCATGACGGAAGAAGGAATACTTATATTATGACATCAAATGGAAAGAGAATTGTGTTGATACCTTTGGAAGATGAGAAGACTAAATTTTGTGGCACAACCAGACTATGTTTGGTAGATGGGAGAAATTTTTTTAATGGATTCAGACATGAGAAAATGTGTTTTGCATTGATGGGTGATTCCACAATACTAGTTTACAATTTTTGGCCAAACTAGACACTGAAATAGTTTTTTCTAACTAAATATTCACTTTCAAGCACCTATAGCAACTAAACTATGAGGAGTTTGAAGTGTAGACACTTAAAAATAACCTAGGCCTGCAAGCTCTATTTTTACCACTTTCGTCCTAGCATAATTATGATATTTAATTATGTCCTTGGTACACATTCGACTATTGATTAAATAATTCATAGTTATTTAATTAATTCATGTCCTTTTGTTCTTCATGATTATTAAATAAATAAATTTTATTTATTTATTAAATACATCATTAATTGTCTAAGTCTTCCCCTAATTAAATAAATTTCTTAATTTATTTAATTACCTTTCTTCATTCATTTCTTCTGATTATTAAATAAATAAATTTTATTTATTTATTTAATATGTCACTAATTGTCATAATTAAATGAATTGATTAATTTATTTAATTATTGATCATATCTGCTAAATTAAATAATTATCTTTAATTATTTAATTGTCGAAATTAACTTTTCTCTCATTTTAAATAAGTTAATTATTTAAAATGATTTCACATTCTTAACTGTTAGTTCATTTTAGTAAATAATCCAAAAATTGATTATTTATTATTTCACAAAATCCATATTTTGAGTTAAATTAATTCAAATTGGTAATATTCCTCCAAAAATCAAGTAATTGGGCTGATTCTTGATTTTTCAAATCTGATCTTCAGTTCAATTCTTATCTTCTTGATTTTTGAAAATCTTTATTTTCAAATTAATTATCTCATTTATTCTCCACTATTGATTCGATCTTCTTAGATGACATCTCGACCACTTGTTTAAGGATTTTTCCCTAACCCTGATTAGGGATTATCAGATTTAATCTCATCCTCTGATTTTAGGTCTGTGTCAAAAGTCAATCTCATTCGTCCATTCAAAATGGAATTTCTATAAAATGCTATTTTTCTCACATTTTTTATTTACGCACAGAGATTTGGTTATTCTGACACATTTATGCATAGAGTTATTTTACATTTTAGGGTCATATTGTCATAGGCATAGACATAGGAATTTATTTTAAATCCTTCAAAACTTGCATAGGACAATGTCATAGTCGAAATGCTCACACACTCAATCTAAGGGTATCAATCATATGCTACAAGCTAGGAGGTGCTATGCAGGTAATCATGAAAGTTTTGAAGAACAGGTATAATTGTTCTTGCTATTAATTTCCTTTGTACTTCATAGTTCTTTGGGTTTTAGTCTTTGTTGATTTTCTAACCTCTAATCTAACCTAAATTTAACCCTTAGATACATTGGTGAACCCGACGTTTCCTATTTTATATATTTTGTATGTTCTTTTTATGTTTTTTGTTGTTTTTGTAGGTACAAGTGCGGATGTGCCGCATTTGCATTTTCTTGAGCTGCATTTGATGAGTTGTGATGCATTCAAGGGCCACTACGACACAATAGCTCTGACATGACGCATTCGAGGTATAGAACACCGCATATGACAGAAGCGTGATGCATTTGTCTGTCAGACTATGACGTATTCGATCTTCTGTGACACATCCACCTAGTGAATTTTCTTTTTGTTGGCTTTCTGATTTCTTTCCTTTTTCTGTTTGCTGTCTATTTTTGTATTTTTTGTATTACTAATCAAGGTTTGCAACATGTCGCATTGGAGTTTTTTGTGGGTCAAAGGCATATAGTCAAACTACTAACTTGTGGTTTGTAGGTTCGAGGGTCAAAGACTGAACACTAAAACATTGTGCTTGTCTTTTTCTTAGATTAGTACACATTTCCTTTTAGTGCAATTAAAAACATGTTTTCTAATTTGCATGATTGTGTTTGCAAAATGGTAGGTGAGTATGCTCTCACCTTGTGAAAACTCAGTGATAAAAAAACCAGACCCATTTTTATATGTTATTACCCTCACGAATTAGTAATCAAAGTATCCTCTCCCCTTGTGTTTTTGGGTGATCCTGGGTGTAAGAGAAATGGTTACTAACTATAGAACTTGGGCCTGTTCTGGTGGGAAAAAGTACTCACCCCAAGATGACTCAGATCGGTAGCACCCTGACACTGAGGGACTTCTAGTCGGTATATAAAAGTGGATTCTTAGGGAAAGCCCAAGAATCATGCATATGATTCCGACGAGATGGATTTGAAAGAGGACTCTCACTGCATGGATCATGCCCTACGAATGGAATGCCTATACTAAATACCTTTTGTTTTAGAGTCCAACCTTTTTGGCCATTGCTTGATATAGTGTAGGGTACAGTATCATGCCTGAAGACACTCACTACTAATCCCCTTGAGTAGAGATAGTAGTTCTTGGGAAGTCACTACCCAAGAATTTGAATTTGGTGTGCTTGAATGATGTTAATGAGCCTTGGAGAGGAGCCAATGCCACCAAAATTCTAAGCTATCCACTCTCAATAAGGAAAGGTGTTTAGCACCAATCTGAGGTATATCGGTGGGCTATATCAAGTATACAAACACTTGGAATATTGGCCTTTTAGGATTTCACTTGTCTTATGTGCACTTTCTTACATTCAAAACAATGTGCTTGTCAAGTGCTTGCTGGATTTCTCAAACATTATTCACCACATTTACACTTTTGGACAAAACATTCACCATTAGATAGATCAAATTTTATCTCAATATGTCAAGAAACTCAATTTTAACAAACTATGTCACATCTGTTGAACCACATCTGAAAATAATGAGACATAATTGCATTGTTAAACTACATTTGATCTCTCAAACACCGCATATGTCTGTGTTGCGATGCATCTAAACCTCATAGAGATGCATCTGCAAAACTAAGTCACATTTGTTAGTCCCAGAGCTACATTTGCTCAAACCAAACCGCATTCGAGACACTCTGACGCATTTGAGGCCTCAAACGACACATTTTCCTGTCACAAGTAAAACCCTGATACAAAGTCAAATCTGAGTCTACACTTTGTCAATCTTTTGTCAAACATTGTTTCTAAAGGGATTATGTCAAAAACCAACTTTGAAATTGCTCAAATTTTTTGACCATTAGTTTGCATTCTTGACCATAGGTTTCATCCTTCATTTTTTTCTAGTTGCATACATTAGGCATTAGCTTGTCCCTAGGTTTTAATACTTGCATACTTTGGATTAGGAAAATCTCAGCACAATTTGCAATGTCATTGCTTCTGAAACTAGGTTATCTTGGAATTAATCATCATTCCTTTTTTCAGTCATTGTCCCTTTTGTGAGATTTTCCAACTCAAAATTTTAGTTAGGAAAACTCGCTAGTCATTTTGACCTTATCATTTTGTCATTTTCAACAAGTCCTTCAGTAACCTAGATTGAAAAAAAAGATTAAGCTTAGAAGTGCTTAGGTATCCTTTTCTCAAATTGCATTCTAAGTTTAGACATTGCATATTTTACTCCCAAAAATCCAAAAATATTATTCATCCTAGTCGTCATTTTGAACATAGACCTTGCATAGTGTCATCATTACATTTAGTTGTCATTTTCATTAGAGCAATCTCATTTTATGGTGGAAACTAGACTCTAAAAATAGAAACAAAAAAATGGAAAACTTTGGACAAGATGCCACTTCCAATGTCAACAATCACACGTATGACCCAAATTGGACTTTTGATGATCCATTTGGCAACATAAATAATCAACCTCTCATGACAATACCATCCTTATCAAACAGTCCCTTTGAACCATTCTTACATAAGGATGTATATAGACAAATACTTGAGGAAAACTTAGAGGTAGTAGCACAAGACCTAGAGGCCTCTCAATTCGTGGAACAAATGGTCATGTATGACAGAGACAGATATTTGGCCATACTCTTAAGTCAAGGAGCCAAATTACCTCAAGGATTTGACATTAACACGTTGAGATCAACATCTCCTTACCTTAATGTCAACAACACACATAACATGTCAAATAGTTGTCAACTTCCAAACACTACGAGCAATACTTTCTTTGACACTACAACAACCGTGCATGCTACCTCCGACTTTCCAAACACCTCCAACTAAATAAATGCTGCATCCATTGGAGGATCACAATCTATCACAGTGCCCACAATATTCACAACATTGTCACAATCAGTTGGAACCACCTTTGGCTCCATAGCAATGTGGGAAAGTTATTCCAATCCTCTATTTACCACTACGGTAAATGCCACAGGGGCATCATCAAGTCACACAAATCCTTCATTGACAACTATGTCTAGTACCATGAGTACACCTTCGATATACCCTCTCATTGGCATCTCACAAAATCCTTTGGGTGGGGGTAAACAATGTATATTTATTCAAGGACAACAACAAAATGTTAACACGTCCACACAGTCCAATACCATTAAATCCCAAGGATAAAATACGACCATTCCCCTTGTCCAAACCCAACAATTTGGACAAGGTAGTCAAAACACACAACCCATGACATCATTAGCACATCACAATGTTCATGGTCACCATATTCCCCAAATATCAACACAAATGGCTGGGGGACACATCCCAACATACCCCCAATCCAAACTTTCAATACCAACAACACACCAATCCGAACACATCATACATGTCACAAAAATTCATACCTCCACAATACACCAATATCCACATGTAACAAATGGGGACCTATGGCATACCAATCAATCCTATGCATGGGACCGCAAATGACCCTATAATCAATGCCTTACAAGCAAAATTGATGGGTCTAGAGAAGGCCATAGAAAACATACAAATATCTGGAAAAAAATCAGAAGTGTCATATCACCTAAACATATATCCCTTTGACATGAAATTATACATGCCACCATTTCCTTTGAGATATGTGTCACCTAATTTTACCAAGTACAGAGGAAAGACAAACCCCATCAAACATGTCCACAAATTTGCAACCAATTGTATGGACGCTGCTTATGAACAAACGTACTTGATGAGAATTTTTTCTAAAAGTCTTGTAGGTCCTACCCTTGAATGGTTTTCCACCCAAAAGGATATCCAAACATGGGATGAGCTTAAACAAAAATTCATAAAAAATTATGCGTACAATATTGACATGGACACCTCCATTACTAGCTTGTGCAATCTCACGCAAGAGGATGCCAGTGAGACATTCATCCCATTTTTTCAAAAATGGAGAAGTCTAGCTAGTCGGTGTCACATCAACATACCCAAAAAGGAAAAGGTGGACATGTTCGTTCAAACACTTCTGGGCCTGCTAAAATATGCATTGCAAGTGCATTGTTACATAACCTTTACAGACCTAGTCGAAAAGGTGTTCAAATTGAGAAAGCCCTTCTCGCAAAGGGAGAACTAAGATATGGTCCTAAAAACACAAATGCCAATCCTCGCACCAACAAAAAAAAATACTGGGTCAAAAATAAACACGTTACAAATGATGGTGTTGTTGACGCCAAGGTTGCAAACACTATGGGTCCTGTACTGGCTCTAAAAGTGGTTCAACCACAAAAAAACCAACAATGATAATGACACCCCCTACCAATGTCCCTTCAAATAACCAAAGTGACAAAAAAAATCAAGGACAATACCGTCAGATGAGACAATTCCCCAGGGGTTGCACATACACTCCCTTGGGTGATCCTGTTGAAGAATTCCTCAAGAAATGCCTCTAGAATGGTGTCATCACTCTTCAAGAACCAAAACCATATGACCCAGGGCAATTCAAATTAGCATGGTGGGACGATAATGCATTTTGTGATTATCATTGGGAAAAAGGACATAAAACTTCTACCTGTCGACAACTGAAAAACCTAGTACAAGATCTTATCGAGAGTCATATCATTGAGGTAGGTGGATCACAGTTTGTCTCCAATTTAGATCGTACTATTCATAATAACCCACTGTAGGACCATGGTTCTAATAATGCTTCCGCGTCAGGTCCATAGATAAACAATAATCGAGCTAACTTTGCCCACACCAAGTACGACTACTCTGGTGGACCTATTATAAATAATGTTCGAACTGACGAATACATCAATACCATTGCAGTCAAGAGAGCACCTCAATGCAATGCTACTACTCGAAGTGGCAAGGTCACCATAGTTGGTCCACCTCCCACTAGGCAACCCATAATCACCATACCTGGCCCATCTCCTAAATAGTCAAAACTTATCTCAACCACAAAATAGTGGCAACCACAGAGTTAGTTCAACCTTATCGACCAGCTTGGAAAAACTCCCGTGCATATTTCTATACTCGAGCTGCTTCACATCTCTCCCATGCATAAGGCTATACTGGATAAAACTCTACAAGAGTCGTCAGTCCCTAAGGACATTGATGTCAATCAGTTTGAGACCATGGTGGGATACCTCACTATGCCTCACCACGTCACCTTTTCTGATCAAGACTACTCGTCACCTAAGACAAACCATAACAATGCATTGTACATTGAAACTTTCATCCATAAGCACAAGGACAAAAGAGTTTTAGTAGATGGCAAAGCAGGATTGAACATATGCTCCTTGAAACTGGTTAAGGCTCTAGGGTTTTATGATGCATGCGTAGACCCTACAAAGAGTATAGTGATCAAAGCATATGATGACGAAGAACGCTCTTCACAAGGCATTATTTCTCTTCCTATCATAGTGGGACCAGTCATTATGGACACAACCTGCTAGGTTCTGGATCTAGAATTACCTTACAACATCTTGCTCGGTTACCCATGGATTCATGCCTTTAAAACCATTCCATCCACATATCAACAATGCTTAAAATTCCCATTTGACGGCACATAAATCACTATATATGGCAACCCCAACCCTTTGCAATACTGTACCAACCTAAGGGGTATTTCTAAAAACTGAGTGCCTATCGATCGAGAGGCTTCTAGCCCCTTGTCTTCCAAATACATTGACCCATCCACACTCGCATCATCTTCCACATCCACTCCATCCACGTCTTCCACCACACCACCATCTTTCGTAAACCATAAGATTGAACCCACTATCAAGATCCAGGACCTCGGCTGTGGAGAATTCAAACTGTATACAACATATAGCATCACAACGATACCTAAGTCCCCGAAGGTCTATGGTCGGCCATGTTTTAGAATGGAACCTAGGCAAAGAAATTTTCAAAGTTCCACCAAAAATAGTTTTCATCAAATGGGGAGACATGGGTAACGAGGACCTTGTTGATATCACAGGATGGCTCTATAAAGATACTGTAGCACTACCCCCATTACCAGTTAAGAAATATGGCAAGGGATATGACATAATGAAGGCTAAGGGTTACGATGGCACTAGTGGCCTAGGAAGAAATAAAACTATACAAAGAGAGCCCATAGAACCTTTCAAAATACCAAAGTATCTTGGATTAGGGTTTGGATCACCTGATAATGACGATCGACATACCATTGGACTTTTGAGTGAGCGAGTGCATGCTTTGGAAAGTGTCAAGACTGCTAAGGAAACCCTCACCAAAACTGACTCCCAAGAGTGGGAATTTGGCTCAGAATGATCCTTAAGTGACTGTTGTCTCGATGATTTGTTTGTCAAAATAGGGGAACTAACCTCTGAACAAATATTTTGGAAATTTTTCAAAATTGATGAGGCACCAAATAGTTAGAGTCCCATTATCACTCCCCATGACATATAAGCCCCACCATCTAAATCCCTTCAGTCCAATCGATCTGAAGTACCAGACGACACTGACAACCATGAATCTAAGTCCTTCACCCCTTATTTTGACAATGAATATGAAACAAGTGAAGGGGAATATTGGATAGAGTCTGATGTGGAGTTGGATGATGATAATCTCATCTACAATATCATTGAATCCATCTGTATGCTTTCTGCATCCTCCCCTCAATTCACCAACACTGCAGATGGCATTTCCCTAGTTTATCCTCAACTCGTCGATTGGGACCAAAAAGGCCCGCCAGTCTTGGACACATTTCAGAATGATGAGGAAATTACAGAGTTTATGGGATTGCATGAGGGCATGCCCAATGGTGATCGACGAGATTGCTCCGTCCTCCAGTCATAAAATCAAAAATAAAAATAAAATAAAAAATGAAACATCTTTAGGTGAAAATCGAAAGGCACCTTCTAATGACAAAAAAGTAAAAACAAAGGACGTATCTATGGGTGAAAACCTCTTTGAGGTACCCAAAGATGGAGGACTCGAATTTCTTCCCATACAATAAGAGAAATCAGCTATGCTTATAGAAGATACCATAGAAGACAACATATCAATAGCTGAAGATCCCAAAATGGTCCTCTTTGCTGCATCCTTGACTAAAGAAGAGAGACCAAAATTTCACAAATTCTTTGCAGAATGTAAAGTCAACTTCGCATGGTCCTATGCTGATATGCCAGGATTAGACCTAGAATTGGTTTTGCACCATCTGCCACTATTGCCTAATGCCAAACCAGTTAAACAAAAGTTGCGCAAAATGCATCCTCAGGTAACTCTATTGGTCAAGGTTGAGTTGAAGAAACTTCTAGATGTTGGATTCATATGGTCTATTGATTATGTTGAATGGATATCTAACCTGGTGCCAGTAACAAAGCCAAATGGGATGATCCGCATCTATATAGATTTCAAAGACCAAAATAAGGCATGCCCAAAAGATGACTTTCATTTACCAAATATTGATATTTAACCTGGTGCCAGTAACAAAGCCAAATGGGATGATCCGTGTCTATATAGATTTCAGAGACCTAAATAAGGCATGCCTAAAAGATGACTTTCCTTTACCAAATATTGATATCATAGTTGACCTCACAGTAGGATATGAGATGTTGTCCCTCATGGATGGTTTCTTTAGCTATAATCAAATTCGCATTGCCCCCGAAGACCAACACAAAATGGCATTTACTTGCCCATGGGGTACATACTGTTGGAATGTCATGCCATTCGGTCTCAAAAATGTAGGCGCCACATATTAGAGGGCTATGAACACAATCTTTCATGAAATGAGGCATAAAATAATGGAAGATTATGTAGATGACCTATTGGCTAAATCAATAACAAGGAAAGATCATTTGAAGGTGTTAGAAATTTTTTTCAAGAGACTAGAAGGATACAAAGTCCAGCTAAATCCTAAGAAATGTGTCTTCGGTGTAACATCAG
Organism: Sequoia sempervirens; assembly: GCA_007258455.2. Taxonomy (NCBI): domain Eukaryota; kingdom Viridiplantae; phylum Streptophyta; class Pinopsida; order Cupressales; family Cupressaceae; genus Sequoia; species Sequoia sempervirens. Next base: position 906,023,151 of record VDFB02281492.1, read on the forward strand.
GTAAACTCTTGGGATACATAGTTTATCGAAGAGGCATTAAGGTCGATCCAACTAAAGTAAAAGCCATCATAGACATGCCTCCACCCAGAGGAATCAGTGAACTCAGAACCCTACAAGGCAAGGTACAATCCATTTGGCAATTCATAGCACAATTGGCTAACAGGTGTCAGCCTTTCCAATATCTATTGTGCAAGGGTATCCCATTTGTGTGGATAGATAAATTCCAAGAAGCCTTTCAGCAAATAAAAGATTACTTATTATCACCGCCCATTCATGAAAAACCATTGATCCTATACATATCTACCACTAATTCAGCACTGGGGGCATTACTAGCATAGAATGACCAAGAAGAAAAAGAAAGAGCTATATATTACATCAGTTAGACATTGGTCGCGTATGAACTGAACTACACATCAATTGAATGGGCTTGTCTCACTGTGGTCTTTGCAGCATAGAAGCTAAGACATTATATCTTAAGCCATCAGACACAACTAGTATCAAAGATTGACCCCCTCAAATATTTGTTAAGTTGGGCAGCAGTAACAGGACGTCTGGCAAAATGGGTCATGATTTTGAGTGAATATGTAGAAAGAAAGGAAATAAAAGGACAAGTCATAGCGGACAAGCTGGTGGATGCAACTTTACAAAGTGATTAGCCGTTAGTGGTAGATTTTCTAGATGAGTTGATGTTTCATACGAAACCTAAGTCACCTTGGCAACTCTACTTTGACAGATCACACACAAATTAGGGCTCGGGGGCACAGATCCTATTCATCACCCCTCAAGGAGACTCCATCCCTAAGTCTTTCCGCATAGCCTTCCCATGCACAAACAATGTGGCATAATACGAGGCACTAGTTATAGGACTTAGAATGGCAATAAAATGGAAAATCAGAGCACTACATGTCTATGGGGATTCTCAGCTCGTCATCAACCAGGTTAATGATGACTATGACACAAAAGATGAGAAGCTGATGCCCTACAAACAGATGGTTGATAGTTTCCAAATGTACTTTCATTTGGTAACTTTTGAACAAGTTTCGAGAGAAGATAACAAAGCAACAGATGCAATGGCTATAATAGGTTCTCTCCTCGACATTCCAAACAATCTGCCTCAGCTGGAAATCCTAATAGAACAATTGTTGGTCCCTGCCCTGCCTATGAAATTTTAGAGTTAGAGATGGTCTACAAACTTGTTAGCTCTAACTCTCCCTGGTACCAAGATATTTATGACTACCTTAAGTCTCAAACCATTCCACCTAATTGTTCAATAACCAGAGGAAGTCCTTTATCCAAAAAGTTGCAAGGTATGCCATCGTCAGTGACACCCTTTACCACCGTAGCTTTGAAGACACCCTCCTTAGATGTCTCGACACCAACGAAGCACATACAACCTTATGCTAAGTACATGATGGTATATGCGGGTCTTATTCAAGTGGTCCTACTCTAGCCAAGAAAGTAACGAGACTTGGGTACTATTGACCAACCATTGCAAAGGATGCAATAGAATATGTCAAGACTTGTCGCCAATGCCAAATTCACAATGATTTGATCCATGCTCCAGCGTAGGAACTTCGGCCGATCACTTCTCCTTGGCTCTTCACTCAATGGGGACTCAACCTCATGGGTAAGATCCATTCGACCTCATCCAATGGCCATAAATTCATCATCACCACCACTGAGTATTTTACAAAGTGGATCGAAGCCATCCCTCTGACATACATAACTGACAAACAAATATCAAAATTCATTCTCAACTACATCATTTGTCGGTATGGCCTTCTGCAATCCATCATCACTGACAACATACATCCATTTAAAAACCAAGATGTTCATGAGTTATGTGAGCGATTTCACATCCAACACCATTTTTCCTCTCTATATTACCCGCAAGGAAATGGTGAAGCTGAGGCATCAAATAAAACCATTGTTAAAATCCTCAAAAAGACTGTCAATGACGCTGGCCATGACTAGCATATACAACTCAACCCTACTCTGTAGGCTTACTGCACTAGCATTCATATGCCTACAAGAGCCACTCCTTTCACCATGGTCTTTGGAGTTGAGGTGATCTTGCCCATTGAGGTTGAAATTCCTTCTTTACGAGTATCCCTGAAGGGTTTAACTAATGATGAGGAGTATCGATAGTTGTGCTTGCATGAGTTGGAGATGCTAGAGGAAAGAAGGAAAAATTCCCTGAACCATCTACAAGAGTATTAGAACCTTCTTTATTGTAGTTACAACAAGAAGGTTATGGTCAAGAAGTTTGACATTAGTGACTTAGTCCTCATGCAAAACCCTAAGAACCAAGCTGATAGAGAAAAGTTGGGAAAGTTTGAACCAAATTGGTTGGGTCCTTACATCATTGTATCTTCTTTTGGTTCTGGAGCCTATCAGCTGGTGACCCCAAATGGAGAACAACTGAAAAAGCCTATCAATAGTTTACATCTCTGAAAGTTCTACACATAGCATTAGGAGATTGAGCTGAAAACTGTAAAATACAAAAAATTGAAAAATGTTAAGAAATTGTTGCCTTGATGAAAACCTAGCAAATAGGCGTCTTGACAACACCAAAAACTAAGAAAAATGACAAAAATAGTAAAGAAAAATGATTCGTCCAATAGTGAAAACATGGAAAATAGGTGCTTTGGATAAGTACCATGGTGAAAACCTGGCAAACAAGCACCATGCATAATCAATCATTACTCTGCTATCTATTGTTACTTTATTTGTCGTGGCCTAGGAAGAAATACATTTTTTGTCACCACCACATCATACCCTTCCTTTCATGGTTGATAATAGGTTGAAATGAAGTCCCGAATACTATCCATCTGGCATCCCAAGCACATCTCTTTCATGTCCTTTAAGATTGGCTAAGTCTCGGACCTGACTGGGGGCAAAAATTTTATCATGTAAACTGTAGTGGATGTCACTAATGGTTTCAACAAAGCCCTAAAATGTCTTGAAAAAAGAACTAAAAATTAGAAAATGTCCTGAAAAAAGACAAAAACATCAGAAAATGTCCTAAAAAAAGACAAAAACATCAGATAGTCCTGAAAAAAGACAAAAACATCGCAAAAAGTCCTAAAAAAGATGAAAAACATGGCAAAAAGTCCTTAAAAAAGACCAAAAACATCGTTAAACGTCCTGAAGAAAGACCTAAAAATTGAAAAATGTTCTGAAGAAAACTACAAAAAAATGTCAAACCACTCAAAGAGAACGAAAACAGAGTCATTCCTTGTCAAGTCCATCAAATCAATTAGTCTTTGTCATTTGTCTGAACTACATTGTCTCTGCGCATTTTCTATGTAGGCAAGACTCATCTTTGAGTCCCCGAGACATTAGGTCAGTGCTTTTAGGTTTGTCATAATAAAATCATGGTGCAATCTTTGGTCATCAAGACAAAGTCATTGGTCGTTTTGAACTATGAGGTCTCTAAGTGCATGACATAGGCAAGGCCATCTATCGATGAGCCCCCGAGGCCACACTAGGTCAATCCATTAGGGTCATGGCATTACACTCGCACACATGTCAAAATGTCTTCAAGTCAAAGCAAATCATTCCCAAATGGGAAAACTCCTACAAAAAAGTGAAACAATCATCTATTCAGCATGACAATCTCATCAACACGTCAATCATATCATCATGACAATATCGACACTTAGTCAACACAAGTCAAACTCAGTTAAAACAAGTCAAATCATCATAACCTTTCAAACTGTCAACTCTTGGTTATCTTTCATATGGGTTCTTCTGAAGAATAGCCTCTGTCATTCATGCCTTAGGATGTGTCCTTCCTAAGCATTGTCATTGTCATTCGACATTTTGAGGGATCCTCTTGACATCTAAGGATCACTCCTCTTGACATCGGTATTCTTCATATGTGTCCTTTTGAAGAACAAACTCTGTCATTTATGCCTTAGGATGTGTCCTTCCTAGGAATCATCATCACTTCAAGGGATCCCTTTTGACATTTAGGGATCAATCATCTCAACATCACATTATTCAGGATGTGTCCTTCCTGAATTTGGCAATCTTCAACATTTGTCATCATGGCATCATCAAAAATTTGACACCCTCGCATCTCAACATCATCAAACTTGACATCTTGACATTAAAACAATGGGTATCCAGATGCACTTGACAAACACTTGGCACTTGTCTTTTGGATTTTTATCATGTTACTAGTTTTTCAGTAAGATCCCAACAAACAGGATTTAGAGAAGCAACAACGTATCATGGCGTTTGTCTTCACTTTTGACATGCATGACTACTAGTTTCTCAGCGAGGTCCTAATTCTAGGATTTAGAAAAATGATGATGTATCATGATAAGGGCTCTATTTTATATTTTGGCAATCATGCCGCTAGTTTCTCAAGGATTTCCTAGAAATAGGATTTAGAGAAGCAACGATGTTTCATGAATTGCCCTTCTTGTCTTTTTTTGCTTGTGGTTGATTATGAAAAAAAGACTGGGGCAATCACACTCTTAGTTTGAGTCATGATCATCTTTGTCTGTGACTGCTTGTCTTATGTGATGGTACAACCTTGCACACCTTGATCTTTGTCATATTATGGTGTTTTTTGGCCATTACAACAATCTGCCCAATGATGATTAAGAGCAATAAATATTAAAGTCCTATGGTAGAATTTTGAAGGATTTGGTATAGAAACTAACATGCATCTCCTTCGGTCTGGTCATCTTATTTCATCAGTATGGTCATCTTCTCTCGTCCATCTCAAGATAATATCTTGTGAAATAAAAAAATATAAGTGCATACATGATCATATAAACATTGCATTAGGTCCATACATACATCATCCATAGCATTAAATAATATAACATTTCATTGCATATTGCATTCACATTTTCATAAACATGACATCCATTTAAGTAAATACATTATGCATATCATTATCACCATCATGACAAAATCAACATAACATATAAATAAGCATTGCATCATCATAGCATCATCTCATAAGTAAGCATCATAGGACATACATGACAAGACATACAAATAAGTACCATCATAGATCATAAATCAACATCATACATAAAACATCACATCACATATATCATAATGCATAAATCAAATAACATTGCATAACACACATGTAGGCTGCATCAAAACTGCATCATCAAATAATATCATCTCAAAAATATACAATGTCACAAGATAGAGTCAATAGATATCCCAAAAATGGAGCTCGCAGGCTCAATGGTCTATACATAATGTGTCATAACATAAAGACAAGTATAGCAAACATGCCACTAGGGGAGACTCTCATCAACCCCTCGTGGTGAAGAGTGTGGCGGCTAAGGATCTATGACTAGCGCTGAGATAATGGTGGACATGTAGTAGTCTCTATCTATGCAACCGCTGACATAATCATCTCCACAGTAATAGACACCTGTGACATCACTGCAGCCTAACTCTATGATGCTAACGGATCTTCCACTAGCGGTTGCCTCTATACTAATCTCTGCCCTGAACTAGTGGACCCATGACTATGGCTTGAATGATGACTCGAGGCATGCCTATGTGAGTGGTGGGACCTGTGCCTTGATGTGTGCCCTGAGGAGGTGGATCCTCCTACACTGGTGTGACTCTTATTGCCACTAGCACTCCCTGATTAGTGACCACTACCTATTCTCATCTGTGACTGTGACAGTGTAGGATCTCGTTGCTTGGGAGGCACTTCCTACTTGTATAGAGTCCTATACTACCCATAACTCATGTTCACCCTGGCAAGCTCACGAGCAATATCCCCAGAAGGCCCTATACATAATGCTACAAACTCTATACACCACTGAGCTGAGTCCTGCTAATGGATCACTGCCTGTTCCCACTCTACCCAAGCCAACTCTAGCTCTACCCGTAGTGCCCTGACCTCTGCCACACTCTCATCTAGTCTCCTTTGAAGATCTGCCACCCTCTGGTCTATCATAGCATCCTGGGGTAATGTCGATGAGGATGGTATCCCCTTCTCTCCCTCTACCATCCTCCATCTAAGAAGTCTCTCAGCCACATCCTGATCATCATCCTCCTCTGCAACATCCTCTCCACTGATTCCCTCATCCAGAGGCACATCCATGTCTATATCCTCCTCCTATCTGGCCTCCTCCTCCTGCCTCGGCTACTCCTCCTCCTATCTAGCCTCCTCCTCCCTCGGCTGCTCCTCCTCCTATCTCTCCTCCCCCACCGTTGGCTCCTCCTGTCTCTCCTCCTCTCCCTCTTGCCTCAGTTGCTCCTCCTCCTCTCTCTCCCCCTCCTCAGCCACCTCTAGGATAGCATCTAGTGCTACTCTCACCACACGTGGGTGCACCCTCCTGCCCTGTCTCTGAATATCTCTCCTTCATCTCTAGCTATCTCCTCCATCATCCCCACCCTGCCCTCTGTCCTTGCCTCCATCCCAACCTCTATCCCTACCTCCATCCCGGCCTTTGTCCATGCCTCAATCTCACCCTCTGTCCTAGCCTCCATCTCTCCCCTTGCCTCCATCCCTGCTTCCATCCCTCCCCTGGCCTCTGCCCCTATCACCATCTTTGCCTCCTCGCCTAGCCCTCAACACATGTGGTATGACTGACCTCTTGTCCACAGGGGCTGGCCCATCTGGATTTGTTAGCGGCACTGATCTATGGCCCTACCACCATAGGTCATAATCTACTATGGTCCTAGGATCTGCAATCCCACCTCTCCATCCCCACTACTAGGCTCCTAGCCCATTGATCTGCTACTTGGTGAATGCTACTGGAATCGCTGGCCCCCAGGCTACCTCTCTGGAGAACCGAGCATACTCGGCTATCCCTGTAGGTACACCTTGTTGCTCTTCGAATTGTCTAAGGACACGCTATGATAAATACATCTCTATGATCAGTTGGCTCTGCACTGTCCTTCCAATCAAGTACCAATACTATCTACATAGGCTAGGATGGTCCACCTCATCATCCCACTACTGGCAGTCTCTATACTGCCTCCATATAAATGACACCATTGTATCAATCTGATGGTGCCACAAACTTGTCTCACCCATCTATGTCTGTTGTAGCACACTGACATAATAGTACGCATATGGTATCCCATCAGCCAACTATGGTCTTTGAATCGGCAGATAAAATATCGCTATGTGCTCCCAAGCCCAAATCATGATTAGGGTGGTGCCACATGATATACTCTCTGCCCTCCTGTAGACAACCTCATGTAGTTGGTGGTAGAGTGTGCCCAATAAACAAGGTCCCTAGGCATACATGGTCCTATCCCACCTCATCCCAACTAGGACGTCTCCCCAGCCAATAGAGAAGCCATGTCCGCGATGATCGAGAATCAATATCCTTCAATCAATGTCACCAGGATTGCATCAAAATGAGCATAGTGCTCCACCATAAACTCCCACTGGATCTTGTAACCCTAGATTCTGAGTCCTGCACTCTCATCCCAGTAGTATGCTGTGAAGGTCTGATGGCCATGGTGAGGATCATAGATGATTTGCTCTCCTCAGATCAGCAGGCATAGAATGCAGTAAACATCCTCAAGGGTAATGGTCACCTCACCCGTCGACAGGTGAAAGGAACTTGTCCCTAAATGCCAACACTCCATAGCACAGTCAGTAGTCCCCTATTTTCCTGAATAGCAGGCATATAGGCGACTTAAAATAGACCTAGCCACATCAATTGTTATCGCTCTCGCGGGGCCAGCTAATCAGCAAACTGAAAGGTCATCAGTTTTCTCTCTCGCCTATATATCAGCACAAGCTATCTCTGCACAAAGTCAAACAATGCGTCAGTACCTTCAAGGAAACTATTAGTATCATCAAAAAGATTTCAAATTGGAAGAGTATCAAAATCAGCCCTACTCAAAGATAATGTCAAATGCGTCGCGTTGACTGTAATTGCATTACAAAACAATGGATGCATCATTTCATACTTCAAATGCGTCACAACATGTCAATTGCATCATTCGGTCACTCAAATGCATCGCATTAGAGAACTTTCATCATGACATATGACACTTGCATCGTTCCATTCAAATGCATCGCTTCAATAGGTGATTGCGTCGCAAAATGATGATTGCGACATTCTAACTTTCGAATGCAGCTCAAAAAGGAAAATGTGTTGCAGTTTTTGGAAAATACATCACAAACCCTCGGCCTACCCTAAACTACCCTTGCACTTGCATCGTGACGCATCAAATGCATTGACGTGAAGTCAAATGCGACTTACGTGCATGCATATGCGTCACGAAGCATTTGTTGTTCGCCCTACAACCCTACTTTTGACATACAAAACGAGAAAATTACAAAGGGGGTTAGGGGTACATACCGCTGGCTCTAAGCCCTCTACTTGCCTGAAGGTCCACACGATCTCGCCATGATGCTCTGTCATTGATATCACCATCCTGTCTTCAGTCCTTTTCACTATGAGCTCTTAAAATTTGCAAAGTGAATAGTGGAAATGAATTGACTTTTACCCCTTTGTCAACCTATTTATAAAGTCAAAATTCTATTTGTCAACTAGGTTATTACTGGAGGCTCATTTGACCAACTTTGATCACCCCATTGGCTATCTTAAACATGTTAGAATCCAAAACCATCTACGCCATCATTTTTTTGGTCATCAAATTGACTTATTGGGACCCTTTCAAAATTTTTTGCCGCTGACCCAAAATTTAAAAATCTTCCCAAAGGGGCATTGATACTCTACAGCTTCACTGGGGCATGGCTTTGACTTATTTTCTTTGTCACAATGCGACATGCTACATTATGACAAAGAGGGGAAAAATGTAGACACTTAAAAATGACGTAGGCCTGCAAGCTTTGTTTTTACTATTTTCATCCTAGCATAATTATGACATTTAATTATGTCCTTGGTCCACATTCAACTATTGATTAAATAATTCATAGTTATTTAATTAATTCATGTCCTTTTATTCTTCATGATTATTAAATAAATAAATTTTATTTATTTATTAAATACGTCATTAATTGTCTAAGTCTTCCCCTAATTAAATAAATTTCTTCCTCATTATTAAATAAATAAATTTTATTTATTTATTTAATATGTCACTAATTGTCATAATTAAATGAATTGATTAATTTATTTAATTATTGATCATATATGCTAAATTAAATAATTATCTTTAATTATTTAATTGTCGAAATTAATTTTTCTCTCATTTTAAACAAGTTAATTATTTAAAATGATTTCACATTCTTAACTGTCATTTCATTTTAGTAAATAATCTAAAAATTGATTATTTATTATTTCACAAAATCCATATTTTGAGTTAATTTAATTCAAATTGGTAATATTCCTCAAAAAATCAAGTAATCGGGCAAATTCTTGATTTTTCAAATTTGATCTTCAGTTCAACTCTTATCTTCTTGATTTTCAAAAATCTTTATTTTTGAATTAATTATCTCAATTATTCTCCACCGCCGATTCGATCTTCTTAGATGACATCTCAACCACTCATTTAAACATTTTTCCCTAACCTTGATTAGGGATTATTGGATTTAATCTATTTCTCTGATTTTAGGTCTCTGCCAAAAGTCAATCTCGTCTGTCCATTCAAAATGGCATTTTCTATAAAATGTTATTTTGCTCACATTTTTTATTTATGCACATAGATTTGGTTATTGTGACACATTTATGCATAGAGTTATTTTACATTGTAGGGTCATATTGTCATAGGCATAGGCATAGGCATTTATTTTAAATCTTTCAAAACTTGCATAGGACAATGTCATAGTCGAAATGCTCACACACTCAATCTGAGGGCATCAATCATATGCTGCAAGCTAGGAGGTGCTATGTAGGTAATCATGGAAGATTTGAAGAACATGTATAATCATTTTTTCTGTTATTTCCTTTGTACTTCATAGTTCTTTGGGTTTTAGTCTTTGTTGATTTGCTAACCTCTAATCTAACCCAAATTTAACCCTTAGATACATGAAGATGATGCAAACTAGTGATTTGTGATATTTTGTCTACATATTTTAAATATATTTTTTAAAATTGGAATAAGATTGTACTTCTTTTTCCATCTCCTTCGAAAACTATTTTTTTTTTTAGTAAACACCTTTTTTAAGGAGTGGCACTCACCATATACAACATAAATTTTTTCCATGAAGGATAAAATTCAATATTTTTGAATTTTGATTTGTAACTATAATATCTAGTGCTTCCAATTGGTTTCATAGTTTTTTATTGAATATTTTTTCCTTAATCAAGTTTTGAAGTCGAACCAATTACAATTCAGGCATAAGCAGACCGTATACAACGTAACTTTTTTTGTATGTATCGAAATTCAAATTTTATTTGTTGGATCAAGAACTTCAATATCTAGTGCACTCATATTTTTCAAAATTTGTTTTGATAATCTACTATTTTTCCACATGTACAGAATAGAGAGCTTGGCTTTCAGTGAAAAACATGTGTTTTATAAAACTAAAAAATAAATACATAATAAAACATAAAACATATTAAAATTATATTCGTTGGATAGCTTGTTCTAAGGAATACCATCATCTAGTTGGGTCTATGAAGTCTCCTCCATTTTCATCGTCAAAATGAGCTTCAAAGGGAAAAAATTTGGAGGTTTTTGGTGTTGTAGGGGGAGAAGGGGGAAAAAGGGGGGGTTCAAGTGAACCCCCTTTCCACAAACATTTTCTTTGCTTATTTTTTTCAAGAAGTGTGGGACCCACATTTAGTGGGTTTGCTCGAAGGGGGGTTCTAGTGATCCCCCTTTGGGTTCGCTCAAACCAAAAGTTCGTTCGAACCCCCAAAAATAATTTTTTTTGCATGGGGTCATTTTTTGCAAATTTTCCTTCCTCACTAGAATTGTAAACCACTTTTGTGGGTTTACCCTGATTCCAAAGAAAAATAGGAGTCCAAAGAGAGCAAAGAGTGAAAATCTACTATAGAAAGAAGTTGTAGAATTGTTAACAGAATATGAAGACATCATGTTAGAGAATGCACCAGATGGATACCCTCCATTCAGAGTATCAGTCATCATATAGATCTTATACTAGAAGCATGTTTTCCAAATAAAGAAGCACATAGAATGACACTGGTAGAGAATGTAGAGTTGAACTAGTAGAGTCAAGAGTTGTTAAGGAAAGGATTGATCAAAGAAAGTTTGAGCCCATGTGTGGTACCTATTGTACTTGCACCAAAGAAAGATGGAGAGTGGAGAATGTGTAAAGATTCAAGAGCAATAAATAAGATCACTGTCAATTATAGATTTCCACTACCAAGGATGGATGATATTATGGACTGTTTAAGTGGAGTGAGGTATTTCACAAAGATTGACCTGGAGAGTGGATATCATCAGATTAAAATTAGAGAAGGATATGAATGTAAGAATACATTTAAGACTAATGAAGGATTGTATGATGGTTAGTAATGCCTTTTGGATTAACCAACACACTGAGCACTTTCATGAGATTAATGAATGAGGTATTGAATAAATTCTTGAGTAAGTTTGTCATTTTTTACTTAGATGATATTATAATTTTCAATATGACTAGAGAAGATTATTTGTGGCACATCTAGAAAGTATTGTAGAGGTTGAGAGAAGTTATTGATTAATGTCAAAAAGTGTATTTTCATGAAGACAAAGTTGGTGTACCTTGGATTTGTTATTTTTGTTGAAGGTTTGAAGATGGATCTAAAGAAAGTGAAAGCAATTTTAGATTGGTCTACACTGGTAAACATTGGAGAAGTAAGATCATTTCATGGATTAACTAGTTTCTACCAAAATTTTATTAGAAGTTTTAGTAGTGTTTGTAACCCCATGATAGAGACCATGAGAAGAGACAAGAGGGACTCTAAGTGGAAAATCAAAGAATAAAGGAGTTTTGAGTTGTTGAACCAAAAGGTCATAGAGCAGCCAGTACTGACATTACCAGATTTTGACAAAGCATTTCAAGTTGATTGTGATACAAGTGGAAATAAAATTGGAGCAATTTTGAGTCAAGAAGGAAGACCTATAGATTATTTTAGTGAGAAGTCGAATGATGCCAGAAGAAGATATTTAGTTTGTGATTAGGAATTATATGCCATAATTCAAGCCTTGAAGAAGTGGAGACATTATTTGTTGCGTAAGGAATTTGTGTTGTGTATAGATCATCAAGCTTTGTAGTATTTGAATAGGCAAGGAAAGATGAATTAGAGAGATAGGAGGTGGGTTGAGTTCTTACATAGTTATATAGTTTTTTTGAAACATAGGAGTGGAAAGTCAAACAAAGTTGTTGATGCATTAAGTAGAAGTAGAAATTTGTTGACACTAATGAGAGTACAAGTATTTGTATTTGAGGAGTTGAAGCATATGTATGAAGATGCTACAAATTTTGGTAAAGTATGGAGATCGTGTAAAGAACCAATAGTGACAGAGAGGATCCAATGGTTGGACTATTTCATTGAAGAAGGTTGTTAGTCAAGGGAATTTAGTTGTGTATACCAAGGAGTTCAATGAGGGAGAATCTAATCAAGGAAAGCATAATGGAATGGAGGCTTAGTAGGACATTTTGGAGTAGATAAGATAGTAGCTTTGGTGAGGGAACATTATATTTGGCTGCAAATGTATAAAGATGTAAGGAGGTATGTTTAAAGTTACAAAATATGTCAAGCTGTAGAAGGAAGTAGTCAAAATATTGGACTATACAAACCTTTGACAAGACAAGAGAGACCTTGGGAAGATTTGAGCATGGATCTCATTTTGGGATTAGCAAGAACACAGAGAGGTTATGATTCTATTATGGTTGTAGTGGACAAATTTTCTAAAATGGTACATCTTATTCCTTATAAGAAGACTAATTATGTTGTGCATGTTGCTGATTTGTTTTTCAAGGAGATTGTGAGATTTCATGGATTACCTAAGAGTATTGTTTTAGACATAGATTAAATTTATTGCATACTTTTGGAGGACATTGTAGAAGAAGATGAACACAAATTTAAAGTTCAGTTTAGCATATTACCCATAGATAGATGAAAAAGAAAAGGTTGCAAATAGAATTTTGGGTAATTTGTTGAGATGTTTGGTTGGAGATAAAGTAGGAAGTTGGGATATAGTTTTACCATAGGAAGAGTTTACATACAATAATTCAGTGAAACAAAGTATAGGGAAGACACCATTTCAGATTGTTACTAGAGTAAATCCTAGATGATTTTCATATTTAAGGGACATCATTATGAAAAATAAATGGAGTGTGGAAGCATAAGAGTTTGCAGATTTCATGGAGGCATTACATAGTCAGGTCTGGAAACATTTGGAGGATATGAATGGAAAGCATAAGGAGAAGGTAGATGAACATCAAAGACATAAGGAATTCGCTATTGGAGATGAAGTGATTGGTATATTTAAGGAAGGAGAGATTTCCAGTTGGTACATACAATAAGTTGAGGATGAGGAAGTTTGGACTGTGTAAGATACTTAGGAAGTTTGATTCTAGAAATGATTAAGAAGTAGAATTACCTGAGACATTAGGTATATCACCTATTTTCAATATGGCAAACATATATGAATTTCATGAAGGATAGTTAAGTGGTAGAAGTGAGGATGTAGATTTAAAGGAGTAGTTACCACATCAAGAACCAAAGGAGATTGAGAATATTTTGGATACTAGAATGGAAAGAACCACTAGGAGGGTAAGTGCACCAAGATGGTTCCCAAAAAGGGGGTTAAGTGGCCACTTTTTTTCTGAAATTAGGAAATATTGACCTTGGATGTGAAATTGAGGATAGTTACAACCAAAATTTTGAGATGGAACAAAAAGAAGGATGGAAGTGCTCAAAGTCTACTTTCTAAACTACTAATTTATTTTGAAAATGGTTGAGATTAATGGGTTCAAACAAGGGACGTATACAAATTGGTTTTTTTTTTGTTAGAAAAACATAACATAGCAGCTCTTGTACGACCCTCATATGGTGAACTTTTTTTTAGTATTTTTAAAATCGTTATGGTCAAAATTTAGCTAACAGTAGTTGATGCAAGATTTTTCTAATAATTTTTTAATGAATATTTTATTTTTTACTAATTTTCAAAGTGGGCACTTCCTAAAAACCAAATTTTGGTCATGTGAACCCTACAAACTTTGGAAACTAATCAATTTTTTTTTAAAATTTGTAGAATGGAGTCTAGTTTCTAAAAATGTAGTTTATTTTGAAATTTCAATGAATGGTTAATTTATAATGAAAGAAACACCAAGCATTGCTTTTTTCCAAAAAAGAGACATACAAAAAAAAGAAATTATGGATAAAAGGCTTAACATTGTCAAAAAGTGAAAAAAATACATCATTGGATAACTAAGAGAGAACCTAACATTACCCAAATGTTCAATTTCTTTGATATTGAACCATCTGCAATCTTGACAGTGAGCACAAACCTGATTATGTGAAATATTGTAGAATTTGCAAAAACATGTCTTTGGTCATTGGGAATTCCCTCCAAGCCTTTGGGTTGGTATTCCAAGGAAAATACCAATCCCAAGGCTTGGGGATTCCCAAAGCAATATATAACACACTCGCATTATATATCAGTTTTGACATGGCTTTTTTGTTTTGCAAATGCATTTCCAAACCGTGAGCGTGTTATAGTGCGCTCACATTTTGGTCTACATTGAAAAAAAATTTCTTCTCTTTTTATTGTCACTTTCTTCTTGTTATCTTTTAGGGAAACTATATACATTTACATATGGACATTTACTTTCTTATACTTTAAGTTATAATTCATGTATATAGGTAGGATGTTTGAGAGTAGCTTCAGATCTCTAGGAGTTATAATGCGAATTCTAGTTCTTGGAAGATCTTAAAAAATTTAGACTTATTCAAATTTTAGGAATTATCATATCAAAATTCAGTAATCAGGAGGTCAAATTTTAGTAGTCAGCAAGTTGTATCATCTTTCTCTCTCACTCTCTCCTTCTCTCTACTCTCTATCTCTCCACTCCCTCTCTCTCCCTTCCTACCTCTCTCCCCTCTCTCTCTCTATCACACCCCTCTATATCCTCCCTAAATTTTCCTCCCTCCCTCCCCTCTCTACTTCTCTCTATCTCTTCTCTATCTCTCTATATCTCCTTCCCTCTCTACTTATCTTTATCTCCCCTCTCTCTCCCTTTACCTACCTCTCCTCCATCACTTTGTATCTCACCTATGTCTCCCTCCCTACCTCCTTCCCTCTCTAATCTCTATCTCTCCTCTCCCTCCCTCTACCTACATCTCTCCCTCACTCTCTATCCCTCTCATCCCCCTCTTTCTCTCTAACTCTCTCCCTCCCTCTCACTCTCTCCTCTCTATCTCTCTCTCTCTCTCACACACACACAAACCTCGATCTCCCTCCCTAACACTCCCTCTCTCCCTCCTTCCCTCTCTACTCTCTATCTTTCCTCTCCCTCCCTCTCTCGACCTCAGCCTCCCTCCCCTTCTTTTTGTCTCTCATCTCAATATTTATCATTGTTGTCCCTCCCCCCTCCCCCACATTTCTCTCTCAATTCCTCCTTTTCTTTATCTCACCATTCTCTATCTCTCTCACTCACACACACATACCTCTATCTTCCTCCCTACCTCTCCTCCCTCCCCCCTCTCTATCTCTCCTCTCTCTTTCCCTCTCTATACCTTCCTCTCCCTTCATCACTTTCTCTCTCCATCCATCTCTACTCTCTATCTCTCCTCCCCTGTCCTCTACCTACCTCTCTCTGTCTCTCCATCCCTCTCTTTCTCTCTCCTCTTTCCTCTCTGTTTAAACGTTCTCTCCTGCATCTCTATCCCTACCTCTTACTCCCTCCTATCCCTCCCTCTCTCCTTTCCTCTCTATCTACCTCTTCTTCCACTACCTACCACTCTCTCTACCTCTCTCTCTCTCCCCCATTTCTCTTTTACTCTCTCCTTCCCTTGCTACTCTCTTTCTCTCCCCCTTCCCTCTCTACTCTCTTTCTCTCTCCACCTTCCTCTCTCCCCTCATTTTCTCTCCTCTCACTATCTATCCCTCACACACACTCACCTCTATCTCCTACTTTCCTCTCCCTCCATCCCTCCACTCTCTACTTCTCTCTATCTATCATCTCTCTTTACATCTCCTTCCCTCTCTATTTATCTTCTCCCCTTTCCCTCCATCACTCTATATCTCAACTGTGTCTCCTCCCTACATCTTTCCCTCTCTAATCTCTATCTCTCCTCTCCCTCCCTCCCTCTCCATCTCTCGCACACACACACCCACACACCCACACACACACACACACTCACCTCTATCTCCTCCCTACCTATCCCTCCCTCCCCTCTCTACTTCTCTCTATCTCTCCTATCTCTACCTATATTTATCTCCCCTCTCCCTCTATTTACCTACCTCTCCCTTTATCACTTTGTATCTCACCTATGTTTCCCTACCTACCAAGGGTTGGGGAATCAAGGGTTGATGGTTGAGAATTGTGGGTTGAGGGTTTAATGTATAGGGTAGAGCATAGAGGGTAGAGGATAGATGGTTTAAGGGTTAAGGGTATAGGGTTGAGGGATTAGGGTCCAATGTATAGGGTAGAGGGTATAGGGGTTGAGGTATTAGATTTTAAGGGTTGAGGGTTTAGAGTTGAGGGTAGAGGGTTGATTATTGAGGTTTTAATGGTTGATGGATTAAGGGTTGAGGGCTGAGGGATTAGGGTAGATAGTTTACTTGGGTTTAAAGGTTTAAGGGTTGAGGGGTGGTGGTAGAAGTTTAAGGGATGGGGTTATGGTTAATGGTTTAAGGATTTAGGGTTTAAGGGTTAAGGATTTAGGGTTTTAAGGATTAAGGGTTAGGGTTTTAGGGTTTGGGGTTGATTACACCCCAAGGGTTTTAAGGGTTAAAGGGTATAGGGTTGAGGGATTAGGGTAGAGAGGAGGGATGGATGGAGGGAGAGATGGAGGAAGTGAATGAGGAAAGTAAGAAAGAGAAGAGGGAGGGATGAGGTATAGATGAGGGTTGAGGATCCAATGTATATGGTAGAGGTTGGGGAGTAGAGGGGAGAGAGATAGAGGGAGTGAGTGAAAGTGAGTGTGAAAGGCACGAGAAGAGGGAGGGAATGGGAAGAGACTTGAGAGAGAGAGAGAGGAAGGGAGTGGGAGAGAGATAGAGGGAGGGAGGGTTAAGGGTACAAGGTAGAGGGTTTAAGGGTACATTTACATATGGACATTTAATTTTTTTTACTTTAAGTTATATTTCATGTATATAGTTTCAGGATGTTTGAGTGGTTTTGGATCTCTAATAGTTATAATGCAAATTCTAGTTTTTGGAAGATCTCACAAATTTAAAACTTAGTCAAATTTCAATAATCAACAAGTTGTATTATTTCTCTCTATCTCACCCATTGTTATCCCTTACATTCTAGACCTCTCTCTCACTATCTCCATTGCTTTATCTAACTCTCTCTCCCTTGATCTCAAGAACTCTTTGTTTCTATCTCTATCTCTATCCTTCTCTCTATCTCTCTCTTTGTCTCTGTCTCTATCTCTATCTCTCTCCTTTGCCCTCTAATTCTCTCTACCTCACTTCTCTCTCCCTCCCTCCTTCCCTCTCTTCTTCTCTCTCTCTCATTCTCTTGCTCTCTCTCTACCTACCTCTCCCTCCATCACTCCCTACCACTCTCTCTATTTCTCTCTACCTCATCTCTCTCTCAACTCCCTCTCTCTCCCTCCATACTTCTCTTTCCCTCTCTTCTTCCCTATCTACGTTCTATCTTCCAATCCCTCTCTCTACCTACCTCTGCATCCATCAAACCTTACCACTCTCTCTCTACACCTCTCTATCTCACCTTTCTCTCCCTCCCTCCATCATTCCCTCTCTCTCCACCTCTCCTTCCCCCTCTACTTATCTTTATCTTCTCTCTCCCTCTCTCTACCTACCTCTCCTTCCACCACTCTCTATTTCTCTCTATCTCACCTCTCTCTCCCTCACTACATCTCCCTCCCTCCCTTCCTCTCTCTCTACTTATCTGTATCTCCCCTCTCCCTCTCTACCTATCTCTTCATCCATATCTCTCCCTCTCCTTCCCTCTCTACCTACCTCTCCGTCCATCACTCCCTAACACTCTCTCCACACTTCTCTATCTTGCTTCTCTCTCTCTCCCTCCCTCATTCTCTCTCTACATATCTTTATCTCACCTATCCATCTTTACATATTCCTTCCTCCCCTCTCTCACCCACCCTCACTCCTTCCCTCTATCTCTATCTCTCTCCACTTCTCTCTATCTTGCATATCCCTATCTACCCGCATATCTCTCCATCACTCCCTACCACACTCTCTCTATTTCTCTCTATCTCACCTCTCTCTCACCTCCCTCTCTCTCCCTCCATGCATCTCTCTCTCCTTCCCTCTCTACTCTTTGTCTCCCTAATCCCTCTCTACCTACCTCACCATCCATCACTCCCTACCACTCTCTCTACACCTCTCTATCTTGCTTCTCTCCCTCCCTTATTCTCTCTCTACTTCTCTCTCTAATTCTCCTTTCTCTAATTATCTTTATATCCTCTATCCCTCTCTCTCTCACTAGATGTCTCCCTCCCTACATTTCCCCCTATCTAATCTTTATCTCTCCTCTCCCTCCCTCTACCTCTTTCTCTCTTTCTCTCTCTCACTCCTCCCTCACCCTCTTTCTCTCTCACTCTCTCCTCTCTATCTCACCATTCTCTCTTTCCCTCTCTTTAACTCTATCCTTATCTTTATCTCACCTATCCCTCTTTACCTCTCCCTTCCCTCACTCACCCACCCTCCCTCCTTTCCTCTATCTATATCTATCTCACCTATCTCTCTATCACTCCCTACCACACTCTCTTTACTACTCTATATCTAATCTCTCTCTCACCTTCCTCTCTCACCCTCCATCTCTCCTTCCTTATCTACTCTTTATCTCTCATGTCTCTCTACCTCTCCTTCCCTCTCTACTTATCTTTATCTCCTCTTTCCCTCCCAACCTCTCTCTCTCTCTTTCTCTCTCCCCCTATGAGGGTTGAGGGTGTAAGGTTTAGTGTTTAAGGTATAGGGTTAAGTGTATAGGGAATAGGAATTAGGGTTTAGGATATTAGGTATAAAGTTGAGGGTATAGGGTATAGGGATGAGGGATGAGGGTTTGGGGTTTAAGGTTTAAGGTATAGGGTTGAGGGTTGAGGGAAAGTGTTTAGGGGTGAGGTTATAATGTTAAGTGTATAGGGTAATGGATTATGGTTTAGGATATTAGGTATATAGTTGAGGGTATTGGGTTGAGGATATTAGGTTCAGGGTTTAGGATTTATGTATAATTTTGAGGGTTGAGAGTTGAGGGTATGAGGTTAAGTGTATAGGGTATAGGTATTAGGGATTAGGGTTTAGGGTTTAGGGTTTAGGGTTTATGGTTAAGGGTATAAGGTATAGGGTTAAGGATTGAGAGTGTAGGGTTTGTCTTTTCAGTATAGGGTTGAGGGATAATGTTTAGGGTTTAGGGTATGAGGTTGAGTGTGTAGGGTGTAGAGATGAGGGTTGAGGGTGTAGGGTTTAGGGTTTAAAGTATAGGGTTGAGGATTGAGGGATAGTTTTTAGGGTTGAGGATACAAGTTTAATTGTATAGGGTATATGGATTATGTTTTAGGATATTGGGTATATAGTTGAGGGTATTGGGTTGAGGATATTAGGTTTAGGGTTGATGGTTTAGGGTTTAGGATTTATGTATAAGTTTGAGGGTTGAGGGTTGAGGTATAATGTTCAGGGTTGAGGGTATGAGGTTAAGTTTATAGGGTATAGGGATTAGGGTTTAGGGTGTAGGATTAAGGGTATAAGATATAGGGTTAAGGCTTTAGAGTGTAGGGTTTTCCATTTAAGTATATGGTTGATGCATAATGTTTAGGGTTTAGGGTATGAGGTTGAGGGTGTAGGGTATAGAGATGAGGGTTGAGGCTGTAGGGTTTAGGGTTTAAGGTATAGGTTTGAGGGTTGAGGGATAGTGTTCAAGGTTGAGGGTATAGGGCTAAGTGTACAGGGTATAGGGATTAGGGTTTAGAATATTGGGTATAGCGTTGAGGGTATTGGGTTTAGGATTGAGGGTTTGGGTTTAGGGTTTAGTGTACAAGGTCGAATGTATGGTTTAGGGTTTAAGTATAGGGTTGAGGGATGATGCTCATGGATTAGGTTATAAGGTTGAGGGTATAGGGTATATGGATGAGGGTTGAAGGTGTAGGGTTTAGGGTTTAAGGTATAGGGTTGAGGGTTGAGGTATAGTATTCAAGGTTGGGGGAGTAGGGTTAAGTGTATAGGGTATAGGGATTATGGTTTAGGATATTAGGTATTGGGTTGAGGGTATTGGGTTTAGGGTTGAGGGTTTAGGGTTCAAGGTTTAGGGCACGAGGTTTAATATAGGGTTAAGGGTTTAGGGATAATGTTTAGGGTTTATGGTTTAGGTTATAGGGATGAGGTTTGAGGGTGTAGGGTTTATGGTTTAATTATCAACCCTCAAACCTAAACAATGGACCATCAACCCTAATCCCTCAACCCTATACCCTCTACCCTCTACCCTCAACCTTAAACCCTCAACCCTCAACCCTTAAACCCTCTACCCTATACATTAAACCCTCAACCTTCAATTCTCAACCCTCATCCCTTAATCCATCAACCCTCAACCCTTAAACCCTTAGCCTTATACCCTCAAAACTTAAAACCTCAAACCCAAGTAAACTCTCTACCTTAATCCCTCAACCCTCAACCCTTAATCCATTAACCCTCAACCCTCAACCCTCTACCCTCTACCCTCAACCCTCAACCCTCTACCCTCAACCCTCTACCCTCAACCCTCAACCATTAAACCATAATCCCTCAACCCCTATATCCTCTACCCTATACATTGGACCCTCAACCATAATCCCTCAACCCTATACCCTCAATCCTCTACCCTCAACCTTATACCCTCAACCCTCAACCCTTAAACTCTCTACCCTCTACCCTCTACCCTATACATTAAAACCTCAACCCTCAATTCTCAACCCTCAACCTTTAATCCCTCAACCCTCAAACCTCAAACTTTATACCCTATACCATATACATTCGACCCTCAAGCTAATCCTTCAACCATATACCCTCAAAACTATACCTGAATCCCTCTACCCTCAACCCTAAACCATTTAACCACAAACCCTTAAGCC
This sequence comes from Sequoia sempervirens, assembly GCA_007258455.2. Classification (NCBI taxonomy): domain Eukaryota; kingdom Viridiplantae; phylum Streptophyta; class Pinopsida; order Cupressales; family Cupressaceae; genus Sequoia; species Sequoia sempervirens. The sequence goes on from VDFB02281492.1 coordinate 906,044,282, forward strand.
TTCTACCCTCTACCCTCAACCCAATACTCTCTACACTCAACCATAATCCCTCAACCCTGTACCCTCAACCTAATACCCTAACTCATCAAACCTATAGGTCCTCCACCCTAATCCCTCAAACCTATACCCTTAACCCCTATCCATTTCTCTCTATATATACATCTCACCTATCTCTCCCTCCCTCTCTCCTACCCTCTCTAATAGTCTCTATCTACCCTCTCCCTCTTTCTACATACCTCTTGCTCAATCAATCCCTACCACTCTCTCTTGATCCCTCTATCTATCTCTCTATCTCCCTTCCACCACCTCTCCATCACTCCCTCTCTCTCCCACTCCCTCTTAGGGTTTAGGGATTAGGGTGGATATTTTTCTTAGGTTTAAAGGTTGAGGGATTAGGGTTTAGGGTAGAGACCCAATACCCTCTACCCTCAACCCTAATCCCTTAACCCTATAACCTCAACCCAATACCCTTAATCATCAACCCTATAGGTCCTCCACCCTAATCCCTAAACCCTATAACCTCAAACCCTATCCCTTTCCCTCTATTTATACATCTCACCTCTCTCTCCCTCCCTCTCTCCTACCCACTCTAATTTTCTCTATCTATTCTCTCCTTCTTTATATGTACCTCTTGCTCAATAAATCCCTACCACTCTCTCTCGCTCCCTCTATCTATCTCTCTCTATCTCCCTCTCACTGCCTCTCCATCACTTGGCCTGTTTAAAAAAATGGGTCTAAGAAATGGGGTCTTTTGGTGATTTACATCACTAGGAGGCCCCATTTCTTGGACCCATTTTTTTAAACAGGCCACTACATTGCCAATTTCACTGAATTGGCAAACTAGTAGGCCCACTAGGTTGCAAATTTGGTGAAATTGGCAACTTAACTTGCCCTATTTGAAAAAATGGGTCCAAGAAATGGGGTCTCTTGGTGATGTAAATCATTGAAAGACCCTATTTCTTGGACCCATTTTTTCAAATAGGCCACTACATTGTCCATTTCACCAAATTTATAAGCCAGTGGGCCCACTAGCTTGGCAATTCGGTGAAATTGGCAACCTAACTTGCTTGTTTGAAAAAATGGGTCTAAGAAATGGGGTCTCCCGGTGATGTAAATCACCAAGACACCCCATCTCTTGGAACAATTTTTCAAATAGGCCACTATATTCCCAATTTCATCAAACTGGCAAGGTAGGGTAGAGGGTTTAAGGGTTTAAAGGTTAAGGGTTAAGGGAAGAGGGTAGAGGGTTAAGGGTAAAGGGGAGAGAGATAGAAGGAGTGAGTGAGTGAGAGAATTGATAGAGGGAGAAGGGGAAGGAGGGAGAGAATTGAGAGGGATAAATGGTAGAGGGTTAAGAGT
>VDFB02281492.1:906045740-906065787 GCA_007258455.2 Sequoia sempervirens
GATCTTTCAAAAACTAGAATTTGCATTATAACTCCTAGAGATCAGAAACCACTCTCAAACATCCTACCTATATACATGAAATATAACTTTAAGTGTAAGAAAGTAAATGTCCATATGTAAATGTCAACTTATACTTATTTCAAAGTGAACATCCATATGTAAATGTTTATTTCATATATATAGTTTCCCTAAAAGATAACAAGAAGAAAGTAACAAGGAAAAGAGTACAAAATTTCAATATAGACCAAAATGTGAGCGCATTATAATGCGCTCATGTTTTGGAAATGTTTTTTTGATTTTAAAAAATGCAAATTTTTTGAACTCAAAATGCACACATTTTTTGAAATTTAAACCATAACATGAGCATGTTATAACGATCTCAATTTATAGCTTGTTAATGACCGATCCTAGGCTCGGTCATTGCTAAGCCATAATGAGTGTGTTTTACTATAACGCACTCATTTTTTTTCCATTTCGGGATGAAAAAGTAAATTAGCCACAAATTGGCTACCCATCTTCATGCACCTACCCAAGAAAAAGCAATAAAAAGAATATCTTGTGAAGTGGAAAGCTAGACTAGTGGAGGATTCATCATGGATTTCTTAGGTTGACGCAGACTATCTTGATTTTTCCTCTTATTCCTAGAAAGTGAGTGACTCACTTTTCTTCAAACCGTGGTTGTAAAGAAATCTTGCATAAAAAAAAATAGTGCTTTTCTTACATTAAATTCAATAGAAGTTTAGTAGTTCATTCCACATTTTACCACATCATTGTCTCTCACCTCATGGAGTAGGATATAGCATATACACATCAACATCTACCACATATCCTAATTTCACATCATTTGCATTTGTTTATTGGAACTTATCACTCTTAGAATTTCACCGTGTTTACCAGTTAAAGTATTTGAGACTGACCTAGTCCAATTTCTTAGTGCCGACCTATTCTAGATCATGGAGAGCATAATGGGACATCATACAAGCATCTTGGGTTAGTTGGAGCCTATCTTGGAGATCCACAAGTCATACCTTCTCGTGTAGTGTTAATTCTTCATATTTTGAGGCCAACATCCATATATGATCATTCATCAATTTATTAACCCTTGTGGCCAATGTGGACCTATTATGAAGCTTGAGAAGAATATTTATAAGCATTGTAATTTATTTTAGATCATTTCTAAGTTAGATGTTTTAGATTCATTACATTTTCACACAAACCCTTCGGGGGCATGTAATAAGGCCTATTGGCCATTTTTATTGTTGAAGCCCTTGCATTAGGCTTGTGAGCCTTGAATATTTTACCTTGAGGATATGTTACATGTAAGATTGTCAATTTAATGAAGCTTCTTTTTCACATATCAAATTTTTGTCTTATTTCCGCTATGTTGACTCATTGCTGCATGGTTCAGACTATTCCTTCTGGAACCCTCTAACCATGAGTACACCGCTATCTAAAATGAATTACAATGCTTATAAATATTCTCCTCAAGCCCCAATATAGGTCCACATTAGGCACAAGGTTTAATAACTCAATGAATGAATGTCGGCCTCAAATTATGAAAAATTAACTCCACACGAAATGAATTAACTTGTGAACCTCCAAGATAGGTCCCAATGAATCCACGATGCTTGTATGATATCTCATTAAGATTCACATGATCTAGAAAAGGTCCGCACTAAGAAATTGGACCAAGTAGGCCCCAAAGGCTCTGACTAGTAAACACAGTGACATTGTGGGAGCAATAACTTTCAACAGACAATTGCAAATGATGTGAAATCTAGATATGTGATATATGTTGATGTGTAGATGTTATATCCTACTCCGTGAGTTGAGAAAAAATGTTGTGGTAGAATGCGGAATGAAAGAATTAAATTTTTACTAAATGCAATACAAGAAAAGAACTATTTTTTGGTTGATGTAGGATTTTTTGATAACCAAGGATGCTCCTGTGTCAGAAACTTGAGGTGGAAGAAAAGTGAGTCCCTCACTTTCTAGGGCTAGGAGGAAAACCAAAACTGACCACCTTAGCCTAAGAAATCGATGATGAATCCTCCACTAGTCTGCCTTCCCTCTTCACTATATATTTTGTATACAACTTGTTTCTAGTGCTTCTTCTGGTTCTGGTATCCAAATTTTGCTGATTCTCCTCTAGTGCTTGTTGTGGTAACTACTCCTTTAAATTTACTTCATTGCTACATCCACTTGACTTTCCTTCATGAAATTCATATATGTTTACAATATTAAAAATAGGTGATATACCCAATGTCTCCAGTAACTCCACTTCATATGCATTTCTAGAATCAAACTTCCTTAGAATCTTGCATGATCCACACTTCCTCATCTTCAACTTATTGTATCTACCAATTGGAAATCTCTCCTTTCTTAAATAAACTATTACTTCATCTCCAATAACAAATTCCTTATGTCTTCAATGTTCATCTACCTTTTCTTTAAACTTACTATTAATGTCGTCCAAATGCTTCCAAAACTAATTATCCACTGTTTCCATGAAATTTGAAAACTCTTCTACCTCTGCACTCCTTTTACTCTCCATACTGATGCATCTTAATTATGTAACACCTCTAGGATTTACTTCGGTAACAATTTGAAATGGTGTCTTCTTCATTGAGTTATTATATGAAAAATCTTCCTGTGCTAAGATTATATCCCAAATTCCTTCCTTGTCTCCAATTAAACATCTCAACAGATTCCTAAAAAAATTTGTTCACTACCTCTATCTATCCATCCGTCTGTGGGTGATATGTTGAATTGAACTTCAAAACTATCTTCATCTTCTTCCACAACATCTTCCAAAAGTATCCAATGAACTTAGTCTCTTTTTTCTAAAACAATGCTCTTAGGTAATCCATGCAATCTCACAATCTCCTTGAAAAATAAATTAGCAACATTCACAACATCATTAGTTTTCTCACAAGGAATGAAATGTGCTATTTTAGAAAATTTGTCTATTACAACCATAATATAATCATAACCTCTCTATGTTCTTGGAAATCCCAATATAAAATCCATGCCCAAATCTTCCCAAGGTCTCTCCAATACTGCCAAAGGTTTGTATAATCTAGTATTCACACTACTCCCTTTTATAACTTAAAAAAATTGACAACTTTGAACATACAAGTCCTTAATTCCTTATATATATATGCAACCAAATTTAATGTTCACTCACCAAATTTACTATCTTATCCACTCCAAAATGTCATGCTATTTCTCCCCTATGCTTTTCCTTGATCAAATTCTCCCTCATTGAGCTCCTCGGTATACACAATAGGTTTCCTTTGAATAACATACCTTCTCGAATAAAATAATCCAACCATTGGCTCTAGTCTATAACTACTAGTTCCTTACATGCTCTCCATGCTTCACCAAAATTTGCATCATCCTCATACATATGCTTTAATCGCTCAAATCCTAATACTTCCATTCTCATCTCTATCAGCAAATTCCTTGTACTCAATGCATTTACAACTTTGTTTAACTTGCCACTCCTATGCTTCAATACAAATATGTAATTTTGTAAGCACTCAACCCATCTCATATGTCTCTAATTCAACTTTCCTTGATATTCAATTACTACAAAGCTTGATTATCTGTATACAACACAAATTCTTTAGGCAACAAATAATGCCTCCACTTCTTCAAGGATTGAACTATGGCATAAAATTATTGATCATAAACAAAGTATCTTCTTTTAGAACCATTTAACCTCTCACTAAAATAGGCTATAGTTCTTCTCTCTTGACTCAATACTACTCTAATTGCATTTCCACTTGGATCACAAGAAACTTAAAATACTTTGTCAAAATATGGTAATGCTAAGACTAGTTTCTCTATCACCTTTTGCTTCAACAATTCAAAACTCTTTTGTGCTCTGAACGTCCACTTAAAATCCTTCCTGTCTCCTCTCATTGTCTTTTTCATAGGGTTTCAAACACTACTGAAACTTTTCAAAAACTTTTAGTAGAAACTAGCTAGTCCATGGAATGATCTTACTTCTCCAATGTTTACTAGTGTAGGCCAATCTAAAATTTCTCGCTTTCTCCATATCAATCTTCAATCTTTCAACAGAAATCCAAGATACACTAACTTTTTGTTCATGAAACTACACTTCTTGACATTAATAAACAACTTCTCTTCTCTCAACCTATGCAATACTTTTTGGATGTGCCACAAATGTTCTTCTCTATTCTAATTAGAAATTAGAATATCATCCAAGTAAACAATGACAAACTTACAAAAGAGTTTCTTCAATACCTCATTCATCAACCTCATGAAAGTGCTCGGTGTATTATTCAATACAAAGGGCATCACTAACCACTCATACAATCATTCATTAGTCTTACATGCAGTTTTCGATTCATCTCATTCTTTGATCTTGATCTTATGATATCCACTCTTTAGGTCAATCTTTGTAAAATACTTTGCTCCATTCAAATAGTGCATAATGTCATCCATTCTTGGTAATCAAAAATTGATACTTGAAAAAGATCCTATTGATTTCTCTAGAATCTATACACATTCTCCACTCTCCATCTTTCTTTGGTGCAAGTACAGTAGGTACCGCACATGGGCTCAAACTCTCTTTGATTAATCCTTTCCTCAATAACTCTTGAATCTATCAGTTCAACTCTACATTCTCTGTCAGTGTCATTCTATGTGTTGCTTTGTTTGGAAAAATTCCTCCCAGTATGAGATGTATATGATGACCGATACTTTGGATTGGAAAAAATCCCTTTGGTACATTCTCTAACATGATTTCTTCACACTCTATCAATAATTATGCAACTTGTTTCTATGGTAGATCTTCACTCTTTGTTGTCTCCAGAATACCCCAATTATTTGGAATCAATTGAAAACACATGTTCTCATGCCTCAATTCATCAAGAAATTTCCTTCCATCTACCAAACATAGTATGGTAGTACCACAAAATTTAGTTTTCTCCTCTTCCTCCAAAGGTATCAACTTGATTCTCTTTCCACTTGATGTCACAGTATAGGTATTCCTTCTTCCATCATGAATTGCTTTCTTATCATATTTCCATGGTCTTCCTAATAGTAAATGACATACATCCATAGGCATAATATCACACAATACTTCATACCTATACAATCCAATATGAAATTTCACCAAACTTTGTTCATTCACCAGTATCTTATGCTCATCTTGAATCCATGCTATCCTATAAGGGTTTGGATGCTTCAATATCTTCACGTTCAACTTGGTTACCATCTCTTCTAAAACCAGATTATTAGTACTACCACTATCAATGATTACTTTACATATCTTTCTTCCAAACTTACATCTAGTTCTAAATAGACTTTCCTTTGTGGTGGTTCTTTAGTCACTTCTTCATGCATCAAATTTGTTCTCATCACCAATGATTCACCTCTCTCAGGTTTTCCAACTAAATTAGGGGATCCAACAAGTTCTTCATCCACATTTGTTGTTCTTCTGGTGTGCTCAGGTTTCTTTTTGGTACTTCCTTGATGACACTTGAATGCTCTATGTCCTTCACCTCCACACTGAAATGGGTTCCTCTAAATGGTCTTCTCTCAAATCTGCCTTCATCTCTTTGGTATCCTTCATTGTAGTAAGAATTATGACTTCCTCTTTTATTGGGGTATAAATTTTGATCTTCTCTTCCTTTGTGGTATGATTTAGCAACCTTTTCTTCACTCCAGGATGGTTTTACATCTTTTTTCTATTCTGTATAAGATATTTCTTTGGACTAGGATCCACTCTTCTGAAATCTTGCTCTTGCACTTATTTTCCTTTGTTCAAATCTTTTGTTCAACTTCTGTTCAACTGATGTCATCTTTTTCAGACTCAATTCTTCTTCTATATTTGTTCTCAATGCATTGATATATTTGGAAACCTTCTCTTTACTTGCTTCACTATGACCTGTAGACTCTGAAATTTTTCCTCACAATCATAATGATATTCGTCTATTGAGTAAATAGATATTATTATTTACTTAATCAATTCATTCAATACTTTCTTCTATTCATGCATTTCATCAAATCATTGAACCATCTCATGCTTGTTCAATATCCATTGCATTAACATTCATGTCCATTTGCACTATCATTCATACCCATTTGCATAATAAATTATAAGCATTCATAATTCATTTGCATAATAAGTCATAAACATCATTTCCATATTAAATCAATTATCATTATCATCCATAATTGTTTCATATTCATACCCATTAATAAATCAATTATCATAGTCATTTATTATTATTTCATAATAAACTAATTATCATAACTTGCATATTAATCATATCATTTGCATAAATCATTCATGAAATATTGCATTTTAGTATAGCATCTTTAAATCATTTTATTCATATTTAATCATTTAGGTTCATTTTAATCTAATATCCCTTTTATCACTTTCACTCTCATGCATAACATTTAACCCATTAATGTGGGATAATGACATTTACTTCTCTCACATCTTTTATCCCACATTTCATCTTCAACCCCTCTCCATCCTCAAAGAACTCCTATTTAAAGGGGATTTCCCTCTCATTTGGGCTCACACACAAAATTTTTCTCACAAATTTACATACTCATATGATCTTTGCATCTTGCTTGCATTTCTCATTCACCATAGCCTCTTTATTGCATTTTGTGCTCATAAAAATCTGAGAGCAAATGCATAAACAAAGATCTTGGTGATAGGGAGACAATGGAGATTTATTTCTTTTAAAAGCATTATTTGGTTTTTGTAGTTTAGATTTGTATTTCTGGTTTTGCTTTTAATTAGAATAGCTCTATTGATGTGGGCTGAAATGGTGATTCTTACTCCATAGAATCATACATTTTTATGGCTCTACAATTGGTGAACCCGACGTGAATGCTTGGATGAATATTTTCACATTTTGCATGCACATTGAGTTGCAGAAAAATGGAAAGACAAATCTGATATGATCTATATTTTGCATCAATTTCTTTGCATTTTATATGATCTAGATTTTGCAAAGCATTGATTTCTTCACATCTACAGCATATTGATTTCTTTACAGCTGAATATGAAATATATTTTGCAGGATCAACAACTCCAGATTTGATATCATATCAATTTTCTTTGCAGCAAGTTACATTGAAACAAAAAATAAAAAATAAAAAATCATTGGAATAATTTAAAAATGTATCACTTGCAGGATCCAGTTTTTAGTTTTAACAATTAAATTAGATTTTTAGTTTTCAACTTTTAAATTAGATTTTAGTTTTTAGCTTTTAACTTTTAATGTAGAGTTAGCTTTTAATTGTTAAATTAGATTTAGCTTTTATTTTTAGCTTTTAAATTTTAATAGCTTTTTTTAAATTAGATTTCTTTTACCTTTAACTTTGAAATTCTAGTTTCTATTCTTTAGAATGGGACCTAATATATAGATTTATATTTTAGATTTAATTTAATTTAATCTAGCTTAGGATTAATTTTAGAACCTGATTTAAATTTTAAGGTTTAGATTAATTCAGATTAGTTTTAATTGCTAAAACCAACTCTTTTAATTTTAGCTCTAATTCTAATTTAGATTTTAATTTTAGATTTTACCATTTAATTCTAGACTTAGCCTTTAATTCTATAGATTTAATCTCTAATCTCTATTTAGGCTGTGACCTTTCTTTCATTTTAGCTTTCCAGATTCATAGCTACCAATTCTAATTTAGATTGATTTTTCTTTTACAAATTTTTCTTCTTTCTAATGTATTTTAGATTTGACTTTCTAAATTCCTGTAGCTTCAGAGCCAATTCTTAGAATCTCTAGACGAGACTTAGATTTGCTAGCTTAATTTTAAGATTAGCTTTTAACTCTTAGATCATTCCTAATCTAGAGCACTTTAATATTGACTTTAGCTTTATAGGATTAATCTTTTAATTTAGAATAGCTTTTGATTCTGATTAATTAGAATGATTTTTTTTAAGTTTTTAATTTTCACTAACTTTTAAATTAGATTAGTTTTTAATTAGTGTCTAACTTAGATAAGTTTTAAAATTGGATTAACTTTGAATCTAGATTAGTTTTTAATCTCTAACTTTAGATTTTTAATTTAGATTAACTTTTAATTTTAAATTAGCTTTTTATCTTAGATTAGCTTCATTTTTTTTCTTTTTCCTAGATTAATTTTTCTTTAAATTTATGTTAGTTTTTATTTTGGTCAAGTTTTGGTTTTGTGACTAATTTTGTTAGTTTGGTTTCTCTTGCTAGGTTTGTTTGACAAAGAATTAAAAATCAAAACATACGCTTGTCAAATAAAGGAGGCATGAAACTACTAATGATATTTTGATGCAGGACGTGTTGATTTTTGTAGCTAGAAAAGTGGGATATGGATTTGTTTTAAAGCAGCTCAAGATTCTATAAAATTAAATTTATAACAGATTAATTTCTATAACCCAGCAACACTCCCTGTTAGCGAGGAAAGTGTTCTGCACCACACCCAACTTGTCCCTGAAGAATTCAAACTTACTCTTCATCAAGGCCTTCGTTAAGAATTCCAGATCAGAGATTGTGTGGAGAATGTTAATTTCTATAACCAACAATAGATTAATTGCACAATAAATTCACAGAAAGAAATCTGATTTATAACAATTAATACAATTGGGTTAATTAACAACTAATAACAACGGAAGCAAAAATAACATGAAGCCAAACACAAAAAGACAATAACACAGATATACCCAGGAAACCCCAATTTGGGGAAAAACCTGCAAATGTTGGATCTTCTATTCAGCCTAACAGCAAACTTTTCTTTCGAAAATACAATATAAGTTTGCTACAACAATCTTGCATTTATAGAGCCTAGCTGCTTTACTTAGCGTGCAAGGAAAGAATCTTTCCTTGCTTTCTTTGGCTTTATTTATACATAAAATCACTCTAGGATTTATCTTATCCTCACACTCTAGGATTTATCTTATCCTCACAAACTCAGAAACATTCTATTTAAAGAATAAAAAAATTTGCTGTTGCTAAAAATCCAACTCGAATTGATTTAAAGCAAATCTAATCTTGAGTTGCTTTAAAGAAAATCCATATCCCACTTTTTGAGCTACAAAAATCAACACTCCCTCTGTAGGAAAGTGTTCTCAGACTACACTCCAACTTGTCCTCAAGAATTCAAAATTACTCTTCATCAAGGCCTTCTGCCAAGAGATCTCGCTATCTGCTCGTCATCTCAGGAATGTAATAATGAGCTTCACTATCCCTTTCTCACACAAATCTCTGGCGAAGTGGGTAATTTGATCTCAATGTGGCTTTGAATCTGCTGCGGAAACACTCAGATTCTCGTGAGAGTTTGGCTGCAACTCCATTATCACAGTAAATGACTGTAGGATCCAACTCTTGATCAAAGAGCCCAGCTAGAAGTTTCCGAAGGCAGATAGCCTCACATGTAGCCATACTGGCTGCCATATACTCGGCCTCTGCAGAACTCAGTGCAACTAACTTCTGTTTCCTGTTGTACCAAGAGACTGCTCCTGATCCCAAACTGAAACTGCACCCTGAAGTGCTCTTTCGATCAGCTGTACTACCTGCCCAATCTGCATCAGTAAACCCCTTGAGCTTCACTCCATCCTATTGAACATACTTCAGCCCATAATCAACTATGCTTCAGAGATATCTCAAAACATGCTTCTCATATATTCAAAGGTAATGTGCTTAGGTTCCACCATAAACTCACTATGGGAGAGTTCATCGCGAAAACAATGGTTCAGTTCGTGTTGACCGTGATACATAAGAGACAACTATCTCAGAGCAAGTTGGGTCCACCAGCTTCGATCCGAAGAGTATCAATCTTTCCAATTGGTCACAAGTGGCGTGAGCATAGGCTGGCGCTTTTCCATCCCAACTATTTGCCTAAGATATCAATTAGCACTTCTCGGTTCATGAAGATCTCTCCCTTTTTCAGCTTACAATCATAATCCAGGTAGAAAGTAACAATGCATCAACCCCAAGTCCTTTCATTCAAACTCTCCTGCAAGATCCCGCTTGCAATGTGCTATGAGCTCCTCTGACCCTGTGAGAAATAGGTCATCAACATATAACAACAATATAAGAAGTTCACCCTTCACCTGAACATAGTACAGGTTTGAATCTGCCTCACTCTTGATGAAGCCCACACTCTGCAAGTAACTATCAATACGTGAATACCACGCCCTGGGAGCCTGCTTGAGTACATACAGTGCTCTTTTCAACCTACATACATGAGAATCTCTCTCATGTGCTTCAAACCCTTCTAGTTGCTCTATGTAAATCTCTTCCTCAATCACCCCGTTGAGGAAGGCCATCTTTACATCCATCTGATGAATCCTCCAACCCATCTGTGCTGCTATAGAAATGATAGCTCTTATGGATGAGTACCTGGCTACTGGAGTGAAAGTCTCAACATAGTCGACTCCTTCCTTCTGTGAAAACCCCTTAGCCACAAATCGGGCTTTGAATTTTTCCACACTACCATCTGCAGCATGCTTTAACGTCTTTATATTGTTTACTTCCTCCTGAAAGCCCACTCATGCACTTATCTTCTCTCGGTCTTGTACTACTTCCTCTCACACATCGTTTTTCTATGGATGGAAGAATTTCTTCACCAGGCATCTTCCACTCCTGCGCTTGGATGCCTCTCAAAGTTTGGAAGCCACTTCAATTAATTCACTCATAAGAGCAACATAATCTGAATAACGTCTGGGAGCCCTTGTTTGTCTGACTGAATCTTGAGGATCACCTACATATTCTTGAGCCTCTCTTAATGTTTGCTCAGCTGCCCTGTTCCTCCTCTTCTCACTAATAGGAATCTGAGGCTGAGGAATTATTTGTTCCTCTATATGATCATCCTACTTGTTCTGCTCTCCAGCTTGTGTGACTGAAGTTTGAGGAATTTGTGCTACCTCAACTGTGGATGTTTGTTCCTCCTCATTCATCAAGTTACTTGACTTTTGAAGAGCCCTCTCTTCCTCAAACTTCACATCTCTATGAACCACTGTTTTCCTGAGAGCAGGAATATAAACCCGATAAGCCTTAGAATTTTCACTGTACCCAACAAGGATACCCTTCTCTGTAGTAGGTTCCAACTTGGTTCTCTTCTCAACAGGAATGTGACAATACACAAGGCATCCAAAGATGCGAATGTGGCCCAAATCTAGTTTCTTACCAGTGAACACCTCTTCTGGAGTCAATTTTCCCAACACTTTGTGAGGGCTCCTATTTTGCAAATACACAACTGTGTTGCAAGCTTCTGCCCATAAAAACCAAGGCAGATCTTGATCATGAAGCATGGCCTTGGCTTCTCCAACAATAGCTCTATTCTTTCGTTCAGCAACCCCATTCTGCTGAGGGTTTTACGGAACTGTCAACTCTTTCTTGATACCTTCCTGAGCACAAAAATCTTTTAGCTGTATTCTGCATACTCACTTCCATTATCGCATCTCAAGATTCTGATCTTTCCCAATTTGCCTTCATGAGAGCCTTAAACTCTTTGAACCTACTGAAGACCTCATCTTTATTCTTCATGAAATATATCCATGTCTTCCTGGAGAAATCATCAATGAAGGTAACATAATACTCATATCCATTCAAGGATGTTGTTGACATAGGTCCACAAACATCTGAGTGTACGAGATCCAAAATCCCTTCGGATCTAGTGTCGCTACTTGGAAAACTGGTCTTGGCATATTTCCCAAGAGCACAACCCTTGCACACCTCATGCTTTTCTGTCTTCATCTCAGGCAGCCCTGTCACTATTTCCTTAAGAATATTAAGTGCTCCATAGTGAAGGTGAGCCATCCTCCTGTGCCACAATTCTCCTATCCCTTTACAGCTACTAACCAACGCATGTGCTGGCTCAAACTATAACCGAAACAAGCTGCCATGCCTGACACCAATCACTTTTGCAATCTTGGAATCTTTGGGACGAATATAGACTTTTCCCCACTCAAAGGTCACGATGTAACCCTTGTCTTCCAAGGCAGAAACTGAGATTAAATTCTTTGTCATGCCAGGGACATACAACACATCCTCCACCAACAAAGGTTTGCCAGACTCCCTCTGAAACTTGACGGTGCCAATACCAGTTGCATGGTACTTGGCATTGTCTCCGAGCTCAATATAGAAATCCAGCTTCTTCTCCTCCAACTTGGTGGAACATTCTTTTGGATTCCCATCACAGGTAGGCGTTATTAGCCCTTACCATCAATATACTATACCACTCCTATTGGCAATTGAACTTGAGAGACAGTAATGAGCGTAAAACTCATTTTCAACTGCATGCAAAACCACCTCTCAATAGAGCAGCAATTAAGTTTTCTCGCTTTTTGTCCTATTTTTCTTATTCTCGGACATCGACTGCATAGTGACCCATCCTGGATGGCAGCAAAGATTTAATCTGTTCTCTAGATTCTTTCTTCCCACTTGAAGAAGAACTCCTTCCATTGTTTTATTGAACTTTCTGTATCTTTATTGCAAGAGCAAGAGATTTTCACTATCTTGAACCTTCTTTTGTGGTCTGATTCTCGATGAGCACCTTCTCACGGATCTCCTCCTGAAAAAAATCATCCCAAAGTCTTGCCCAATCAGGTAGCCGATCTCTGCCGACAACACACTTGACAAACACTTCCCAGTGCTTTGAAAAACCATTCAAGGCTATATGCACCAACTCATCTTCTTTAATCGTCTCTCCAACAGTAGCAAGCTCATCCCTGACCTGTGTCAACTTGGCCAAGTAAGAGGTCACACTCTCACCTTTGGACATCTTGGTATTATGCAATTTGTCCTTGAGCATCATCTTATGACTTTGATAGTCGCTTTGATAAAGTTTTGTCAGCGTATCCCACATCTCCTTGGCGGTGTCTTTCCTCGATAAATGAGGAATTAAATGATCTCTTACTCCATCCAGGATAATCCTCTGAGCCTTGGCCTCTTTGACTTCATGTGAATCTAAGGCAATAGGATCATTTTTTGGTGGAGTCACTTCTGTGCTAGCATAGATCCATAGCCTATTCTCCTTGAGAACAGATGTAATCCGAACCTTCCACTGCAAGAAGTTAGACGCACCCTCGAGCCTATCCTCGTATCGAACACTGGTTGCCATAGCTACAAAAGAACTGGAGACGAAAAAAATTTGATGACTTTTTTTTCTTGAAATCTGTGTCACAAATCTTGGCTTTGTATTAAAAGTTTAGAGCTCTGATACCATGTTAATTTCTATAACCTAGCAAACTCATATTGTATTTTCAAAAGAAAAGTTTGCTGTTAGGCTGAATAGAAGATCCAACATTTGCAGGTTTTTCCCCACATTGGGGTTTCCTGGGTATATCTGTGTTATTGTCTTTTTGTGTTTGGCTTTATGTTATTTTTTCTTCCACTGTTATTAGTTGTTAATTAACCCAGTTGTATTAATTGTTATAAATCAGATTTCTTTCTGTGAATTTATTGTGCAATTAATCTGTTGTTGGGTTATAGAAATTAACATGGTATCAGAGCAAACATTAAGAGAGGCTCAAGAATATGTAGGTGATCCTCAAGATTCAGTCAGACAAAGAAGGGCTCCCAGACGTTATTCAGATTATGTGGCACTTATGAGTGAATTAATTGAAGTAGAGCCCTCCAGCTTTCAGGAGGCATCCAAGCACCAGTGTGGAGAGATGCCATGGTGGAAGAGTATTCTTCCATCATGAAGAACAGTGTGTGGGAGGTAGTACCAAGACTAGAAGATAAGTCTGTGGTGGGCTCGAGATGGCTATATAAGATTAAGCATGTTGCAGATGGTAGTGTGGAAAAGTTCAAAGCCCGGTTTGTGGCTAAGGGGTTTTCACAGAAGGAAGGAGTCGACTATGATGAGACTTTCACTCCAGTAGCTAGGTACTCATCCATAAGAGCTATCATTTCTATAGCAACATAGATGGGTTGGAGGATTCATCAGATGGTTGTAAAGACGGCTTTCCTCAACGGAGTGATCGAGGGAGAGATTTACATAGAGCAACCAGAAGGGTTTGAAGCACATGAGAGGGATTCTCATGTATGTAGGTTGAAAAGAGCAATGTATGGACTCAAGCAGGATCCCAGGGCATGGTATTCACGTATTGATAGTTACTTGCAGAGTGTGGGCTTCATCAAGAGTGAGGCAAATTCAAATGTGTACTATGTTCAGGTGAAGGGTGAACTTCTCATATTGTTGTTATATGTTGATGACCTATTTCTTACAGGGTCAGAGGAGCTCATAGCACACTGCAAGTGGGATCTTGCAGGAGAGTTTGAGATGAAGGACTTGGGGTTGATGCACTACTTTCTGGGATTGGAGTTGTGGCAGAAAGAGGGAGAGATCTTCCTTGGACAAGGGAAGTACTTAATTGATATCTTGAAGCGATTCAGGATGGAAAACTGTAAGCCTATGTCAACGCCACTTGTGACCAATTGGAAGAAGATTGATGCTTCTAGATCAGAGGCAGTGGACCCAACTTTATACAGATAGTTGATAGGCTCTCTTATGTATCTAGTCAACACTAGGCCAGACATTTGTTTTGCAGTGAACTCACTCCACCAAGGAGGCAAATCAAACTGCATGGAAAGTCAGCGTTTTGAGATATTATCTCCGAGAGGCACAGCTTGATTATGGGTTGGA
Source organism: Sequoia sempervirens (assembly GCA_007258455.2). Lineage (NCBI taxonomy): Eukaryota > Viridiplantae > Streptophyta > Pinopsida > Cupressales > Cupressaceae > Sequoia > Sequoia sempervirens. The sequence continues at coordinate 906,060,381 of VDFB02281492.1, forward strand.
AGTATGTTCAAAGGTGATGGAGTGAAGCAAGCCTGTGTTTTACCATGCAGATTGGGCAGTAATAGCCAGGGATCAAAAGAGCACTCTGTGGTGCGCTCAATTTGGGATCGTGATACTTTGGTATTGACTAGGAAATGGGGTCAGCTTAATCAGCTCGCGCAGTAGGCTTAGGCATATGGCAGCCATGTGATGGCTACATGTAGCCACCTGCCTAAACTCTAGCTGGGCTTCTTAATCGAGTTGATCCTACAAATATATATAATCGGGTGGATAATCGTGAGTTGCATCAAACTCTCTCACAGAACTGTTTCATGACAATTCAAAGCACATTGAGATCAAGTACCACTTCATCGGAGATTGTATGGAGAAGGGGACAATGAAGCTCCAATACATTCCTATGAACGAAAAAATAGCAAATATCTTGGCCAAGGCCTTGATGAAGAGTTTAAATTTTTCTGTGGACAAGTTGGTGTGGTGTAGAACACTTTCTCGCTTAAGAGGGAGTGTTGATTTTTGTAGGCTAGAAAAGTGGGATATGGATTTGTTTTAAAGCAACTCAAGATAAGATTTGCTTTAAATCAATTCGAGTTGGATTTTTTAGCAACAACAGGATTTTTATTCTTTAAATAGAATGTTTCTGAGTTTGTGAGGATAAGATAAATCCAAGAGTGGGATTTTATTCTTTAATAGAATGTTTCCTAGTTTGTGAGGATAAGATAAATCCTAGAGTGATTTTATGTGTAAATAAAGCCAAAGAAAGCAAGGAAAGATTCTTTCCTTGCACGCTAAGTAAAGCAGCTAGGCTCTATAAATACAAGATTGCTGTAGCAAACTCATATTGTATTTTCGAAAGAAAAGTTTGCTGTTAGGCTGAATAGAAGATCCAACATTTGCAAGTTTTTCCCCACATTGGGGTTTCCTGGGTATATCTGTGTTATTGTCTTTTTGTGTTTGGCTTTATGTTATTTTTGCTTCCGCTGTTATTAGTTGTTAATTAACCCAGTTGTATTAATTGTTATAAATCAGATTTCTTTCTGTGAATTTATTGTACAATTAATCTGTTGCTGGGTTATAGAAATTAACAGGACGTTTGTCGAAGACATGATTTTGAAACCAATTATATTTTAGATTATAAAACACTTCAATTGGTGCATTAAAAAATGAACAATTGTCTTCTTCCACATAGGCTTAACTAGGGGGTCAATGAACATGTGCTTGATTCTGTTTGACTGTGCTTGAAGGTGGTAGGTGATTATGCTCTCACCTTGTGAAAACTAGGTGATCAGAAAACCAGACCCACCTTATTTTTTTTTGTCACCTTCACGACTTAACAATCGAAGTATCCTCTCCCCTTGCACTTTCGAGTGATCCTGGGTGTAAGAGAAATGGTTATTATTTCTAGAAATGGGCCTACCTTAAGGTAAAAGTAACTCTACCTTGGCGGGATGACTCAGTAACAAAGCAAAGCCAAGCCACTTCCGGATATAAAATGGGTGCTTGAGGAAAGTTCAAGTACCATGAGTGCGGATGTTTCACACGGACGGAGTAGTACTCCCATAAACCCTGTTGAGTGTAACCTCTTCAGGCTGGAGTGCCACCTAATTGGTGATTAATCTCTCACCCCATGTGTGGCCACTCGAATAGATGCCCTAACTAAACACCTATTCTTTTAGAAGCCAACCATTTTCAGCCATTGTTTTGGTATAGGTGGTACAAAGATCATGTCTTAAGATACTCACTCTCATCGACTCTTTGAGTAGAGAGGAGGCAGTTCTTGGGAAGCAGATGACCTAAGACCAAGTTGGTGGTATGCTCAAATGACGCATGGAGCCATGGAGGGAGCTAATGCCACCACCAAACTTCTGTGTTTTCATCCGCTCTCAAGAAGGAAAGGTGTTTAGCACCAATCCGGGGTATATCGGTGGGCTATATCAAGTATACAAACCCTTGGCCTATTAGGATTGTGCTTGTCTCATGTGCGTTTGCATACAAAAAAACGTTGTGTTTGTCAAGTGCTTTCTGGATTTTCAAATAGTTTTCACCACATTCACAAATCTGAACACAAACAATTGACTTGAAACAAACATCACACCTAGTAACTTGCAACACCTCAAAACATTTCCAAAACCATCAACCAAACATGTCTAACTACTATCCTCCATATTCACCCTTAACCTATGAACGAAACCAAAGGATTGAATATCTTGACCATCGTTTGAAAGAGCTTGAAAAACAACTTGAATCCCAACATTTGAATGAAGTGATGCAATCATCTCATAAGCCTTTATCCTTACCCAAAACTACATCATCCAAGTTCAATATCCATGATTTTCTGCAAAGGCTAAATGAGAAACCTAAATCTATTTCCTCAAACACAAATAATCTTGAGAAATCCCACCATGTCATGCATCTATCTTCATCTCCCATAATTCAAAATAAACCTCATGAGTCTTCCATCGAAGTTAACGATTTCATCCAACCATCCTCTCTCATCATACCATCTCCATTCAATGAGTCATTTCAATCTATTAGTCCAAAGCATTCTAGCATAGACTCCCTTGCACATCAAGATCAAAGCATTCTTTCCACTACATCCAATGATACCAAAATTCTGCAACCCCTTCCAATCTTTGACCAAGATCCCATCTCTCAAGAACCTCATGATGATCCCCTTATCTCTTTTTGTTTCATTCAAGATGATTCCCTTCCATATCAAGAGAAAAGTATACTTCCAAATCCTCCTTCGACCTCATCTAATGAATTCATACCATCTCATGACTCCATCATATCCAATGATCAAGATATGCTTTCCACAAAATATCAGGATTCCCTTCCTCATCAAGATCAAGATATACCTCCATTCAAGGATACCCTTTCATTCCATGATGATGTTCATCCTTCTCATGATCAAGACATGCCTTTCATAAAACTTCATGATGATTCCATACCTAATAAAGAGAAAGCTAATCCATCTCCTACACTTCTTGATCCTTTTCCAAGCCAAGATCAAAGTACCCCCTCATCCCCATGTCAAGATCCTATCACCCATTCTAATTCCCCTCATGATCACAATCCTCCACAAGAGTCTATCACCCCTATTCAAGCTATCCATGAACCTCTTACCTATCAAATGGGTTCTCTCTCTTTTATCCAAGGTGGTTTACTCGAAGATCTTGTTATTCCTTCCATATCACAACCACCTCATGATGGACTTGCATCTTGTTTCATAAATAATACATATCCCATTGGCAAACAAATGTGTCAAAGTATGAACTACAAAGGAAAAGGATTAGGCCTTCATGAACAAGGTATCCTAGAACCCCTTTATATCCAAGAAAATCCATATTATCATGGCCTTGGTTATACACCTCACACTCAAGACATTCGTACCCATCATAAGCCTAGATTCCATCAAAATAAACCTAAGTATCCTAGTCCATCAAACCTTCCATCTATCCTAGGTTCTTATCCTAGTTCATCAAACCTTCCATCTATCCTTGGTCCTTATCATCCAAACCCTAGTTCATCAACCCTTCCATCCATATTAGGGCCTTACATCCCTCCATCTCCTATTCATAAAGAACAACAAAGGCACACATCCTTGATTCCCTCTCAAAATTCTACCTACATTAACCTAGCCATAAGACCTCCATATCATTCATCGCCATCCACCCATCCCATTTCTCTTGGAAGCAATTTGGGTGCCAAATGTCAAAAGCTTCCATATCAAAATCCACATTTATCAAAGGATCAACACGTCTCCTTGAAGAGCCATGCAAAAATAAAAGAAAATTTGATCCCAAGTCAAAATGAAAATCCAAAAGGCCACAAAGGTCCATCAAGTCAAAAGAAAAATCAAAAAGGCCACAAAGGTCCATCAAGTCAAAAGAAAAATCCAAAAGGCCACAAAGGCCCATCAAGTCAAAAGCAAAAAATTCAAAGGCCACAAAGGCCCATAAATCAAGAAGAAAAATTTCAAAGGCCACAAAGGCCCATAAAGCAAAAAGAAGAATCTCAAAGGCCACAAAAGCCCATAAATCAAAAATCAAAGTCAAAAGCTATGTGGATTCCTAAAATTCTCGTAGAAGCAATAAAATCTAAATTGGCATCCAAATTTGCTAATCCAAAAGCTTCCTCCTATCGTCCATATAAAATCCTATCACCTTCCAAATTCATTTTTCCTCCATCACTCCACCACCCTTCAAGGTGTGTGTCGATGTTGATCTTCCCAGCCTTTTCATCTATCAATCAACAATCCTTCCAACCTCCTATCCATTATCCCACATCCATCCCCCATTATCCTCCTTTAATCCAAACCTTTGCATAAGTCCTTAGCTTCTTCCATCATACCATTAATATACATACGTTTATGAGTCTAATCCTCCTTTCCATGGTTTATCAGAGCACACATTTGATGGACATAGTCATGAAACCTGATGCTTGAGTCCTTCCTCCATCTCCCTATCATGCATATATTATCTTCCATATTCATTTATCCCTATCCATATCCTATCTTCAATATTCCTCTCACACTTTACACTTGGGGGCAGGTTTAATCCCTCTTATCATGCATATTCATGATCCTCTTTACGTTCATCCTTTACTTTTCCACCTTTGATCTTGACAAGGTTAAGGATCTTCTTGAACATTGTATATCTTATCCTATACACTTTATCCATATCTTCGATACCAAGTCCTTCACTGTATTCATATTCTGCCATCCTATCTTAATACATCCTTTCTTCCCTTCCTTGGTCTTGATGAGGAATAGGAACAAAATACTTGGGAATTGTGTCCATATCTTATCGATCTTGATTGTCGTATTCATTATCCTTATCTTTGCATTCTTCCATTCCATATCTCCTAGCTTATCAAAATCCATGTCTCATTTCCTTCCTTTGTTCTTGATGAGATTAGGGGCAAAATTATAAACGCATGCTTTGGATTCCCTTTCATATCCTTATATGTTGCCATTCCATCTTAGTTCACATCCTTATCATTTATCCATGATTAAATTACCTCCAATGTTGGTCATCATGTCTCTTTGCAACCTTGAATCTTATCATGCAAATCATATTTGAGCCTAGCTGTAAAACATTATCCAATCCTCATATTTTTTGTCAATCAATCATAAACAATCATCAATCTTATCATACTTAGAGGAATCAGTGATCCTAAGTACTTATCATCATCATGCCTTATGGAATCGATCATTCTTGGCATCCAATCAACAAACCATTATCATCTTTTGACAAAGGATATGTTGCTTGTGTGACATGTTTTGTAGTGAATCTTTCATTTTGATCTATCATTTATCCATGGTTGCATTACTTCTACTATGGAAGATCTTATTCCTTCAATTAGTCATATCACATTTCATCTCACTCCATCTTTAAAACTTCAAAAA
>VDFB02281492.1:906065887-906226260 GCA_007258455.2 Sequoia sempervirens
GATAATTCCTGAAATTTGACTAAGTCTAAAATTTTTAAGATCTTCCAAGAACTAGAATTCGCATTATAACTCCTAGAGATCCGAAGCTACTCTCAAACATCCTACCTATATACATGAATTATAACTTAAAGTATAAGAAATTAAATGTCCATATGTAAATGTATATAGTTTCCCTAAAAGATAACAAGAAGAAAATGACAATAAAAAGAGAAGAAAAAAATTTCAATGTAGACCAAAACGTGAGCACGCTATAACACACTCACGTTTTGGAAATGCATTTGCAAAAAAAAAAAGCCATGTCAAAACTGAGATATAATGTGAGTGTGTTATATATTGCTTTGGGAATCCCCAAGCCTTGGGATTGGTATTTTCCTTGGAATACCAACCCAAAGGCTTGGAAGGCATTCCCAATGACCAAAGACATGTTTTTGCAAATTTTACAATATTTCACATAATCAGGTTTGTGCTCACTGTCAGGATTGCAGATGATTCAATATCAAAGAAATTGAACATCTGGGTAATGTTAGGTTCTCTCTTAGTTATCCAATGATGTATTTTTTTCACTTTTTGACAATGTTAAGCCTTTTATCCATAATTTCTTTTTTTTGTATGTCTCTTTTTTGGAAAAAAGCAATGCTTGGTGTTTTTTTCATTATAAATTAACCATTCATTGAAATTTCAAAATAAACTACATTTTTAGAAACTAGACTCCATTCTACAAATTTTTAAAAAAAATTGATTAGATTCCAAAATTTGTAGGGTTAGCACGACCAAAATTTGGTTTTTCAGGAAGTGTCCACTTCGAAAATTAGTAAAAAATAAAATATTCATTAAAAAATTATTAGAAAAATCTTGCATCAACTACCATTAGCTAAATTTTGACCATAATGATTTTAAAAATACTAAAAAAAAGTTCACCATATGAGGGTCGTACAAGAGCTGCTATGTTATGTTTTTCTAACAAAAACAACACCAATTTGTGTACATCCCTTGTTTGAACCCGTTAATCTCAACCACTTTCGAAATAAATTAGTAGTTTAGAAAGTAGACTTTGAGCACTTCCATCCTTCTTTTTGTTCCATCTCAAAATTTTGGTTGTAACTATCCTCAATTTCATGTCCAAGGTCAATATTTCCTAATTTCAGAAAAAAAGTGGCCACTTAAGCCCCCTTTTTGGGAACCATCTTGGTGCACTTACCCTCCTAGTGCTTCTTTCCATTCTAGTATCCAAAATATTCTCAATCTCCTTTGGTTCTTGATGTGGTAACTGCTCCTTTAAATCTACATCCTCACTTCTACCACTTAACTATCCTTCATGAAATTCATATATGTTTGCCATATTGAAAATAGGTGATATACCCAATGTCTCAGGTAATTCTACTTCTTAAGCATTTCTAGAATCGAACTTCCTAAGTATCTTACATAGTCCAAACTTCCCCATCCTCAACTTATTGTATGTACCAACTGGAAATCTCTCCTTCCTTAAATATACCAATCACTTCATCTCCAACAGCGAATTCCTTATGTCTTTGATGTTCATCTGCCTTCTTATGCTTTCCATTCATATCCTCCAAATGTTTCCAGACCTGACTATGTAATGCCTCCATGAAATCTGCAAACTCTTCTACTTCCACTCTCCATTTATTTTTCATAATGATGTCCCTTAAATATGAAAATCCTCTAGGATTTACTCTGGTAACAATCTGAAATGGTGTCTTCCCTATACTCTATTTCACTGAATTATTGTATGTAAACTCTTCCTATGGTAAAACTACATCCCAACTTCCTGCTTTATCTCCAACCAAACATCTCAACAAATTACCCAAAATTCTATTTGCAAACTTTTCTTTTTCATCTATATATGGGTAATATGATAAACTGAACTTCAAATCTGTGTTCATCTTCTTCTACAATGTCCTCCAAAAGTATGCAATAAATTTAATCTATGTCTGAAACAATACTCTTAGGTAATCCATGAAATCTCACAATCTCCTTGAAAAATAAATCAGCAACATGCACAACATAATTAGTCTTCTTATAAGGAATAAGATGTGCCATTTTAGAAAATTTGTCCACTACAACCATAATAGAATCATAACCTCTATGTGTTCTTGCTAATCCCAAAATGAGATCCATGCTCAAATTTTCCCAGGGTCTCTCTTGTCTTGTCAAAGGTTTGTATAGTCCAATATTTTGACTACTTCCTTCTGCAGCTTGACATATTTGGTAACTTTAAACATACCTCCTTACATCTTTATACATTTGCAGCCAAATATAATGTTCCCTCACCAAAGCTACTATCTTATCTACTCCAAAATTTCCTGCTAAGCCTCCATTCCATTATGCTTTCCTTGATTAGATTCTCCCTCATTGAACTCCTTGGTATACACAACTAAATTCCCCTGAATAACAACCTTCTTGAATGAAATAGTCCAACCATTGGATCCTCTTTGTCACTATTGGCTCTTTACATGATCTCCATACTTTACCAAAATTTGCAGCATCTTCATACATATGCTTCAACTCCTCAAATCCAAATACTTGTACTCTCATTAGTGTCAACAAATTTCTACTTCTACTTAATGCATCAACAACTTTTTTTGACTTTCCACTCCTATGTTTCAACAAAACTGTATAACTATGTAAGAACTCAACCCACCTCCTATCTCTCTGATTCATCTTTCCTTGCCTATTCAAATACTACAAAGCTTGATGATCTATACACAACAAAAATTCCTTATGCAACAAATAATGTCTCCACTTCTTCAAGGCTTGAATTATGGCATATAATTCCTAATCACAAACTAAATATCTTCTTCTGGAATCATTCAACTTCTCACTAAAATAATCTATAGGTCTTCCTTCTTGACTCAAAATTGCTCCAATTTGATTTCCACTTGTATCACAATCAACTTGAAATGCTTTGTCAAAATCTGGTAATGTCAATACTAGCTGCTCTATCACCTTTTGGTTCAACAACTCAAAACTCCTTTATGCTTCGATTGTCCACTTAGAGTCCTTCTTGTCTCCTCTCATGGTCTCTATCATGGGGTTACAAACACTACTAAAACTTCTAATAAAATTTTGGTAGAAACTAGTTAATCCATGAAATGATCTTACTTCTCCAATGTTTACCAGTGTAGACCAATCTAAAATTGCTTTCACTTTCTTTAGATCCATCTTCAATCCTTCAACAAAAATAACAAATCCAAGGTACACCAACTTTGTCTTCATGAAAATACACTTTTTGGCATTAATCAATAACTTCTCTCAACCTCTACAATACTTTCTAGATGTGCCACAAATAATCTTCTCTAGTCATATTGAAAATTATAATATCATCTAAGTAAAAAATGACAAACTTACTCAAGAATTTATTCAATACCTCATTCATCAATCTCATGAAAGTGCTCAGTGCATTGGTTAATCCAAAACGCATTACTAACCATCATACAATCCTTCATTAGTCTTAAATGTATTCTTACATTCATATCCTTCTCTAATTTTGATCTGATGATATCCACTCTTGAGGTCAATCTTTGTGAAATACCTCACTCCACTTAAACAGTCCATAATATCATCCATCCTTGGTAGTGGAAATCTATAATTGATAGTGATCTTATTTATTGCTCTTGAATCTTTACACATTCTCCACTCTCCATCTTTCTTTGGTGCAAGTACAATAGGTACCGCACATGGGCTCAAACTTTCTTTGATCAATCCTTTCCTTAACAACTCTTGACTCTACTAGTTCAACTCTACATTCTCTACCAGTGTCATTCTATGTGCTTCTTTATTTGGAAAACATGCTCCCGGTATAAGATCTATATGATGACTGATACTCTGAATGGAGGGTATCCATCTGGTGCATTCTCTAACATGATGTCTTCATATTCTGTTAACAATTCTACAACTTCTTTCTATAGTAGATTTTCACTCTTTGCTCTCTTTGGACTCCTATTTTTTTTGGAATCAGGGTAAACCCACAAAAGTGGTTTACAATTCCAGTGAGGAAGGAAAATTTGCAAAAAATGACCCCATGCAAAAAAAAATTGTTTTTGGGGGTTCGAACAAACTTTTGGTTCAAGCGAACCCAAAGGGGGTTCACTAGAACCCCCCTTCGAGCAAACCCACTAAATGTGGGTCCCACATTTCTTGAAAAAAATAAGCAAAGAAAATGTTTGTGGAAAGGGGGTTCACTTGAACCCTCCTGGTTCACTCGAACCCCCCCTTTTTCCCCCTTCTCCCCCTATAGCACCAAAAACCTCCAAATTTTTTCCCTTTGAAGCTCATTTTGACGATGAAAATGGACGAGACTTCATAGACCCAACTAGATGATGGTATTCCTTAGAACAAGCTATCCAACGAATATAATTTTAATATGTTTATGTTTTATTATGTAATTTTTTTTTAGTTTTATTAAACATATTTTTTTCACTGAAATCCAAGCTCTCTATTCTGTACATGTGGAAAAATAGTAGATTATCAAAAAAAAATTTGAAAAATATGAGTGCACTAGATATTGAAGTTCTTGATCCAACAAATAAAATTTGAATTTCGATACATACAAAAAAAGTTACATTGTATACGGTCTGCTTATGCCTGAATTGTAATTGGTTTGACTTCAAAACTTGATTAAGGAAAAAATATTCAATAAAAAACTAAGAAACCAATTGGAAGCACTAGATATTATAGTTACAAATCAAAATTCAAAAATATTAGAATTTTATCCTTCATGGAAAAAAGTTATGTTGTATATGGTGAGTGTCACTCCTTAAAAAAGGTGTTTACTGAAAAAAAAATAGTTTTCGAAGGAGATGGAAAAAGAAGTGCAATCTTATTCCAATTTTAAAAAATATATTTAGAATATACAGACAAAATATCACAAATCACTAGTTTGCATCATCTTCATGTATCTAAGGGTTAAATTTAGGTTAGATTAGAGGTTAGCAAATCAACAAAGACTAAAACCCAAAGAACTATGAAGTACAAAGGAAATAACAGCAAGAACGATTATACCTGTTCTTTGAATCTTCCATGATTACCTCCATAGCACCTCCTAGCTTGCAGCATATGATTGATGCCCTCAGATTGAGTGTGTGGGCATTTCGACTATGACATTGTCCTATGAAAGTTTTGAAAGATTTAAAATAAATGCCTATGCCTATGCCTATGACAATATGACCCTACAATGTAAAATAACTCTATGCATAAATGTGTCAGAATAACCAAATCTATGTGCATAAATAAAAAATGTGAGCAAAATAACATTTTATAGAAAATGCCATTTTGAATGGATGGACGAGATTGACTTTCGGCAGAGACCTAAAATCAGAGAATGAGATTAAATCCAATAATCCCTAATCAAAGTTAGGGAAAAATCCTTAAACGAGTGGTCGAGATGTCATCTAAGAAGATCAAATCGGTGGTGGAGAATAATTGAGATAATTAATTCAAAAATAAAGATTTTCGAAAATCAAGAAGATAAGAGTTGAACTGAAGATCAAATTTGAAAAATCAAGAATCTGCTCGATTACTTGATTTTTTGAGGAATATTACCAATTTGAATTAAATTAACTCAAAATATGGATTTTGTGAAATAATAAATAATCGATTTTCAGATTATTTACTAAAATGAACTGACAGTTAAGAATGTGAAATCATTTTAAATAATTAACTTATTTAAAATGAGAGAAAAGTTAATTTCGACAATTAAATAATTAAAGATAATTATTTAATTTAGCAGATATGATCAATAATTAAATAAATTAATCAATTCATTTAATTATGACAATTAGTGACATATTAAATAAATAAATTTTAATTTATTTATTTAATAATGAGGAAGAAATTTATTTAATTAGGGGAAGACTTAGACAATTAATGACATATTTAATAAATAAATAAAATTTATTTATTTAATAATCATGAAGAATAAAAGGACATGAATTAATTAAATAACTATGAATTATTTGATCAATAGTTGAATGTGGACCAAGGACATAATTAAATGTCATAATTATGCTAGGACGAAAGTAGTAAAAACAGAGCTTGCAGGCCTAGGTCATTTTTAAGTGTCTACATTTTGCCCCTCTTTGTCATAATGTAGCATGTCGCATTGTGACAAAGAAAATAAGTCAAAGCCATGCCCCAATGAAGCTGTAGAGTATCAATGCCCTTTCGGGAAGTTTTTCAAATTTTGGGTCAACGGCAGAAAAATTTGGAAAGGGTCCCAATAAGTCAATTTGATGACCAAAAAATGATGGCGCAGACAGTTTCAGATTCTGACATGTTTAAGACAGCCAACGGGGTGGTCAAAGTTGGTCAAATGAGCCTCTAGTAATAACCTAATTGACAAATAGAATTTTGACTTTATAAATAGGTTGACAAAGGGGTAAAAGTCAATTCATTTACACTATTCACTTTGCAAATTTTGAGAGCTCAGAGCGAAAAGAACTGCAGAGAGGATGGTGATTCTAGTGACAGAGCGTCATGGCAAGATCGTGTGGACCTTCAGGCAAGCAGAGGGCTTAGAGCCAGTGGTATGTACCCCTAACCCCCTTTGTAATTTTCTCATTTTGCATGTCAAAAGTAGGGTTTTAGGGCGAACAACAAATGCATCGTGACGCATATGCATGTACGTAAGCCGCATTTGACCTCACGTCAATGCATTTGATGCGTCGCGATGCAAGTGCAAGGGTAGTTTAGGGTAGACCAAGGGTTTGCGACGCATTTTCCAAAAACTGTGACGCATTTTCCTTTCTGAGCTGCATTCGAAAGTTAGAATGTTGCAATTGTCATTTTGCGACGCAATCGCCTGTTGAAGTGATGCATTTGAATGGAATGATGCAAGTGCTCTAATGCGATTCATTTGAGCGACCGAACGATGCAATTGACATGTTACGATGCATTTGAAGTACAAAATGATGCATCCATTGTTTTGTAACGCAATTACAGTCAACGCGACGCATTTGACATTATCTTTGAGTAGGGCTGATTTTGATACTCTTCCAATTTGAAATATTTTTGATGATATTGACAGTTGCCTAGAAGGTACTGATGCATTGTTTGACTTTGTGCAGAGACAGCTTGTGCTGATATATAGGTGAGAGAGCAGACTGATGACCTTCAGGTTTGTTGATCAGCTGGCCCCGCGAGAGTGACGATGATTGATGTGGCTAGGTCTGTTTTATGTTGCTTATATGCCGGCTATTCAGGAAAATAGGGGACTACTGACTGTGTTATGGATCGTTGGCATTTAGAGACATGTTCCTTTCACCTATCAATGGGTGAGGTGACCATTACCCTTGAGGATGTTTACCGCATTCGACGCCTGCTGATCTGAGGAGAGCAAATCATCTATGATCCTCACCATGGCCATCAGACCTTCACAGCGTACTACCGGGATGAGAGTGCAGGACTCAGAATCCAGGGTTATGAGATCTGCTGGGATTTTATGGTGGAGCACTATGCTCATTTCGATGCAATCCTGGTGACATTGATTGAAGGATATTGATTCTCGATCATTGCAGACATGGGTTCCCTATTAGCTGGGGAGACATCCTAGTTGGGATGAGGTGGGACAGGACCGTGTATGCTTAGGGCCCTTGTTTATTGGGCACATTCTACCACCAGCTGCACGAGGTCATCTATAGGAGGGTAGAGAGTATATCATGTGGCACCACCCTAATGATGATTTGGGCCTGGGAGCACATAGCGATATTTCGTTTGCCAATTCAAAAGACCATAGTTGGCTAATGGGATGTCCTATGCGTACTATTATGCCAGTGTGCTACAAAAAACATAGATGGGTGAGACAAGTTTGTGGCAGCATCAGATTGATACGATGGTGTCATTTATATGGAGGCAGTATAGAGACTGCCAGCAGTGAGATGATGAGGTGGGCCATCTTAGCCTATGCAGACAGTATCAGTACTTGATTGGAAAGACAGTATAGAGCCAACTGATCATAGAGATGTATTTGTCGTAGCGTGTCCTCAGACAGTTCAAAGAGCAGCAGGGTGTACCTACAGACATAGCCGAGTATGCTCGGTCCTCCAGAGAGGTAGCTTGGGGGCTAGCGATTCCAGTAGCATTCGCCAAGTAGCAGATCAATGGGCTAGGAGCCCAGTAGTGGGGATGGAGAGGTGGGATCGTAGATCCTAGGACCATAGTAGATTATGACCTATGGTGGTAGGGCCATAGACTAGTGCGGCTAACAAATCTAGATGGGCCAGCCCCTATGGACAGGAGGTCAGTCATACCACATGTGCTGAGGGCTAGGCGAGGAGGTAGAGACGGTGATAGGGGAAGAGACCGGGGGAGGGATGGAAGCAGGGATGGAGGCAGGGGGAGAGATGGAGGCTTGGATAGAGGGTGAGATGGAGGCACGGACAGAGGCCAGGATGGAGGTAGGGACAAAGGCCAGGATGGAGGTAGGGACAGAGGGTGGGGTGGGGATGATGGAGGAGATGACCAGAGACAAAAGAGAGATATTCAGAGATAGGGCAGGAGGGTGCACTCACGTGTGGTGAGAGTAGCACTAGATGCTATCCCAGAGGTGGTTGAGGAGGGGGAGAGAGAGGAGGAGGAGCAACTGAGGCAGGAGGGGGAGGAGGAGAGATAGGAGGAGCTAGCGGCGAAGGAGGAGAGACAGGAGGAGGATGTGGCGGGGGAGGAGAGACAGGAGGAGAGACAGGAGGAGGAGCAGCCGAGGCAGGAGGAGGAGGCCAGATAGGAGGAGGAGTAGCTGAGGCAGGAGGAGGAGGCTAGACAGGAGGAGGATATAGACATGGATGTGCCTCTAGATGAGGGAATCAGTGGAGAGGATGCTACAGAGGAGGATGATGATCAGGATGTGGCTGAGAGACTTCTTAGATGGAGGATGGTAGAGGGAGAGAAGGGGATACCATCCTTGTCGACATTACCCTAGGATGCTACGACAGACCAGAGGATGGCAGATCTTTAGAGGAGGCTAGATGAGAGTGTGGTAGAGGTCAGGGCACTGCGGGTAGAGCTAGAGCTGGCTTGGGTAGAGTGGGATCAGGCAGTGATCCGTCAGCAGGACTCAGCTCAATGGTGTATAGAGTTTGTAGCATTATGTATAGGGCCTTCTGGGGATATTGCTCATGAGCTTACTAGGGTGAGCACAAGGTATGGGTAGTACAGGACTCTATACGAGCAGGAAGTGCCTCCCGAGCAACGAGATCCTACACTATCACACTCACAAATGAGAACAGGCAGTGGTCACCAATTAGGGAGTGCTAGTGGCAACAAGAGTCACACCAGTGTAGGAGATCCACCTCCTCAGGGCACACATCAAGGCACAGGTCCCACCACTCACACAGGCATGCCTCAAGTCATCATTCAAGCCATAGTCATGGGTCCACCAGTTTAGGGCAGAGATCAGTATAGAGGCAGCCACCAGTGGCACATCCGTCAGCATCACAGAGTTAGGCTACAGTGATGTCACAGGTGTCTATTACTATGGAGATGATTATGTCGGTGGTTTCATATACAGAGACTGCTACAGGGCCACCCATTATCTCAGCACCAGTCATAGATCCTCAACCGCCACACTCTTCACCACGAGGGGTTGATGAGAGTCTCCCCTAGTGGCATGTTTGGTATACTTGTCTTTATGTTATGACACATTATGTATAGACCATTGAGCCTGCGAGCTCCATTTTTGGGATATCTATTGACTCTATCTTGTGACATTGTATATTTTTGAGATGATATTATATGATGATGCGTTTTGATGTAGCCTACATGTGTGTTATGCGATGTTATTTGATTTATACATTATGATATATGTGATGTGATGCTTTATGTATGATGTTGATTTATGATCTATGATGGTACTTAATTGTATGTCTTGTCATGTATGTCCTATGATGCTTACTTATGAGATGATGCTATGATGATGCAATGCTTATTTATATGTTATGTCAATTTTGTGATGATGGTGATAAGGATATGCATAATGTATTTACTTAAATGGATGTCATGTTTATGAAAATGTGAATGCAATATGCAATGAAATGTTATATTATTTAATGCTATGGATGATGTATGTATGGACCTAATGCAATGTTTATATGATCATGTATGCACTTATATTTTTTTATTTCACAAGATATTATCGTGAGATGGACCAGAGAAGATGACCATACTAATGAAATAAGATGACCAGACCGAAGGAGATGCATGTTAGTTTCTATACCAAATCCTTCAAAATTCTACCGTAGGACTTTAATATTTATTGCTCTTAATCATCATTGGGCAGATTGTTGTAATGGCCAACAAACACCATGATATGACATAGATCAAGGTGTGCAAGGTTGTACCATCACATAAGACAAGCAGTCACAGACAAAGATGATCATGACTCAAACTAAGAGTGTGATTGCCCTAGTCTTTTTGTCATAATCAACCACAAACAAAAAAAGACAAGAAGGGCAATTCATGAAACATCGTTGCTTCTCTAAATCCTATTTCTAGGAAATCCTTGAGAAACTAGCGGCATGATTGCCAAAATATAAAATAGAGCCCTTATCATGATACGTCATCATTTTTCTAAATCCTAGAATCAGGACCTCGCTGAGAAACTAGTAGTCATGCATGTCAAAAGTGAAGACAAACGTCATGATACGTTGTTGCTTCTCTAAATATTGTTTGTTGGGATCTTACTGAAAAACTAGTAACATGATAAAAATCCAAAAGACAAGTGCCAAGTGTTTGTCAAGTGCATCTGGATACCCATTGTTTTAATGTCAAGATGTCAAGTTTGATGATGTTGAGATGTCGAGGTGTCAAAGTTTTGATGATGCCAAGATGACAAATGTTGAAGATTGCCAAATTCAGGAAGGACACATCCTAAATAATGTCGATGTTGAGATGATTGATCCCTAAATGTCAAAAGGGGTCCCTTGAAGTGATGACGATGCCTAGGAAGGACACATCCTAAGGCATAAATGACAGAGTTTGTTCTTCAAAAGGACACATATGAAGAATACCGATGTCAAGAGGAGTGATCCTTAGATGTCAAGAGGATCCCTCAAAATGTTGAATGACAATGACAATGCTTAGGAAGGACACATCCTAAGGCATGAATGATAGAGGCTATTCTTTAGAAGGACCCATCTGAAAGATAACCAAGAGTTGACAGTTTGATAGGTTATGATGATTTGACTTGTTTTAACTAAGTTTGACTTGTGTTGACTAAGTGTCGATATTGTCATGATGATATGATTGACGTGTTGATCAGATTGTCATGCTAAATAGATGATTGTTTCACTTTGTTGTAGGAGTTTTCCCATTTGGGAATGATTCACTTTGAATTGAAGACATTTTGACGTGTGTTCCAATGTAATGCCATGACCCTAATGGATTGACCTAGTGTGGCCTTGGGCGCTCATCGATAGATGGCCTTTCCTACATCATGCACTTAGAGACCTCGTAGTTCAAAACAACCAATGACTTTGTCTTGATGACCAAAGATTGCACCATGATTTTATTATGACAAACCTAAAAGCACTGACCTAATGTCTCGGGGACTCAAAGATGAGTCTTGCCTACGTAGAAAATGCGCAGAGATAATGTAGTTCGGACAAATGACAAAGACTAATTGATTTGACGAACTTGACAAGGAATGACTCTATGTTCATTCTCTTTGAGTGGTTTGACATTTTTTTGTGGTTTTCTTCAGAACATTTTTCAGTTTTTAGGCCTTTCTTCAAGACATTTTACAATGTTTTTGGACTTTTTTTAGGACTTTTTGCCATGTTTTTGGTCTTTTTTTAGGACTTTTTGCCATGTTTTTGTCTTTTTTCAGGACTATCTGATGTTTTTGTCTTTTTTAGGACATTTTCTGATGTTTTTGTCTTTTTTTAGGACATTTTCTGATTTTTAGTTCTTTTTTCAAGACATTTTAGGGCTTTGCCGAAACCATTCGTGACATCCACTGCAGTTTACATGATAAAAATTTTGCCCCCAGTCAAGTTCGAGACTTAGCCAATCTTAAAGGACATGAAAGGGATGTTCTTGGGATGCCAGATGGGCAGTATTCAGGACTTCATGTCAACCTATTATCAACCATGAAAGGAAGGGTATGATGTGGTGGTGACGAAAAGTGTATTTCATCCTAGGCCACAACAGATAAAGTAACAATAGATAGCAAAGTAATGATTGATTACACATGGCGCTTGTTTGCCAGGTTTTCACCATGGTACTTATCCAAAGCGCCTGTTTGCCAGGTTTTCACTATTGGATGAATCATTTTTCTCTACTATTTTTGTCATTTTTCTTTTTTTTTGGTGTTGTCAAGACGCTTGTTTGCTAGGTTTTCATCAAGGCAACAATTTTTTACCATTTTTCAATTTTTTTGTATTTTACAGTTTTTAGCTCAATCTCCTAATGCTGTGTAGAAATTTTAGAGATGTAAACTATTGATAAGCTCTGTCAGTTGTTCTCCATTTGGAGTCACTAGCTGATAGGCTCCAGAACCAAAAGAAGATACAATGACGTAAGGACCCAACCAATTTGGTTCAAACTTTCCCGGCTTTTCTCTATCAACCTGGTTCTTAGGGTTTTGCATGAGGACTAATTCACCAATGTCAAACTTCTTGACCATAACCTTCTTATTGTAACTGCGATAAAGATGGTTCTAATATGCTTGTAGATGGTTCAGGAAATTTTTCCTTCTTTCCTCTAGCATCTCCAACTCGTGCAAGCCCAACTGTCGATACTCCTCATCATCAGTTAAACCCTTCAGGGATACTTGTAAAGAAGGAATTTCAACCTCAATGGGCAAGATCGCCTTAGCTCCAAAGACCAGGGTGAAAAGAGTGGCTCCTATAGGCATACGAATGCTAGTGTGGTAAGCCCACAGAGCAGGGTTGAGTTGTATATGCTAGTCATGGCCAGCATCATTGACAATCTTTTTGAGGATTTTAACAATGGTTTTATTTGATGCCTCAACTTCACCGTTTCCTTATGGGTAATATAGAGAGGAAAAATGGTGTTGGATGTGAAATCACTCACATAACTCATGAACGTCTTGGTTTTTAAATGGATGTCTATTGTCAGTGATGATGGATTGTAGAAGGCCATACCGACAAATGATGTAGTTGAGAA
This sequence comes from Sequoia sempervirens, assembly GCA_007258455.2. Lineage (NCBI taxonomy): Eukaryota > Viridiplantae > Streptophyta > Pinopsida > Cupressales > Cupressaceae > Sequoia > Sequoia sempervirens. The sequence goes on from VDFB02281492.1 coordinate 906,079,025, forward strand.
TGAATTTGGATATTTGTTTGTTGATTATGTATGTCAAAGGGATGGCTTCGATCCACTTTGTAAAATACTCAGTGGTGGTGATGATGAATTTGTGGTCATTGGACGAAGTTAGATGGATCTTACCCACGAGGTCGAGTCCCCATTGAGTGAAGAGCCAAGAAGTGATCGGCCGAAGTTCCTGCGTTGGAGCATGGATCAAATCATTATGAATCTGGCATTGGCGACAAGTCTTGACATATTCTATTGCATCCTTTTCAATGGTCGGCCAATAGTACCCAAGTCCCGTTACTTTCTTGGCTAGAGTAGGACCACTTGAATGAGACCTGCATATACCATCATGTACTTAGCATAAGGTTGTACATTCTTCGTTGGTGTCAAGACATCTAAGGAGGGTGTCTTCAAAGCTATGGTGGTAAAGGGTGTCACTGACGATGGCATACCTTGCAACTTTTTGGATAAAGGACTTCCTTTGGTTATTGGACAGGTTAGGTGGAATGGTTTGAGACTTAAAGTAGTCATAAATATCCTGGTACCAGGGAGAGTCGGGGCCAACAAGTTTGTAGACCATCTCTAACTCTAAAATTTCATAGGCAGGGTAGGGACCAACAATTGTTCTATTAGGAATTCTAGCTGAGGCAGATTGTTTGGAATGTCAAGGAGAGAACCTATTGTAGCCATTGCATCTGCTACTTTGTTATGTGCTCTCGAAACTTGTTCAAAAGTTACCATATGAAAGTACATTTGGAACTATCAACCATCTGTTTGTAGCGCATCAGCTTCTCATCTTTTGTGTCATAGTCATCATTAACCTGGTTGATGACGAGCTGAGAATCCCCATAGACATGTAGTGCTCTGATTTTCCATTTTATTGCCATTCTAAGTCTTGTAACTAGTGCCTCGAATTATGCCACATTGTTTGTGCATGGGAAGGCTATGCGGAAAGACTTAGGGATGGAGTCTCCTTGAGGGGTGATGAACAGGATCCTTGCCCCCGAGCCATGATTTGTGTGTGATCCGTCAAAGCAGAGTTGCCAAGGTGACTTAGGTTCCATATGGAATATCAACTCATCTAGAAAATCTACCACTAACGGATAATCACTTTGTAAAGGTGCATCCACCAGCTTGTCCGCTATGACTTGTCCTTTTATTGCCTTTCTTTCTACATATTGAATGTCACATTCACTCAAAATCATGACCCATTTTGCCAGACGTCCTGTTAATGCTGCCTAAATTAACAAATATTTGAGGGGGTCAATCTTTGATACTAGTTGTGTCTGATGGCTTAACATATAATGTCTTAGCTTCTATGCTACAAAGACCACAGCGAGACAAGCCCGTTCAATTGATGTTTAGTTTATTTCATACTTGACCAATGTCTGACTGATGTAATATATAGCTCTTTCTTTTTCTTCTTGGTCATTATGTGCTAGTAATGCCCCCAGTGCTGAATTAGTGGCAGATATCTATAGGATCAATGGTTTTTCGTGAATGGGTGGCATGAGGACTGGCGGCCACAATAAGTAATCTTTTATTTTCTGAAAGGCTTCTTGGAATTTATCTAACCACACAAAGGGGATACCCTTGCACAACAGATATTGGAAAGGCTGACACTTGTCAGCCAATTGTGCTATGAATTGCCAAATGGATTGTACCTTGCCTTGTAGGGTTCTGAGTTCACTGATTCCTCTGGGCGGAGGCATGTCTATGATGGCTTTTACTTTTGTTGGATCAACCTCAATGCCTCTTCGATAAACTATGTATCCCAAGAGTTTACCTGATGTTACACCGAAGACACAATTCTTAGGATTTAGCTAGACTTTGTATTCTTCCAGTCTCTTGAAAATTTTCTCTAACACCTTCAAATGATCTTTCCTTGTTATTGATTTAGCCAATAGGTCATCTACATAATCTTCCATTATTTTATGCATCATGTCATGAAAGATTGTGTTCATAGCCCTCTAATATGTGGTGCCTGCATTTTTGAGACCGAATGGCATGACATTCCAACAGTATGTACCCCATGGGCAAGTAAATTCCATTTTGTGCTGGTCTTCGGGGGCAATGCGAATTTGATTATAGCCGAAGAAACCATCCATGAGGGACAACATCTCATATCCTGTTGTGAGGTCAACTATGATATCAATATTTGGTAAAGGAAAGTCATCTTTTAGGCATGCCTTATTTAGGTCTCTGAAATCTATACAAACACAGATCATCCCTTTTGGCTTTGTTACTGGCACCAGGTTAAATATCAATATTTGGTAAAGGAAAGTCATCTTTTGGGCATGCCTTATTTAGGTCTCTGAAATCTATATAGACGCGGATCATCCCATTTGGCTCTGTTACTGGCACCAGGTTAGATATCCATTCAACATAATCAATAGACCATATGAATTCAGCGTCTAGAAGTTTCTTCAACTCAACCTTGACCAATAGAGTGACCTGAGGATGCATTTTGTGCAACTTCTGTTTAACTAGTTTGGCATTAGGCAATAGTGGCAGATGGTGCAGAACCAATTCTGGGTCTAATCCTGGCATATCAGCATAGGACCATGCGAAGTTGACTTTACGTTCCACAAAGAATTTTTGAAATTCGGTCTCTCTTCTTCAGTCAAGGATGCAGCAAAGAGGACCATTTTGGGATCTTCAGCTATTGATATGTTGTCTTCTATGGTGTCTTATATAAGCATAGCTGATTTCTCTTGTTGTATGGGAAGAAAGTCCAGTCCTCCATCTTTGGGTACCTCAAAGAGGTTTTCACCCACAGATACGTCCTTTGTTTTTACTTTTTTTTCATCAGAAGGTGCCTTTCGGTTTTCACCTAAAGACGTTTCATTTTTTATTTTATTTTTATTTTTGATTTTGTGACTAGAGGACGGAGCAGTCTCGTCGATCACCACTAGGCATGCCCTCATGCAATCCCATAAACTCTGCAATTGCCTCATCATTCTGAAATGTGTCCAAGACTGGTGGGCCTTGTTGGTCCCAATCAACTAGTTGAGGATAAACTAGGGAAATTCCATCTTCAGTGTTGGTGAATTGAGGGGAGGATGCGGAAAGCATACAGACGGATTCAGTGATATTGTAGATGAGATTATCATCATCCAACTCCACATCAGACTCTATCCAATATTCCCCTTCACTTGTTTCATATTTGTTGTCAAAATAAGGGGTGAAGGACTTAGATTCATGGTTGTCAGTGTCATTTGGTACTTCAGATGGATTGGACTGAAGGGATTTAGATGGTCGGGCTTATATGTCATGGGGAGTGATAATGGGACTCTGACTATTTGGTGCCTGATCAATTTTAAATTTTTTCCAAAATATTTGTTCAGAGGTCAGTTCCCCTATTTTGACAAACAAATCATCAAGGCAACAGTCACTTAAGGATCATTCTAAGCCAAATTCCCACTCTTGGGAGTCAGCTTCAGTGAGGGTTTCCTTAGCAGTCTCGACACTTTCTGAAGCATGCACTCGCTCACTCGAAATTCCAATGGTACGTCGATCGTCATTGTCGGGCGATCCAAACCCTAATCCAAGATACTTTGGTATTTTGAAAGGTTCTATGGGCTCTCTTCGCCTAGTTTTATTTCTTCCTAGGCCACTAGTGCCATCGTAGCCCTTAGCCTTCATTATGTCATATCCCTTGCCATATTTCTTAACTGGTAATGGGGGTTGTGCGACAATATCTTTATAGAGCCATCCTGTGATATCAACAAGGTCCTCGTTACCCATGTCTCCCCATTTGATGAAAACTATTTTTGGTGGAACTTTGAAAATTTCTTTGCCTAGGTTCCATTCTAAAACATGGCCAACCATAGACCTTCGGGGACTTAGGTATCGTTGTGATGCTATATGTTGTATGCAGTTTGAATTCTCCATAGCCGAGGTCCTAGATCTTGACAGTGGGTTCAGTCTTAGGGTTTATGGAAGATGGTGGTATGGTGGAAGACGTGGATGGAGTGGATGTGGAAGATGATGCGAGTGTGGATGAGTCAATGTATTTGGAAGACGAGGGGCTAGAAGCCTCTTGATTGATAGGCACTCAATTTTCAGAAATACCCCTTAGGTTGGTACAATATTGAAAAGGGTTGGGGTCGCCATATATAGTGATTTCTATGCCGTCAAATGGGAATTTTAAGCATTGTTGATATGTGGATGGAACGGTTTTAAAGGCATGAATCCATGGGCAACCAAGCAAGATGTTGTAAGGTAATTCTAGATCCAGGACCTAGTAGGTTGTGTCCACAATGACTGGTCCCACTCTGATAGGAAGAGAAATAACGCCTTGTGAAGAGCGTTCTTCGTCATCATATGCTTTGATCACTATACTCTTTGTAGGGTCTATGCATGCATCAGAAAACCCTAGAGCCTTAACCAGTTTCAAGGAGCATATGTTCAATCCTACTTTGCCATCTACTAAAACTCTTCTGACCTTGTGCTTATGGATGAAAGTTTCAATGTACAATGCATCGTTATGGTTTGTCTTAGGTGATGAGTAGTCTTGATCAGAAAAGGTGACATGGTGAGGCGTAGTGAGGTATCCCACCATGGTCTCAAACTAATTGACATCAATGTCCTTAGGGACTAACGACTCTTGCAGAGTTTTATCTAGTATAGCCTTATGCATGGGAGAGATGGGAAGCAGCTCGACTATAGAAATTTGCACGGGAGTTTTTCCAAGCTGGTCAATAAGGTTGAACTAACTCTTTGGTTGCCACTATTTTGTAGTTGAGACAGGTTTTGACTATTTAGGAGATGGGCCAGGTATGGTGATGTTGGGTTGCCTAGTGGGAGGCGGACCAACTATGGTGACCTTGCCACTTTGAGTAGTAGCATTGCATTGAGGTGCTCTCTTGACCGTAATGGTATTGATGTATTCGTCAGTTTGGACATTATTTATAATAGGTCCACCAGAGTAGTTGTACTTGGCGTGGGCAAAGTTAGCTTGATTATTGTTTATCTGTGGACCTGATGCGGAAGCATTATTAGAACCATGGTCCTACAGTGGGTTCTTATGAAGAGTACAATCTGAATTGGATACAAATTGTGATCCACCTACCTCAATGATATGACTCTCAATAAGATCTTGTACTAGGTTTTTCAGTTGTCGATAGGTAGAAGTTTTATGTCCTTTTTCTCGATGATAATCACAAAATGCATTATTGTCCCACCATGCTGGTTTGAATTGCCCTGGGTCATATGGTTTTGGTTCTTGAAGTGTGATGACACCATTCTGGAGGCATTTCTTGAGGACTTCTTCAACGGGATCGCCCAAGGGAGTGTATGTGCGACCCCTGGGGAATTGTCTCATATGACAATATTGTCCTTGATTTTTTTGGCCACTTTGGTTGTTTGAAGGGACATTGGTAGGGGGTGTCATTATCATTGTTGGTTTTTTTTGTGGTTGAACCACTTTTAGAGCCAGTACAGGACCCATAGTATTTGCAACCTTGGCGTCAACAACACCATCATTTGTAACATGTTTATTTTTGACCCAGTATTTATTTTTGTTGGTGCGAGGATTGGCATTTGTGTTTTTAGGACCATATCTTAGTTCTCCCTTTGCGAGAAGGGCTTTCTCAATCTGAACACCTTTTTCGACTAGGTCTGTAAAGGTTATGCAACAATGCACTTACAATGCATATTTTAGCGGGCCCAAAAGTGTTTGAATGAACATGTCCACCTTTTCCTTTTTGGGTATGTTGATGTGACACCGACTAGCTAGACTTCTCCATTTTTGAAAAAATGGGATGAATGTCTCACCGGCATCCTCTTGCGTGAGATTGCACAAGCTAGTAATGGAGGTGTCCATGTCAATATTGTACGCATAATTTTTTATGAATTTTTGTTTAAGCTCATCCCATGTTTGGATATCCTTTTGGGTGGAAAACCATTCAAGGGTAGGACCTACAAGACTTTTAGAAAAAAAATTCATCAAGTACATTTTTTCATAAGCGGCGTCCATACAATTGGTTGCAAACTCGCGGACATGTTTGATGGGGTTTGCCTTTCCTCTGTACTTGGTAAAATTAGGTGACACATATCTCAGAGGAAATGGTGGCATGTATAATTTCATGTCAAAGGGATATATGTTTAGGTGATATGACACTTCTAATTTTTTTCCAGACATTTGTATGTTTTCTATGGCCTTCTCTAGACCCATCAGTTTTGGTTGTAAGGCATTGATTATAGGGTCATTTGTGGTCCCATGCATAGGATTGATTGCTATGCCATAGGTCCCCATTTGTTACGTGTGGATATTGGTGTATTGTGGAGGTATGGATTGTTGTGACATGTATGATGTGTTCGGATTGGCGTGTTGTTGGTATTGAAAGTTTGGATTGGGGGTATGTTGGTGAGTATGAATGTGGGATGAGTATGTTGGGATGTGTCCCCTAGCCATTTGTGTTGATATTTGGGGAATATGGTGACCATGAACATTGTGATGTGCTAATGATGCCATGGGTTGTGTGTTTTGACTACCTTGTCCAAATTGTTGGGTTTGGACAAGGGGAATGGTCGTATTTTGTCCTTGGGATTTAATGGTATTGGACTGTGTGGATGTGTTAACATTTTTTTGTTGTCCTTGAATAAATATACATCATTTACCCCCACCCAAAGGATTTTGTGAGATGCCAATGAGAGGGTATATTGAAGGTGTACTCATGGTACTAGACATAGTTGTCAATGGAGGATTTGTGTGACTTGATGATGCCCCTGTGGCATTTACCGTAGTGGTAAATAGAGGATTGGAATAACTTTCCCACATTGCTACGGATCCAAAGGTGGTTCCAGCTGATTGTGAGTGTTGTGGATATTATGGGCACTGTGACAGATTGTGATCCTCCAACGGATGTAGCGTTTATTGAGTTGGAGGTGTTTGGAAAATTGGAGGTAGCATGCATGGTCATTGTAGTGTCAAAGAAAGTATTGCTCATAGTGTTTGGAAGTTGACCACTATTTGACATGTTATGCGTGTTGTTGGCATTAAGGTCAGGAGATGTTGATCTCAATGTGTTAATGTCGAATCCTTGAGGTAATTTGGCTCCTTGACTTAAGATTATGGCCAAATATCTGTCTCTGTCATACATGACCATTTGTTCCACAAATTGAGAGGCCTCTGGGTCTTGTGCTGCTACCTCTAGGTTTTCCTCAAGTATTTGTCTGTATACATCCTTACGTAAGAATGGTTCAAAGGGACTGTTTGATGAGGATGGTATTGTCGTGAGAGGTTGATTATTTACGTTGCCAAATGGATCATCAAAAGTCCAATTTGGGTCATACGTGTGATTGTTGACATTGGAAGTGGCATCTTGTCCAAAGTTTGCCATTTTTTTGTTTCTATTTTTGGAGTCTAGTTTCCACCATAAAATGAGATTGCTCTAATGAAAATGACAACTAAATGTAATGATGACACTATGCAAGGTCTATGTTCAAAATGACACTAGGATGAATAATATTTTTGGATTTTTGGGAGTAAAATATGCAATGTCTAAACTTAGAATGCAATTTGAGAAAAGGATACCTAAGCACTTCTAAGCTTAATCTTTTTTTTCGATCTAGGTTACTGAAGGACTTGTTGAAAATGACAAAATGATAGGGTCAAAATGAATAGCAAGTTTTCCTAACTAAAATTTTGAGTTGGAAAATCTCACAAAAGGGACAATGACTGAAAAAAGGAATGATGATTAATTCCAAGATAACCTAGTTTCAGAAGCAATGACATTGCAAATTGTGTTGAGATTTTCCTAATCCAAAGTATGCAAGTATTAAAACCTAGGGACAAGCTAATGCCTAATGTATGCAACTAGAAAAAAATGAAGGATGAAACCTATGGTCAAGAATGCAAACTAATGGTCAAAAAACTTGAGCAATTTCAAAGTTGGTTTTTGACATAATCCCTTTAGAAACAGTGTTTGACAAAAGATTGACAAAGTGTAGACTCAGATTTGACTTTGTATCAGGGTTTTACTTGTGACAGGAAAATGTGTTGTTTGAGGCCTCAAATGTGTCAGAGTGTCTCGAATGCGGTTTGGTTTGAGAGAATGTGGCTCTGGGACTAACAAATGTGACTTAGTTTTGCAGATGCATCTCTGTGAGGTTCAGATGCATCACGACGCAGACATATGCAATGTTTGAGAGAACAAATGCGGTTTAACAATGTGATTATATCTCATTATTTTCAGATGCAGTTCAACAGATGCAACACAGTTTGTTAAAATTGAGTTTCTTGACATATTGAGAGAAAATTTGATCTGTCTAATGGTGAATGTTTTGTCCAAAAGTGTAAATGTGGTGAATAATGTTTGAGAAATCCAGCAAGCACTTGACAAGCACAATATTTTGAATGTAAGCAAGCGCGCATAAGACAAGTGCAATCCTAAAATGCCAATATTCCAAGGGTTTGTATACTTGATATAGCCCACTGATATACCTCAGATTGGTGATAAACACCTTTCCTTATCGAGAGTGGATAGTTTAGAATTTTGGTGGCATTGGCTCCCCTCCACGGCTCATTAACATCATTCGAGCACACCAAATTTGAATTCTTGGGTAGTGACTTCCCAAGAACTGCTATCTCTACTCAAGGGGATCAGTAGTGAGTGTCTTCGGGCATGATACTGTACCCTACACTATATCAAGCAACGGCCAAAAAGGTTGGACTCTAAAACAAAAGGTATTTAGTATGGGCATTCCATTCATAGGGCATGATCCATGCGGTGAGAGTCCCCTTTCGGATCCATCTCGTTGGAATCATACGCATGATTCTTGGGTTTTCCCCAAGAATCCACTTTTATATACCGACTAGAAGTCCCTCGTTGTCAAGGTGCTACCGGTCTGAGTTGTCTTGGGGTGAGTACTTTTTCCCACTAGAACAGGCCCAAGTTATATAGTTAGTAACCATTTTTCTTACACCCAGGATCACCCAAAAACACAAGGGGGGAGGATACTTTGATTACTAATTCGTGAGGGTAATAACATATAAAAATGGGTCTGGTTTTTTTATCACCGAGTTTTCACAAGGTGAGAGCATACTCACCTACCATTTTGCAAACACAATCATGCAAATTAGAAAACATGTTCTTTTTAATTGCACTAAAAGGAAATGTGTACTAATCTAAGAAAAAGATAGGCACAATGTTTTAGTGTTCAGTCTTTGACACTCGAACCTGCAAACCACAAGTTAGTAGTTTGACTATATGCCTTTGACCCATGAAAAACTCCAACGCGACATGTTCCAAACCTTGATTAGTAATATGAAAAATAGAAAAATAGAAAACAAAAATAGATAGCAAACAGAAAAAGGACAAAAATCAGAAAGCCAACGGAAAGAAAATTCACTAGGTGAATGTGTCACACAAGATCGAATACGTTGCAGTCTGACAGACAAATGCGTCACGCTTTTGTCATATGCGGTGTTCCATACCTCAAATGCATCATGTCAAAGCTATTGTGTCATAGTGGCCCTTGAATGCATCACAACGCATCAAATGCGGCTCAAGAAAATGCAAATGCGGCACATCCATACTTGTACCTACAAAAGCAATAGAAAACAGAAAAAAGAACGTACGAAAAATATAAAATAGGAAACTTCGGGTTCACCAATGTATCTAAGGGTTAAATTTAGGCTAGATTAGAGGTTAGAAAATCAACAAAGACTAAAACCCAAAGAACTATGAAGTACAAAGGAAATTAACAACAAGAACAATTATACATGTTCTTCGAAACTTTCATGATTACCTCCATAGCACCTCCTAGCTTGCAGCATATGATTGATGCCCTTAGATTGAGTGTGTGAGCATTTCGACTATGACATTGTCCTATGCAAGTTTTGAAGGATTTAAAATAAATTCCTATGCCTATGCCTATGACAATATGACCCTAAAATGTAACATAACTCTATGCATAAATGTGTCAGAATAACCAAATCTATGTGCGTAAATAAAAAATGTGAGCAAAATAGCATTTTATAGAAATTCCATTTTGAATGGACGAACGAGATTGACTTTCAACAGAGACCTAAAATCAGAGGATGAGATTAAATCTGATAATCCCTAATCAGGGTTAGGGCAAAATCCTTAAATGAGTGGTTGAGATGTCATCTAAGAAGATCGAATCGGCGGTGGAGAATAAATGAGATAATTAATTTGAAAATAAAGATTTTCAAAAATCAAGAAGATAAGAATTGAACTGAAGATCAGATTTGAAAAATCAAGAATCAGCCCAATTACTTGATTTTTGGAGGAATATTACCAATTTGAATTAATTTAACTCAAAATATGGATTTTGTGAAATAATAAATAACCGATTTTCGGATTATTTACTAAAATGAACTGACAGTTAAGAATGTGAAATCATTTTAAATAATTAACTTATTTAAAATGAGAGAAAAGTTAATTTCGACAATTAAATAATTAAAGATAATTATTTAATTTAGCAGATATGATCAATAATTAAATAAATTAATCAATTCATTTAATTATGACAATTAGTGACATATTAAATAAATAAATAAAATTTATTTATTTAATAATCAGGAAGAAATGAATGAAGAAAGGTAATTAAATAAATTAAGAAATTTATTTAATTAGGGGAAGACTTAGACAATTAATGACGTATTTAATAAATAAATAAAATTTATTTATTTAATAATCATGAAGAACAAAAGGACATGAATTAATTAAATAACTATGAATTATTTAATCAATAGTCGAATGTGGACCAAGGACATAATTAAATGTTATAATTATGCTAGGACGAAAGTGGTAAAAATAGAGCTTGCAGGCCTAGGTCATTTTTAAGTGTCTACACTTCAAATTCCTCATAGTTTAGCTGCTATAGGTGCTCGAAAGTGAATATTTAGTTAGAAAAAACTATTTCAGTGTCTAGTTTGGCAAAAAATTGTAAACTAGTATTGTGGAATCACCCATCAATGCAAAACACATTTTCTCATGTCTGAATCCATTAAGAAATTTCCTCCCATCTACCAAACATAGTCTGGTTGTGCCACAAAATTTAGTCTTCTCATCTTCCAAAGGTATCAACACAATTCTCTTTCCATTTGATGTCACAATATAAGTATTCCTTCTTCCGTCATGAATTTCTTTCCTATCATATTTCCATGACCTTCCTAACAGTAAATTAAATGCATTGATAGGCATAATTTCACACAACGCTTCATCCTTATATGATCCAATATGAAATTTCACTAAACACTGCTCATTCACCAATATCTTATGCTCATCTTGGATCCGTTCTATCCTTTAGGGGTTTGGATGTTTCAATCTCTTCAAATTCAACTGGGTCACCATCTCCTATGAAACTAGATTATCAGTACTACCACTATTAATGATAACTTTACATACCTTTCCTTTGGACTTACATCTATTTCTAGATAGACTTTTCCTTTGTGGTGTTTCCTCAATCACTTCCTCATGCATCAAATCTCTCCTCATCACAAATGATTCACCTTTCTCATGTTTCCTAACTAAATTAGGGGATCCAACATGTTCTTTCCATTTTTTCTTCACATATGGCCATCTTTCTCAAGACTAGGTTCCAGGGTATGTGTAGGATCCTAATGGGCCAAAAAGTGGCGATATGATGGGTATGTGTAAGGTACGTGGCTGACGACTTTTTTTTACCCAAAATTGATGAAATAAAAGGGTTTTTAAAGGAGATTCTTAGCTTTCCACCAATATAAATTATGATTTACTTTGAATTTAATAAATAATTATTATTCATTTTCTATTTGAATTATGACTAAAGTCCTAATTGATAAGTTGATTGAAAAATATCTATAGCTTTCAAATGATATCACATTTTTTGAATATGAAACATGTGTCATATTCTATGTTTGCATACTATAGGATTTTAAAAAATGAATTTCATGAAGTTTTGACCAAGTTAAGGTGATCAGACATACGTGTTTTTAAATTTTTTAAAAGTTGTAATAAAAAATTCATAATTAATTATTTACTTGGAAAAAAATTACAAAAAAATATGCTTCACATTGGGACATGAGTCCTCTACTTTTATCTAAAATCTTATAAAAAAAATTATCATTTTATTTTGGTTAGGGTGGTCAAACAAACATCTACTTCTTATTTTTTCCCTGAAATTTAAGTACTACTGCATTGAAATTTCAAATTTTCACCAAATAGATTTCTTTTTTTCAAAATAAACCTAGTAGTTTAGAAACTACATTCAATTTTCCATAGATTCTATTCTCACATATTTTTAAAATAATATAGATAACTTATTCAAATATTTACATCAAGCTGCCTAACTCTGATTTTTCTAAATTTTTCGCCACTTAAGGGCCTATTTTTTCTATGATGATCTTGCACATACCCTCCATTTTTCTAAAATATTCCTCTTGCACTTATTTTCCTTTTCTCAAACTTCTTTTTCAACTTCTCTTCAACTTTTAATGCAAATTGGTATGCTTCTTCAACAGATGTCATCTTTACTAGACTCAATTCTTCTTGAATGTTTGTTCTACGTATGTGTAGGATCATGATGGGCCAACAAGTGGTGATATGATGGATATGTGTAGGATATGTGGTTGACAACTTTTTTTACCTAAAATTGATGAAATGAAAAATATTTTTAAAGGAGATTATCAGCTTTCCACCAATATAAATTATGCTTTACTTTGTGTGATCAAGTGAAAATCCTTTTCCTAAGTGTGCAAAAACAACAAAAATGCAATGAAAGAGAAGAACACCTAACACCTCAAGATTGGGAAAAAACATTAAACTTGAACAAATATACAAAAGTGATATACCTTGTGCAAGTTGCTCCTTGGTTGGCCCTTGATGTTGTTGTAGATGTATTCTCCTTGGATGGTTGTATGATGGAGATGAATTCAAGATGGTGGATGCAAGATAATGAGGCTATAATAAAGGACTTAGATGCAAAAATGCTTGATGAAGTGCTTGAAAATGGGTAGAAAATTCAAGATCATAAGGGTGCTAAAATGCCTAAGTTGTTGTCAATGAAGGAAAGAGGGGGGTATTTATAGAATAATTTGAATTCTCTAGAGAATTCAATGGCTAGGATTGAGCCACCATGGCCAAGATGTAGGGCTATGGTGAGTTGAGGACTCACAAGCCCTCACATCTTGTCATATGGAGGGTGAAGTGGAAAAGGACATGATGAGATGGAAAGGGGTACAAGTGATGTGGAGGAAGGAAAAGTACTTTGAAAGTACATGGGAGATGAGAAGGATTCTTCAAAAAGTAACTTCTTGTTCCCATATGAGGAATTTTAGAATTCCTCAAAAATCTCCATGGGAAAGAGGAAATTAGTTGGAGAAATAAATGTGAATTAAAAGTTCACATGATTGGAATAACCTTGTGGTTAAAAAAAGGTTCCCAAAAGGTGGGATTTGGGAGATGTGACAAGTCAAAAGTTCTAGAAGACTTTGTCACACGTGAGTGATGTGACAAGTCAAAATTTCTAGAACTTGCATGGGGATAAGGTAAGCCTTGAAAAGATAAATTTGAATTAAAAATTCACATGGAGAAGAGGGAGTGTTCGTCAAGGTACTAATTAGGCTAGTTAATGGGGGATTAGAAGACAGTTATTGACTAATGAAGGTTAGAGTCAACTTGCAAAAATTGGAGGATGTGACACATTCTAATCATGGATTAGACATAAGCACATCTCGAATGATGGGATTAGGAGGTGGATTAGAATTAAGCAAAGGGATGGAGGATGTGACATGTGGTGAATTAAATAAATGTCTTATTTATTTAATTCTTTGAGGAAAAGGGTAAGGTATTTAATTATTAAATAAATACCTTAGGGGTTTAGAAGAATTAAGAGTATTAATTAAATAATAGGAATATTACTTAATTAATGTAAATAAGAGGATATTAGATGAAAAGGGACAAATTTGGATAAATGTAAGTATCCAAATTTAGGTGTCTACATTTTTTCCCTCTTTGAGATGGTGTTATGAAGTAGCATCATTTCAAAGAAGATTAAAACATAGAACCTAGAAGAAGATGGTTAATTGAAAAAGATGCCCCAGTCATTCAAAGGAGTGACTATGAAGGAAAAATGATGGGGGAGAAGATGAAGAGTAGGGTTTGAGGATGCCCCCTCAAGAGGACATGTGGGTTCAAGAGAACACGGGTGTGCTCTCGAAATGGATGAGACAATGAAAGGGGAAATGGAGAAGATGCAAAATGATGAAGAAGATGAGGATGATATGCAATGGAGCACAAATGGAGTTAAGGACAAAATGTGATGTTGCCCCAATCAAGCTACAAGTTCAAAAGGGATGGATGATGGATGGATTTTTGTTAATGAGGGAATGAGAGATCCTGAAACAACATGAGGATAGGGAAAGATACATCACAATGAGTGGTATTGATGAGGGAAGGATACATCCCAAAACACCACTAAAGGATAGGGAATAATACATCTCGATGTTGTGATGAAAGTGTTGTTGATGAGGGAAGGATACATCCTGAAACAACACTAAGGGGATAGGGAAGGATACATCTAGACGATGATGATGATGATAATGATGATGGGATCGAGGCTTGTAACAAGACTGGGGACAAGACCAAGGATTTGATTAGATGATTTGTGATAGATTGAATGGATGAGGATGGGATTGAGATCTGAGATGGATGAAAGAATAAAAATGGAGGATAAGATGCTTAGAATAACCAAACTATATTATTCTAAGAGGACGGAAGAGATGATGATAAGAGATTAGATGGATAGGGGAGGGAGATTGATGAAGGACAAATGGATGGGGGGAAATTGTGATAGATGAGAGGATGGAATGGAAGATGAAATGCAATCCTAATGCAATTTTCCATCGTTAATAGCACTGATTTTTGCTACAGCATAAGACACCAGATGTCAGGGTATGTAAAAGGGTATGTGCAGGATCATGATGGGCCAAAAAGTGGGGATATGATGGGTTTTTGTAGGGTATGTGGCTGACGACTTTTTTTACAAAAAATTGATAAAACAAAAGGGGTTTTAAAGGATATTCTCAGCTTTCCACCAATATAAATTATGCTTTACTTTGAATTTAATAAATAATTATTATTCATTTTCTATTTGAATTACAACTAAAGTCCAAATTGATAGGTTGATTCAAAAAATCTATAATTTTTAAATGGTATCACATTTTTGAATCTGAAACATGCGTCACATTCTATGCTTCACATACTATAGGATTAAAAAAATAAAATTGAATTTCATAAAGTTTGACCAAGTTAAGGTGGTTAAACATACAAGTTTTTATATTTTAGAATTTGTAATAAAAATCATAGTTAATTATTTACTTGGAAAAATTACAAAAATACGATCACATCGAAATGAGTTATATGTAAAATATTATAAAAATAACAATTATCATTTTATTGTGGTTAGGGTGGCTCCATTTACACCTACTTCTTATTTTTCCTCAAATTTAAGTACTATTGCATTGAAATTTTTAAATCTTTACCTCAAATAATTACTTTAAAATAAACCTAGTAGTTTAGTTCATATCCAATTTTCTAAAAAAATCTCTATTCCTACATATTTTTGAAATAATATAGATAACTTACTCAAATTCTTTAAGTTAAGTTCAACTCCATTTTTCCGACTTTTTTCCACTTAAGGGCCTATTTTGTCTATGATGATCCTGCACATACCAAAAACCAAGGCAGATTAGTGTCTAATGCATAAAAAAAACACAACAAACAAGAAGGCTATTCCAACACCCCAAAGTCATGAAGATCTTGGTCGGTCCAGGAATTGCAATAACCACAAGCATAAAAGGATGCCCCAACGTAACACAAGATCATAGGGATCTTGATGGGTACTATGCGGAACAACCAAGAAGACAAAAAAAACAAAAGATCACCATGATATGATGGATCAAGGTGACCATGATGAGGTGTGATAGGGACCTCAAATGATAAACAAAATTCAAAAGAATCAAAAGATCCCAATCAATGTCAAACATCCTTTGCCATAGGATCAAGAGGATGGATGGGGTTGAGGAGGTCTGTTAGGAAGGATGCATCCTGTTGAGACCAATGATGGATACTAAGCTAAAATGACCCAGATCACACAGAATATTTGATATTAACCAGATCTTTTGATACCAAAGGATCCTGTTTGTTAAGAACCAACAAGATAGGGACATACTTGATGACTCAGCTTAATACACAAGACACAAGACACCAAACACAATACACAAGATGGACACACCCTCCAGACCTAGGGGTTCGGGGGCTGATCAAAGATTAGACTTTCCTAAAATGAAAGTGCAGAGCCCTCGTAGTTTGATAAAAGACCATGGATAAAAGTGGAAAGAGGAAAATGGAGACCAATGATGGATGACAATGGACAAAAGGGGCCTCGGGGGTGGATCAAAGGATTGACCTTGCCTATGTGAAAGTGTAGGGGCAATGTAGTTCAACAAGCGACCAAAGAAAAATAATGGATAAAGGATCATGATAGGATAACCCTAATACAGGGATAAAATGATGGGACTGATACGATGAGACAGGATAGACTTGGTGGACAAGATAGGATGATGGTGATTACGAAGCTCAAGGATGGGATAGTTATCCAAATCATTAAAATGACTTGGAAGGATGATATGATGGATAGATGAGTGATGAAAAGTGACATGAGATTGGAAAGATGGGTGAAAGGGGTGGGACTAATGACAGTGAGATAGATGGCATTGTATTGCATGGGGAGAAGCTTATAGATACCAATGACAAGGGATTGTGAGATGGGATGAGGATCTGAATGAAGGGATAAGGATGGGGAGATGGAAAGGATGGGATGGTGGAGGGATAGGAAGACAAGGATGGTGGAGGGAAAGGATTGTTATGATGGATAAAGGATTTCTCCAAGGACTATGTCACAAAGAAGGAGATGCCCCACTCTAGATATGTCATGTATAAAGAAGCAAGAGTGATATGGATATGGATAGGATGCATGGATAAGGAAGGAATATTGATGGTAGCAAGATAGATGGATGTGGATAAGGAGTAGGATAGTGAGGGGAACATATGCCAAGAGGTGTCCAAAGCATATGTATATGTTTTCCCCTAACTATATCAAGATAAAAAAGGAGGATGGAGGGAGTGAGATAAATGGATATGACAGGCGAGATGTGTAAGATAAGTGGGATGGAGAAGGTGGGTGAAGGGGATGCAGGTACCCCCAAGTGCATAAGTAAAATAGATAGGTGATTTATGCATGATGCCTGTTTTCGAGGTTTTCATCATGGTACTTATCCAAGGTGCTTATTTTCCAAGTTTCACCATCGGACGAATGATTTCTCTTTGCTTGTTTATTATTATTATTATTATTATTTTTATTTTTTTTAATATTTTTTATATATTGTATTTTCTGGATTTTATGTGGACAAAGATGGATAAGGATAAGGAGGTGGATAGGAATAGATGGACTCAAGAATCAAGTTCCATACAAGGTAATAAGAGCCCATGTGTGAAGTGACTATTGGATGTTGGTACAACCAAGGTTATGACAATGGAGGAATTATGCAAGGGCAGGGATTGAAGGGATTTCATGGGGGAGATATGTGGGATAATGGATAAGATGTTGGAAAGTGTATGGATGGAATGATTGAGTGGATGTGTGATGAGGGAGGGTGTTCAGGACCAACATTCACACGACAAGAGGATTAATGGATGGAGAAGGTAGGGATAAAGGAGGAGATGGAATAGAAAATTGTGGGCCATAGGGACCCAAAACAGATTTAGGAGATGAAGGATTGGTATGATTAGCTTTTGGATGAGAAATTTTGGATGTTGTTATGGATGTTTCATTAGAAGTAATTGTATCTATTTTTTTGGGGATCCACATGGTTTTTATTTTTTCTTTGGTGAGCCTTTGTGACCTGCGGATTTGATTTGAATTTTGGATTTGATTTTTCTTTTCCTCAACCTGTCTTTTTAAGGGGACATGAGGAGCTTTAGATTCATGTGGAAGTTTAGATTGATTCATTTTGGCTTTAACATCCAAAGTGCTTTTAGTAGCAATGGGATAGGTGCAAGCGGATGGATGATATGGAGGAAATATGAATGGAGTGATGGAGGTAGAATTTTGGGGAGGATGTGTAGATGGTGGATGTGGAGGAATGTTCCTTTGTTGATCCTAATTAGGGAACATGAGATTTCAATGTTTATGATGGGTGACATGGATAGGTGATGGAGGGATGAAATGATGAATAGGATGAGATGGAGGAGGTGATTTTGGGATATAAAGGCCCAAAATAGACGTAGTACCTGGAGGATGTTTGATGGTGGGTGGAGGGGTGTAAGGACCCAAAATGGATGGAGCAGATGAAGGAGGAATATGGATAGTTATTTTGAGGAAATACGATAGAGGAGGGTTGATGGTAGCAAATGATTTGGAAAAGCAATGGGAAGAGCCTATATTTCTTTTGGAAGAGGTTTGTGGAGGCTGTATGGAGGTTGCACCAACATCTTTATATTTTGAGTCTTGAGAAATATGTCCAAGACTTTGCACAAAAAATTGTTCTTTGACTTGGATGGGCATGAAAATACCTTGCTCATGAAGGTCTAAACATTTTTCTTGATAGTTCATGTTCTTAAGGATTCAATCCATGATAGGATTTTTGTTATTCTGGAAGAATGATGTGAGTCCATCATTCGGCGGAGGAGGATGGGTGGCATATATACTTTGTTTTTCTTCTCTAAGGAGACCACCATGGATGAATGTGGGAGGACTGAGGGGATATAAACATGGTGTTAGGATGGTAGGGCTAGGAGATGATGGAGGATCATGAGATGGAGATGATGGGATAGTAGCATCATGATTGGTAGGAGTGGGTGGTAAGGGGTTAAGAGAGGGATTAGGTGATATGATAGGATCTAGATTTGTGGTAGTGAGTGATAAGAGCTCATGTGATGGAGATGGAGATAAGGGCTCATGAGATGGAGTAGTGCGATCTTGAGTGTCATGGGGATCATGGGATGGAATGGATGGGGTATTGTGATCTTGAGGTGACCTAGATGGGACAATGGGATCTCGATCAGTAGAAGAGGATATCTTGGTATGCTTTGGATCAAGCTCTTGGCATGACTCATCTTGTGTGGGTGGCATGATGATGGAGTCTTTGAGGGACTCTTCAAGTGGGGAAGATGGAAGGATGGAGGATTCAAAGCATTCATGGGAATGAATTTTAGTGGTTCTAAGAGTGGGAGAAGTGGATTGGATTTGTGTGTCTTCGATGGGTTCAACGTCTCTCAAAGTAAGAGGTGGATGTTCACTGGATTTGATGGGTTTGATGGTTTCAACTATTTGAGTAGTGCTAGGGGTGGTAACAACAATGATAGGTGTGGTATGGAGTGGGATGACATTGTTCCACAACTTCAAGGTGTGGAGTTGGGGATGTCTTCTTTGTCATAATTCCTTGGAGAACTTCTAGAGTGAGAAACTTGCATACTCTAGGATGAGATGGCGTGATAGGAGTAGATAAGGAATTAGGAATTGATGAAGGACTAGGGTTAGATGGATTCATGGGATTGTACTAAAGTTATTGGGATGGTGGATTAGGATGGGAAGACGTGGATGTAGGATTAAGGTAAAAGGGTGTGGATGTAGGACTACTATGGGTAGACTAGGAAAGAGGATCAGAATAGGGGGAAATGGATGGAGGATTGTAATAAGAGTATTGGGATGGTAGATTAGGATAAGAATATGTGGGTATCAGATAAGAGGATTATGTAGATGAAGGATATGATGAATATGGGGATGGGGAAGATACTAGATATCCCTTGTCAAAGGTAGCATAAGGAGCATGATTAGACATGGATGAAGACATAACAAGATAGCTCGAAGGAGTAATTAGATTTTGGAAAGCGGGTGGAGAAAGCTTACTACTGAGGACAGCGTCAAGGGGATCTATGTCATATACCTCTTGATCAACAAGACTTTTGTTCTTGCTGTCGACGTAATTAAGGTCTCCCTTGACTATTATTGATGGAGGATAAGGATTTATGATGATGAAAGGATAAATATTTTGGATGGAAATTGACTAAAGCTCAAATTGGGAATTAGGTCAAGCTCAGATCAGGATTGGATTAAATCTCAGATTAGGATGATTGGATGGTACAATGGGATTGATTTTGATGATCAGATTTGATTATCAAACAATGACTGACACTAAATCTACTTCAAGATGGAAGTAGATTGATAGAGTCGAAGGTGATTGGATTAGATTGGATAAGATCGATTGATGATTGATAAGGTCGAATGATGGATCGGATAGGATGACAAAAGGGATTGGAAAACCCCATTTAGAGATTACCCTAGGTGACTTAGGATACTGATTGATCATATTAAATGATAAATGGATGATTGTGGCACTAAATCCACCTTGAGATTGAAAGTGAATTGATTGGGCTAATGATGATGATTAACTTAGGATGGATAACAATCCTAAGCAGATGTTGATGATGATGATCAAATTCAGACACCTAGGTCAATTCGGATAATATCTTTTAAAACAAGGTTTAGGGGATTTGCATTGAGAGAATGATGATGAACAATCCAATGTAGAGATGTTGTAAGGGTGTCTATACAATAAGAATGATGAATGAATGACCTTTGGAAAGTGAAAATGGACTAAAGTGTCCATTATGAATGAACAAAAGGTGATGTAAATGACAAGGTTTTAGGTCCTTAATTGTTTGATTCTTTGGATTGGGAAATGTCACTTAAATGATGAAATAGACTCACTAGATGATGGAACGGGTTCCCCAAATGGTAAAATGAGATCCCTAAATGGAAAAACAAATTCCCTTAATAGAAAAATGAACCCTCTAAATGGATAAACAAATTCAAGAAATAGGAGAACTGAGTCTCTGAATGGGGAAATGGATCAACAAAATAGGTAGACAAATGATTGCATCAGATGAACGAGCACTTAGAATGGGAGACAAATGCTTAGAATAGATGAAAGATTACCCAGAACGAGTAAAAAAATGATCAAGATGGGTGAATGACTACTCGAAATGAGTAAACAACTACTAAAAATAGATTAACGAATCTTGGAATGAGGAAAAAAAAGCTTGAAATAGATGAATGATTACTTGGAATGGATGATCAGAAAGGATGAACGATTGGTCGAAACAAGAGAACGTTTGGTTAGAATGGATGACTGACTCCTAGAACAAGGAGATGGAATATTGGAATGGATGAATGGATTAACTGAATAGGAGATGAGATTAGCTTTTTAGGGATCGAATTTTCCCAAACTGATGGAAAACTTGCTCAAAAAGGTGGCACACGCCTATTTTCTAAAAATGGGAAACAATGGCCGACAAAATGACTTGGATGGAAGATGGGGTTGGCCAATTTTGGAGCTAAATCACATATACAAGGGGCACAATTGGCCAACTAGAGGGCGAGATTTCCCACCTTAAGGTCAAGGTCACCTATTCTAAAGAACGAGAAAGAATGATGAAAAAAAATAGAGAACGACTGATAAAACAACTAAAAAAGCAAGGGAAAATGCCCATTTTAGGGTCGAGGCCACCCCTTTGAGGTTCGGGCCACCCATCTGCAAGGTTAGGGCTACCCTTAGATTAGGAATAGTCACCTATTCAAAGGAACAGGTGAGAACGACCAAAAAAGATGAAGAACGACTAACGAAATGACCAAAAAAGCAAAGAAAAATGTTTGTTTTAGGGTCGGGGCAACCTTTTTGAGGTCAGGGTTGCCCCTAGATAGGTTAGGGTCATCCCTAGATTGGGCCTAGTCACCTCTCCTATAGAATGAGTGAGAACAATAAAAAATGATAGAGAACGACTAAGAACAACAATCAAAATGGCTGAAACAGCAAGCAAAATGGCCTATTCTAGGGTCAGGTCAAGTTCACCACTCTAGGGTTCACCCCTCTAGGTTAGGTTAGGTTCATCCCTCTAGGTTAAGTCGGGTTCACCCTTCTAGGTTAGGTCAAGTTCACCCCTCTAAGTCAGGCTAGGTTCGCTCCTCTAGATCAAGTTGGGTTCACCCCTCCAAGGTCAGGTTCGCCCCTCCAAGGTCAGGTTCACCCCTTTAGGGTTGGGTTTGCCCCTCCAAGGTTGAGTTCACCACTCAAGGGTCGGGTTTTCCCCTCCAAGGTCAGGTTTTCCCCTCCCAATTCCAGTTCGCCCCTCCCAAGTCAGGCTCCCCCCTCCAAGGTTGAGTACACCCCTCCAAGGTCGGGTTTGCCCCTCTAGAC
The DNA here is from genome assembly GCA_007258455.2 of Sequoia sempervirens. NCBI lineage: Eukaryota > Viridiplantae > Streptophyta > Pinopsida > Cupressales > Cupressaceae > Sequoia > Sequoia sempervirens. The sequence continues at coordinate 906,101,283 of VDFB02281492.1, forward strand.
TTGACTTAGGAAAAAACACCTATTGCAAAGGACCAAAAACACTTTAAACAACAAGCACAAGGTAAGGATGACTTGACTCAAACAAAAATTCACTAGTTTGGCACAAGAAAGTGTTGGTTCTTAGTTGTGATCTTATGGTTTGTCCTTGATGACAAAATCTCTTTCAGTTAGTTCTCTTTGGTGTTTAGTCTCAGGATGGTTCTCTTTGCATACCATAGACTTACACATATCGGCGTGAGAATGGTAGGGTCTCCCCGATCCATTTTGAAATGTCTATGTTGCCTATCAGCAAGACATTTCTGATGTCATGTTGATTGGATTTTTTCATTCAGGCAGCTTTCAGCATGACATTCTCTCTTTTTTTAGCGACAGAAAAGGATTATATCAGCATAAGTTATACCATCAGTATGTGGTCACAACGAATTTGCTTTGCCTCACCAATCAGAGGTTGAATGGGAACATATCGGCAAGAGTCTAAGGCTTCGGTGAAGGGTCATAGCGAAAAAGGGTTATCTCTCCCTGACTAATGCATGTGGAATTCTATCAGAAAGTGTTACACCATCGGTATGAGGTCACAGCGAAATTGGTATGTCACACCAACCGTCATTGAAAAATTACATATCAGTAAGAGTCTATGATATTCGGAGGGAGGTCGTAGTGATTCCATGGTGTCTCACTGACTTTATGCAAAGGGTTATTTCACCGAGACTCTTGTAGCATCGGAGTAATGTCATAGTGAACCCATCAAGTCTTGCCAACTAAGTCTTATGAGGGGCTTTCGGCAAGAGGTTGGTATTGTCTCAGCGACTCGGAGTGGATAAATATTTTTGGTATAACGAAGTATTATCGATAAGAGGTCTCCCCAAGAACAATATGTCACAGTGACTCAAGATGAATGATGACCTTCGGTGAAACAAAATCTACTCTATGAGAGGTCTCTCTGATATCGTATGGTTATAGTGACACACAAGTCGATGAAGACTTTCAGAAAGACATGGTGTGCTCTAAAAGAGGTCTCCCCAATATCATAATGTTATAGTGAAGCACATAAGGCAAAAAGGTTTATGTCATTGAGAATATTAATGTCTTGAGGATTCATTACGAGCTTAGGGCTTTCCGGAAAACAAAATGACCTCTCGTGGTCTACCCGATAATGAAGGGTCATGGAAAAATAGAAGGAACCAAAGTATGGTTAATGATTGAATTTCCTTCGATAACATTACATCGACAAAATGAGAGTTTAGGGCAAAATTTTGTGATTATTCTTTTTGGCTGGGTATGGAACCCTAGCTTGGCCGCCATCATGAGAGTTTTAGTTTCTGTTGTTGCTGGTTGTAATGGCTTTATCAGTGGTATATGGAAGCTTTATTTGTGTACGTTTGGTGGAAGCTCGATAGTGGTTGATGGAGCCATGGGAGTTGCAGATCTATCTAATTTGTTGTGGATGACTCTTAGCTGGGTGAAATGGCTCATGTATTGGAAAAATAATTTCACCTTGACTAATAATCTTGCTAGGTAAAAGCTCAAGATTTCTATTATAAACAACTTTGTTATCATTAGTCTGAATATTTTCAGTTGGTTGTTCAAATTACTTCTGAAGACAAGTTATTTATCTGGCATTTAAACAAAAAGATGTATAAATAGAAGTAAAACTATGTTTTTTGTTCGGTAGTTGTAATTCTGAGATTATCATTCCTTGGCTGTATGAAAATGTATGGATAAACTCTGCAATAAAATCTGAATAACAAGATGCAGAGACATTGTAAATTTCTTCTCTATATAGTATTTTAGGGATTCAATTATTGAATCTTTAAGGTATTTTGTAGATGAGAAAACAGAGAAAAATGTGCTTAACTGAAAAATAGAGAAATCCTCTAAGTTATTATTATTGTTCTAAAATATAATTTGAGGGGTTGGTACTCCTTGAGATAGATATCTATAAATGATGGTTGGTGCTCCTTGAGTGGGTGCTCAAAATCAGCTTATAAAGGATCGACAATGAGAAATCTGGAAAACAGCCTAAGAAGGCCTTTAAACCTAAATGAAATTTCAACTTCATAAAGAAGAAGAGTTTGTTTAGCAAAGATGAAACTGATTTTGAGTCTGAAGATTCATCAACGGAAGATGAAACCTTGTTCATGGCTGAGATTACTCAACAAGAAGATTCAAACACCATTGACATTGAAGAAGGTGAGGTAGATCTTGAAAGTGAGCTAAAATGTGCTTTAAAAGAAGTCAGAAAAATCAAAAAACAAGTTCTTGCTCAAGAACATAAACCAAATCATGAAATGGTCTCTCTGAAAACTCAGCTTGAAGAAGCTAAAAGAATTAAAGACTGTCTTCGAGAGACAGTAAGCTGCAAAGATCAAGAAATTCAAAAATTGGAACAAGAAGTAGTTTGTCTTAGGAAGGAAATTGAAAAATATGAAAGCACTCTAAAACTAAATGAGATGCTCAACAAGCAGAAAATGAATAAAGATAAAACTAGTGTTGGTTTTGAAAAGGGTGAATGCTCAACTGACAATGCAAAACAAAACCCCTCTTCTGAAGTCAAAGGTTCAGGTTCTATTCACTCAGAATTTGGTAAGGATCATGTTCAGTCTTTAAGAGGTAATAGATCTTCATACAAAGTCAATCCTTTCTTCTATGGTTATTGTTTTTTCTGCAACAAATTTGGCCATTAGGTGAGCACTTGTAGGCTTATGAATCCTAAAATGCCTAGGTTTGGTCTTAGGAAACACTATGGTTTTGTTAGATAGATCAGATGTTTTAAATGCAATGCTTTGGGTCATTATGTCAAACAATGCAGAACTGATCTGCAATCCAAATAGTAGAAAATTAAAAAGGTTTGGAAACCTAAGATTGTTAACAACATTGAACAAACTATGTTGGTTCAAACTGCTTTTCATTCCAAGAAAAATTACTTATGGGTCCTACACAGTGGATGTTCTAACCATATGACTAGCGACAAGGATAAGTTTATAAATCTTGAAGATTATGTAGGTGGATATGTTAAGTTTGGTGATAACTCTGGTATTCAAATTAAAGGTAGAGGTTCACTTCTTCTAAATGAAGACACTCCTATCTATAATGTGTTACTATGTGGAAGGTCTCAAGCACAATCTTCTAAGTGTTAGTCAAATCTGTGATAGTGGTTATTATGTTCTTTTCACTTAGGGATGTGAGATTAAGAACAAGCTAGGAAAGGCTATTGCAGCTGGAAGGAGGACAAAAGGAAATGTGTACAATCTTCTCAACACATCAAGCAATGACAATAATCAAGGTATGTGTCTAATGGGTCAAATTGAAGAAAGTTGGTTATGGCATAAAATATTAGGACACATAAACTTTGAAAATCTGGTTAGAATCAGTAAGAATCAAAATGTTAGAGGTTTACCAATCCTTAACAAGCCAGAAAATTTTGTGTGCAAAGAATGTCTAAGTGGTAAACAAACTAAAATCAGCTTCAAAACAAAATAACATTCTTCTTCAAAACCTTTACAGCTTGTGCATACTGATTTATGTGGACCAACCAGAACAAGGTCTATTAATGGTGAAAAGTACTTTATGTTGTTTGTGGATGATTATACTAGAATGGTTTGGGTCACATTTCTTAAGCACAAATTAGAAGCATTTGAAAGGTTTAAAATCTTTCGTAAATTGGTTGAGAAGGAATCTGATTTGAAACTTAAATGTCTGTGATTTGACAAAGGAGGTGAGTTCACTTCTCAAGAGTTTATTGATTACTGTGAACAACATGACATTAAAAGACAGTATGCTGCAACAAAAACACCTCAACAAAATGGGGTAGTTGAATGTAAGAATAGAACTATAAAAGAAATGGCTAGAACCATGCTAGATGAAGCTAAGTTGACTGATATGTATTGGAAAGAAGTTGTTCATACAGCTGTATACATTTTGAATAGAGTGCAGCTTAGGGTGAAATCTAAACACACTCCTTATGAACTTTGGTATGGAAAAACTGCTTTGTCAAACACTTTAAAATTTTTGGAAGTAAGTGTTTTATCAAGAAAGATGATGATAACCTTGGGAGCTTTCAATCAAAGAGTGATGAGGGTATCTTTTTGGGATACTCAACTCCCAACAAAGCTTATAAATGCCTTAACAAAAGGCTTAATAAGATTGTTGAAGTTGTTAATGTAAAATTTGATGAAAGACCACATTTGTATGCTGAATCTTTGCAGTATAATGAGAAGAAGAACTTGAACTAGAAATAAGTTCAAAGGAGCTAAAATAGCAAAGTCTTTTGCTGAATCAACAAGCCCTAAAATGAAAAAGCAAGTCCTAAAAGGTTGCATCAAAAGCTCCTTCGAAAACTCTAGCTATATATCACCCCAAAGATCAGATTATTGGGGATAAAAATGTAGGAGTTCAAACTAGAAGAAAGGCTACAGAATCTGATGAAAAGGCACAAATTTCTTTCTGTCTAGTTACTCAGTTTGAGCCTAAAAGTTTTAATGAAGCTCTCACAGACTCATGTTGGCTTAATTCTATGTAGGAAGAAATTGATCAAATTGAGAAAAATCAGACTTGGGAGTTAGTCCCAAGACCAGATGACAAGAATGTCATTGGAGGAAATGGATATACAGAAACAAGGTTAATGAAAATGGTAATGTTATTCACAACAAAGCAAGATTTGTCTGCAAAGGCTATGCTCAACAAGAAGGTATTGCTTTTGGTGAAACCTTTGCACCTGTTGCTAGACTAGAATCTATCAGAATATTCTTGGCTTATTATGTTTATAAAAACTTTACTGTTTATCAAATGGATGTCAAAACTGCTTTTTTAAATGGCTATTTAGATGAAGAGGTCTATGTTAAACAGCCCTAAGGATTTATTTGCAAAGATAAGCCTGATCATGTTTACAGACTAAAAAAGGCCCTCTATGGCTTAAAACAAGCACCTAGAGCTTGGTACTCTAGGCTAGACAGTCATTTAATTTCTAATGGCTTTGTTAGAGGAGGTGTGGATAGTAATCTTTATGTTAAAACTGAAGGTTCTGATATTTTGGTTGTTGAAATTTACATTGATGACACTATCTTTGGCTGCAATAATGTTACTTTGAGTAAAAAGTTCTCTCAAATAATGGAATCTGAGTTTGAAATGTCAATGTTAGGAGAATTAAATTTCTTCTTAGGTCTTCAAATCTCTAAACTTGAAAATGGAATATTTCTTTCTCAAACCAAGTATGTTAGAGAGATGCTTAAGAAATTTTAGGTGGATGAATGCCATCCAGTTAGCACTCCAATGATTACTGGATGAAAACTTACTAAGGTTGATGATTCTCCTGATACAAATCAAACTGAATATAGATCAATGATTGGCAGTCTATTATATTTAACTGCTTCTCGACCTAACATTATGCAGGTAGTTTGCATTGTTGCACTGTTTCAGGCATCACCTAAAGAATCCCATGTCACTGCTGTTAAAAGGATTTTTAAATATATTCAGGGCACTCTTGATTATGGTCTTTGGTATCCTAGAAGCAATGATTTCTCTTTGATTGCTTATACTGATGTTGACTGGGCTGGTTGTTTGGATGATAGGAAAAGCACCAGTGGTGCTGCATTCTTTCTTGGTGATAATTTAGTGGCATGGAACAACAAGAAACAAATATTTGTTTCTCTTTCTACTGCTAAAGCAGAATACATTGTTGCCACTTCATGTTGTACTCAAGTTCTTTGGATGAGTCAAACTCTCTCTGATATGGGTATAGAAGTTCCTAAACCTGTTTCTATTCTCTTTGATAACACTAGTACGATAAATATATCAAAAAATCATGTTATGCACTCTTGCACTAAACATATTGCTATCAAGTTTCACTTTCTTCGAGAAAAAGTACTGGCTAATGATGTCTGCTTACAGTTTGTTGGTTCACAAGATCAGGTGGCTGATATTTTTACTAAGCCCTTAGCAAAAGAGCTATTTCAAAGGCTGAGACTTCGATTGGGAGTTATCTCTCAATCTTTACTTCTCTAATTTTACAAGCATTCGCTTAGGGGGAGCATATTATCTATTTTGATTCACTTACAACTCTCCTACAATCTTGGTTGCTGCACTGTTACTCTTTTTGCAGCTGTTTCTCATGATATTTTGGTTGGCTTCTCAGTTGTGTTTCATGGCAATGCACATTCTTCTCTTCTATTATTTGTCATTGAGGTAAAAAGGGGGAGAGTCATTTGTGTTTTTCCATCAAGGACAAAGGGGGAGTTTGTTGGTTCTCAGTTGTGATCTTATGGTTTGTCCTTGATGAAAAAATCTCTTTCAGTTAGTTCTCTTTGATGTTCAGTCTTAGGATGGCTCTCTTTGCATACCATAGGCTTACACATATCGGCGTGAGAATGGCAAGGTCTCCCCGATCCATTTTGAAATGTCTTTGTTGCCTATAGGCAAGACATTTCTGATGTCATATCGATTGGATTTTTTCATTCAGGTAGCTTTTTGTGTGACATTCTCTTTTGTTTCGGCGACAGAAAAGGATTATATCGGCATAAGCTATACCATCGATGTGTGGTCACAACAAATTTGCTTTGTCTCATCGATCGGAGGTTGAATGGGAACATATCGGCAAGAGTTTAAGGCTTCGGTGAAGGGTCATAGCAAAAAGGGTTATGTCTCCCTAACTAATGCATGTGGAAGTCTATCGGCAAGTGCTACACCGTCGGTATGAGGTCACAGCAAAATTGGTATGTCACACTGACCGCCATTGAAAATTTGCATATTGGTAAGAGTTTATGATATTCAGAGGGAGGTCTTAGCGATTCCATGGTGTCTCACAGACTTTATGCAAAGGGTTATTTTGCCGAGACTCTTGTAGCATCAGAGTAATGTCATAGCAAACCCGTTAGGTCTTATCGACTAAGTCTTATGAGGGGCTTTTGGTGAGAGGTTGGTATTGTCTCAGTGACTCAGAGTGGATAAATCTTTTTGGTATAACAAAGTATTATCTATAAGAGGTCTCCCCGAGAATGATATGTCACAGCGACTCAAGATGAATGATGACCTTCGGTGAAACAAAATCTACTCTATGAGAGGTCTCTTCGATATCGTATGGTCACAGCAACACACAAGTGGATGAAGACTTTTGGAAAGACATGGTGTGCTCTACAGGAGGTCTCCCCAATATCATAATTTTATAGCAAAGCACATAAGGCAAAAGGTTTATGTCAGTGTGAGAACATTAATGTCTTGGAAATCTATTGTGAGCTCGGGGCTTTTGGCAAAACAAAGTGAATTCTCTATAGGGTCTACCCGATAAAGAAGGGTCACGACAAAATAGAAGGAACCAAAGTATGATTAACGATTGAATTGCCTTCGGCATAACGTTACATCAACGAAAATGAGAATTTAGGGCAAAATTTTGTGATTATTCTTTTTGGCTGGGTATGGAACCCTACCCTGGCCACCATCATGAGACTTTTAGTTTCTGTTGTTGTTGGTTGTAACGGCTTTATTAGTGGTATATGGAAACTTTATTTGATGTGTTTCTGGCTGGAAGTTCGATAGTGGTTGATGGAGCCATGGGAGTTGAAGATCTGTCTGATTTGTTGTGGATGACTCTTAGCTAGGTGAAACGACTCATGCATTGGAAAAATAATTTCACCTCGACTAATAATCTTGCTAGGTAAAAGTTGAAGATTTCTATTATAAACAACTTTGTTATCATCAGTCTAAATCTTTTTCGGTTGGTTGTTCAGCCATTACTTCTGAAGATAGTTACTTAGCTAGCATTTAAATCAAAAAGATGTATAAATAGAAGTAGAAAACTATGTTTTATGTTTGGTAGTTGTAATTCTGAGATTATCATTCCTTGGCTGTATGAAAATGTATGGATAAAACTCTACAGTAAAATATGAATAACAAGATGCAGAGACATTGTAAATTTCTTCTCTATATAGTATTTTAGGGATTCAATTATTGAATCTTTAAGGTATTCTGTAGATGAGAAAACAGAGAAAAATGTGCTTAACTGAAAATAGAGAAATCCTCTGAGTTATTATTATTGTTTTGAAATATAATTTGAGGGGTTGGTGCTCCTTGAGTGGGTGCTCAAAAATCAGCCTATAAGGCATTGTGAACAGTTGATTAAGAGATTAAGCCTGGAAGGCATTTCGGGAGTGGTTTTTATACACCAGGAGGGTTTTCCACTCAGCAAATTTTTGTGTCTCTTTGTTCTTCTGTGTTCTCACAACTTTACTGTGTTGTTGTTTCAGTTCACTGTTGGGATTATTACTTTTCTCAATTCTGTTTATAAATGATTACATTCAACTCATGAATGCATTAATCAGAGTAATATTGAGATCAAATCTGAGCTATGTTTTTGAATTTTTGAAAATTGGTCAAATCTGTTAAGTCACTAATTCACCCCCCCCTCTCAGTGTTATTTTAAATCCAACAGAAAGATAGTTCTAGCAACATGAACCTAATATTAGTGTTAAGGGTATGGCCAACACAGTCCTCTAACTAGGATGAACAAGGAAACTAGGGAGCCTTGATATATGCTCGGTACGTGAGGCCCAAACCATGAACACCATCCCATCACAAGCTTGAGTCAGGAACCTCAATGAGATACAGAAGGCTGAGACCAACTCTTCACATCTATCTAGGTATCACCCTAGCTTCAATGCTCTGCCAATTACGATGTGACTGGATTGAGGTACAGCTTTTGCTCTCCCCTTTTGTATACCCCGCCAGTACGCATGGTTGGAATTGTCCCTTGGGGTGATGAAATCCCCAAGAAGGTCCCAATAAAAGAGAATTCCAACCATTTTTAGCTACTCCCCAGGCTCACACGAAGTGCAAGGGGAAAGTTTGAACGGTACGACACTCTCTTGGGTAACACAAAGACTTGATAGGCTATGATTTCTCTTCACCCAGGATTGCCTAAAGGCGCAAGGGGATTGGATATGTCAATATCCTATCACAAACATGCCAAGAAATGTTTATTGACTCCCCTACTTAGACAATGTGCCTAGATTAATGAAAAAGAAAAAGGAACAACTAGCTAACTATTTTGACTTTGAGACCTGCAACAAATATGTCAATAGTTTTGGCCTCCTTTCTTCTACAACCATAAGATAGCTGCACAAAAATTTAGTTAAAACCCTTCAATTTCACAAACAAGATAAGTCAGGGGGTTAGCAGAAAATAGAATGACAGAAAATAGTGAAAAACAACCTCTAAAAATGACTCAAAAAAATGTTGTTCTTTTACCTTTCAAAAAATTGTTGTCGGGTCAAGTTCGCCCCTCTGCTTAGGTATGGTTCTCCCCTCTGCTCAGGTCTAGTTTTCCCCTAGGTTAGGTTCACCCCTCTCCTCAAGTCGGGTTCACCCCTAGGTCAAGTTTGCCCCCAAGTCAGTTTTTCCCCTTTGTTAGGTCAGGGCTACCCCTCAGGTCAGGTTCGCCCCTCTGCAAGGTCGGGCTCACCCCTCAAGGTTGGTTTCACCCCTCTATGTGGTCAGCCTCACCCCTCAAGGTCGGGTTCACCCCTCTGCTCACCTAAACATGCAAATATCAAACAACAACAAACGTGAAATAAAAAGGATACGCCTGTGGGTCCCACTGGGCATGCTCGAAATGTGATCAGGTGAAAATCCTTTTCCTAAGTGTGCAAAAACAATAGAAATGCAATGAAAGAGAAGAACACCTAACACCTCAAGATTGGGAAAAAATGTTAAAATTGAACAAAGAAAGATACAAAAGTGATATACCTTGTGCAAGTTGCTCCTTGGTTGGCCCTTGATGTTGTTGTAGATGTGTGCTCCTTGGATGGTTGTATGATGGAGATGAATGGAAGATGATGTAAATGCAAGATGGTGGATGCAATATAATGAGGCTGTAATAAAGGATTTAGATGCAAAAATGCTTGATGAAGTGCTTAAAAATGGCTAGAAAATTCAAGATCATAAGGGTGCTAAAATGCCTAAGTTGTCAATGAAGGAAAGAGGGGGATATTTATAAAAGAATTTGAATTCTCTAGAGAATTCAATGGCTAGGATTGAGCCACCATGGCCAAGATGTAGGGCTATGGTGAGTTGAGGACTCACAAGCCCTCACATCTTTCCATGTGGAGGGTGAAGTGGCAAAGGACATGATGAGATGGAAAGGGGTACAAGTGATATGGAGGAAGGACAAGTACTTTGAAAGTACATTGAGAGATCAAAAGATTTCCTCAAAAAGTAACTTCTTGTTCCCATATGAGAGGAAAGTGACATATGAGGAATTTTAGAATTCCTCAAAAATCTCCATGGGGAAGAGGAAAGTAGTTGGAGAAATAAATGTGAATTAAAAGTTCACATGATTGGAATAACCTTGTGGTTAAAACAAGGTTCCCAAAAGGTGGGATTTGGGAGATGGGACAAGTAAAAATTTCTAGAAGACTTTGTCACATGTGAGCAATGTGACAAGTCAAAGTTTCTAGAACTTGCATGGGGAAAACATAAGCCTTGAAAAAATAAATGTGAATTAAAAATTCACATGGGGAAGAGAGGAATGTTGTGTGAGTAAATGTGAATTAAAAATTCACATGGGGAAGAGGGAGTGTTGATCAAGGTACTGATTAGGCTAGTTAATGAGGGATTAGAAGATAGTTATTAGCTAATGAAGGTTAGGAGCCAACTTGCAAAAGTTGGAGGATGTGACACATCCTAATCATGGATTAGACATGTGCACATCCCTAATGATGGGATTAGGAGGTGGATTCGGATTAAGTAAAGTGTTGGAGGATGTGACATGTGTTGAATTAAATAAATGTCTTATTTATTTAATTCTTTGAGGAAAAGGGTAATGTATTTAATTATTAAATAAATACCTTAGGGGTTTAGAAGAATTAAGAGTATTAATTAAATAATAGGAATATTACTTAATTAATGTAAATAACAGGATATTAGATGAAAATGGACAAATTTGGACAAATGTAGGTGTCTACACTTTGAATTTAATAAGTAATTATTATTCATTTTCTATTTGAATTACGACTAAAGTCCTGATTGATAGGTTGATTGAAAAAAATATTTAGTTTTCAAATGGTATCACATTTTTTGAGTCCAAAACATGTGTCACATTCTATGCTTCATATGCTATAGGATTAAAAAAAAATGAATTTCATGAATTTTTGACCAAGTTAAGGTGGTCAGACATATGAGTTTTTTATAATTTTTAAAAGATGTAATAAAAATTCATAGTTAATTATTTACCTGGAAAAAAATTACAAAAAAATATGCATCACATCGGGACATGAGTCCTCTACTTATATCTAAAATCTTATAAAAAAATATTATATTTTTATTGTGGTTAGGGTGGTCAGACAAACACCTACTTATTTTTTCCCTAAAATTTAAGTACTACTGCATTGAAATTTCAAATTTTCACCAAATAGATTTTTTTTAAAATAAAAACCTAGTAGTTTAGAAACTAAATTCAATTTTATATAGATTCTATTCCTACATATTTTTTAAATAATATAGATAACTTATTCAAATTTTTACGTCAAGTTGCCTGACTTTGATTTTTCTGAATTTTTTGCCACTTAAGGGCCTATTTTTTCCATGATAATCCTACACATACCTTTCTTAGTCCATTGATATATCTTGCAACCTTCTCCTTTCTATCATAATTATGATTATTTTTGATTATCATCTTGTATAATTCTTTAGTGTACTCCATAGATCTTTCTTTTTGTCTTAGGTTCTGCAATCTCTTCAACAATTCAAGTTCATAATCTGCTGGTATGAATTGATTCTTCAACTTTGTCACCATTCTATCCTATTTGATGATTCTTTATTTTCCTCTTCTATTTCAATCTAATTTAACTTCTTTCCAGCATAATGTAGCATGACCTTTCAATTTAGTTTTTACAAATCTAACTATTTCTAGATCTTCAATTTCTTCATATTCAAAGTATTTGTCCATCTCATTGATCAAATCGATCAATTCTTCAAGATTTAAATTTCTCGTGTAATTTTGAATTTTAATTCTATTGGAAATGTGGAGCCTTGCAACATGAGCATGAAGTATGGATAGTTTTTGTTGGTTGTTTCTATGTTGTCATGGATGTCAACATGGTGACAACTATATGGGAAGATTGCTTGGTTTTTTGAAAGTTGTTCTCTGCTAGTAGTGTTATTTTGTGATGAGCTAGTGTGTTAGTATTTGAGTAAAGAACTAATTGCAAGAATAGATATGAATCCAATCTCTTAACCATGTTATCATGTTTTATTCAGGAAACTATATCTTGGATCTTGAGAATTTTTATGTTGTGAGTAGAAAGTTATGTCTGACAGAGTTCAACTTACTATTTTTTTAACGGTAGTCTCTTTGATGATAGTATGATGAGAATTTGATGTGGTCTCAAATCTAGAAGGTGTTTTCTTTGAGGATTGCATGTTGGTTTGGAGATTTTGTGAATTATGTTCTAGTCTTGGCTGACCTAACATATGCAATTCACTATGAAGACTAGTTATGCTTTATGGATGTCAGTTGATTTGGTATAATTCACTACATGGATAAAATGTTTTAAATCATATATGGTACTAATAAGAGTGCTTTGATTATTTTATCTTCATCTAATTAGGCCAACCTAATTGATGATTAAGATGTACTTGTATACATATAAGATTCCTTGAAGAGAGAAAAGTGTGTGAAGTGAGTAGGAGTGCGAGTGTCGAAGAAAGGTGAAAGAGAATCTGAGCCTAAATGTTTTATCATTTGGGGATCAAAATATATTTGTTCAACGACTAATGTGTGAGGCAATACTTCATATTCCAAGATTCATTGGAACTAAATACTACACATTGAAGGTGTATTACATCAATTCAAATGTTCTGGCAGTGAGCCTCAATCTTTGTATCTTGGCAGTTAGCTATATTTTGTATTCAGGTAGTGAGACTTTTCCAAGGATAGTGAGTCTTGGTAGTGAGCCCTGTAATATCTTGTATCTGAATATAATATATTGAGTTAACACTCGCCGTGTTTTTTCCCTTATTTTGTTTTCCACATAAAAATCTGGTGTTCATGTGTGTGATTGCATTGATTTATTTCTATGTTCTCTCTTGTTGATTCAGTTAGAATAATGATAATGGTTAGATGGATTTTAAGTGAATGGTTTTATGGAATACTGATTCACCACCCCTCTCATTATTCTAGATGTTCAACAATTGATATTAGAGCTTGGTTCCTTGGAAGGAGCCTAACAACATGAGGAAGATCCTGAAATTTAAATATAAGAAAGTTTTTCCTTTGGAAGTGATCTCTATTGGATGTTTAGAAGAAATAGAACATATGAAGGAAAATTTGATCAAAGAAAATGAGTATGTTGAAAAACTGCATATAAAATGTGTTGAGGCATGTGATCTATTGTTTAAACCAAATCAAATTGTCTCCAGTCTACTGGAGCAATTGGATGAAAAGAAAAGAACTAAAGAATGTCAGAAAATTGAAATTCAAAGAAAAAAGGATGAATGCACTAAGCTTGAGCAAAAAGGAGAAATCTTGAGATCTAAAGACAAATTTAAGGTAAGCTCTACAATTCTTGATGAGTTTATTATCTCTCAGAGATCGGGAATGGATAAAAGTGGTTTAGGGTTTGAGGAAGGTTAGAGTTCTAAAGTGAAGAAATCTATGGACAAGAAGACTCAGTGCAATGATGTACGAATCAAGAATCTAGGAAGCAATTATGAAGGAACTCCCATCAACCAACCTATTGCTAAAAGGTATTTATCTTTCAATGGTGTTTGTTATTCCTACAAGAAATTTGGTCATAAGGAAAAGGACTTCAAAAGTAAAATGAATGATATTTTATCATTCTTTGATGAATGTTTTAAGTGCAAGAAAGTTAGACATAATGCTAGTTTGTGTGAGAATAGATTGAATAAAATAAATAATGGAAGAATGTTTATTTCTATAAGTGCAACAATCTAGAACAACCTATCAATAACTATAGAAGAAGAAAAAGTAATTATCCAAGGAAGAAGCATGATCAAATCATTGATCCGGAAGAAGCAAAAAAAGAGATGAAAAGGATCTAGAGAAAGTAAGAATAATTACAGAAATTTGAATCAAAATCATCAGTCTTATCTTTTCCAACCTCCGATGCAGATACACCTGTCAATTTTTAAGTCTAGCAATGGCTAAGGGGGAGCAATTATCAGAAAATTTAATAAACCCCCTCATCGGTACTTATGTCACATCATGGCAGAAGTACATTTAATATGGTAATGAATTTAAGGAATTTCTCAGTCGTTTGTGTGAAGAATAAAGTTTGTAGACTTTGAATGAATGGTGGCATGGTGGAGCTTCTAAAATTATGAGAATTTTGAGCTAATTCTCGCCTTGACATGATTTTTATTTCCTTTATGCCTAAGGGTATGGTTTAGGGTTTTGGTCTAAAAACCCTCATTTCAACTTATATTATTCTTAAACCCTTGGGAATTATTTTCCCTCATTGACTTGCCCCACCTGGTTACCTGTAATTTTAGTCACAACATAAGCCATTAACAACATGTTCTTACCAGCCCCTTAGTATAGGTTTGTCGGTCACCCACCATTAAGCCATCATTTTAATCCCCCTAATTCATGCAAAACTATTTCATGCCAAATCACTTAGGTATTAAGCCTTTAAATCTTGAGGGTCTATGTCCCATCGACCTAGTTGGGTCCCCATTTTAAACTAACTTTTTTACACATGTGAAAATTTATCGACCGCGTGATCAAAAAGTTTTATCCTGGTGGTCACATGCCAGTCCCGCATGATTAAAATAATAGTTTATGAGGTGTAGAAGGGTTAGCGGCTCCTACCATGTGCACCACTGTAGAGGTGGGTCTTGGTCTCCATTAACCTACTTGATGCCTTAAGTGCTTGAATCAATGTTGCAAGGAAACCTTGAGATTAAATCTCAGTTATTCCCTACTCACCCCACAGGATTAAAATAATGCTTTATGCAAAGCAGTGGGGTCCACAAGTGAATGACACGTGGATCTTTTTCTATACTTGAAAAAGGATGGTGGATCCCATGGTTGGATTACTTGGCATTTAATCGGTACAATTCTATTGGCTGATGGATTTTTGAGCGATGGTGATGGAGATTCAAAGCCTGCTGACTCAATTTGAGCCATTCAACACACCATCTCATACATAGAGATTGACAGTTGGTATTTAAAACAAAAGATATGGCTACGATATTTGTTTTGCTTCATGTGAGTGAGCATTAATGGATGAAGGCACATGCAAGGTTACATAAATTTAATCAAGAAGTGTGTGAATGATTACTTTTTTCTATAATGGTTAAGGATAATATACAAATTTCAATGCATCTCAGGACTAATGGTTGTAATTTAGAATCCAACAATTGATCATTTCCTCACTCGTGCTTTCATTTTTGAGCATTAATGATCAACTTTCTTAAGTTGCTCGATAAATGGGAGTTGATGGCCTTTGATTTTTCACAATTTACAACTAGAAATTGGTAAATGCTAAGTCTGTGAGAAGGATGGTGATAGTCTTATTTTCTATAATTTCTTTAGGTTTTTAGGAACTGTGGGGACTTGAGTGTGTTTTTCTATCTGCAATTATGAAGTCTTGTTGTTCCATCTTATTCTAGTTGAAAATGAGTATGCCCACTATATCTGTTTCCCCAATACGAAGGTCAAGGAGACTCAACCTGTTTGAGTCACATGATGATGAACAAGGCACATCTAGAGTTCTGGTAATTCCAAAGGGAAAGAGGAGTGCTCAGGGTAAGAAACCTATTTAGGAAGGTCTCAAGAGCACCTATCATCTAAGGAACAAGGTTCTAGTGGGAGAATCAACTAAGTATATGGAGAAGAAGCCAACAAAGTACGTGAGGGAGGAAAGAAGGAGAAACAAGTATAACCATGTCAACATTAGATGACATAATTCACCCATTTTAATCTTGGATGGCCCCTCAAATAGTGAGACTAAAACTAATTCTGGCTACCACTAGTACTTGCTCACTATGGCTACTCCAATGGACTTTAATGAATAGGAAGTAGCGTTTTCCCCTGTTTCTACAAAGACATGAAGTGGGTGTGTGTTTTCTAGTTCTAATTGATCATGAATTGTATCTTAGTCCTAGTTTTTGTTTTCTGATGGTAATATTTCCTTGGTGGTGTTGTTGCTCTTCTCTACATATTTTGGGTTTTTTTCTTTGGTACAAATTTGGAAGTTCTCTGGTTGGTGTGGTAAAGAATCTTTTGCTCGACACTGATGTGGAGTCTAGAAGTTGCTACAATGATAATGGTACCCCTTGGGTGATTTGGTTACTCTCCTTTGACAAGTCATGAAGAATTTTGTCTTTTGCTTTCTCCTGTTATGCAAATTATTACATGTAACTGTATGGGGAATTTCTCAAATTCAAACGAAATTAGTTTTGAAATGAAAGTGAAATGTAACTATAATTCAGCCTAATAATTGTTGCTCCCTTATTCTATAAAATGGATTTCAAGGCTGATTACAGAGGTTTGAGTTTTGAGTCTTAAAAGGGTCTAGGTGAAAATCTAAGTGTAGACAGGAGCAAATTGTAAATAGATGAACTGTTGAATATATCAGGAACAAGTCTAGGGTTTGAAATCATAATGTAATGATCTTAAAAATGGTTTTACAATGTGAATAGTAATAGAAGAAAGTATTAGTTCTAAAATATATTCTCTCTTGTCTACTTTCTTACAGATTATGAGTGAAATGGTTGATGATCTTTTCATTTGTCTTGAGTTGTTTAAATTGAATGTATGAATTTATTTCTGCTTCAATTCTAATAATTGATTAAATGATAAAACAAGGTCATGGTTTTGTTAAGAAAGGATATAGTATTTGGTAAGTAGTTATATTTTAAACATAGAGAATTGAATACTACAAAGTAGCATAGCAATAGTCCACTAATTACTAAGTAAAATTACTAAATTATTACTAAAAATTTACAAGTATGACTCTATTAGCCCAATGGATGAGGCATTGATCTATTCATTAGGTTAAATCAAAGATAAGTGAGTTAGTAATACTCTAGATCAAAGGCTTGGAACAAGAATTAAAATCAATTAAAACATCTTTAAAAATAATGTCCCAATCTGAAGTATCTCCTGATTCCTTGCAATAGATAATAATTTTTTCAAAGGTCAGCCAAATCTTTAATGAATGTTGTCTATTCACACTTTATAGGAATTCATCTATGTCTAAAAATGTTCTTGATCAAATAAATATCCCATGGAAATAATAAGGATCACCCTCCTATGTTGCATAGAGGTCGAAGAGTAGGAGTAAGGGCTTTAAAATCCTTGCTCATTTGTTGGCCATTGACTTTGGAGATTCTTGGGCATAAGGGTTGGCTACCCTTTAGAGAATTTCAAGATTTAGCTAGAAAAAACACCAACAAAAATGGTGAATTTTCTAGGGAAAATTTTTGCATCTCCAGTGCACATTGATATGCCCAAGGTGGCGTATGGGCCCCACCAGGCCTTTTTGGGTAGAGGAAATGTCGAGGAGTTGATAAATTAAGTATATTTATTGATTATATTGGATCTCAGTTGAAATAAACCCTAGGATGTATAATAAAGGGTCGTAGAGGGATATTAATGATGATATGAAGTTCATAAATGCAAGAGGGCCCAAAAATAATTTTGAGGTGTAAATAAATACACTTTATAACACTAAATTAAGGATAAATTAGGTCAATTTAGCTTAAAAGGGCCCTAAACCCAATGTGAATGTGTAAAAAACATTACAACAATAGATCAAGGCAACATTAGGTTTAATTTAATGTTGATCATTCCCAAATTAAGTGTGAAAATGTGAAGGACGATATTTTTCGACACTACAAAAAAAAACTAGTATTTCCTACTATACAAAATTTTTCAACTACTTTTAAAGGAGCAACTCCAACTAAATTTTGAAACCTACTCACAAGGAAAAGAAAACACAAGATAAAGGGAGAGGAGGCTAGTTTCCACCCAACCATTAATGGATCATCAAGCCCTTATGGATCTCACTATTACCCCCAACCCAAGAGATCCTATGAGGACCCTAATGATTTCATTTTATATGCACAAAGATTTGTAATAGTTTCATTACAACATCACACACAAGGATTACCTTTTTTATGGTTGTAACATTCAACATGAGACACAAAATAATAACTAAATGAATAAATAGTATTTATATAGATAATGGATGCATTGATGCTCAAGTAGGACCCACAAACACTCATACTTGGCACATTCAAATTTATGGTCATTCATGAACTTCACAAGCAGCCATACAATATTTTTTTAATGTAATGATGGTTTCAAATTACCTCTAAATTTTCTGCAAAGGGAATACCCAAATTTGACTTCACTACAGAGGGCCTGGTTGACTTCAAATTAATTACAACAAACTTTGAATTCCTTTCCTTCATTTTCAGAAGTCTCTAGGTACTCTCTAAACAAGATTTATCACCCATTAATAATTAAAAATTCCTCCTTCTGATTGTAGAGGTACATTGCACAAATAATGCCAATTGTACTCCCCACTCCCCCATTGAATTACCTCTGCTGAATTCTACACTCTACATGTGCAATACAACCCACTCCTACCAATAGTTTCCCAATTGGAAATACTTTTTAATTACACACTTTAATATCATATTGTCTATTTTTTATTTGTGTGACTTATTATTTAGTCATTTATAGTTGTGTTACAAAAAATGACTAGAATTTAGTCATTTTTAGTTTTCATGACTAAAATTTTTAGTCATAGTCTTTTATTTTCCAAATTCTACTAGTGTAGGATTTGAATTGATAGAGAGACCTTGTATTTATAGGTAATTTTCTAACTTCCAAAAAAGTAATCATCAAAGGCTAATAATTATAAATTGAATTTGAATCATAAAAAATTCATCCAAAAACATATTAAAAATTGGGGTCCTAAACTTAAGGGGGACCCATTCGCCCTTGGGTGAATGGTTCCTAGGCCCCAAACCTAGGACACACCAATTTCAAGGCAATTTAATTAATGCTTGCAATAGTTTAATACAAGTTTCCCTTTCAGAAAATGGGATGAATTAGTCTTTTAAAAGTATAATTGGGCTAATTAGAGGCTTAATTAAGTCCAATTTATTAAGGGACACAAACATAGTGTGAAAATGTAAAAGAGTACATTTTATGGCACTACAATAAGGAAGGAAATATTGCAAACACAATAAAAGAATGCAAAGTTGATTGAGGAAGTAGTTAAGTTATTACAAGAGATTGAATGATATTTTTGATAAATGTAGTGTTACATATGGCAAGTTGCAAGATAGCTTAAAATATGTACAAAATTTCTTGGAAGAAGCAAAGGCTTCTTTTAGTTTTGCTTAAAATGGCTTAATTCCACAAGGACCATAAAAGATAAAATGGAATCAATTGAGTCACAAATAACTTAGGCCTCCAATTCTTATGATCCAACTTATGATGTAGATGGTGCAAAAAGGGCATAAATTGAGAATCTGCATGGTCAGTTCTTCCTACTACAAGAAAAAAATAAAAGAAAATATCATAATGTGGTACAACTAGCTTGTTGGAAAATGTTGTCATTGATGTCAAAAAGGATTAGTATGTGTCACTGATGACAAGGAAGTATTATAGATAATTGGAAGTGAAAAAAATGCCATATTCGATCTAGGTTTCTTGAGAGCTTTTCATAAAGGTATTTGGTAGGTCTTGATGTCAATGGAGATGTCAGCTTTCATTTGTTCATGCTCTCATTCTAGGGTTTATCAATTAAACCCTAAGTGTGTAGGATTTTACAGTCACAACATTCAATTATTTTCTATTTTTGTTGGTGACTTGGTATTGCAGGTAGTAAGTCACATCAGTAATAACTTATGTCATTCATTTTGTGATGTGACCGGCCCCATTACCTAGGTTGGAAGTGTCTACATGTCTCATTGGTGAGACATTTTTTCTTCGGTGGGATAATTTCTTAAGTCCCCTTGACAATCCATTGAGCGTAAGAAGAAAAGAAAAATTTGGCTAATTCATATCTTGGGTGGCATTTTCTAAGATTCTCTAACTTACCACTTCAAGGCTTTTGACTAAGTATAGATCTAGCACTATTTTTCTATGTTTCACTAACTCCCCACCCTATATCACTGGAAGTGTTTTGTCTAGTTTGATGAACTTATGAAGATTGTGCTTTAAGGATAGTGATGTTTTCAGGAACATGTCTAACTTACTGCTCAGCAAAGAAAGGTGAATTCAATGGAGTTAGTGGACAGTGATGCTTGGTGACATCAAAAGGTGTATACGTGTCATTAGCCTGCATACCCCATTGAGATTTTAGTGGGGGCTGATCAAGACCCATGGGGTTAGTGAGGAATGAAAGTGATAGAATGTTGAAGATCAATGTTGCTCACAGAGTCTAGTGGGACCTATAGAGGTAGCAGAGGTAGTTAGTGGAATGTGATGTCATAGTGATAGGAGGTAATAAAGGATTGCATCAAGGATTTTGGTAATGGTGTATGATCAACAGTTCCATTGAAGAAGATCTGACGATGCCCTTTAATTCCATTGAGTTTTTGGTGGATCCTGGCTAAGTCCTACGGGGTCAGTAAAGAGCAATAGAGATTAATCCACGGTAGATGGATATTGACCATTGATAAAGATGGTGGGACCTAGCAGGAAGAAGCGAAGGTGATGATAGTGGATGATGACATAGGCCAACAGGTGGTGAAGAGAGATTGCTCGACATACCAACTCACATCATTGTTGTGAGTTGTGTGGTGGTGATGTGGATGACAAATGGCAACAACCCGCGAACCCCGCAAGGTTTGTGTGGGTCCATTTTCAAGCTTGCGGTGTGAACAGATTTTTGGATGCTTGTCTTGGTGGACCCCACATATGGTGAATGATATATGAATGTGAAAAATGGTGTAGATCAAAAGGTAGAAGATCCATCAATCAATATTAAAGGATTTGAATAAGGTTGACCCAACAGTCATGATTTAAGGTTATTGTGATGCACTATGTGATCGTGATGGTTATGTGATCAATGATGAATATTTAAACAACCATTTATTGAATTATTTTGTTTTAAAGTTGCAAAACTAAATGGAAAGCATAAGATCATGGCACAAATTAAGTAGATGGATAGTTAGATTTTAAAGAAATAAATCTGAAACAACTAACTCCATTTGAACAAGGGTTTCGACTAGTAACCAACATGGAAATGAGAATTAAATGCTCTATATATTTCAACAACAATTGTAATGAGATTTGATGCATAGGGAAGTGGTTTAGATGATTTCAGAGACAAGAATCAAGATCAGATCAAATGAACAGAAGGATGCATTGAATGCATAATCAGATTTTAAGCTTTGACAAAGAGAATCAAGGAAAAATTCTTTGTATCAGAATTAAATGTTGTATGGCTCGATGCAAAGGGATGGTGATATCTAATAAACCTTATCATATTCCTTAATAGTCGACGAAATTATGGTGTGTAGCTTGATGAATAGGTAGCTTGCTAGTGAAGTGTGCAAGTGAAGAAAACCCTAACAAAAGATTTGAGATGATCTAATCATGTGTGAGAATCTCGAGGCATTGAATGCAAGTCGATGAGAAAATATAATTTGGGTTCAATTGTCTAAGGGTTGTTGTAGTTGTGTGTGTGATGTGTTGAATACTGAAGTGAGGAGAAGTGTGAAGAATATGGTAGTGCACAAAGTGCTTAACAAAGTGATGTATAGTTGAGAATGCAATAGACAAGAGAGTGCAGAGCAGGGGTGTGTTGTTGAGAGTGCAACTTTAGTAGCAGTAGTGTAAGATGCAAGGTGTGCAACAATTCATTGTATGTAATGGTGCATTTTCAGGTTGAGTAGAACTAAATTGTATGCACATATGAACTTGTAATCTTTTTGAGGTTGTAGCCTCATTGAACTAAGTTTTAACTCAAACTAAGTGATTGTAGTCTCCTTGGAGTTGTAGCTCCTAAAATAGGGTGTAGTAGCATCCTTGAATTTTTAGCTTCTAAATTAGGAAATTGTAGCTTTGTTGTGTTGCATCCCTAAACATTGTAACAAGGTTTTCTTTTGTGATGCTGGATTTGAGTAGTAGACTCAAGCAGCTTTTGAAACCATGTTTTTTCCCATCTTGGGTTTTCCATGTATATCTAGTGTTATGAGTTGTTGTTTCATGTGAATGATATTTCCAAATTAGCTTATGTTTTAATCTGCACATCTAGGTTGTAAGGTTGAATGTGCAAGTAGGTTTTCTAGTCTAAAAGTTTTTATATCTATTGATTCACCCCCCTCTAAGTAGATCAGTGTGTTCTAACAATTGGTATCAGAGCCCTAGGTTCCCTAGGAGAAGTTTAATCAGCTCAGGTAGATCATGGATAGGTGAACACAATGGCATTTCAAGAAGGTTCAAACAAGCCACCTAGGTTTGATGGAACAAACTATGCTAAGTGGGGCTCATTAATGGAAGGATACTTAGTTTCTCTTCGAACTAAATTTTGGGCATTTGTCAAGACCCAATATACTATTTCATTTACTATTCCTACCGATCTTGTAGGAAAGAAGAATTATGAGTACAATAAGAAAGCTTGGTTTATCATTATGAACAATTTGTTTGATTCTATGCATAGAAAAGTTATGCATTGTAAAAATGTCTATGATGTTTGGGAAAATTGGAAGAATATCTATGAAGGTGACACCAAAGTGAAGTTGGAAAAGTTACAAGTGTTGAGAGAAAAATTTGAAGGCTTGAAGATGACTGAATAAGAGAAGATTTTAGACTATCTTCAGAGAGTTGATGATGTGGTAAATGGCAGTAAAGGATATGGTGTAGATTTGAAAGAAGTTTTGTTGAAAGTTCTCAAGTCTATGATAGCCAAATATGATTCCAAGATTTCTGCTATCGAAGAAGGAAGACAAATTGATAAACTCACTCTTGATGAGGTGCATGGCATAATTAATTCATATAAGATGAGAATTCCTGATGCTGAATCATCCAAGAAAGAAGCTACATTTAAGGTTGTCAAGAAAGAAAAGGATGAAGCTGATAAGAAAGAAAATGTTGTTCTCATTGCATTTGATTATGAGGAAACTGATGAGGAAGAAGCAAACTTCATAATAAGACTAAGGAGAGGATACAAAAAATATAAAGGTAAGCTCCCCTTCAAGTGTTTTAATTGTGGCAGAATAGGTCATTTTGCTTCAAAGTTTACATATGATAAATAGGAATATTTCAAGCAAGAAGAAGATAACAAAAAGAAGAAAATAGTTTATCCAAAAAGGAAGAAGTTTGGAAAGAAGAAGAAGATTTTGTACATCAATGAATAAAGTGAAATGTTTGATGCTAGTAATTGTTTAGAAGAGGATCAAGGCCATGCCCTTGTAATGAGAGAAGATAGAAGAGAATTTCTATTCATGGCTAAAGAAACTAAGGATCAGGAAGATGCACAAATAGAAGACTCATATGAAGGAGAAGAGGAGGAAGTTGTTGATCTTTAAGGAGAATTAATCAGTGCTCTTCAATATCTTGATGAACTAAGAGATAAATTTGGTGATCTTAAGAGAGAGAACAAGAAACTGAAAACGAATGCTCAAAAGGAGAATGATAAGCTAACTCAAGAACTTGAGGAATCAAATAAGTTGATGGTAAATCAAAAACTACCAGCAGAAGAGATCAAAAGAGTTGAATATGTTATGAAATATAAACTACAATCTGAGGTGGATAGGTGCACAAAGCTTGAGGAAAAAATAGTTTCCTTAATAAAAGAATTGGAGAAGGCCATTGAGCAAATTAGAAATAGACTAAATTTGAAAGGTGGTACAAATATTCTGAATAAATTGATAAGTACACAAAAGCCTATAAATAAAGAGAAATCTAGTTTAGGTTTGGAAAAAGGAAATATTTCATTTATGGATTCCTCTACAAAACTTTATGAAAGATTTATAGCAGGAGAAAAATCAGCCCCAAGTGATGAAAAATCTGACAAAGAGAAAGCCCCTAAAGATGAATAGAAATCTGATAAAGAAAAGAAATAAGTCAAAGTCAAAGAGGACAACTAGACAGTTCCTAATCAACAAAAGAAGATGCAAAACATAAAGAGTGGAAAATGATGAATTCACAAGAGTACACTATCCAAGGAGGCCTAGACAAAGAAGATGTCCTCATCCAGCTAAAGGAAACTCCATGACCAAGTACTCATCATATTTCAATCGGTATTGCTATACTTGTAAAAAATTTGGTCATAGGTCTAGAGAATGTAGAGTCATTCCAAGGAAGAATACAAATTTTGTAAGAAAGAATCCATTTACTCCCTAGGTTAATATGAATATAATTTGTTATAATTGCAATAACTTTGGTCATATAGCTAGAAACTGTAGAGAAATATTTATAGGACCAAATGTGAAATCTGGGAAGAAGAAATCCTTACTTGTTAAAGAAGAAAAAGGAAATAAGACTTTTGAGACAGAAGAAAAGAAAATTGAGAAGAAGCCTAAGAAGGTTTGGAAGGAGAAAGAGCAGAATTCTTGTGCCACCCAGTCTATCATTTCCCAAATAGCATTACATGCAAAGGAACAAGATCTATGGGTCATTGATAGTGGTTGCTCCATACATATGACTAGTGATAAAAGCAAAATCATTGAACTTGAAATGAGAAAAGATGGATCAGTAAGCTTAGGTGATAATATTGTTGTCAAGATTCATGGTAAATGAATTTTGAGCATAGATGGGAGGAAAAAAACTAAATATGTGCTCTATGTTGAAGGTCTAAGACACAATCTTCTTAGTGTTAGCCAGATGTGTGATAATGGATACAAAGTATTTAATTCTAAAGGAAGCAAGATAAGGAAGACTGGTAAAACAATTGCTCAAGGAGAAAGGATAGATAGTAATCTCTATAATCTGTGTGAGTTAAAAGGCCATATATGTTTAATCAACCAAGAAGATGAGAGTTGGCTATGGCATAAATTAAAAGACTAGGACATGTCAACTTTGAAAACTTGGTAAAAATAAGCTCAAAAGGCCTAGTCAAAAATATTCCTAAGATTGTAAATCCTGAAAAATATAATCTACAAAGGATGCCAACAAGGAAAGCAAACAAGGTTTAAGTTTCCTACAAAGGATTTTTCTACTACAAAACCCTTGGAGATAATTCATACTGATCTATGTGGTCCAATGAGGATAAGGGCGTTTCAAGGAGAGATATTTGAAGCATTAAAGGTTATAAGAAGCTGGTAGAAAATGAGACTGGGAGAAGAATCAAATGTCTTAGGTTAGACAGAGTTGGAGAATTTATGTCAAGTGAATTCATGGAATATTGTGAAGATCATGGAATCAAATGCCAATATTCAGCTCCAAGAACACCACAACAAAATGGTGTGGTAGAGAGAAGAAATAATATTGTGAAGGAGATGGCTAGAGCCATGTTGAATGAGGAAAACTTGGAAGATACATTTTGGAAAGAAGCAATGCAAACTGTTGTATACATTCAGAACAAAGAACTTATAAGATTTAACAGTGGTAGAATTCCATATGAATTGTGGCTTGGTAGGCCTACATTAGTCAAGCATTTCAAAGTATTTGGTAGTAAATGATATATTAAAAGAGAAGATGAATATTTAGGAAGTTTTGAGTCAAGATGTGATGAAGGGATATTTTGGGGTATTCCAGCCAAAGCAAAGCTTATAAGTGTTATAATAAGAGATTGCATAGAATTGTAGAGAGTGTACATGTTAGGGTTGATGAAAGTGCAAATCAAGGTAAGCCTAGTAGAAACAATATTGAAATTAAGTCAAACAAGGATGATATAGGTATAGCAAAAGAACAACAACAACAACAAGAGAATGAAGAAGTGGTTGAACGAGAACCTACAAAATATGTGCAAAAATATCATCCTACAGATCAAATAATTGGTGATAAGAATGAAGGTGTGTAGACTAGAAGAAGACTTGCAAAGAACAAGGAACAAGTGAACTTTTCCCTCTTATCTCAGATTGAACCAAAAAGCTTTGATGAAGCCAGTAAAGATGAAAGATGGATAAAATAAATGGAAGAGGAACTCAATCAAATTGAAAAGAACAAAGCATGGGAATTGGTTCCTACACCATCTAGAAATAATGTAATTGGAACTAAATGGGTGTTTAGAAATAAGCTAAATGAAGATGGAGTTGTGGTCAGAAACAAAGCAAGATTAATGTGCAAAGGATATACACAAGTAGAAGGGATTGATTTTGAAGAAACATTTTCCCTTGTTGCAAGGTTGGAATAAATAGGAATGTTTCTTGCATTCTTAGTATACAAAGGATTTAAGGTACATCAAATGGATGTCAAATTTGCATTCCTGAATGGAAACCTAGAAGAGGAAGTATATATTGAACAACCAGAAGGTTTTTAGATGTCAGAGAATGATGATTATGTTTGCAGATTGAGAAAAGAATTGTATGGTTTAAAGCAAGCCCCAAGAGCATGGTGTTCAAGGTTGGATCAGTATCTACAACAAGGATTTAAGAAAGGTTGTGCTAACAATAATATGTACTTCAAATCTAAAGGTAAGTTTATGATCATTGTTGTAGTATATGTAGATGATATTATATTTGGATGTAGTAGTGATAAAATGTGCAAAATAATTGCCACAAACATGCAAGATGAGTTTAAAATGTCCATGCTAGGAGAAATCAATTTTTTACTTGGTTTGCAAATTACACAAATTGATAAAGGTATATTTATATCACAAACCAAGTATGCTAAAGAAATGCTTAAAAAGGTTTGGCATGGAGGATTGTAGACTAGTCAGCACTCCCATGACTACTCGCTGCAACCTAAGTAAGTTATATGAGTCACCTGATGCAAATCAAACTTTGTATAGATCAATGATTGGGAGTTTACTATATTTAACTACATCTAGGCTAGATATAATGCAAGCAATTTGTATGGTAGCTAGGTTTCAAGAGGCACCAAAAGAATCACATTTCAATTCAATAAAAAGAATATTTAGATACATCAAAAGTTCTATTGACTATGGTTTATGGTATCCCAAAGGCAAATATTTCACTTTAATAGCATACACAGATGCTAATTGAGTAGGAAGTATTGACGATAGAAAGAGTGGTAGTGGAGGCACCTTCTTTTTGGGAAACATACTAGTTTCTTGGATGAGTAAAAAGAAAGAATCTATCACCCTTTCTACTACAGAAGTAGAATATGTTGCAATAGTTGTGTGTTGCACTCAAGTCCTATGGATGAAGCAGACATTAAAGGACATCAAGGTAGAGTAAAATTAGCCTATCTCAATTCTTTGTGACAATTCAAGTGCCATTAATATCTCAAAGAATCCAATGATGCACTCCAGAACCAAGCATATATCAATCAAGTATCACTTCATCAGAGAAAAGGTTACAGATAAGGAAGTTAGCATGTTGTATGTTCCTACCAAGGAACAAGTGGTTGATATATTTACAAAGCCTCTTCCTACAAAACATTTTGAATACTTGATGCAGAAGTTGAGATTATTTTCTTCCACATCATATCACTAAACATTAGTAATAGGGCATACCTCTAGGGGGAGCTTCAATGACCATTTATTCAACCCCGGTGTTTAGGATCATGTGATCAAGTCTGGTAAGCTTGATAAACATTTCTAATGCCTTGATGGTTGCAAATTTTAGGATCTCAATGATTTTCTTTGTCTTTGAACTATTGGTCATAGGGGGAGAACTCTCTTAGAAGGAGTAAACCCTTTTCCATTAATTTCAAAAGGAGAGAAAGTTGTGTATGGGAGCATGAAGAGAAGAGATGTGTATCTTATGGGGGGCTACTAAGTTGTGTTATAGTGTGAGTTATCAATTGGTGCAGAGCTTCAGTGGTACCTAGATGAGTAGTTAAAGTGTTACCATCAATGACAAAGGGGAAGATTGTTGGTAAATGTTGCCATTGATGTCAAAAAGGATTAATATGTGTCACTGATGACAAGGGAGTATTGTAGATAATTGGAAGTGAAAAAAAATTCCAGATTTGATCTAGGTTTCTTGAGATCTTTTCAAAAAGGTATTTTGCAAGTCTTGATGTCAATGGAGATTGTAGCTTTCATTTGTTCATGCTCTCAGTCTAGGGTTTATTATTTAAACCCTAAGTGTGCAATATTTTACAGTCACAACATTCAAATATTTTCTATTTTTGTTGGTGACTTGGTATTGCAGGTAGCAGGTCACATAAGTAACAACTTATGTCATTCATTATGTGATGTGACCGGTCCCAATGCCTAGGTTGGTGGTGTCTACATGTCTCATCTATGAGAAATTTTTTCTTCAATGTGACAGTTTCTTCGGTCCCCTCGACAATCCATTCAGTGCCAGAAGAAAAGAAAAATTCAACTAATTCATATCTTGGGCAGTGTTTCTCTAAGTTTCTCTAACTTCTCACTTGAAGAATTTTGACTAAGTATAGCTCTGGTGGTGTTTTTGGCACATGGTCTAACTCATGCAGTGTTTTTCTATGTTTCACTAACTCATTGCCCTATAGCGTTGGCAGTGTTTTGTCTAGTTTGATCGCTTTAAGGTTGGCAATGTTTTTCAAGAACATGTCTAACTTATCGCTCAACAAAGAAAGGAGAAGTCAATGAGGTTAGTGCACAGTGACATTTGGTGACATCAAAAGGTGTATACATGGAATTAGCCCACATACCATGTTGCAATTTTAATGGGGCTTAATCAAGACCCACAGGTCAGCGGGGAATGACGGTGATCGAATGTTGAAGATTGACGGTGCTCAAAGAGTCTTGTGGGACCTACAAAGGCAGAAGACGTAGTTAGTGGAATTTGATGTCACAATGATAAGTGTAAATAAATGATTGCATCAAGGATTTCAGTAATGGTGTATGATCAACGATTGTGTTGAAGAAGATCCGACAGTGCCTGTCAGTTCTGCTAGGCTTTTGGTGGATTTTGGCTAAGTCCCATGGGGTCAGCGGAGAGTGGTGGAGATTAATCCATGGTGAATGGATATTGACCATTGATGAAGATGGTGGTAACCGACAGGAAGAAGTGAAGGAGATGATAGTGAATGATAACTTAGGTTGGCAGGTGGCCAAGAGCGATTGCTTGACAGACCAACTCACATCATTGTTGTGAGTTGTGTGGTGGCGATGTGGATGAAAATGACAACAACCTACAACCCTCGCAAGGTTTGTATGGGATCGTTTTCAAGCTTATAGGATGAGCGGATTTTGGACACATGTCTTGGTGGACCACACGTATGGAAAACGGTATATGAATGTGATCAATGGTGGAGATCAAAAGGAAAAAGATCCATCGGTCAAGATTGAAGGATTTGAAGAAGGTTGATCCGATAGTCATGATTTAAGGTTATTGCAATGCACTATGTGATCACAATGGTTATGTGATAACCAACGAAGATTTAAACAATTGCTTATTGGATGGTTGTGTTTTAAAGTTATGACAATGATTGGAAAGCACAGGATGATGGCGCGAAGTAAGTAGATCAACAACCATATTTTAAAGAAAGAAATCTAAAATGGATAACTCTGTGCGAACAAGGGTTTTGATTGGTAACTGACATGGAAATGAGAATTAAATGCTCCATGTGTTTAAACAACAATTGTAATGATATTTTATACATAGGGTGGTGGTTTAGATGATCATAGAGACAAGAATCAAGATCAGACCGAATGAACAGAAGGATGCATTGAATGCATAATTATATTTTAGGGTTTGAAAAAGAGAATAAAGGAAAAAAATTATGTATCAGAATTAAATGTTGTGTGGCTTGATGTAGATGGATGGTGATATCTAATAAACCCTATCAGATTCCTTAATGGTTAGTGGAATGATGGCATGTATCTCGATAAATAGGTAGCTTTTTGGTGATGTATACAAGCGAAGAAAACCCTAACAGAAGATTTGAGATGATCTTATCATGAGTTAGAATCTTGAGGCATTGAATGCAAGTCAATGAGAAAGGATTATTTGGGAAATTTTCTAAGGGTGTTATAGATGTGTGTGTGATTTATTGAATCTTGAAGTGAGGAGAAGTGTGAACAATTTTCCAGTACACAAAGTGCTTAACAGAGTGATGTACAATTGAGAATGCAATAGACAAGAGAGTGCAGAGCAAGGGTGTGTTGCTGAGAGTGTAGCTTCAGTAGCAGTAGTGTAAGTTGTAGGGTGTGCAACAATGCATTATATGTAATGGTGCATTTTTAGGCTGAGTAGAACTAAATTGTATGCACATATTAAATTGTAATCTTATTGAGGTTGTAGCCTAATTAAACTGAGTTTTAGCTCAGACTAGGTGATTGTAGTCTCCTTGGAGTTGTAGCTCCTAAAATAGGGTGTAGTAGCATCCTTGAAGTTGTAGCTTCCTTGGGTTACAACCCTAAAATTGTAATAGTGTTTTCTCTTTTGAAATTGGATTTGAGTAGTATACTCAAGCATCTTTTTTCACTGTGGTTTTTCCCATCTTGGGCTTTCCATGTATATTTGGTGTTATGAGTTTTTGTTTCATGGGCATGATATTTTCAAATTATTTTATGTTTTAATCTGCACATTTAGGCTGTAAGGTTGAATTTGCAAGTAGGTTTTCTAGTCTAAAAGTTTTTATATCTACTTATTCACCCCCCTCTCAGTAAATCATTGTGTTCTAACATAGCTTAGAGATTTGGTAACTCCAAAACTTATAACCTTAATTGCAGTTTAAGAAGATGCAGATAAGGTTACACAAAAGAATCTGGTGCCTAGTTCCTCAAATGAAGGAGAAGACCTCCATACTCAATTTGAGAGTTAGTTTAGTATGCTTTCCTTCTCTAACAAGGATTGGGAGATAGGAAATAAGAACTCAAAGGAACTCCTTGCCAAATTGGAGGTGTCCAACAAGGGTATTTTACCCTATGATAGTTGAAGGTGTATATTTCTATTCTATTTATATAGATTTCTGATTTTAATGTATATATTTGGAAGTAGTTGATGATATTGTAGTACATTTTTGTCATTTTTTTTATGGATAATATTGTTAGGGGGGGGCCACTTTGATGTAAATATTTCCTAAGGGAAAGATTAATGGAGAAGTTTGTTGTGTATAGGAGAGAAGTAGTAAGGGGGAGTTACTCTCATGTATATATATATATATATCAAGGGGAATATATATGTATTTATATTGAGCCATTTTCCCTTGATGTTAAAGGGGGAGAGTAGTTTTGGAGTAGTTTGAGCAGATTTGGAGAATTAGAGTGTGTTGCCATTAATGAAAAAGGGGGAGATTGTTAGAGTCTTGATTTGTTAAGGGATTTTTTTGAAAACATCAGCCTAATGATGTATAGATAGATATTGATGAGAATTATAGTGTATGGCATTGTCATTTATGGAAACCCATGGTAGAAATACAAAATTATTAGTCTGGTAAAGACCAAGTGTTTTGGAGATTTTGCCTATGTCACGGTGTACAACTCAATGTTATAGTGAACCAGTTTTGAGGTTCACATTTCTCTATTATGTAAAATATTTTCAAGAGGTTTTGAGGTAATATTGGTGCAAGGTGGAGGTGTCTAAATCCAAAGATGCAAGGTTTTATGTCTTCCCCAATTGAAGATAATGTTGACAGAGTATTGGATCTGTAATCACATTGTTACTAGTACAGAGTGCATATTGAAGTGATCTTCATTCCACTACAAATGAATAATATTTTATGCAATTTCAAGGAACTATTTATAGGTGTCAAAAGTATGTGTTATCCAAGTGGCAATTGTTTTGATGGTCCACGTGTCAATTTGTGAATGAAAATTTGGTTCATTTCGTTATTGCTTCGCCATTTTTGCTATATGGTGCCAACCTAAGGATTTTCAGGTTGTACAGAGTTGAAGTATGTCGGGAGAAGATTTATGGGAGTGATTATAGGTCATTCCAACCTATTTTGGAGGTTTACACATTTTTTTTATTCCGCAAGGCATGTGTGTTAAATTTTTAAGTTGACAGGTTCTGTGGTACATGGTTCAATTAATTAGGCTAACCTAATTGATGTTTTGGTAGGTTGCAATATATTTGAAAGGTTAATTCATTGTGCAATGTATGAGAATAGATGAGATGAGATTTATATGTAAGTGTAGTTTATGTGTGTGAGATTTGATGTAGTGTGAAATGTGAAAGGTGTAGTGGTGAAGTATGAAGTGTATTAAGTCAATTTTCATAGCTTAATTGGACTTGTATTTTTGGCATGTTGTAGATACATTATTTGTTAAACACCTAGAACATTGATAGGGGTGAATGAATATTCATTGAAAATCATTAACTTTATCAAATTTAAACATCCATTCAATGCATCACATTAAACTTGCAATAACTGAAAGGAATATAGAAAGCATGCATCACATCAAAGAACACAACACTAGTTTACATAGAAAACCAAAAAAAGGAAAAACCACGATGAGGATTATCTCACAATATATATTACAACTAATTACAAAGTTTGATACAAAATGGTGGACTCGCTATCCAAAGGAGAAAGGGTCACCGCTAGTGGCTCACTACCAAAAGGCTCATTTCCTAGAATAGAAAGAGATAGAAAAAGGGGTGGCTCACTTCCAAATGTGAACTACTAATAATGCATTTGAATTATGATGAAGATATAGTTTTGTTGAAGCTTAGAAAATTAATTTGACACACTTCATACTTCACCTCAGTCACAACTCACACTTCTTTGCACTAGATCTCACACACACTCTTAATTATCTTACATCTCATCCATCCACACTGTTGATGTTTTTTCTCATTGAACCTTGAAAACCATCTAAACAACATACAAATCTTATTCTCAAGGACTTCAAGATTAGGGGCTAATGAATAAGAGATGGATTTAACACTTTTATCCCCTGCACTTTAGGCTCTATAGGACCTAGGTGGGTATCCCTATATGTAAATTAGATAAGCTTCATACAAATCACTAGGGCTTGTACAGCTAATTACACTTTTTTTCCTCATTTAAGTTTAGGTATGAAATATGAAACATGAAAGAAAATCTAAACTAAGAAAGTAGGGAAATGGTTTTTTTGAATATAAAGTTTGATTTTGAGGATGGGGGAGGAAAACCATGCAAGACTAGTGCCTTCCTTGGGCTATAGAATCATATGTTAAGCATTTAATGATGACAAGACCAAACATATCTTGGGGGTCTTCTAAATAGTCTATCACCTTGTGATAATCTAACCTACACAAGCTTGCTATGCAACTCTACTTACAAATCTAAAAGCATAATATCTTCACTATCTTCATGCAAACATTGTCATCACTCCTTGAATGACAAGCAAATAGATAAATAGTTCAAACAACAAATGTGTTTAAAGAACCTAGAATAACCTCGATATTAAGATTCAAAAGATTACATTTTAGAGATAGAGATAGTTGCATACTAGTGTATATTCATATATGCCATAGTTACAAGATACAAAGGTAATGTCAAGTAATGACTAATAAACATATATCTTCACCTTTCAACAATACATCTTTTGTACATAGAATTCACCTTACCAATACATAGAACTCTCCAAGAGAGAACTGAACTCTGAACCCTAACAAAAACAACAAAACTTCCCTTTATAGTTGAGACATAACTCAAGAAACAACTAGCCACAAACTCTAACACCACTAGGGTTTTCCCATGGTTACAAAATATTAGAATAAAGAGAAAAATCTGGTCATATCTGAGAAGATATCCACTATCAATACTGTAGACACCAATGCCAAGAAACCAAACCACAAAGCACACAAACTATGAAGAAAACCCTCACCAAATCCATTGTAAATCATGTCAAAGAATGGATCACATACAGAAATGAGGCAAGTAGCATAGAGGGAGGCATGAGCACCACTCCATCTTAATGGAAGTAGGTCAAAATAGCATTAGAGAACATTCTCACCCATCCAAAAAATCAAATCCAATTGCCAAGAGAGTTGTTGCAGCATTAATGGTGCCATGTGAAAATACACCAAATACAAGGATGATCGGTACATCAGACCCAAAAGAAATTCCTTCATGTGAACTAAATGGTTCATAGGCTTGAAGACAACACTACCATTGGATATTGGGCTTCAACATTTCATCATACCTCATACACTTCATACATTGGGTGTCAGCAATAACATTAGCATTGGCTTCTGACATCAAGCATGAGGCTTACCGTTTACTGATAGGCTAAGGAAAAGCATAGGAGGAAAGGGAGAACACCAAATTCCAAAGTCTCATTAGAGATCGAGGGTTAGGCTTATTGTTTACCGCTTATCGCTAAGCAGTAAGAGGTAAAATAGGACCACGAAGCTCGAAAGTTCAAAAAATGGCTTAGATGAATTTTGCACAAGAAATACCTTGGGAGGGAAACCTAAGGCCTTGAGAAGGAAGAAGAATTGCAAGAATAAGGCAAGAGGAAGAAAGAGAGTTTTGGGAGTTAGGCATCGGGAGGATTCCTTATGCCTTATTGCTTCTCGTGAAGTGATAAACGGTAAAGGAGATGACCAATTTTTGATGCTTGAAAGGCCAAAAATTACCTTTCGAAGGATGCATCAGGGGATTGGGGGTCAGAGAAAGGTCTTACCTCTTACCTTAACAAAGGTAAGAGGTAAAGGAGATGACTTATCCCCGAACTCTGAAAAGAAAACACTTAGTCGATTTTCCAAAGAACATATCAAGGGTCGGTGAGAATGACTACCTTCTACCTTAACAAAGGTAAGAGGTAAGAGTAAATTCCAAAGCTTGAACTCTAAAGAACCAAAACTTAGTTAATTTTTAGGATGAAGCATAGGGGTAGAGGGAAAGGGTTAATCTTGATGGGAAAAACCAAAAAAGTTAGGAAGAAAGGGAGAAGAAGAATGAGTGATAAAGGAAGGAAGCAAGGAAGTAGGCAAGTGACAACCCAAAATATCGAAACCACAACACCTAACCACATTTAGGATTTTGGTGCAGGAACACCTTGACACAATTTTATTTCCTAGTGGAAAGTTTGAAAAATTAGTTCAATTTTATGTTTCACCTTGTAATAAGGGTCATTAAAGTAATTTATGATGTATTAAAGTCCTATCAATGTAAAAAATGCAAAATTGTCAACAAATAATGTCAAAATTGCACAACAATGTAAGAGTTGCATAAAGCAACAATTAGGGAGTTAAAAAGGTTATTAGGGAGACTAAACATTAGTGGGAAGTTGGAAGTAAGTTGGAAACTGATTATTCATGTTGTTATGTCTTTAAAAAGGCTCTTTGTACGTTCATAAGGTTGTGGGTGATTGAAAATTTGAAATGGAATAATGGAAAGCACAGTTTTCTGTAATTTTCTTTAGAAAATTCACAGCTTCCAGACTTTGTACAGATTTGTACAGCCTCAAATGATGGAATAAATATTTATAAGTGTTAGAGGGAACAATCACCTTCCATTTCCAATTCATTTCATGCAGATTGGTTCATTTTTAAAAAGAAATGCAATTTTTTGTAAATACAGTCTAAATTCTGATCTAGGGTAACAGTTTTCAATAAAATTTGTGTTCCTCACAATTCAACTATTGGATTTTGCTAAAAATTTGATAAAATATCCTTAATGATATCCTTTAAAGTCTCACCAGAGCGATTGAATTAATGTGTTGATTTGTGAAAGTTATAAGTGACTGTTTGCATGCATATCTGGTTATTTCAACCTAATTTGTAGCAAAGAAGTCTAGATAGCAAGTCTGTGTTCCAAAACAAGTATACCTAAAAATGAGATATGTTTTTAATGGAAAAAATGGGTACTCAAAAATGTATTTAGGTTTTGGAGATTCAATTTGGTTTGAAAGTTACACCCGATTTAGCCATGGTGCTAGGGTTTGAATCTTGGATGCAAGAATTGATAAATCTAATAAAAGATAGTTGTGAGGCAACATATTTGGCCTGAATTTGTCAAATTAAAGATGGTAAAATAATTTTGAAGGTTCTATAGATATTTGGAAAAATTAAACATTTGAGTTGTGATCTTGTGATGAGAAAACAAACAAAGCATGTTTGAGTTAAGTTGTTTTCTTCCTCTTTGCTCTACATCAGATTGGTATCAGAGCCTGGGAAAGGTATGGGCTGATAAGTTGGTTGTGGTTTATGGTTTGTAGTTGTGGTTTGTTGGTTTTTTGCAGGAAATTGAGTTGTGAAGCAAGGAGGAATCTTGCTTGAGAGGATGGAGAACTTGAGAAGGCATTTGCAGGAAGAGGAAGAGAGAAAAAAGAAGAAGAGACAAGCCAAGTTTGATAAAGAGATTGTCGAGATTAAACAAGAGATGCAAAGGATGGATAGAGAGTTCCTAGAATCCATAAAGAAGATGGAACAATAGATGAAGCACTTAATGAGTTGGCACTTGAAAATACACAAGAAATTTTCATGGCCTATTCACAAGATAATTAAAAAGAGGAGAAGGGAAATTAGAATGAAAGAACAAGAATCCTTTGAAGATGTAAGGGAATACTTCATTGAAGAAGAAGTTGCAGATAATCCAAGTCATGAAGATGAAGAGAAGATCAAGAGCATATACCTGATTCTAGAGGTTGAGGACATTGAGTTGGTTAAGGGAATGATCATGGATGAATTGTTCATAGAGGTTTGCAAGGAGTTGCAGCATGATGGAGGTATCATAATTGTCGCCTTATATCATTTAATTTTGTTACTAATGCTTTGGACAAAGTATTGTTTGCGGGTTGAAGGACAAAGGGAAAAGCATAGTTTTGAGATGTATGAAGGAGTAAGGCATATGATTTCAAAGGGGAAGCATGGTAGATCACTAATTTGCATGGACAAGTTTAAACCAAAGGTGAAGATGAAGGTGATTAAGACCAACGTCAATCTGAGGTAGGGCATACCAGACATGAAGGTTGTTAGCAATATCAATCCAAGTGGACTTGGATCTTTTTCTTGGCCGGGAGTATGGTGCAGGAGCACCTTGACGCAATTTTATTTCCTAGTGGAAAGTTTGAAAAATTAGTTCAATTTTATGTTTCACTTTGTAATAAGGGTCATTAAAGTAATTTATGATGTATTAAAGTCCTATCAATGTGAAAAATGCAAAATTGTTAACAAATAATGTCAAAATTGCACAATAATGTAAGAGTTGCATAAAGCAACAATTAGGGAGTTAAAAAGGTTATTAGGGAGACTAAACATTAGTGGGAAGTTGGAAATCAGTTGGAAACTGATTATTCATGTTGTTATGTCTTTAAAAAGGCTCTTTGTACATTCATAAGGTTGTGGGTGATTGAAAATTTGAAATGGAATAATGGAAAGCATAGTTTTCTATAATTCTCTTCAGAAAATTCACAGCTTCCAGACTTTGTATGGATTTGTATGGCCTCAAATGATGGAATAAATGTTTTTAAGTGTTAGAGGGAACAATCACCTTCCATTTCCAATTTGTTTCATGCATATTGGTTAATTTTTAAAGAAGTTATGCAATTTTTTGTAAATACAGTCTAAATTCTGATCTAGGGTAACAGTTTTCAATAAAATTCATGTTTCTCACAATTCAACCATTGGATTTTGCTAAAAATTTGATAAAATATTTGTAATGATATCCTCTAAAGTCTCACCAGGGTAATTGAATTAATGTGTTGATTTGTGAAAGTTATAAGTGACTGTTTGCATGCATATCTAGTTATTTTGACCTAATTTGTAGCAAAGAAGTCTGGACAGCAAGCCTGTGTTCCAAAAAAAGTATACCTAAAAATGAGATATGTTTTTAATGGAAAAAATGGGTACTCAAAAATGTATTTAGGTTTTGGATATTCAATTTGGTTTGAAAGTTACACTCGATTTAGCCATGGTGCTAGGGTTTGACTCTTAGATGCAATAATTGATAAATCTGATAAAAGATAGTTGTGAGGCAACATATTTGGCTTGAATTTTTCAAATTAAAGATGTTAAAATAATTTTGAAGGTTCTATAGATATTTGGAAAAAGTAAACATTTGAGTTGTGATCTTGTGATGAGAAAACAAACAAAGCATGTTTGAGTTAAGTTGTTTTCTTCCTCTTTGCTCTACATCAGATTTGAAAATGGATCTTTTGGAAAGGATTTTAAAACATACATAAGGTCATGAGCATGATGCACCATAATGATCTCTTGGATCAGCTATAAGTGATGGGAATCACAAGTGGGGTGGCACAAGCTAAAAATAGTGCCACTAAACATAAGGAATTAACCTTTTATATATATTGCATCTAATCAAAACAATAATTAGGTTGGCCTAATAGATGTACCATGCATCCTTGTAACTTGTTAGCCCAAAATACCAACACACATGCCTTGCAAAAATAACCAAAGCATATAACACATTAAGATATATCGACATGACCTATAATTACTCCCACAACTTTTCCTATTGCATAACCCCACTCTGCACAACCTCAAAACATTAGGTTAGCATCACATAGAAAAAGTGGCAAAATAAAGTTGAATGAACCAACCATTCACTCACAACTCAACACATGGACTACCAAAACACTTGCCACTTTGAATGTACACACTATTGATATCCTCAAACACTTCTACAAATCCACATACCAAAATATTCATTTGTGGTGGAATGTGGAGCATTCCAACATACACTATGTCATTGTAACTCTATCATTTCCATAATGATACTCTATCACCACTATCTTTGACTGTGGAAGACATTAATTGATGAAACTTTATATTTAAAGTCTTCCAACATACATCAACATTACCTCAAAATTGCATAACCAAATTCTTCATGGTGGAGCCATGCAGACCAAAAATTTGGTTCTCTCAACCATGAAACTACAATCTGGTACTTAGGAAAGTATCCAACCATCTGGACTTCTCCAAACCAACACTTCTACATCTCTACCATGGATTTCCATCAGTAATGGGTTGTCATCAATGACAAGACCATATTCTCATCAATATTTAGCAATCTCTCCATAATATCATGCTCATGTTGCCAATCCAACAATCTTCTCAATAACAAATAACCTTCCAAAAATCTTCCCCAAGAAGTCAAGTTTCCAACAATCTCCCCCTTTGTCACTGATGGAAACACACTCTCAAAAATCTTTATACTACTTAAACTTCTCCCCCTTAGACATCAAGGGAAAAGGGCTCTCAATGTCAAACTTATCAAACTACTCTAACTATTCTTCCCCTTTATAGATATGCATGTATATACATGAGAATGACTCCCCCTTACTGCTTCACTCCTATACTCAATACTTCTTCAATAATTTACATTAGAAAGACTCCCCCTAACAAAGTTATCCAACAAAAATGACTAAAATTGGACTACAACACTCTCTAATAATTTTGCATATGTACATTGCAATCAAGAAAGCTATCTCTACAGAAAAAATGTACAACTTAACTTGAGGAGGGGGTAAACTATCCTAGTTAGACACCCTTAATTTCACAAGGTGTGCCTCCCAATCCTTATTTTTTTTCTCCTACTCCTTTGTGAAGGAAAGTATACTGCACCCACTCTCAAGCTTCAAATGGAGCTCTTCACCTTCATCCAAAGAATTGGGTTCCTGATTCCTATATAACATATTCTCTGCATCAACCAAGATTCTAGTTGGAGATACAAGACTTGCACTTATGAAGTCTCTAAGTTGACTATACTACACAATGATTTTCTCTTTCTATTCTTGCAGTTGGA
The DNA here is from genome assembly GCA_007258455.2 of Sequoia sempervirens. Taxonomy (NCBI): domain Eukaryota; kingdom Viridiplantae; phylum Streptophyta; class Pinopsida; order Cupressales; family Cupressaceae; genus Sequoia; species Sequoia sempervirens. The sequence goes on from VDFB02281492.1 coordinate 906,140,959, forward strand.
AGAACTAATCATGTAAAGTTTTAGTAGCAACCCTTGTTACATTGTCCACATCACTAACCAAATCATAAACACTGGAAGCCTAAGAAATTTGTGACTCAATTGATTCCATTTGGTATTTTATGATCTTTGTATAATTAGGAAATTTTAACAAAAATTGAAACAAAACTTTTTCTTCCTCCACACAATTCTTAATATGTTTTAAGTTGATCTATAACTTACCATGTGAAACAACACATTTTTAAAGGCATCTACCAAACTTTTTTCATCAAACTTTGTAGTCATTTCCTTTTCTAATACTTCCTCTCAAATGGTAGAATATTCCTTAAAGGAATCAAGTAGTATCCTTAGTTGTTATACACCAGATAAAGAATTGTTAACATTTGCACCAAGAAATCTATCTCGCAACACTTTTACCACTTCATCAATCATCCCATCACTCTTCTAGTGAGATTGCAGTATAGTTTTCTCGTGGAGGAATGAAATGCATCACCAAGTTATAATTTATGCAAGGGAGATATTTTGTCTATGTCTACTTGTCCTTGATCCATCAGAATTTATAGTAAATATGTTGACACCGCCAATTGGAACTAAAGCTACATATCCAATACACTTTTTAAAGAAACCCTAGGTGCTCCAAAGGATTCACGAACTATTTGAGTACTTCCTTCTTCCTTTTTTTTGGAATAGTGAAGTATCCCTCTAGTGTGTTGTCACTGATTCCAACATTGGTTGGTAACAGTTTTGTCAATCTGGAAAAAACTCTTTCTTTTACTTTGATTTGATAATTTTGTCTCCAAATACTCCCTATAGAAGATTTCTTGATGAGATTTTAATAGAATGATCACAACTATTAGTTGCATCTCTGGATAAGTTTTCAGAAATTTTTATTGAAAGGGATGAGAGTCATGAATGATAGAGTTCGGCTTACAGTATTCTTCTCAGTAATTGTGCAAATGGTATGAGTTTTCTTTTGGCTAACATAGATATGTTGTGTGTGATTCACTGGTGATTTAAAAGAGTTTCTTATTAGGTCTTGGCCGACCTAGTTTGTGCTTTGCACATTTTGTTTTGATGAAAAGGTATTCTAGGTTGAGCCAACATGCTACATTTTAAATTAACTAAGTGTACATCTAATTAGGCCGACCTAATTGATGTATGAAGTTGTAATGGTGTATATATATGAAACATTCTTTTGTATTGAAAGAGATATATATAGATGAATATATATGTGTGTATGTGAAAAGATGTAGTGATGTGCAAATATTGAGTGAAGTTGTGTTTAGTTGAGGTAGATGCCATGAGCATACAAACTGGTGTAGGGTTTTGTATTCAAGAGCCCAATTGGAACTAAACTTGGCACACAAAAGGTGTATTTCATTAGTTCATCATTTTGACAATGATCCAAACTCCTTTTTGTATTTACTTTAGGTTGTGAGCCTCTCAAGGATAGTGAGTCCTGGCACTATGCCCTGTAATATCTTATACTAAGTTATAGCATATTGTGAGCTAATCCTCACCATGGTTTTTCTCATTTTTGGTTTTCCATGTAAAAATATTGGTGTTCATTTGTTATGTGGTGTTATACTTCCTTTCATGTTCTTGTTTATAGTTGCATCTAGATATGTTTTAATTAGTAAATGGTTAGAAATTAGATGGTTTGGTAAAATACTAATTTACCCCCCTTCTTAGTATTAGGTGTTCAAAAATTGGTATTAGAGCTTGGTTCCTATGATGAAAAGGTGTTCCAAGTTGAGCTGACAAGCTACATTCTAAATTAAGTATGTGTACATCTAATTAGGTTAACCTAATTGATGTATGAATTTGTAATGGTGTATATTTATGAAACATCCTTTTGTATCAAAAGAGAGATATATAGATGAATATATGTGTGTGTGTGTGTGTGCGTGTGTGTGTGTGTGTGTGAAAAGTAACAAGCAATGATGTTTGACTATTGAGCGAAGTTGTGTTCAGTTGAGGTAGATGTTGTGAACCTGTAAACTGATGCAAGGTTTTGTATTCCAGAGCCTAATTGGAACTAAACTCAACACATAGAAGGTTTATTTCACTAGTTCATCATTTTGGTAGTGATCCACTCTCCTTTTGTATGTACTTTAAGTTGTGAGCCTTTCAAGGAAAGTGAGTCCTGGCAGTGTGCCTTGTAATATCTTATAACCAGTTATAACATATTATGAGCTAATCCTCACCATGGTTTTTCCCATTTTGGGTTTTCCACATAAAAAAATTGGTGTTCATTTGTTATGTGGTGTTACGCTTACTTTCATGTTATTTTTTATAGTTGCAACTAGATATGTTTTAATTATTGAATGGTTAGAAATTAAATGGTTTCATAAAATACTAATTCACCCCCCCTCTTAGTATTTTGGGTGTTCAAAAATTTTCTCTTTCTCCTCTTGCTTTGCATTGCAGAAGCAATCTGCATTCTACTCTTTCTCAATAGAGTTTTCATTATCTAGAGGAGGCAAGTCTTCAATATTTTGTGCCTCTAATTTTTTGGGGGCTTCTTATTTTTCCTCTTCATCCTTCTTCATATCTAGAGAGAGTAGATTTTGTTCTACTTGTGATTAATCCTTCTCTGAGATGGAATATTTCTCTTTCTCCTATTTCTCTGCAACCATATTCTCCACATATGGAGGAACATATTCATCCATCACATCTACTTAAATATTCTCCTCTGTAGACTCGTGCTCATGATGTTCAATATTAGGTTCATTGACTTCCTGGATAGAGGTGTCATTCTGCATTTTTATTTCTTCATTAGGAAACATTCTCAATTCCTTTACCAAATCTGCAACCTTCTATACTATTTCATTCTTCAATCTTTCTATTTCTTCCTTGTCCCTAATCATTAGAGTGTTGACTCTCTATTTTGTTCTAAAATCTCTACTATAGAGTTGAGCCAATTTAGCTCTATCTTCATTACAAAGAGAAGAACCAATCTTCTCCAAGGAAAATTCCTTAATTTTTTCATTTTCTTCAACAACTTCTTTCCTTCTAATACTCAATACATTCTTCAAATCATCAAGCAAATGATCTTCAATCTATCCTTAGCTCATACAAAATGTTACCATTTTCTTCACAATAGCTTCTTCTATAGTTTCCTTATCTATATCATCTAATTTTTGATACATTTTAGCAGAGTCTTCCAACATCCCATGCTTATAAATACCATTAAATAGTTCATATAACCTTAAGGGGCTATTCTTTCTCACCAAAGGGGTCTTCTCTTTCTTCTTCCCCTTACCTTTAAGAGAATTTTATTTCTTTCCATACTTTACTTTTTCTTCCTCACATGGATCTTCAAAACTTTCTTCTACTTTTCAACTTCTTCTTCACTATCAATATCAACTATGTTCACTATGTTTTTCTTTGCACTTGTCTCTACTTGAGAGACACTGGATTTCCTTTTTTTGATCAATTGAGGTCCTTCTTCCTCTATGTCCTCTTCATCCTCATAGCTGATATATATTTCTCTTGTAGCTTTTTCTTTGCTTCTCTTCTATAAAGGATTTTGTTTTGTTGCAGGGGCACTGGGTGTAGCTTTCTTCTTAATACCAACTGCAGGCTTAGTATTGAAGGCTTTAAGAACAACTAGGGAGGGAGTAGAGGTCTTGATAGACCTTCTTGTGCTTGGTGTCCCCCATGGAGCCATTGAGGGGGATTTTATTTTCTCCACAAACCCTTTTGAAGAACCAACAATCTCATCCAATTTTGTGTTCATCTTCTCTAAATTTTTCTTTATTTTTTTTCCTTGTGTTTTAGATGCACTTCACTACACTTCTCCTCATAAGTTCCAAACCTATCTACAAACGGGTCTCTTAGTTTTCCCAATATAAGTTCTGCAAGACCTGTGATTACATCTTCTACCACTTAATATCCCATTTTAGGAATCCAGACTATTCTAGGTTCCACTACTTCCATAATGTATTCATCTCTGGTAACCATATAAAGGTAATATAATTCTTGTATTTCTCAACAAAACTCTTAAGAATCCTCTCTCTTGCTTGCATCTGGGAATGAAAGGATTTGAGAAATCCCCAAAAATCTTGATCCCTAGACTCATCATCATGAAATCTTCTCAAATGATCCTTTATTTGTATTGCAACAAGCATATTATCTAACCATACTATGTTTTGTGTTTCAAGGAACTCTCTAAGAAAGTAGAATAATAATAAAAAATAGAGTTCTATACCGGAAAGGATATTTTGATTCTTTTGTCTTTTGTAGGTTCTCCATCATTTTTTGTATTAGGAGCTCACATAAATCAATATCTAGACCCTCTTTTACCATCTGATGAGCAATGTGTATAGCTATGGCTGACACAAAATTCTCTCTATTAGTGTAATACATCTTGTAACCAATCATTATTGAAGCATATTTAACTGCCAGATCATCTATGTCCTTTACTGTTAGGGAACCCTTGTCAAATTTTCCACCAGTTAGCTTCATTACCATTTCACTTTTCATGGCCTTCATTGTAGGAATGGCTCCTTCAAAGCATAACCCAATAATCACCTTGATATATTGCTTGTTGATCAAATGTGGCATATCCAACCACAAGAATTTTTCATGGATTCTACTCAATACATATCAAACCCACTCGTCCACACAATAGAAAATAGGGAAATTGTTCCAAAAATCTAATTTCTTTTTTACCAAACCTACATACTTTGGTTTCAATTCAAAATCGTCACTGGTTAACTGGTCTACCCAAAATTCTTTCAACTTCACATGATTATACTCATTAATTTTTATGTGGATGTACATCCTTACATCCTCTATATGCATCACCCCAAATGGAACACTCAAAAATGCAACCTCAAGGTCCATTTCCATGGATTTGAAAGGATGCTTTTTGAATTTTAGTCTTGGTCATTCAAGAACACTGACAACTTGAGTAAACATCTTGAATAACACTAGGGTTTCACAAAATATGGATAAATATCTTTGATTTTTGTTGGTAGGATTTCATGCAACACTGGAATCACTTTACCTCTTTCCTTCTCTACTCTCCACTATGATTTCTCAGTCACAAATGAATTTAACATATGTGAAATGACATATAAATCCTTTTTATAGTGACCTAATGCATATTAATTGCATTTATTTGAAGTTAGGTTAGAATCTGGCGAACCCTAACTACGTAGTCACAACCACCTTAAATTTTTGTATCAAGAGATTTTTTACCAATAATTTCTCCTAAATTTTGAGCATCTCAAACTATATTTGTACCTATGTGTTGAAGTAATCAACACCACATCTTTGGTAGGGGATTAAATATTTTCTATTAGAACTCCCCCTAAGCCAAATCTCTTCATCTAGTTTCTAGAGGAAGCATTTGCACCAGGGGAAAGCATAGACCCATTCTTTACTTTGATCTCTTATTTCTTCTTCCAAATCTTGTTAATTTCATTCTTCATCTCAAATGGATCCATTTTCTTTACCGGATTGGCCTTCTTTCATGAAACATACAATTTCACATTCTTGCTTCTACAAAACTTAGTTGTGTCTTGGTTTGTTGCATTTGTAACAAGTGACACCTTTTTGAACAAGCTCACCTCTAGCCATTCTATATATGTATTCATTAGCCTTATGACTAGATCCATTGCAAGTATAATAGTATCCTTTAAAATATTGAAACGTCATGTTATTATTGTAACCATTCATCATCTAATTTTTGCATTCACTACTTCTATGACCAAATCTATTGCATGTATAGCACTGACCAGGAAATGATTGAGCATTCTAATTCATTCTACTTCTATAATCTACAAATTTATGTCCAAACTTATCGAAGGAATAACAATAACCATTAAACAATGGGTATCTTTGTGTATTTGGTTGTCTGATAGGTGGTCACTTGAAAATTTTCTTCTGGTTTCAGACTTGTTTGGCATTTCTCTTCTTGTCATTCTTCTTTTTAGTATTATTTGGAGTTTGAACTACCCTTGGACTTTCTCCTTTCTCAAACCTTTATTCTTCTTTATCCTTTGAAGCATTCTAATTTGCAATCATCTCATCAAGCATTGTGGAGATCTTCCTAAATTTGTCTTCTTAATTCTTTTCTTTCTCCATATCAGATCTCAAGGTCACAATATCTTGTTCAAGCTTTGAACATTCTTCATATTTATCTTTCAATTTGGCATTTAGGAAATCTTCAACTATTTTTCCTTCTTCAACTTGCACTTTCAGATTGGTGATAGTCTCATTTGATTTCTTGAGTTGCTCATTTATTTCTTTAACTCTTTTTGTATCCTTCTTGAGTTTCTCTCTCAACTTCTTGATACATTCATCTGCATCATTAAGATCATCTTTTAGATCTCTATTCTCAACTTCTACTTTATCCAAACCATCAAGAGATTATTTGAGTTCTCCTTCCATGCAAACTTCACAATCTTCTTCAATAAAATATTTAGGGATAATATCTTCCAAAGGGATGGGATACTTCCTTGTAGCCATGTATTCAAACTCCAAGATCTACCTCAATGATCAATCCAATTAAAGGAACCAATATATTGATACCAATTGTTGAACACCTGAAATATTGAGAGGGGGGTGAATCAGTATTCATTGCAAATTATTAACTTTATCAACTTTAAACATACATTCAATGCATCCAATTAAACTTGTAGTAATGGAAAGGAACATAGAAAGCATGCATCACATCAAACAACACAAGAACACTAGATTTACATGGAAAACCCAAAAAGGGAAAAACCATGGTGAAGAATATATCACAATATAATGCAACCAGTTACAATGTTTGATACAAAATGGTGGACTCACTATCCAAAAGAGAAAGGCTCACTTCCTATAATAGAAAGAGATATAGAAAGGGGTGGCTCAATACCAAATTTGAACTACAAATAATGCATATGACCTATGTTGAAGATATAGTAACACTGAAGCTCAAAAACTAACTTGACACACTTCGTACTTCACCTCAATCACAACTTTCACTTCTCTGCACCAGATCTCACACACACTCTTAATTATCTCACATATCATCCATCCACATAAGGAATTAACCTTGTATATATATTGCATCCAATCAAAAAACTAATTAGGTCATCCTAATAGATGTACCATGCATCCTTGTATCTTGTCGACCCAAAATACCAACACACCCACTTTGTAGAAAGAACCAAAGTGTATAACACATTAATATAGGTTGGCATGACCTATAATTACTCCTACAAGTTTTCCTCTTAGATAACTCAACTCAGCATAACCTCAAAACATTTAGGTCAACATCACATAGAAAAACTAGTGAAGTAAAAATCAATGAACCAACTATTCACTCACAACTCAACATGTGGACTTCCAAAACAAATGCCACTTGAAATGTACACGCTACTGACATCCTCAAACACTTATACAAATCCACATAATAGAATATTCATTTGTGGTGTAATGCAAATCATTCCAACTTACACTCTGTCACTATAACTCTATCATTTCCAGAGAGATACTCTATCACCATTATCTTTGACTATAGAAGATTTCAAGTCATGAAACTTTGTATTTAGAGTCTTCCATCATGCATCAACATTACCTCAAAACCACATAAGAAAATTCTTCATACTAGAGCAATATGGACCCAAAAACTAGTTATCTACACCCTGAAACTACATTCTAGGACTTAGGCAATTATCCAACCATCTTTTCTTCTCTTGACCAATGCTTCTGCATCCCTTCCATGGGTCACCATTAGTAATGGGTTTCCATCAATGAAAGCACCATATTCAAATCAATCTTCAGTAATCTCTCCATACTATCATGCTCATTTTTTCATTCCAACAATCTTCTCAATGACAAATAACCTTCCAACAATATCCCCCAACAATTCAAGTTTCCAACATTAATAGCAATTCATTTTGACAGTGAGCCATTGGCAAAGAGCCACCGACAGTGAGTCATTCTTTCTTTTTGGATAGTGAGTCCACCTTTCAATATCAACATTGTAATTAGTTATAATATATTGTGAGCTAATCCTCACTGTGGTTTTTCCCTTTGTATTTTTTCCATGTAAATCTGGTGTTCTTGTGTTCTTTTATGTGATGCATGCTTTATATATTCCTTTCATTTTCTAAAAGTTCAATATGATGCTTTGAATAAATGGTTAAGTTCATAAAGTGAATGAATTTCCATGAATACTGATTCAACCCCGCCCCCCCTCCTAGTATTTTGTGTGTTCAACACATCTATGTCATCCATATTACTAGTATTTGAAAGAGAAAATGTATCAATGATTTCATCCTTTTGCACCACAATATTTTCCCAATTAGGAGAGGTATTGGGAGAGGAACAAACATGATTCTCATGATTCTCAATGAATGGATCTTCTTACACCAAGAGGCCTCACAACTAGGAGAGATATTGGGAGAAGAATAAACATGATTGTCATGATTTTCAATGATTGTATCATCTTGTACCAAAATACTCTCATAGTTAGGAAAGATAGTGGGAGAGGGATCAAAGAAAAACAACAAAAAAGGAGACAAAAACTCATTTTCACATGCTTGTCGCATAAATTATTTAAATTTCTTAATAATTTATGAAAAAAAAGACATTAATTATGATCAAACAAGATTTTTGCAAGGAAATCATTATGATATGTATTATGGGTCAAACTATCAATTCTCAACAAGATCAAGCAAATGCAAGACTTAACTTCAGAAACTAAAAATAGATCTGGGTAAAGACCAGAGGTAAGGTTTTGCACATAAAATTTAGGCCAAAAATGAATAGACAAGGGCAAAATGTGCCCTATACAAGATACATATTTTTAACAAACTCAAAATCTAAGAATCATCAATAGTGTTTGAAGATCCAATGTTTCACAAGTTCAAGTTTGGATGCAAACATATTTCTGGAAATGCACCAAAACCGAATTTTGTTACATGAATCACATACATGCATGTGATTTTTGATATTTTTAGATTAATTGAATATGTTCAAATGATCATTTTTGAAAATTAAATATTTTTATTGATTGATATTTCCAAAACAAATATAGAAAATCAATACTTTTTGATATTTTGAAATGAAAATAATTTAAAAATCTTTGATTTTTCTCTAAATTTTGCATTCAATTTTGACAAAATAAAATTTTCAATGAAAATAACTTACATCTAAGCCCTCAATAAGGAAAAGAAAGATCTAAAAATATGCAGTTTAATTCAAAATATTTTGTAATTTTTTCTTTTTAATTAATGATGCTCAAATATTAAAATTGTATAGTTTTTTTGAAATAAATGTAAATACACACTAGATCTTCAAAGAACCTAGGTTTTAAATTCAATTTTCAGATTTTATATAATGAAAAATTAGAAAAATTGAAAGTGTAGGATATATTGGGTTCACAAAAATATTGAGTAGGAAAAGTGATGTTAGATCCAAATAGGATGATTTTTCACTAGACTCAACATTAAACATAAATTGACTAGGGTTTGATGATAAGCTTTTCGCCACAATGGAGAGCCAATCCCATAGTGTTTATGTTTTTTTTTTTTAGTTGTGTTATGATGGTGATAAATTTTATGTGTGATTTTGACAATACCATTTAACATACAAGCTCCCTAGATTTAAAAATGTAATTTAGCAGTCAAATAAAAATAGAAAGTCACAAAAAAAAATATCTTCATATCTGAGACTAAGACATAGAGAGGAACATGTATTGTAAATTTGAGCTTGATTTGCATGGACAAGGGTGCAATGCACCTCGGACTGGCTTGGTTTTTTTTGGATATGAAAACTCTAAGATCTAGATTAAGATCTAAACTCTATTTTCCTAGGTTTCCTTTAGCTAAAACCTCAAGATTTGACTTGCACACATGAAAAGAGGGGAAAGGGTCATGTTGTATAGGGGATTCCCTAAGTAAAACCCATTGTTGGTATTTCTACCTCCATGTACAATGATTGATGATGATCAAGAGGGAATGCCCTAGGATGGGAAAAGGCCAAAAGAACAACAATCGATACAAATTGATAAATTACAAATGATAATGTTACCTTGATGTGAAAACCATTGAAGAAGAGATTCCATATATAATTTGATTGATGGATGCCTTGATTGCTTGATAGACTTGCAAAAGATTAATTCATAACACATAATGGATTGTTGCTCTAATGCAGGAAAAAGCAATAAAGAAAATAGATCAAAGCAAATTCAAAGAAAACTAACCTACATCAAACAACAAAGCACAAAGAAAAGTAAAAACATGAAAAGATCTCACCAAGCATCAATAAAATTCCATGAATGACCTTTGTTGTCCTTCTCCATTTCATCGTGATAGTATTCTTGCCCTTAGATTTTGAATGTATGCAAGTATATCTCTATGATTATGATTATGACAAAATATTGAAGATTCTAAAACTAATTGCTTCCAAAACACATAAGATTTTGGGAGGAAAAGTGATGCAGATATGACCAATTTATAGAAAATTGATTGTTTGAATGATAGGCCGAGATTGAAAGTTGAATCGACGATTGAGATTAAAATTTAGGACATGCATTCAAATTAGGGTTTTATGAGTACGAGTTAGAACTCGCGAATGTTGAGAAATTAAATTAAATATTAATTTAATCTTTAGTGATGACTTCGAAAATTAGAAGAATAGAGTTCACATGTAAAATTGATGATTTGCATAGAGGAAACAATATGTTCGAACACATGAATGAATGAATGAATTAATTAAAATTATTTAATTCATAGATGTGCACATGCAAGAGGTGGAACTAGATAACTGACTAATTACCCAAAAAGCCTCTTCATTAGAAATAGATAGATTTTAGATCAGGAGATAACAAGTTGATTTAATTTGATCTTGAGCGAAGTGGTGATGAATGATTAGATAACAAAGTGACTAGAAGAATATGCCAAGAATAATTCTTTTTATGAATTAAATGATTAATTTAATTCAACATTCGAAATTAAAAAGGATAAAATTAAATAAATAAGATTTACTTAATTGATTTGGAGAAAAAGGTTAAGTGAATAATTAAATAATTTTAACTGATTATTTAATTATAGCCGAAAATGTGATATAGGATAAATTAAATATAATTGTTTTATTTAATTTGAGAAAGGGAATAAAGTTACATAGAGACGCAATTAAATAAACAATATTTATTTAATTAATCAAGATTAGAATAAAGTTAAAAATTAATTAATTAAATAATTAAAGTTATTTAATTAATAGATGAAAAAGGACTTTAGAAATATAATTAAATAATTAAGATTATTTGATTATGATAATGATAATGGAAAATAATGAAGAAATTGAAGTCGCGGGCCTAGACCAATTTTTAGTGTCTACATTTTTCCTCTCTTTGATAAAATGTCATTTCGGTGTTGTATCAAAGAAAACCAGTGAAAATATGCCCCGATCGTGCCTTAGTGTAAAACAGGTTAGGGTATGCCCCCTCGGGAAAATTGACAAATTTTTGAAAATATTCGTAAAATTTGGAAGTTGTCCTGATTAGTTAATTTGATGGCTAGAAGTTTGATGGTGTTGACAAAAATGAGTGTCGGCAAAGTTTGATAGGTAAAATGGTGGTCAGAAGGTAGCCCACCAATGCTAGACCCACAGTATGTAGTCGAAAACCAACTTTTGAAATTTTGTTTTTGTAGGCTTTTTTAGGCATTTAATATTTATTTTTCAAATGTGTTGCTTTTAGATCACCACATATGCATGTGTGATCAATGCATGTGTATGCGAAATGACACATTTGGGTATGTGTAGGATCACGATGGGCCAAAAAGTGGCGATATGATGGGTATGTGTAGGGTATGTGGCTGGCAACCTTTTTTTACCTAAAATTGATTAAATGAAAAGGGTTTTTAAAGGAGATTCTCAAATTTCCACCAATATAAATTATGCTTTACTTTTAATTTAATAAATAATTATTATTCATTTTCTATTTGAATTACGACTAAAGTCCTGATTGATAGGCTGATTGAAAAACATCTATAGCTTTCAAACGGTATCACATATTTTGATTTTGAGATATGCATCACATTCTATGCTTCACATACTATAGGATTTTTTTTTAAAATGAATTTCATGAAGTTTTGACCAAGTTAAGGTGGTCAAACATACGAGTTTTTATATTTTTTAAAATTTGTAATAAAAAATTCATAATTAATTATTTACTTGGAAAAAAATTACAAACAAATATGCATCACATCGGGACATGAGTCCTCTACTTATATCTAAAATCTTATAAAAAAATATTATCATTTTATTGTGGTTAGGGTGGTCAAATAGACACCTACTTCTTATTTTTTTGTGAAATTTAAGTACTACTGCATTGAAATTTTAAATTATCACCAAATAGATTTTCTTTTTAAAAAAAACCTAGTATTTTAGAAACTACATTCAATTTGCTACAGATTCTATTCTTACATATTTTTGAAATAATATAGATAACTTATTCAAATTTCTATGTCAAGTTGCCTAACTATAATTTCTCTAAATTTTTTGCCACTTAAGGGCCTGCTTTTACCATGATGATCCTACACATACCCATTTGCAAAATCACGTCTAGGCTAGCATAGGTCATTTGAATAAATAAACGCAAATTTGAAATTTATTGCACTGCATATGTATACCAGCAATGCATATGTTATAAATAGTAGCGCATATAGATTTCTAAAATGCATTTATGATTTTAGAACGCATTTGCATATTTGAATGGTCATTTGATTGGGCATGGTTTATGATTGTATGCATTTGCATTTGTGAAATGCATGTGAATAGGATAATGACACATTTGATGTTTTACAATGCATTTGCTAGAAAGCGACACATTTGTCTATCATAAAGTTGCTTTAGTTTCTTGAAAAAAGATGTTAATGCAAGTTGTTCTCAATCCAATATATACCAGGGAGTATAGGTCGGTGACCTTTGAGTTGTGAGATCAGCTACTGAGTGGAAATAAATAGTTTCTCTGGCACCTAGGTTTGCATCATGTTACATATATGCCCACTATTCGGGAAAACCTAGGTTTGTTGACCGCGCTATGTCAGTGGTTGCATTCTAAGACATCTTCCTTTCATTTACCCATAGGAGAGGCTAGTGTGAAACTTGAGAATGTTTATAGGATCCTTAGATTTCCTATTAGGGATGAGAGGGTTTTGTATGATATGCAAAGGGATTTCAGTGAGCTATCCTATTTTTATGTACAGAATGATATTAATGAGCTAGGGATAGAGCATTATGAGATTAGGTGCAATGTTTTAGCAGATAAATATGAGAGAATTGATTGTATGTTGTGTACATTGATTAGGGGGATTGTCTTGCCTGACCATCGAGATCATGGGTTTCCTATGGGATGAGGGGATGCTAGTAGGGATGCTAGAGAGACAGGTCGTGTATGCATGGGGACCATGTTTTCTTGTTATGTTGTATTTTCATTTGCATGATATAGCATATAGAGAGGCACAGTCGATGAGTTGTGGCACCACGCTACTTATGGTATGGGCATGGGAGCATATCATGATATTTTAGTTGCCTATTATAGCTAAGCTAGTACAGGGAGCTCCTTATGCCTTTTTTTATGCAGGGGGCTAATTCCCAGACACACGTAGGAGATATGGGTTATTACAAACATGCTATAGAAACAATGGTACAATTCATTTGGAGGCCATATATGGATTACACATGATGGCTAGATGAGGACAGACATTTACCCTTCTATAGATAGACTCAGTAGTTGATAGAGAGGATTGTTTCAAGAGTACACATTATTGAGAGACATCTTCTAGAGAGAGTCCTTAGTTTGGAGAGGTTCAGGATGAGCCTCATGGATGAGTAGAGTTTGCACGGTCATCTAGAGAGGTCACTCTGTGGGGACCAGAGGTTCCAGTTGTGACTGCGAAGGCTAACATAGATGCATTACAGCCTATTCCATGGGGATGGAGAAGTGGAGCAGTTGATCTCGGTACCATAGATGCATATGATACTTGGTGGGCAAGCCATAGGCCAGTGTTCTTGACTGATCTAGAGCAGGATGCTCCTATTGAAAGGTGTGGGATAGGACCTAGAGGTAGATGGGGTCGTAGACGAGGAGGCGGTGGTAGAGGTGGTTGTGGTCACAGTCGCAAAGGCTAAGGTCCACACTTATCACTAGTCCATGAGGAGGAGAGAGAGGGATAGGATGCACTAATGTTAAAGATTGGCAATGGAGGTGAGGAGGATATTGGTGATGAGGTTGGTGGAGAAGAGCATGCAAGAGAGGAGGATATTGAAGGAGAGCATGTTGAGGAGGAGGCTATTGGAGGGGAGCAGGATATAGACGCTCTTAGTATGCTTGTTGGCTACCAAGACGATGATGAGGATGAGGAGGATATGAGAGATGAGGATATAGGCCCTATTGATCAAAGGTTATCATACTTACAGGTGAGGGTAGAGTCTCTAGAGGAGCGTGTTAGAGCATTGAAAACAAAGAGAGACTCCATTCAGATGGAGAGGGCTAGGGCATTCCTTGACAGAGACTAGGCAGTGGCTCAGAGGTAGGAGACTGAGCAAAGGTTCATAGAGCTAAGGAATATTTGTATAAGACCAGCTGCAGGCATGGCACGAGAGTTAGTCAGAGTTGGGGACAAAGAGCGATATTACAGAGATCTATACGAGAAGGAGGTACCTCCTAAGAGAAAAGCTTCGAGTTACTCTCAGGTACACAACAACAGATCTCAAAGCAGGACTCACAACAAGACAGTCAGTATAGAGGGAGTCGAGGAACCTCATAGATCAGGGTCATATGATAGGCCACCTTTAACACACTGATCCTCTGCATCTTAGCATTGTTCGCCTTCACATTATCCACATGGGAGTAGTGGGAGTTCTACCTAGGGTATGTTTATGATATTTATTTTGCAGACATTGTATTATGATCTCAGAGCCTATAAGCTTCATTTTTAGACATACATCATGACATTGTACTGTGACACTTTATTGAGTGATCTGTATATATGATTTTGGTGGCTATTTATATGATATGTAGTTCTCTATATGATTATGTAATGTTTGTTTACACAATTTCCTATATGATATGCACATGTGATGGATGCTATGTTATTTACTTTATGATGTTTATGCAACCTATATGGTATTATAATGTTATAATGTTTATGTTGATTCTACATGATGATGTATGCATTTATCTTCATATTTATAAATGTCATGTATGGATTCTATGTTTATGATGATGAGATGCAATGTGATGTACTTATTTACAATGCTATCTAAATGTATGATGTATGTACAAATTATTATGATTAATGGATGATATGTCATGGATTCCTAAATACTATAAATGCCTATAATTTGTGTTTTCTAAATGCAACATATATGTATGATTTTAAATGATATGCACATGGTGTTTCTAACATGAATGCATATGGAGGATGCCTTATATTTTTGTGTCATAGGACTCTGTCATGATGTGAGAAAGAAGAAATTTTAATGCAGAGATGATAAAAATTAAAATGGAAGAATGGATGTTAGTACTAGAAATCTTGAATATCAAAGTCTTCAATATCTCATCAACACATAAGAGACTTTTCACTAAATCATGATTGGGTGTTAAATGACACATATGGAAAATAAAAACCATGATATGAGATAGACCATGGTGCACAAGGTCATCCACCTACTAACAACATATAGTCGCAGACAAGGAGTGTCTTAACTCATACTAAGGGCCAAGTTGCCCTAGTCTTTTTGTCAAGACAAACCATAGGCAACAAAAAAATAAAATATGGGTCATGAGATGTCATTTCTCCTCTAAATCCTTCATGGGAAATCCTCGAGGAAACTAGTAACATGACTCAAAAACCAAGTTAAAAGACAATCGTCAAATATCAGTAAAAGAAAATGAGTCCTAAGACATTGTTGCTTCTCTAAATCCTTAATGGGACATCCTCGAGAAAGCTAGTAACAAAACTCAAAGATAAAGCCATATGAAAAGGTAAGAAAAACAAGCTACAAAGCCATAAGCCAGTAAAAATATTTTCCAAAATTTGATTTGTTGTTGTTTGATTGTTTTGATTGATTGAGCCTATTTTTAGGAAGGACACATACTGTATAAGATGTTGAGTCTGGTTTTGATTTTGTGACTATCTGTCTAAGGCATGACAAAACCCTAGTTTCAGAAAGACACATTTCGTTTAAGACATTGAGTCTGATGTCATTGATATGACAACCTATGTAAGGATATGATGATTATTTGTCTAATATCTATTTCTAGGAAGGACACATCCTGTAGAAGACCAAGGTTGATTATTTTGGTTATTTTTTGGCAATTTGTTTGATTGACTTAATGACATTGTTGACTTGTTCACCTTGTTGATACATGACTTGATGTGATGTGCTAACAATTGATTGTGCTGGATGACTTACTTTGACTAACAAGAAAAACCCTAAAGGACTGACCTAGTGTAGCCTTGGGGGCTCATCGATTGATGGCCTTGCCTACATTATACACACAGAGACCTCGTAGTTCAGCTTGACTTTGACAACACAAGACTGACTGAAAAATATTGATGTTATTTGACGTGTGTGATAGTGAATATGATGAACCCTAATGGAATGACCTAGTGCGGCCTCGAGGGCTCATCGATTGATGGCCTTGGCTATGTTATACACCCAAAACCTTGTAGTTCAACATGACCAATGACATTGTCTTATAGACAATGGATTGAATCATGATTTTGTACAAAAAAACCTAGAAGGACTGACCTAATGCCTCAAGGGAACATCAAGAGATGGCCTTGCCTACGTCTTGTCATAGAGGCAACGTAGTTCAACAATGACAAAGACTAACAAGTCTGACTCTGTTTTTGGATTTTTGACATGTTTTAATTTTACTTTTTTTCTTTTTGAAGTTTTATGATGTTTTTGAAATTTCAAGATATTTTGTATTGTTTTTGTATTTTTTCCAAGGCATTTTATGATGTTTTTGTATTTTTCGATGGTCTCACATCTTCAGAACAACCACTACAAGAACCAAATGTCATAGGTTTAGTGTCTACCCCCAGTCGGGTATAAGACCAATAAATAGGATGAAATGGGGAAATGACGTATGCTTGATGTCAATCATTCCAAGTTATGAAAAGGACAACCATTTATTATGGGTGCTATGTACAAGGGTGTGGATAGAAAAGATATGTACAAGGAAGTCAAATTAGAATGATGGTAGACAAAGGAGAAAAATTGACTACACATGGTGCCTATTTTCTAGGTTTTCACCAAGGTACCTATCCAAAGTGCATGGAAGTGGTTCTCACTAAATTGGATGACTTATTTTCTTCACAATTTTTTGGAATTTTGGTTTTTTTTTATGTTACAAAGATGCCTGTTTGCCAGTTTTTCACCTAATTAACAATTTTTTTTTTATTTTCTAATTTTTTTTTTGTATTTTGATGGTTAAGACACGACTCTCAGAAGCTATGGGTAGAACTTCTTCAAATTAAGGCTATTGACCGATGCTAATAATGGTTCCCCTTCAGGAGTAGAAAGCTGGCATGCTCCTGATCCAAAGGCTTCTATGACAATGTAAGGCCCTAGCTAGTTTGGGTCAAACTTTCCTGGATTCTCTCTTTCAGCTTGATTTTTTAGGATTCTCCATTAAAACCAAGTCACCAATGTCAAAATTTTGGTTCAAGACCTTCCTGTTATAGCTACGATGAAGGTAGTTTTGAAATGCATGTAGATGGTCTAAAGTCTTCTGTCTTCGTTCATCTAGGAATTCTAGATCATGTAGTCTTGATACACGATATTCTTCATCATCAATGTTCCCTTTCAAAGATACCCTTAGGGAAGGAATCTTGACCTCAATAGGTAAGATGGCCTCATAACCAAACACCAAGGAGTATGGAGTGGTGTTGGTGGGCGTACAGATGCTTGTGAGATAAGCCTATAGGGAAATATTAAGCATTAAATTCCAATCATGACCAACATCATTGCCAATCTTTTAAAGGATTTTGATTACTGTTTTATTAGATACATCTGCTTGGTGGTTACCTTGTGGGTAATATGGAGTGGAGAAATGGTGTTGGATATGGAAGTCTTGGAAAAGTTGATAGACCTCTTGATTCTTGAATGGAGGAACATTATCTATGATGATGGATTAAGGAACACCATATCTACAAATGACATAGTTCAAGATAAACTTGGAAATTTTCATTCCCGTAATGTAGGTCATAGGAATTTCTTCAATCCATTTGGTAAAATACTTTGTCGTTGTAATGATAAACTTATGTCCATTAGAGGATGTGGGATGTATCTTTCCTATGAGGTCAAGTCTCCATTGGGAAAAGGGCCATGGTGATGTGATTGGTCAGAGCTCTTGTGCTAGTGCATGTATCAAATCTTCATAAATCTAACATTGTCAAAATTTCTTGACAAAGATATAGGAATTTGTTTCCATTGTAGGCTAATAATAGCCTAGCCTCATGATCTTTTTAGCTAAATTAGGACTGCTAGAGTGGGATCCACATATAACCTTATGTACCCCATGTGAGGTTGCTTGTGCTTCTCCCTTATCGAGACATTTCAAAAGGGTGTTGTCTAAGGAACATCTATACAGGGTATCTCTGATGATAGAGTACTTAGCTATCTTACGAATAAAGGTTCTATGTTGGTTATTTGAAAAGTCAAGGGCATGATTTTGGTGTTGAGATAGTCAAATATGTACTTATACCAAGGGAAATCATGCCCAACAAGAGCACACACCATTTTAGAATCTGGAATATCAAAGGCAGGAACAAACAACTGCTCCACCAAGAAATCAAACTTAGGCACATTGGTAGGTATGTCTAAAAGTGAACCAATAGTTTCCATGGCATCTGCTACCTTGTTCTGAATGTGAGGTATCTAATGAAAGATGATACTATCAAAATACTGCTTAAATCTATATGCCATCCATTTATACAGAGCAAGCTTCTCATCCTTTGTGTCATAGTCATCATTTACCTACTGAATTACTAACTGTGAATCTCCATAGACATGTAAGTGCTTGCTTTTCCATTTGATAGCCATTTGTAACCCTATCAAAAGAGCCTCATATTCCACTACATTATTGGTGCATGGAAAGGAAATCCCAAAAGAATTAGGAATGGTGTCGCCCTGTGGCATGATGAACAATATTCTAGCTCCTGAACCTTGATTTGTATGGGACACATCAAAGTACAACTTCCATGTTATTCTAGTGTAAAGTGTAAAAATGAACTCATCGGGAAATTCTAAGACTAAAGGGTAATCCACCTGGGTTGGAGCGTCTGCTAATTGATCAGCAATGACTTGTCCTTTTATTGTTTTCCTTTCTACATACTAGATGTCAGATTCACTTAGTGTCATTACCCATTTGGTCAAATGTCTTGTTAATGTTGCTCTTCTCAGAAGATATTTCAAAGGGTCTATCTTAGCGACCAACATTGTTTGGTCGTTTAACATATAGTGTCTTAATCATTGGGTAGAAAAAACTACTACAAGACAAGCACACTCTATAGGACTATATTTTAGTTCATAATCTACCAAAGTGCGACTGATGTAGTATATTGCTCTTTCTTGGCCTTCATTGTCATTTTGTGCAAGCAAGGCTCATAATGTTGATGTTGTCACTGAGATGTATAGTATCAAAGGTTTCCCCTCAATTGGTGGCATTAATACAGACAATGTAAGAAGATAATCCTTAATTCTTTGAAAGGCTTCTTGACACTTGAGGGTCCATACAAAAGGTACTCCTTTCTTGAGTAGATGCTGGAATGGATGTATCTTGTCTGCTAATTGCACTATAAACCGTATGATAGATTGCAACCTTCCTTGCAATGTCCTCAATTGACTTAGATTAGCTAGTGGAGGCATGTCTCTTATTGCTTTCACTTTCACTAGGTCTACTTTAATGCATCATCTAGATATTATATATCCTAGAAGTTTCCCTTATTGTACACCAAAGATGCACTTTTTAGGATTAAGTCTAACTTTGTATTCTTCTAGTCTCTTGAAGATCTTATCTAGAACTTGCAAGTGATCAACCCTTGTCAATGATTTAGCTATTATATCATCTACATAGTCTTCCATGAGATCATGGAATATAGTAATCATAGCTCATTGGTATGTGGCTCAAGAATTTTTCAACACAAAGGGAATGACATTCTAGCAATAGGTTCCCCATGGGAAATTAAAGGCAGTCTTTAGTTGATCTTTAGTTGCAATTCTAATTTGTTTATATCCTGAGAATCCATCCATAAAAGATAACATTTTGTAGCCAACTGTCAGGTGCACAATTATATCAATGTTAGGAAATGGAAAGTCATCTTTGGGACATGCCTTGTTTAAATCTCACAAATTAGTGCAGATGTGGATGCCCTCAGTTAGTTTTTTCACTAGCACAAGATTGGATATCCAATATGCATATTCAATGGATCTAATAAAATTGACATCTAGTAGTTTCTTCAATCTAGCCTTGACTATGAGAGAAATATGTGGATGCATTTTTCTAAGTTTTTGTTTGAATGGTTTTTCACCTAGTTGCAATGGCAAATGATGTAGGACCAAGTCAGGATCTAGTCCTGGCATATTAGCATATGACCATGCAAATTTTATGTATCTTTCTATGAAGAAATCTTGAAACTCAGGTTGTTCTTTCTTTGTCAATGATTCTACAAATTAGATTACCTATGGATTCTCTTTTGTGCCTATGTTGATTTCAATAGTTTCCTCTACCAAAAATGGTGACTTTTTCTACACAACAGGGAGATTGTTCAACCCTCCATCCCTGGGTGCCTCAGAGAGGTTTTCACCCTTGGATGCATCCTTTATTTTTTCTTTTTCATTGTCCAAAGGTGCCTTTCAGTTTTCATCTAAGTAGTCATCATTTTCATTTTTGTCATTTTTTTTCTTATTTTTGCAAGTGGAGGGGTAAATAGACTTCCCAAAATATGCCATGTTGTCTAAGTCAATGGTAAAGCCAACCTTGTGATCACCTCTAGGTATTCCTTCTCGTAATCCTAGGAACTCAACTATTGCTTCGTCATTCTCAAAGATGTCTAAGACAGGGGGGTCTTGTTGGTCCCAATCAATAAGTTGGGGATACACTAAGGTCATGTCATCATAGGAGGTGTTAAAGTCTATAGGGGTCAAAGTTAAGACTGAGTTGTTGATATGATCACAAAAATTTTGTACCAACTCTTCTTTATTATTTTTCTTAGGCATAGGTAGAATCTGAGGTGGGACTATTGCTAAGGTTTGGTCATCAGGAGTAGGTTGGTCAAATCCCCAAGTGGCAAGATCAAGGGATTCCCAAAAGTAATGTTTAAGTCATTCCTCTTTTGTCGCAAGCTTTTGTGGATGGGTATCAGGTGGACTCTGTGAAATTTTAAGCATTTGGTCAAGTTCTCCATACAGCTTGTCTAGGTCCATGAAGGTAGTGGAGGAAAGAAAATCCCACTCGTATTCATTAGAGTTAGGGGAAGGGCATTGACATTGGTTAGATGGTTCAAGATATGACTCAACAATTTCATAAACACTTACTTCCTCTTGTGGAGGCAATGTGATACTAGAATCGGAATCTGAAGCAGTTGATACCCTAGCCCTAGGCCTTTCAGTCATTGTGAAAAAAAGATAGGTTCAATCCTTCCATTTTGATGTATTCCTAACCCACTATGTCCACTATAGCCTTTATCTTTCATTATCTTAAAGCATTTTATGTATTGATGTGTTTGTAAATGTATGGATGGAGGAGGTACTTCATCATCTTCTTTGTACAACCAGGATGTCACATTTTCTTTGTTTATGGATTCCTTACTTAGTTCTTCCCATTTTATGAAGGTCAATCTAGGAGGAACATGTATATTAACTCTAGGTTGTTTCCTATCTGATGTGGTTAAACCATATGACTTAGGATGCATCAACTAGTTGACACAATAAGACTCCTTTATGTAATATTCTCCACAACCGTTGTCCTGGATCTTGACATTAGGAGTGGGAGATGGTAGATTGGAAGTGGATGTTTTGGCAAGAGTGGATGGATCGATGTAGTTGGATGAGGTGGATGATGAGGCCTCTTGATTAATAGGCACTTGACATTGAGGAATCCCTTTTAAGTTGGCATAATACTAGAATGGATTGGGATCACCATCTATTGTAATCTCGGTGCCATTATATGAAAATTTGAGGCATGGCATGTATCCATGGTCATCCTAGTAGAATATTATAGGGGAGGACAAGATCCGGGATTTGGAAGTTAGTTTCTACAACTACAAGACCAATTATGATAGGAAGTGTAACAACCCCTTTAGAAGAATGCTCTTCATTGTCATAGGCCATAATCACAATACTCTTAGTCATGTCTACACATGCTTCTAAGAAGCCTAGTTCCTTAATGAATTGAAAGGTGAAAATTTTCAACCATGCTCCACCATCTACCGAGACTCATTTGACTTTGGTTTTATGAACAAGGACTTCAAGATGCAACAGGTCATTATGGTTCATTTCCTTAGTCGAGTTGTCACTTTCAGAAAAGGTAGCATGGTGAGAGTTGGCTAGGTAACCTACCATCTCTTTGAAATGATTGAAATCAAGATTATTAGGGACAGTGGTGCTTTGTAAGGATTTTTCTAGGATGGCCCAATGATTGGGTGAAATGTGCAGTAGTTCCAAGATGGAGATTTGTGCAAGGATCTTTCCCAACTGATCAATTAAGTTATACTGCAGCTTGGGAGGCTATACCAATGTTGGTGTAGGAGGCCCTTGAATGGTTATTTTAGTCTGATGAGTGTTAACAACACACTCAGGGGTCTTCTTAATGGTAATTGTGTTGACTTGACCATCTGTGGCTTGGATATGATTTATTATTGTGTCATGGTTGTAGTCATACTTGACATTGGCATACTTAATAGGATTGTCATTGGTCTTGTTCCCCAAACTGGAGGCTTTTCCCTTCCCATGGTCATGTAATGGATCCGAAAAGTCATTATGATCAACGTTTACGATTATCTACTTCTGCCCACTAACTTCAATAGTTTTGTTTTTTACCAGATCTTGTATGATGCTCTTTAATTGCCAACAATTTTTTAAGCTATGTCCCTTGATCTATTGGAAATCACAGAAAGCATTATCATCCCACTAGAAAGGTTTAAATATTCCTAGATCTTATGGTTTTGGCTCTTGAAGTTGTATGAAAGTTATGTTGCAATAACTGTTTGAGTATCAACTCGATGGGTTCCCCTAACAGAGTGAACTCACATTTTGGAAACTGCCTCAATTGTTTTGGTCATTGGGTGTTTTGGACAATGTTGGGGGTTTGATTGAAATTGTTAAGTTTGTTGGCGAAGGGATTATGACCTCTATGTGTTATGATCAGTCATACTTGTAGGGCTTTGGCATCAACAACCTCATCATTAGTAACATTTTTGTTTCGAGACCAAAAATTGTTTCTATCATTGGAGGTGTTTTACACGTTTGGATTTATGTTTGGTGTCTTAATTTCTCCTTTGTTGATGAGAGCTTTTTCTAGGATAATTCCCTTTTCCACTAATTCCACAAATGAAGTACAATAGTGTACACATAAGTCACCTCTCAGTTTAGAGTTGAGGTTTTCTTGGAATATAGTGACCTATTTCTCAGGTATTTCCACATGACATCAACTGGCCATACTTCTCCATCTCTGGAAAAAGGTAATAAAGTTTTCTCCTTCCTCTTGTGTAGTGTGACACAAGGTTGATATGGTAAATTCATTGTCGATGTTAAAGGAGAAGTGTTGGATAAATTTTTTGGCTAGTTCACCCCAAGATCTTATGCCATTAAGCTTATAGAACCATTCGAGGGCAATTGCAGTAAGACTTCTTGGAAACAATCAAATAAGATGGGTTGGGTCATATGCAACATCTATGCATGTCATGGAAAATCCCCTTATGTGTTTGATTGGATTACGCTTTATGTTGTACTTGGGAAAATTAGGCACAACATACCCATGTGGGAAAGGTGTCATGTATAATGCCTTCTCGAAGGGAAATGGACACAAGTCCTTAGCTGAAAAAGTTCTCTTGTTAGACACTATCATGTTATCCATCTATGTTTGGAGGGCTTGCATTTGTGTCTGCAGGACATCAACTTGTGTGAGTGATGTATTAGTTGGATTGTTTGGGTCCACATATGTGTTTTGGAATCCAACATTTTGTGACTAGTTATGGTTAAGTGTTGGTATGTAAAGTGTATTCTGACCTAGAATCTTATAAAATGGATTTTGAATTGGAATCTGGGTGAATGGATTCTAACTCAGAATGTTAGTAAATGGGTTTTGACTGGGTATCTATGTGAAAGGGTTTTGGCCTAGAATGAGGATGTTTTGTGAAGGGATAGGTTGGCTTCCATATTGAAAGGAGGGTATTTTCCCTATCTGTGTAACCCCTACCTATGGTATAGTGTTGCCAATGTTGACACTTGGTATAGCTATTGTGTGAGGTATAGTACCAATGGCATTAACACTAGGTATGATAGTTGTTTGTGGTATGGTACTAGTAACGCTAACGCTTGGTATAGCAGTTGTTTGTGGTATGGTACTAGTAATGTTAACGGTTGGTATAGCAGTTGTCTATGGTATGGTTGGTATGGCAATTGTCATCTTAATTCTTTTGCTTCTAGTACGAGGACCAAATGGATTAGATGATGATGCACCTACAATGAAGTTAAAACCTATACCAAATGGTGAAGTATGGACTATGGTACTATATGTAGGGCTACCAGATGGTATGGTTGTAGTGACCAGGGGTATAGTAGTACTAGTGGTTATCGTGTTTGTCCCTTGTGTAGGTTGAGTTTGCAAGGTATTGATGTCAAATCCTATAGGTAAGGTGGCACCTTCAGCTAGCAATTTAGCTAAGTTTTATTGAGGATAATTTTCTAGGTAATCATCTACAAAGGAAGCAAACTATGGGTCTTGCGCTGCAGCATCTAAGTCTTCCACTGTACTATACATCCTTGTGGGTCCCTAGTGATGAATTGATCTAACAAATTTCTTTGAGGTCTCGATGAGGGCATCCCTTGAAAGGGGTTTTAGAATGAATTAATGAAGTCATTTGTGTCTAACATATTTTCTCTCTCTTTCTCCTAGACCTTGTTTCTACCATGTAAGATAAGCTCAAGATGCAAGGAATGCAAAACTATGTCTATGGATAGTATGACGTTAGTCTATGTTTTTGGGATTTTATGGATGCAAATAAGGAATGTATGCAGCTATTTTTTTGGAATTTTCTTGCAAATAAGGAATATCTAAAATGATGTTATACTAGATTAACCGTATCTAAGTATGAAAAATTCTAAGCAAGATTCTAAGGTAATCGATTTTGTGAACATAAGATGAGGTTACCAAGCACCTAAAGTATAAACAAGGCATCAATTTTGGTATGTCAAGGAACCTTTGTAGGACTAGTACCAAAGATAAGGTGAGCTCCCAAACTAGACTGATAAGATGGAAGGACCCACTAGAGGACAAAATATATGATAATGTAGCTAGGTTCAATGATAGACTTTGTTGAAGCAATGGTTTTTCCAAAGTGTGGAAAGTGGACCTATTCTAAAGTTTCCAAAAGTGACTTTCCTAAAAGGTAATATGTACTCCTAAGATGAAACTAAAACATAAAACTAGGGTAACTATAGCTATGACTGAATGATACCTAAAGGATGCAAAATTGAGCAAATCGTTTAGGTTTCTATCCAAGAATCACTATGAAAAGATAGATCAAAGAATGGTATGACTATGTGAACTGTGATAATAAATTTTGGCTTTCTAGTAAATAGACAAAAGTGGTTCAGTTTTACAGATGCATCACAAAATCTAGAAAAATTGGTTCCTAATATTAGATGTGGTATTCTACTAGTAAACTATGTCTCAAACTGTGACAGGAAACTATGTCGTTCTAGACTACAGATGTGACCCAAGAAATCAAATGTAGCTAACTGGTAAATAGATGCGGTTTTCTAGTAACAGAGACTATTGACTGGTAAAATAAGGCTCAGATCTATGATAGGGAAGATGCGTCATTTCAGACTGCAAATGTGGCTCACCTAGTCAGATGCATCACAGAAGGTATCAAATGCGACTTTCTAGTAACAGAGGTGTTTAACAATTTGACAGATGCAACTTAGGATCTCATATGCAATTTTCTGTTAAACAGATGCAACTCAATAGGATAGATGTCACTCTCTATTTGATAGATGTGACTCAGTTTTTCTAGTAAATGATAGTTAGGACTCAGTTTGACATATGCAACCGACTGGTTAAAAAATGCAGCTTTGTTTTCAATTGTGGTTTTCTAGTGAATAGATGTGGTTTTCTGGTAAATGATAGATTTGACAGTTTGTTTTTCGATCAAATTTCAAAAAAT
This sequence comes from Sequoia sempervirens, assembly GCA_007258455.2. Classification (NCBI taxonomy): domain Eukaryota; kingdom Viridiplantae; phylum Streptophyta; class Pinopsida; order Cupressales; family Cupressaceae; genus Sequoia; species Sequoia sempervirens. The sequence goes on from VDFB02281492.1 coordinate 906,167,370, forward strand.
ATCAAACACAGAAAACACAATATTTTAGTTTGGTTTTGACATGAACAATGTTAAATTTAGTAACAAACAAGTACATTCTAGGCTGGCAATGACAATATCTGTTGAGTTCTCACTTGGGTTTCCGCAGGTATGCTTATTCAAAGTGGATGATTAGAAGCTTGAGCCCACTAGCTCCCCTCCATGGCACTCACTTATATGAGGAAGCCAATATTTTGTACCCATAAAACTCCCATGGCATACTTTTCATCTCTACTAAGAACCATAAGAACATGAGACAGCTTCAGAGGTCCGACCTCTTGCACTAATACATAGAAGAATTTTGGATACTACAACAATGTTATTTAGTTCAGACACCCATTTAGGTGGCTATGCGTGAAGAAAGATATAACGATCTTGTCTGCGTAACAAATTTTCACCTATAACACTAAGTTTTCCATTAGGGTTCACATTTGTATACCGGTCAGGAGTAGCTTGGCTAAAAATCTTCGTTGCTGGTTTGAGTCACCTCTGGGTGAGTACTTTTTCCCACTGAGGAAGGCCCAATTCTTAGAGTCAATAATAGGTTCTCTTGCACCCAGGATTGCATGAATGCACAAGGGGAGAGGATACTTCTATTATTGAATTGGGTAGTAGAAAAATTGTGTGCACGCACCAAACACAAGATATAGTAGTAAATTTTAAACCCAAATGATAATTTTCTAATCTACCAAACAATTTGTTTCAAAAAGGTTTTTGACACATGTCCTGCAAAATAATTCATCAGTAATTTCAGTATTATCTTCATCAATCATCCTGCAAAAAGGTTTGAATTCTTGTCTTCTACAAACACTATGTTAACTCCTTAAAAGACACACACTGCAAACCCCGAATTAGTAGTAGATAAATCAATTGAAAATTTCAAACTTTGGGATTCAAAAAAAAGAAACATAAAATTATACAAGTCAAATGTGTCTCTACTTTTACTAGTCAAATGCATCACGAAATTCCACAGATGCATCGTGAATACTCAGATGCATCATTTTATGTGTCAAATGCAGTTCGCAGAGTTAATTGCATCGTTCCATACTGTACTGACAAAACTCAAAATTTCTATGATTTTTTTTGAAGACCGTGTCTTCACGTTGGGTTCACCAAAATGTAATGTAGGAAAAATCAATAAATCAAATAGATCAAATAAAATTCAAAGAAAAATAACCTACATCAAACAACAAAGCACAAAGGAAAGCAAAAACATGAAAAGATCTCACCAAGCATTAATAAAATACGATGAATGACCTTTGTTGTCCTTCTCCATTTCGCCGTGATAGTATTCTTGCCCTCAGATTTTCAATGTGTGCAAGTATAGCTCTATGATTATGATAATGATGAAATATTGAAGATTCTAAAACTAATTGCTTCCAAAACACATAAAATTTTGGGAGGAAAAATGATGCAAATATGGCCAATTTGTGGAAAATTGATTGTTTGAATGACAAGCTGAGATTGAAAGTTGAATTGATGATTGCGATTGAAAGTTAGGACATGCATTTGAATGAGGGTTTTATGACTACGAGTTAGAACTCACAAATGTTGAGAGATTAAATTAAATATTAATTTGATCTTTAGTGATGACTATTCAAAAATTACAAGAATAGAGTTCACATGTAAAGTTGATGATTTTCACAAAGGAAACAATCTGTTCGAACACACGAATGAATGAATTAATTAAATAAAATTACTTAATTCATAGATGTGCACATGCAAGAGGTGGAACTAGATAACTAACTGATTACCCAAAAAGTCTCTTTGTTAGAAATAGAATGAAATTAGATCCAAAGATAACAAGCAAATTTAATTTGATCTCGAGAAAAGTGGTGATGAATGATTAGATAACAAAGTGATTAGAAGAATATGCTGAGAATAATTCTTTTTATGAATTAAATGATTAATTTAATTCAACATTTGAAATTAAAAACGATAAAATTAAATAAATAAGAATTATTTAATTGATTTGGAGAAAAAGGTTAAGTGAATAATTAAATAATTTTAAGTGATTCTTTAATTATAGTCGAAAAATGTGATATAAGATTGAACCATAGATTTTTGGACCTAATAAGCTCTCTAGCCCTTATAGGGTTTTTCACCTAAAAGGAGAGAGATTAGATCCAAAAATGCTAAGGGGTTCATTCAATTTATGCTATGAATGATGTTATTATGCCTAAATGAACTAAACTAAATGCAATTGAATGATCTAAACTAATTTAAATGAATGCAAAGCTAAGATTTAAACTACGTTTGAAAACACACTATGATATGCAAATAATGAATAAATTGAATGAAATATGCATAACAAAAGGTACAGGGATGAATCTGAGTGCACCTGGACAAAGACTGATGATTTCAGGATGTTTGGAATCCTAGATGAATTCCCTAATTTTTCATAGTGGGACTCATTGGCCCAAGGTGGCAAATTAGTCCACCTACTGATGAAAATTGCTAGGAACCAATTTTTGATAGTCGGGATCAGCAATCTGAAAAAAGTAAGATTTTCAATCCTCAAGTGGGACTCATTTGGCAAGGGTGGTGAATCATTCCACTCCTAGATTTCTGGAAAATTAGAAGATAACTCTGCAACACTAGATCTAGAAAAATCTACTTGTCAGGTTGTGGAAGTCAGTTCTGCAGGAAACAGACAAAAAACCTTCACCAAGCTTGAAATAATAATAAATTGACTTGAAGCACCTAGTTGACTTGATTTCCACTTTCAACACCTTTAAACTTGTTAAATCTACAAACAAAATATTTCAAATACACATGCAAAGGGGAAAATGGTTGAGGGTTAGCAAATAGGGGTTTGCCTTGGTCAAACCCCACCTTGGCAATCAAACCCAATAAAAACAATTGAAATATAAAGGAAATGATAAATGAACAACATGAAAATGTTACAAACTTACCACAATCCTTGAATATGCAAGTCTGAAGTAATGTCAATGGCTGCTTCAAAGTGCTTGAATAATAGCTTTGATGAATGTTGTAAGATGCTTGAGTGAAATAAGATTTCTTGAATGAATGAGAAGTAAAATGAGGTGAAAATCACTTATTATACCTTCTTGTGCCTTAGTTATCATTCATACCTCATCATAGGCCAACATCAAGTATATTTTTGAATAAAAACCTGAAAGAAATTTGAATTATTTTAAATTTTGGAGCCAAGGGGGACTCATTCGCCACCCATGGTGAATGGGTCCCACCTAGGACATGAATCTAGGTGTTAGGAAATAACTAGCATTTCTTAGGAGTATATTCAAGAATACACTTAAATAAAGCATGTGAGTGTATAAATGGGTCAAATAAGTCATAAGAAAGATAAATAAGGGGAAATGCCTAGAAAAGTGTGAATCTTTATTACAAGACTTTACAACACTTGAAAATAGGACTTTTTGATGTGTAAAAGGATGATTTTTAGGTAAATTATATTAAATATAGTCTAGAATAATGTGGAAATGTCTTACAACACATTCACAACACTTCAATATTTAAATTTTAGTACTTAAATAAGCATGTTCAAGCCATATTACATCATAAAATCAGAGCAAAATATGTCAAATACAATGAAACAAGACCTAAAAGGGCCATGAAAATGACAATGGGCCTTTTTTTATAGCACATTTAGCCCCCACTTTAGTGAGAGGAAGAATTTGCTTCAGAATCACACTAAAGTAGCCATGAACATCGAGAGGAGGGTTCAAATACACTTATGTTGGAAAGATGGAATAACAACAAGCAAGAGGGATGATCAAGCCCCCAGGATGAAGATCCCATGGAAAACTAAACATGAGAACAAATGAACACACAAGTGTTGAAAATTTTATGAAGCTTTGATCATCAATCCAACTAGTTGTGAATCGAATCTAAGTAAAAAGAGAATGTGTATACTCACTCTAGGCCCACAAAACTTCAAGTCATCTGCGGGGTGAGAAGGCCCAAAAAGAGATACATACACTAGTTGGTATGGACTCACAAACACAAAAGTGGCTATGGGGAAAGTCATGCCCCTAGTTGAGTTTCCCGCTCAACCATGCAAAAGTTAGACCTCCTGATAACTTGAACAAGGTGCCACAAATAAAAAAGGGAAATGCAAGTGGCGGTTCAAGCTTCATGAGACAAGAAAAAATTTGTATGCTTAGAACTCATGAAAAAAATAGGATGGCACCACAGGCATGCAAGTTGTGTTATGCAAGGTGGCCAAACAAGAATGTAATAAATAATATGGAACCACAGGCATGCAATTTGTGTTATGTAAGGTGGAAAAATAAATGTAATGTAAAATTTAATATGAAAGATTGTTCAAAGGAGTCTTTTTCAGTTTAAGTAAGGTCAATCACTTAGGGAACATTTTTTCTAATGTATCCAAGAGAGAACCAATCAAAGAATAGTAAATTCACAACTTAGGGGATGCAGTGTGTCACATCAAACCACAAAGAGGAATGTAATATGCTAAGAAAGATCACACTTATGAAGGACATCACACCCAATGTCATCCACAAAGTAACAAACACGCCATATAAATGACAAGGCTACACTAGGAACCAAGAATGTAAATAAATTATCGTATTGTATGCCCCCCACTTTAAAGAAATTGCTACACACTTGCCTAGGAGAAACTTCTTTAAAGTAGAAGAAGAAAAATATGCAAAAGAAAAACAAGACATGAGAGCCAACTAGGAAAGCCCTATGCCAAGTCATATTTTTCAAAGTTAGGTTGCGTCATGTCAAGGAAAATGAAAAGAAAGAAAGAAATGGAGTTGCCCCACAGAAAAGAAAGCACACCAAACACATAAGGGATCTATGGATTTTGGGTCAATATGTTCTTTGATGCAATGTTTTTATGAAAGAGCATGGAACTATCATCATTCCCAAAATACATAGAATGAGAAGAATGACACATAGAGAGTGAAAACAAAAGGAAAACAAAGATTCATTTTGGGTCAACATGGAAGAGACATTGCAGTCTCAACACCTTGCATCATCCCCAAAAGGAAAACACATGCGAAAACAAATGAAAATGAAAAATATTTGGGTCAACATGAAGGAGACATTTTGGTCTCAATGCCTCACATTATCCCCAAAAGAAAAAACAAAAGAAAAGACAAAGAAAAAGAAAAGAAAAGAAACCTTGTGGGTCAACATGGAAGAGACTAAGGGCATCTCTATGCTTTGCGTTATCCCAAAAAGGAGAACACAAAACAAAAAAGAGAAAAATACAAGGACCATTTGGGTCAACATGGAAGAGACATAGGGTGTCTCTACACTTTGCATCATCCCCAAAAGGAAAAACATAAAACAAAAAGAGATAAAAGCGAACAAGGCGAAAAACAATGTACGACATATAGAAGAATAGAGATACGAATAGAAGAAGTGTACAAAGAGAGAGAACATCAAACACACGATACAGGGGAACACGATACGCACATAAAAGAAAAACAAAAGGCAACTAAAAGGGCTAGTGAGGCAAAGGAAAATCAACCATCTAATAGGTAATCCACCTCCCAATCATCATCAGCATACTGCAAAGGCAATTCACTATCCAATGGAGGAATTGTAAGTGCCAAGCTAGGATAATCACTAGGTTGTGCACTTGGTATAAGAGATTTATTGTCTAAGATCATAGAAGAGGAGAATAAAGAGTTCAAATTATTGTGCACCTCCTCATCAATTTTAACAATCTCTTCGTCATCATCCTCATCAAGGTTAATGACTATAGGAGGACAAAGAGTGATTTCCAAGGAAGGATGTATCAACAATGGAGGTTGGTGTATAAGGTCATTTTTTTGTAAGGGTGGTGATGGACTATCTTGCGGTGGGTGAGGAGGATTATCAATAATTATTTCTATCAATAGGGGAGGTTGGTTTTCTTTATTGGTTTCATTTTTCACTTGTCTAGCGAGAAAATGATGATGTCTATGACACTCTCTATAAACATTATTTCTTTTAACTCTATTTGCAATCTATTTTGAGGTAAGAGCGGATTGATCGACTGTAGGATCCTTCATTTCATAAGGAGACAGATCAATCACTTTCTCCTTGGATTTATAAATTTGTTTAATTCAGGGTGGCAAGGTTGGACTACTTTCAACCTCTCTTGGTCTCTTAGACAAAGAGGTTGAAGGATCAGGTTGTGACGGAGTGGATAGGGGTTGATCTTTGTCAAAGATAGTGTTAAGCATGGTCTCATCTATAATAGGAGAATTAGAAGTGGTCGCGGAAGAACCAAGAAGATACAATTCAGCTATCCTTTTGGCTTTAAATATTGGTATGCTATGAAAAAGAAGTCCTTTCAAGGCATAATGGGTTCCAGGGGTTCTAGCCAAAAGGCTTCTAGAGAGAAGTTACCTTAAGAGGATAAAGGATTAAATCAGCTATGGTGGATGGTAAATATTTCATTGTCATGTGGAAACTTTAAACACTTATGAATGACTGATGGGACCGCTTTCATTGAGCGAAGCCAAGGGTGGCCTAGCCACAAAAGAAATTAGTCAAATTGTGAAATGATAGAGAATCTCACATCTAATGTTTTTCGGTCCTACTTGTAAGGGTAGCACGATCGATCCGATCATAGGGCATGCAAAACCATTTTTTTTTTAATCCATGTAGTTGCTTTATCATAATCATCTTGATATAAGTTATGTAGTAGCAGAAACTCCTCTATGATCACATTTTCACCACAAGGAGGATCTATCAATATCCCATTTATAGACTTATCATAGATTCTACCAGCTATGTAGAGAGGACCATCAAGAAGCTTTGGTAATATGTCTTTATCAGAAAAAGTGATATCAAGAGATTTATTTGTTTGGCCCTTATGAGGGATAACGTCTATCATAGATACAAGAGTATCCATAGGACTACTTTCAATAACCATTGGAGATATATCATGTTGCTCATCAATATGTGTATCAATAGTCATTACATTGGTTTGTGAAGGTTCGCTAGCCTTGACAAATGAAGTGGTATGTTTAGGCATAGGGTTGGTAAAAATTTGTAAATTTTGGTTAGGAGGTGCAATGGATTTATTTCCTCTATCATTAACACCTATAATGAGCAATTCACTTGAATCAAAGAGGTCTTGAACTAAATGTTTTAGATGCTTGCAATGTTCAGTGTCATGTCATTTTGGCGATGGAAGTGACAATAAGCATTAGGCATGAAGGTGGGTGGTAATGGTTGGTTTGGATCAAGTGGTCTGATAGGTGGCAAAGTGAGCATGCACTTTTGGATTAATTGGTTCATTGTATTATGGAGGGAATTGGCTAAAGGAGTGAATTTTCTGTTGGGGTCCCCATAATGAAAAGGTGTAGCTGTCTTAACAACAGCCATGAAATTTTGAACGAGTTGAGTGGGTTGCAGTTGTGAAAGCGGATTGAACTATAAGAAGCCTCTATTCGGTCTTAAAAAAATTTGATTATTATTATTGTTATGGTTGTGATTGGTGCTTCCAGGTTTGTCAGCTTAGCTAGAAGTGGATGTCAAATCATGACTTGAAACCGAGTTATGATATTCACACAAGGTTGTGCATAAATTCATAAAAGAAAGGAATTTCATCATGGTTAACTTATCCTAAAGATTTCTATACAAATTCTTGATAAACATCTTTTGTAGATGTGCATCAGGAATCTTAACATCTATTTGGGCATACATAGATTGATAACATGAGACGAAATCAGTAATTTTTTCATTTGTGTTTTTTCTACATCACATGAGGTCAACCATAGTCTTCTTAGGTGTCATGTGAACTTGAAAGTTACTTATGAAAGCATCCACCAACTCATTGAAGGAGTGGATGGAATGATTAGGAAAGTTAGAAAACCACTCTAAGGAACTGTCTTTCAAGGTCCTAGGGAAAAATTTTGCTAAAATTCTCTCATCGAGGAAAAAATCACTACATAAAGTTGTGAAAGCATTAACATGGTTTATAAGATTTCCTTTACCTTCGTATTTCTCAAACCGATGCATGTCTATCCCTTGTGGCATCAGGGTACATAAAATCTCAAAGGATAATGGGATACTATAGACATGATATCTAATTGGAGTAGGTTGACCTTGGCTAATGGCAGAAAGTTGATGTTGCATGGAAGAAACTATGTTAAGGAGTTGTGTAATGACAGGATCGAGGTATGTAGGTTGTGATGGAAGGGAAAATGATGATGGAGTGTAAGTCATGTTAGGGGAAGTGAAAGGAATGCTAGGAGGTTTAAAGGTGGTGGAAGGGATTTGTGATGCCACAAGTGAAGTAGGAATGCTAGGTGGAACTGCAAAGAAGGGACCACATAACTAACCTGTTGCATAGTTGTAGTGACTTGCGGATTGGTATAAGTTGGAATGGATTTGATGGTTGAAGGGGAGGAACTTGAGATCCTCCTTGACTAACAAGATTGGTTGCAGGTTGGATATTAGGAGGAGCATGTTTATTACAAATCTCAGTAATCTTCTTTAGGACTATCAAACCATCATCATGTTCAAGTAAATGATGAAGGTTATAAATGGTAGGTATGGCAATTTTGGATACATTCCCAAAGGTCAAGTCCTGTTGTAAATGTGCAAAGTCTTCATGAATATTAATAGCCTTATCTTGAGAGGTATTTTGGGTGTCACTAGTCATTAGATGGAAGGGTGAAGGTATAGTAACATTTTTAGTGTCTAATACACCATTGTCCATAATAGGAGTAGGAGCTCTTGAGACCCCAAGGTCCACAACGAAAGTTCTATCGTGGGATGCCATGAGTCTAGAACTTTGTCTCATCAAAGTATTATCAATCAAATACCAAAAACTCATACAAATACCACAAAGGAGAAAGGTGACTCAAATGCCAAGTAATCTAATATATGAAAATGCTAATAACAAAAACACTACTAAGTTTAACAAAAATGTAACTACAGAAAATAGAGATGCAGGAAAATGCCAGAAATACTGTATGAAAAATGTAGAGAGACTGATTCACCCTAGATGGCGAATGATTCCTAGAAGAAATTTTTTTATTCTTTTCAAAAATTTAAAGATGCTTCTAATGCAAAAAAGAATGCAATAAATGGTACAAAATGTATATTTTTAGTTTTTCAATTAGATGTAATGCAAAAATGAAATCTAAGCTAGCTTTCACTAATGCAAGATAAACACACCTAGAATGAAAAAACTAAACAATGTCTTAATTGAATGTTAATGAAAAATGTAATCTAGGATGAAATATGGGAATGAAATAAAAAAAATGAAAAGTGTTCAAGAGTTGGATTCACCAAAATGAACAGTAGATTTTTGGACCCAATAGGCTCTCTAGCTCTTATAGGGTTTTTCACCTAAAAGGAGAGAGATTAGATCCAAAAATTCCAAAGGGTTCATTCAATTCATGCAATGAATGATGTTATTATGCATAAATGAACTAAAATAAATGAAATTTAATGATCTAAGCTAATCTAAATGAATGCAAAGCTAAGATTTAAACTATGTTTGAAAACACACTATGATATGCAAACAATGAATAAAATGAATGAAATATGCAGAACATAAGGTACAAGGATGAATTTGAGTGCACCTAGACAAATATTGATGATGTGAGGATGTCTAGAATTCTAGATGAATTCACTAATTTTTCACAGTGTGACTCATTTGCCCAGGGTGGCGAATTAGTCCACCTACTGATGAAAAACTGTTCGGAACCAGTTTCTAATAGTTGGGATCCAGAATTTGAAAAAAGTAATATTTTCAGTCCTCAAGTGGGACTCATTCACCAATGGTGGTGAATCAGTCCACTCCTATATTTCTAGAAAATTAGAAGACAACTCCGCAACACCAGATCTGGAAAAATCTGCTTGTCAGGTTATCGAAGTCAATTCTGCAGGAAACAGATAGAAAACCTTCACCAAGCTTGAAATAATAATAAATTGACTTGAAGCACCTAGTTGACTTGATTTCCATTTTTCAACACCTTTAAAATTGTTAAATCTACAAACAAAATATTTCAAATACACATGCAAAGGGGAAAAATGGTTGAGGGTTAGCAAATAGGGGTTTGCCTTGGTCAAACTCCACTTTGGTAATCAAACCCAATAAAAATAATTGAAATATAAAGGAAATGATAAATAAACAACATGAAAATTTTACGAACTTACCACAATCCTTGAATATGCAAGTTTGAAGTAATGTCAATGGCTTCTTCAAAGTACTTGAATAATTGCTTTGATGAATGTTGTAAGATTCTTGAAAGATGCTTGAGTGAAATAAGATTGCTTGAATGAATAAGGAGATGTAAAATGTAGTGAAAATAACTTATTTATACCTTCTTGTGCCTTATTTATTGTTCATACCTCATCACAGGTTGACATCAAGTATATTTTTGAATAAAAACCCGAAAGAAATTTGAATTAGTTTAAATTTTGGAGCCAAGGGGGACTCATTCGCCACCCATGGTGAATGGGTTTTGTAGGAGTAAATGGTGACTCCCCAACACCCCCAAGATCAGTTGTGACCAAAACCACTTCCACAAGAGAGAGAATGGCAAGAAAGCTTGCTTCACAATGCAAGATTGATTAATGGTTGAATTGCTTGATATTGCTATGCTATGATCAAAATGTACATGAGATGCCTTGCTTATATGGACAAGGTTGAGATGTAGTAATGAACATGATGTTGACAAATGTCATAATCCTATGACATGAGAAAACCAACAACCTAATCACCTAGGAAATGATGCATCTTAGCTAGATAAGATAAGTTCTAGAAAAGCCAACTAAGCCTTCTAGAAAGAATCTTTTATCCTAAATAAAATTAACCATGTGAATATGTCCCCTAATTACCTAGTGAATGAATTAGCTAGGTACAAGACAATTATTCACACCAACGCCCCCCCTTAAGTGCAACTTAGGGAGAAGATTATTATGCACACTATGCAAAGACTATGACCATGTTAGGTACCCATTTACAATGCAAATGAAAATATGAAATCTCTCACAATTGAAGAAAAGGAGAAAACCCTGTGGGACAAAAATCCTCTCCAAAAGAGAGAAACCAAAACAAACAAACATGATGTATGGAGGACTCAATGATACCCCCCAAGGACAACATGCATCATGTATATACAATCAAATACCCCCCATAAGAGGGAAGTAGAGAGATAAGATATCCCCCCATGATGAAGAAGCTCCAATGCTGATGAAGAATGCCTAAAAACAAAAGATGACCCAATGTCTACAAGCAACACATCTTCCCTTAGGAAGAAACAAATCCATAAGTTGATGAAGAAGCCACTCCATGTCCAACTGAAAGGAGAAAGCATGAATGCTTAACATGTATGCCTCTGAAAAATGATGAAGATCCTCCAAGCTTGAATGAGCCACAACATAATCATGGTCAAACTGAACCAAGAAACATGACAAATCAAGTGATGGAGGAGACTCATGAATGTCAATCTCCAAAGACAAAGTAGATGGGATAACAGTTGTACTGAAACTATCATCAAAGAGGAGAGAAATCCCGTCAAAAGTGTCCTCCAAATCTAGAGTATGAGACTCCATGAACAAGTTAGAAATGCCTATCAAATATTCATCCCACAAAGCAAGATCTGAAAAACTATGATCATCCTACTGAATAGAAGCATCAATGACTGAAGAAGTAGGAAGTGGAGGAGTAGGAAGCTCAACACTGGTTTCTAGAATAACAAATTGTAGTTGACCAAAATTCTCCTCACTATCATGGTTCACACTCAATGGAGTGTGTGATGTAGTCAAAGGAACATTATCATCTTCTAAAGCAAAATGTGAAAAGGAATATACATGAGATGAGTGATCAGCCATCCCGATAGCAACAATATCCCTAGTCTCCAAGTCCCTTATGTACACCCTATCTGGAGTGAACTCAACTGTTTTACCTTGACTCCCATGAGTAATTTGATAAATAGAAAGGAGATTAGTGGACAATGAAGGAACACAAAGTACATCATTGAAAGTCCCTTCCCCCATATCAATAGAACCCTTCCCACTTACCTTCATATACGTATTGTTACCCATCAATATATGAGGTGAATTACAAGGCTCAAAAGAAGAGAACATGTCCATAGAAGATGCCATATGATGAGATGCCCTTGAATCAAGAAGCCATCTATGAGATGCAAGACTTGTAGAGGCCAAGAGTGCTTGTCCTTTCATCTTGTGTAGCCCCAAAGTAGATCATGTGTCCTGTGACTGAGATGATGATGATGGAGCTACCGATTGAGATGTTGAAGAAGAAGTACCAGACACTGATGAGGGCAGCTTAATGTTATTCTTTTGAAGAAGGTGTGTCAGTTCATCAATCTTCTTATTATAACATATATGCTCATCATGTCCTAATCTTTTACAATATGCACATTTTGACTTCTTTTTAGATGATTCCTCTTTAGAAGAGGATGTGGACTCAGGAGTGCTATGTGAAGGAGAATCTTTACCTTGCTCATTAGACTTGGGTGCATTGTTCTGCTTCTTACTATGCCACTTGAATCCTTTGTCTCCTTTGCAACAAGAGCATGAGATCTAGAAGACTTCAATGTGCCCATGTGTACCAACTTTACTTGTTCCCTTGTGAGTTGAGCTGCAAATTCATCAAGAGAAGGCATTTTGTATGCATTGCTAAGAGCATCCATCAAGAATAGAAATTACCAACTGTTCATCCTCATTAGTGACCCCACAATTAGATAATTGCAATCTAAGAGAATTGAGCTTAGAGAAAAAGTCTTGGACATTGTCAAAATCTGAAGGATTAAGACCCATAAGTTCATTCTCTAACTTAAATTTCCTCATCTTATTTGGCTTACCAAAGAGACTCTCTAAAGTATTCCAACCTTCATTAGGATGAGTGCATGATGGTACATGATATCTAAGATCTAGAGAAATGGACAACTTCAAACTTCCAAGAGCTTCATCCCTTCTATCAAGCCATTTTCTTTTCTCTTTTGCTCCTGCAGGTTTTGGATCTTGACCAAATGTTATTCTTTGCAACTTTGATTTTAACAATAATAACTCCATTTGATATTTCCACTCATGATAGTTATATGGAGTTAGAAGTACAACTTTTTTCAAATACATGATACAATGAGATATTACAAGAGAAGAACAACAATTTTCCCTCACAATACAAGATATCAACCCCTTTGTCCCAACAAGATTTGCACTTTTTTGCAAATTTACAAGGAATCCCAAACTATCAAATCAGCTACAAACTAAAAATATGAAAATCTGCAAACAAATCTACAAAAATTGCATGAGTAGATATGAAGTGCTCCTCAATACCTTTCTGATGCCACAAATTTGGAGAAAATCAAAGATCGGAGCACAAAGATATGAGCTCGGAAGTAGAAAATGATGATTGGGCTTCAACCTGGAAAAAGAGGCACAAAACTACAAAATCTCTGCAAAATACTACACCACTAAAAAATTCAGATCTCCACCTTTCCGATGATATTTTGTTTCTGAAAAAAGGCCTTTGATGATATTTATTTGTTTATTTTCGTTTGTCCTTTAATTTCTTACATTTGTATGTGCTTTGTTTCTGCCTTATCTTTCTTATCCTTTGCATATATAATTCAGATTTATACTTAGGTGTTGTCATTTCATCTATATATTTATATTTATGTTATGTTTTTGTGGGGAGCGTGCCTCTCAACCTTCCCAAACCTCTCTTCCCTCTCCTTTATATCCAAGTCTGCTTGCTCTCTCTCATTCTCACTCTACTGCTAATCATCCTGATGATGGATCATGGAGTATGATCCGAAACGTTGATGATATAAAAATCACACACAGTTTATCCAAAAATCTTGCATACCAGCATCATGGACTGTGGAAACAAAATGTTATTAATAGAAAGTAATTCAAATTTCATTCTCTCCAATCTATTACCCTAATTTGTTGTTAAATGAAGATAGTTTATTTCCCTTTAAAGAGATAATTATCTAAGTTAATTTGCTTATTTTACAAAATTGGTGATGGATTAAAAATTATATTTTTATTTAGGAATCAAAATCTAATCCTATTTCAAAGGTAGATTAATGTCTTATATTTAGATTTTTCACTTTCTAAATAAACAATAAGTTAAATGGTAATTTGTAATTCCCATACGTGTACCGTATGCTCTCACCTCTCCTGTAATAGGATCTTAGTGATTAGAAAGTGGAAGGGAAGATGTTATTGTCCTTAGATTCATTTTCTAAATGTTGGATTAAATAATTCTTATAATTCTTGTACACTGTATGCTCTCACCTTGCCTATAATAGGATCTTGGTGATCAGAAAGTGGAAATGAAGTTGTTTTTCTTACAAAGTAGCATAGTACCTCAATTTGCATTATTTTAATTCAATATTAACTTAATTTCCTTTTACAATAGAAATGGGCAAGTTGGTATAAATTAGTGTTTATTTCATTTCCAAAAGAATATTACTTTGCAAGAAGTAATTAGTTGTTATTTCCTTTCTTAGTTAGGAAAACTATAATCAAGAGTTGAAAATCAAAAACTAGTAGCGTTTGGTATTAGTGGTGCCTTTGGCTCACGTTTATGGGTAATATCGTCACACTTGAGCTACTGCATCCATAGCCTAATACAACTGCAACAATGACATATGTGGCACTGTCCCTTTAAATTGCCAAGGAGTAATAAGAAACATTTGATGGTATTAAAATCCAAGAGACGTGCAATCTCTCTTGGATTGATAATCTAATAAGATAATTTTAAATGAACAAAAATCTGCTAGTACAAACCAAGTAAACTTTGAATAATCATCAAGGAAATGAGGTGAGAATTTTCACTCCTAGGAGAGAAAAATGATATCCTGGAGGTATCTAAGGACTTGAAGAAAATCCCTCCACCTAAGTTTGATGGGAGAAAAATAGGTGAAGGAGAAAAAAATTGGTTAAATGAAATGGAAGATAATTTGAGTTGAGAGATTGTAGTGAAACAAATAAGGCCTTATGGGGTTCTTATCAACTCATTAGGGAGGAAACTAGTTGGTGGACCAACAACAAGGAACAAAATGGGTTCAACAAGGAAACAATCATGTGGGACTAGTTTTTTTAGCACTTTCACAAGAGGTGGTTGCCACAATTATTTTTTTGATGAGAAGATGGTTGAATTCCATAATATTTGACAAGGATCATTAATGGTGCAACAATATTGGGATAGGTTTGATAAGCTATTGAAATATGGGCCCATATGTACCAAAAGGATGAGAAGAGTCAAACAAGAAAGTTTATTTTTGGTTTGAACACCAATATAAGGGTAGAGGTTGACTTGCTTGGACCTAAAAATATGAATGATGTGTTGGAAAAATCCCTTAAGAAAGAAAAGAAAATACAAGCCCTAGCAGTAGTGAAGTAGAACTTCAATAATAATAGGAACCCGTCTTTTAAAAGGAAACAAGAATTCAAGGAAAATCATAACTTCAACAAGAATCAAAAGAATAATTCATCTGAAAGAAGACCACCACCAACTCAAAATCAAAGGAATAGGTATAATGGAAATAATAAGGAAAACTTTAATAGAAATGATCAAAGGAACTTCAACAGGCCAATCATTCCCACAGAGATTTAATGAAGTGAGAAACAATCCCCCTAGGAATCAAGTGCAAAGGTGACCACCAAGTGGATGCTTCATGTGTGGAGAAAACCATTATGCTAGATAATTTCCAAGAATGTAGGGTCAAATTAGGTCCAACCAACTATAATGAGGTCCCCAATAAAGGATTCATGCAATAGTTAGGAATCGACAAACCAGATACCAGAATGTACCCATAGAAACCACAAGTATACTTTTCAAGCAACCAATTTCAATCCTAGTTGATACAGGATCATCTAAATGTTTTATTTCTCTAGAATTAGTAAGGAAAATGTCATTAAGAGTTAATCATATGGAATCACCATGGATGGTTCAGTATGGGGATAAGGCAACTAGGGAAGTGACCAAGTGTTTATCAAAAGCAAGGCTACAATTCCCTAAATTTGAAACTAAGGTGGATCTCTATGTGGCACCCCTAGGGTTGTATGATGTAATTATTGGGATGAATTGGCTAACAGGTCATAAGCCTAATGTAGATTGTTACAAAAAATTGGTAGAGTGTTAGGATGATGATGGTAAAAGGGTTAAAATTCAAGGTAGCCTTAGGCCCATAAGTGTGGAGACTATATGATCCATGCATTTAAAGAAGGAAAGAAAGAAAGGGGCTCAAATTTATAGGGTTTATCTAGATGAAAAGGAAGAGGAAAATACTCCAACCTTTGAAAATTATCCCTTCCTTTAAGATTTTAAGGATGTATTGGCTTACCCTTGAGAAGAAATTTTGATTTTTCTATTGATATACTTCTTGGAGCTGAACTAGTGTCAATGGAACCCTACCAAATGAACACAACAGAACTAGCAGAACTCAAGATGCAGTTAAAAGAAATCCTAGAAAAGGGATTTATAAGGCCAAGTGTATCTCCTTGGGGAGCACTGGTCTTTTTCGTTAAAAATAAATATGGTACCTTAAGGTTGTACATTGATTATAGAATTTTGAATAAGGTCACAATAAATAATACATGTACCCTTTGCCACATTGAGGATCTTTTTGATAAAATGAAGGGAGCAACAGTGTTTTCCAAAATTGACCTTCGATCAAGGTACCATCAACTTAGAATAAAAGAAGAGGAAATCCCAAAGATGACATTTAGAACAAGGTATGGGCATTATGATTTTACAATTGTACCCTTTGGTGTGACTAATGCTCCAAGTGCCTTTATGAACCTAATGAAAAGTTTCTTTCATGACTTCTTAGACAAATTTGTCTTGGTATTTTTGGATGACATTCTAATTTACTCCAAAGATGAAGAACATTTAGCACACCTTCAACTAGTTTTACAAAGATTAAGGGAACATAAATTATATGGAAAATTCATTATCTTGGACATATCATATCCAAAGAAGGAATTGCAATTGATTCAGAAAAGCTAAAGACAATAGTGGAATAGCTAATTCCTAAAAATGTCTCAGAGGTGAGGAGTTTTATAGGGTTAACAATATATTATAAAAGGTTTGTAGAAGGATTCTATAAGATTGCAAACCTTATTACTTCATTGCAAAGGAAGGATAAGATTTTTTTGTGGAATGAACAAAGAGATAAAGCATTTCAAAATTTGAAGGAAAAGCTAACTACTACACCTATTTTAAAGGTCCCCAATCCAAATGGGCATTCATAGTTGTAACAGATGCTTCCATTGAAGGTTTAGAAGGAGTTCTTATTTAGGACATGAAGGTGTGGTGGCTTATGAATCTAGGAAATTGAAGACTCATGAAGTAAATAATTCCTCCCATGATTTAGAGTTAGCAACCATTATTCACGCCCTACAAAAATGGAGGCACTTTTTATTGGGGAATCCCCTTGAATTAAAAATAGACCACCAAGGACTCAAATATATCTTCACTCAACCACACTTAAATGCTAGGAAAAGAAGATGGTTAGTGTAGACACTCAAATTTGTCCTCACAATTGTAATGATATTCGTCTATTGATTAAATAGATATTATTATTTACTTAATCAATTCATTCAATACTTTCTTCTATTCATGCATTTCATCAAATCATTAAACCATCTCATGCTTGTTCATTATCCATTTACATAAATGATCATATCCGTCCCATGGTCATTCACTACACGTTTGCATAAATGATCATTCTTGTTCATTTCCATTCAATATCTGTTTCATAAATGTTCATGTTTGTTTGCATTAACGTTCATGTCCATTTTCACTATCGTTCATACCTGTTTGCATAATAAATCATAATCATTCATAATCCATTTGCATAATAAGTCATAAGTTACACCATTTCCATATTAAATCAATTATCATTATCATCCATAATTGTTTCATATTCATCTCCATTAATAAATCAATTATCATAGTCATTGATTATTATTTCATAATAAACTAATTATCATAACTTGCATATTAATCATATCATTTTCATAAATAATTCATGAAATATTGCATTTAGTAAAGCATCTTTAATCATTTTATTCATATTTAATAATTTAGGTATTGTTAATAAATATTTAACTAGCTCCCTTCGAGTGTATTTTCCTCTATGCGTCAGCCTGTGCATCGCAAGTAATCAACTCGGCCTTTTATCTAAGTTATGCTCTCCCACTCCACATGTCTACTCCTCCAACTCTGAGTCTCTGCATTCCTTTCACATCCCGGAAAACCCCGCTATGCTTCCATGTTTTGTGGCTCCGGGATACTTTTGATCCTGCTTCCTTGTTGTCTCATTAGTCTCCACTTAGGTTCCACGAAGCCCTCATTCCCAAAAGGTTTTGGTAGGCCCCAAAATTTCTATCTACGGTTTACTCTTGCTACATGTCTGCTATTCGCAAACCTTTCAGCATAGAGATGAAGTAACTACCAAGGGTAGCGAAATTCTACCACAAGTTTCTTTTGTGCCCAGCTGGTGGTCGTTCCCTCCACTATTGGTTAAGTGCTCTACCCATTCGATGTGTGTAGCCTTAGCACAAGTATTTAGTGGTGAGAGAGAGAGGTTCATACGAGCAGTGAAAGGCTGTCACGTGCCCAGTCAATGGAACTCTTGTTCGGGTGATAGACCAAATGAACTGAATGCTACTATTGGCCACTACGTATCATAATCATTTGCATGGGAGGGTGACACTTGTTTGATTAAGCCTTGTTGGGACCATCGCCATCATTTACAGAGGATGCGCCTATGCCTGAAATGACTAGATGCTTGGTTTCAAATCATTTATTTTGCAACAACTTTGGGAATATTCTAATTTTTGTATCATTACCAAGGGATTGCGAAATCTTTTTTGTTGTTGCTCTCCAAAGCAGAGGGGGTTTTTCCTGCTATATATACTTTTCTTTGTTGTGGGAAAAGGGTTTGGAATTTGAAGGAAACACTGGTTTTGGAAAAAGACACCAAGCCTTTATTGCTATTTTATTTTATTGCAAAGACTCTCAGACTGTGCCAATTGTTCGGCCTTTCTATTTTTTCATGCTATTTGATCAAACTGTAAATTGTGCTTTTATTGTCTGGACATTTCATTTGAGAATTTCTATATATGTTGAATACGCGTTTATTGACCTAGACCATGTCTAAAGACTCTTCCTGGTAGTAGGAATGTATGCAATATTATTTTATGTCAATGAATGGATTGTTTATGTTGTAATCTTCATTTTCTAATTTTCTAGAACACCACAAACACCCATCAGGCCCTTAGATCTATGATTTATCGTGCCTATCTTTAAGTCTTGGCACATCGCCTTAGGTTAGACTTTATTTTATTATATATGTTTCATTTTCCCTTTCCAAACCCCAATTATAGAAGAAGTCGGCTTCTCTAAAAACCTGGAGGTCACTCAGTTTAGCACAAAAGGTCCCCCATAAATTGAGTTTCCCATAAGACACTATTACCTCATCAAATTTTTGCGTCAACAGTTTTTTCTTTTTCTAGTACGCCCAGTGGGACTAAGCTTAAATGAATTTTTGTTTTAGAAGGGTGTATGAGCCATCGGCCTATAACTAGATCCCAAACTGCAGGCAACCCCAATTTGCTAGTACCTCAACTAGGAACAGTGCCAGTCGCAAATCAATTGGTAACCGTTCCACTCCCGCCACCTATTCCTCTAACCATGTTGTCAGCCGCCAACATAAATTATGTGGCATGGGACACCAGAAGTCCCCTAGCAGCCCAAGTAGCACCAATTGTCTGGGTCGCTATCCCAGTTTCAACTATGAAAGCTATACCCAAGTTTACCGGAGATGGCTCAAGAACACTCACTGAACATTTGCAGGATGTGGTGGATGTGTGTCTGGTACATGGGATTACAGTGCAGAATGTAGCTCTGAGGCTTCTCACTGCATCTTTTAAAGGCAAGGCATTGGATTGGTACTGAACACTATCACCTAGCACTATTCGCACTTGGCACGAGCTTGGAGATCTGTTCTATGAGAGGTTCTCAAATGAAAAAGATCGTTCTTCACTGTATTATCAACTATCTGTCATAAAACAAGACCCCCAAGAGGCTCTGACAGACTTTAATGCCCGATTTCACACAAATTGGCAAAGGATCCCTGTTACTATACACCCGATTCCTAAGTTGGCGTTCATATTTTATCTAAATTCCATCAGTTCTGACATTTCTATGATGATCAAATCTTTGGGAGGAGCTACTCTACTAGATGCTTACGGTGTCACTGTCATAGCCAAGAATCATTTGATAGATTGTGGAAAGTTGCCTCCTCGACCTATTTTTCTGATATTTCCTAAAATATCGATTCCCGCACAAGAAGTCATGTCAACTAGCATGTCTGCAACTCCCCAATCTATGTACACATATGCGACAGCCCCAAAAAATGTAGCCTCTACATCGGGTTCATCCAAAGATGAAATGAGCGACCTTAAAGAGATGTTGCGTACCATGGAAAATGATATAACCACTCTTAAGTGGAACTAATCAATGCCTTTGAAGCCTACATATCAAAACTATCAAGGTGGGTGGTCCTCATATCAGTAGAATTAGTACCAAGGCGTGCCTCGCACCAATCCACCAGCTCCAATCGCCAACCAAATGGTGTTAGTGCCTACTCCACTGACGAGCACTTCACCAAGCTCGAGTAGGGAATTAACCGTAGAGCAGAACAACCTCATTGATGACATCAATCCATGTTGCTTCCCTTGCAACAATGTGCATATGCCCTGAAACTGTCTGCGTGGAAACTTGCAACAAAAGGTGGTGGAGCAATGTAGCCAAGGCATGGCAATAGATCACGAAGGTTATATATATGCCTCACCACAAATGGGGAGTGTGGTTCTTACTGCACAAATGGAAGGAATGTCTTTAGAACAAGAATCTAATATTGCTCCTGATCATGCACTTTTTTCCTGGATCGAGGAAGAAGAAACGGTGTTTGCTAATGATACGTTCATATCCAAAACACCGCAAGTGCAATATGATTATAACACATGCTCAAAGAGAAGATTTACTTGTGAGTCGGTTGTTCTGCATCCAGCCAGCCCACAACTCAAAGGTGCTTCTGATCAGATTCCTAGCACTTCTACCGTCCCACCACCATCTCAACCATGGAAGGAAACTATTACAGCAAGAGCCAAGTAGTAGAAAACTATGAGTTTGTCACCTTTTAATGTTGTAGAATAATTAAAGAAGTCATCCACTAATGTGTCTCTATGAGACATTCTAGCTATCCCAGAGCAAAAGACACTATTATAGAAGGCGCTTCAAGAAGAGGTCAACACAGCACCGGTAGAGATGTTTGCCATTGTAGAGGTTGTTAATCAAATACTACCGGCTAAATTCTTTACAAACAATACAAAGGAATCCCCTGTTGAGGTTAGAGATAAGTTAAATCCCCAACCCTTCTTCTTGACTTGTGTTATAGGAAAGAAGTTATTGCACAATGCTATGATTGATTCTAGTGCTAGCACTATAATTATGCCTAAACAGATAATTGAAGCTTTAGGACTCAGCTATGAACCTATGAAAAGGGGGGTAATGCAGCTTGATGGGAACAAAGTTGAAATCGTAGGTGTCATCATAGCACTTCCTTTAACTCTATTTTCTTTCCCTAGTATCACGGTACCACAAGACACTGTGATCATAGATGTTCCTCCTATGTTTGGTCTTTGTCTATCCCAAGAATTTACTTTAAAGGTGGGTGGCTACCTGTCCTTGGATTGGTCACATCTCATTCTCAAAACCAAGCATGGCACAAAAATGAAGATAGAATCGGAGGCTTTTCATTTTGAACATGTAGCAGACGAAGCCCTGATCAATTTTGAAGTTGCGCATACCTCGATCATCAAGCAAGAAATGTATTGTGTTGAATTACTGGAGGATGAAAGGGTGAGCGAAGATCGAAATGATAAAGAAGAGGCTCTGTTGAGCAAACACATGGACAATGATCCTTTCGGCAATTATCATGCTATAGGATTGGCACCTATGTAATTTATGATGAAGACCAAGTGCTCCCAAAGGTTGCCAAAGAGTTCGAAGGTAGCCAAGAAAATGAGCTATGGATGTTGTACTTTGATTGAGCAAGAAGCAAAGTGGGTGCTGGAGCGGGGATATATCTAATATCCCCACAAAATCAAAAATTGTTAAGGTCTTTCCATTTTCATTTTTCCTGCTCAAACAATGAGACTGAATATGAAGGATTAGTTCAAGGTTTAAGCCTTGCAGAACGAATGGGCATAAAGCAATTAATGGTGTTCAGAGATTCCAAACTGGTAGTCAACCAAGACTAAGGAATTTCCGTAGCAAAGAATATCTACATGAGATCCTATCAGCACCGAGTTTGGGACCTGGTTGAGGGTTTTGAATCCTTCAACATCTAGACTATTCCCCGAGGACAAAATAGCGATGCAGATTGCATGGTTGTGATTGGTGCTCAGTTTGATCCTTCCTCTGACCTTATACATAAAAATATGGAGTATTAGCCTAGTCCTATGATGATCAGGAGGGATATGATCCTAATATCATTCAGCACATGATTGAGCTGACAGAAGGTGCAAAACTAATCCGACAAAAGCAAAGGCTAGTAAACCCTAAAATTGAAGCGCCAATGGTGCAAGATTTAACTAAGCTAATTGAGTCATGCATTGTCTTCTTAATCAAGCATAGTACTTGGGTGTCCAATCTGGTCCCAGTCTGAAAGAAGAATGGAGATATTTGTTTGTGTGTGGACTTCCGAGAACTAAACAGAGCATCCCTGAAGGACCACTATCCACTACCTTCTATGGAGTCAATATTACAAAAGGTTGCAAGATAGGAAATATTTTCTCTACTGGACAGTTTCTCCGGTTACAATCAGATCCGAGTTAAAGAAGAGGATCAACACAAGACCATGTTCACCAAAAAGTGGGGAACATTTGCATATGCTAAAATTCCTTTTGGCTTATCCAATGCAGGGGAAACATTCTAGCAGGTGATGGACATAGCATTTAGTGAATTAATCAATAAGTTTATTCTAATTTATTTGGATGATCTTACTGTGTTTTCTAAATCTAAGGATGATCATTTTGATCACTTAGAAATAGTTTTTCAAAAGTGCCAGGAGTTCAGGGTTTCCCTAAATCTAAAAAAATGTGTATTCGGAGTACTACAAGGCAAGCTATTAGGACATGTGGTATCTAAGGAATTTCAATCGACCTCGAATGGGTGAAACCTATCAAGGAACTTCCCCTTCCAGTGAATAAGAAAGGTGTTCAGTCCTTCCTAGGCAAAGTAAATTTTGTCAGTATGTTTATTTCTGACTTTGCGGGAATAATTAAGCTGATCACCCTAATGCTTAAGAAGGATTAGGCATTCAAGTGGATGACCAAAGCTCGAGAAGCCTTTGAAAAAGTCAAGGAAGCTATTTCCACAGCTTTGGTACAGGTTAATAGAGATCTATCTAAGGATTTTACAATGTATGCATTCAGTAGCAAGTCCAATATTGCTATTGTCCTAACCCAAAAAGATGATGAAGGAAAGGGAGAAAATCCAGTGGTGTTCTACTCTCGAACCCTGAAGGGATATGAGATGAATTATAATTTCATCGAAAGGTAGGCCTTTGCAATAGTAAAGGGACTTAAAAAGTTTCGCCATCTAATTTCTTGCAACAAGGTGATTGTTTATGTCGCACATTCCAATGTGCGCGAATATATCATGGAAGGGGAAATCACAAAAAAAAGAGCTAATTGGATCACTAAGATCCTTGAATATGACACTGAGGTCAAACCTAGTAAAACTATTAGAGGAAGAGGACTGTGCGAATACATGGTGCAGGACAAGGAGATACCTGAAAAAAGAGAGCAATCAGAGCTTGTTATGATAAATGAGCCAAAATTGGAGGGTTGTTGGATGACTGATAGAATAAGGTTTATGAAAATTAGAAGGTATCCACCTGTTCTCTCGTCCCAAAAGAGGAGATACTATCAGCTGCAAAATTGTGAATATATGCTAGTGGAGGGGGTCCTTTTCAAAAGAAATTTCAATGGTCTTCTCCTACGATGCATTACTTCGGAGCAAGCAAAGAGGATCCTTAACACGTTCCACAATAGCGCTATGGGCGGACACTTCTCTGCTAACACCACCACCATCAAAATCATGTGTGCAGGTTGCTATTGGCCTACACTTTTCAATGACTCCCACTCTTCAGTAAAATCTTACAAAAAATGCCAGTTCTTTACTGATAGAAGGAAGAATTCCGCAATGCCTCTCAAACCTATAGTGGCAGATGAACCGTTTACATAATGGGGCCTGGACTTCATCGGGATGATTAATCCAGCTTCTAGTGTGGGACACAAGTGGATTCTGACCGCCATGGATTACTTCACAAGATGGACGGAGGCCATTCCATTTAAAAGTGCAACAAAAATAGAGATTGTAGATTTCCTCGAAGAGCTGGTGACAAGGTTTGGTCCAACGAAGACTATAATTTTTTATAATGCTAGAGCTTTCCTAGGCACAAAGGTATGTCGCTTTGCATTAACGAATGGCATATTCCTCAAGACATCATCAAATTATTACCCGCAGGGAAATGGCCTAGCAGAGTCAACAAACAAGAGCCTAGTCCAGCTCCTTAAAAGAATTGGTTCAGAACACCAGAGGGAATGGCATAAAAACCTTCGAGCAGTGCTCTAGGAAAACCGCATAACTCCTAAGCAAGTCCTTAAGACTTCACCTTATGAGTTGGTATACAGAAAAGAGGCACTACTACCTATATCTATGGAGATTCCAGCACTCCAACTATTGAAATCTCTCAAGATAGAACAAAATGGCACCATGGAGGTTCAGCTTGCCGAATTGTTAGAAGTACAGGAAAAAAGGGAGAATTCCTTAATAGCCATGACAAACTGTCAACAACTAGTCAAGTGATGGTTTGACAAGAAGGCTTCCGACCAAGGCCTAAAGTGTGGAGACTTAGTACTGAAGTATGATAAAAGGGCTAATAAGCCAAGTCAGCATAGTAAATTTGATAGCCTATGGGAGGGTCCCTTTAAAATCATTCAATACAAGGAGCATAACGCTTTTGAGTTAGAAAATATGGAATAGGAACCCTTAGGAATCCCAGTCAATGGGATTCATCTTAAGTTGTTCCATTAAGTGTCGAGTTCTATTTTTGTACATATGTGAATAGTGCTTTTATTTTATTTCCCTTTCTTTAGCCAGTCTTTTTCAAAATTGGTTTGTGCTTCTGCGGAAATAACCCATTATTACAGAGGATAGGACAGTGGGATTGCTTACATTTCAAACACACCCATGTGCAAGGAAAATAAACACATATGCTATAAAAGAGGCCATAAAATTGAAATGCAGAATGAAAGAAAGAGCCATGGATTTTTATAAAGATATATATCTATTTATATATATTATTTTGTTTTACATTGCAAAATGGCTAAGGAAGCCATAATCCAAAAAAGTATACGACTATTCAAGCTTTTCCTTCATATATACAAAAAATTATAGCCTTTTTCAGGATTATATACAAAACTATAAGGTAGGTGGTTTATGCAACAACAAGAAATAAAAAAAACTGGGAGGCAATTTTTTTTAGGAATAGGGAGGTAGCAATTGACACATTAATGGCAGCGTCTATTGCTTCTTCTATGGTGGCACCTACCGCATTTCTGTCAGTAGGTTCTTCGGTAGCAGAGGCAGCATCATTCGGAACAACCACCATTGGTGGGGGAAACACCAAGTTCCTGAAGTTGGTATACCAATCGACGTCGTAGAACGATATCACATTGTAGCTGCAAAACAGAAAGTGCAAGGCCTGGGTAGCCCTCTGTTGATGCTCATCATGTGTCTGAAGGTAGAATCCACTGAGAAATGGTAGCCATACAACTACCACTTCTTCCTCAATATAGCGACGGAGGTTGTTGGCTGATGGCAGGCCTACCCCATATGCAGCGTGAGCAACTACCTCACCTAGGCCATTCAGGTACTTTCTGGGAAACATTTCCTTGACCAACTTCAAGATGAGAGGCCTAGGGATGCCAATGTCTAATATTGATGCTACAAAGTGTGAACAGATATCAGTATTCACATAGTACTTATCCCTGTACTCTATGCAGTCCCTACCTAGAACCCATTTTATGGCTACCAAAACCAAGGAATGCTTATTCTTGGTCATTCTTTTCAGCCGCCTAGTAGAAGCCTCCCCTAGAAACGTTGTCTGTGACTTATAAGAGGTTAGTCGAATAGGAGTATCCATGATTCTGACACTATGCTTACACCTTCTAACCAATGTTGAAACTTACCTACCACCTAGCCTATGAGAAAGCTTGCTTAAAACTGCGTTAACAAGCTATCACTACTCAAATGCTAAGTATGATTTCCTCACTACTTACTGGCCTATTTATAGAAAAGATGAGAAGACACATGCTAATATGTTTTGAGAAAAATGTGATGATAACTAGATGCCAACTTGAAAGGTGTGCCTACATTTGCTCACATTTCTAGACTAGTTGCATTGTGGAGGTACGGTTCAATGTGTGGTAGATTAATAGGAGCTAATTATTTAGCTTTACAAAAGTGGTGCTCAGCGACAATAAGCTGCACAGCCATAGGCTATTGTGTCATTTCACAGGCGTTTCCCAGAGCCTAAGGAAATATCCATATCTTTTCAGGCCGTGATCATTTGCTTTGGCGTAATCATTTTGGCCAGGATATTAATTACCAGCACATACTAATGCAAGGTTAGAAGGAAAATTGTCGGCTCAAGTTTCAATGGAATCACAGCATATCACATGGTTGCCAAATGCAATAATGAACTCTTGCCGCCTCAAAATGGCAAGTAGTTCATTTTGCACAAATCGTGAAATTAACGGTACATGCCGAATTAAATGCAAAAAGCATGCTTTCCTCTACCACCTTGAAAAAAGATAGCCAAATATTGCATCAAAAGGTTTAATGATTCAAAGTATTTTCAAAAATTCCAAAGCTCAAGGTGCAAAGAATTTTTTAGTGTATCTAGAGCCAGATAAGAATTATAGAGTCCAAAACTCACATAAGTCTTCATCTAAAGGAAAATGTTGGAGAGTTCATCTCAGCAAATACAAGAGGAAATTGGCCAAGAGTTGTTTATGGCCATACAGTTGTCAGAGATGTGTATGTCTATGAGGATTTTGTGTATGCTACACCTGGTATACCAAGCAAGTCGAAGAGGGCGTATACAATAGAGCTGAGCAGGCCCAAAGATTACAGGAACAAGAAAAGGGTTGAGGAGAAATGGGATAATATATATGACCCACGGCTCGCAAAAAACCCTAAATCCTTAAGGGAAGCAACCTGTACAAAGTTGACGGCACCAAAGGAAAACACATCTACAGCAATGAATATTTGATATAGTGGTCTTCCACAATATATGGTCCCACTGGTGCACTACTGCCCAAAGATAGTTGATGTTGCCACCTAGTGTTATAACCCTAGCACCCGCTACACCGAGGGCCAGAACTTAAGAGTTCACATCACCCATAGGCCATTTGGTATATGCTATGCATCCCAGACCCAAGTAAAAGAAGAGAGAATATTGAGTCCTTTTACCCTGACAAAGGAGAAAAAACATGGAGGGCAATGAAAAAGAACTAGGATTTCTTGTTGGAGGAGATCAGGAAGAAAAGCATCTGAGGTGCTAAACTACCAAGTATTCCATTGTCACACGGTGCATTACATGAGGATATGCAAGATGACATGTCCATGCTAGCTTTTGTATGTGGCTGAGACTCCGATGAGATGGTGGAAGCTTTTCAACTGGGACCGACCTTCCAATTCCGCAAATAGCACGATACCTTCTGGTATGATTTCACTGAGTTCATGGTAGATAAAATGATATGGAAAATAAAGAATTACCCAGTAGAGGGAAAATTTAGATTTCTTTCTTTCCTTGTTCACATGTTCCTACATCAAAATCCTGATTTCTTCACCCGATTTTTTGAATTATCAAGTTTTGATGAACGGGATAAGAGGAAGCCAATAACCACATGGACACCTTTTCTTTCCATATCATATGATTATTATGCATTTTCAAATTATTTCATAACTCTGATCTTGCATGATTTATGAGGAGAAGGTGAAATAATCCAGCTCGATAGGGATTAGACTGGATATATGCAGAGTTTCACTCCTGCATGTGACTAGTTCTTAGGAACAGATTTCATGATTCTCCGAATGTCGAGCTTCACTGGTCAACCTTTCCTTCTCCCATCCAGCGTCACAGATAGGGTACTCACACTTGAAATTTATAGGCAGGTGTGTATAATTGATTTTACCTTCTATAGTAGCAAAAGTGTCAAAAGAAAGGGATTCTTCACTTGTCCTAAGAATTTCAAATTGATAACTCTGTTAAAGAAACAATCAGACCAGTTATTACAGGATAAATTGGCTCATTTAAGGTTGGTTCTGGTAAATAATAAGTGGGATTACAACCCTTTCAATGACTTTTCAGAGCCGTACATGAAAGTAACACATGCTCCCCGACCTTACTGGGAGAAGCAGCATAACCCGCAAGCGGACAAGGATGACAATTTTGTTGAACTGGCATGTATCCCCACGCAAGATAACAAAGGATCATGGCACAAGTTTTACTTTGTTGTGGTGGTGACCAAAGATAATATCCACATGGATCGCCACATGTACAATAAGTTGCGGAAGGATGAGGAGTGGACTGTTGAAAAAATAGAAGCCTTCTGGAGGTATCGCCAAGAGACAGGGAAATTGGATGCCCCTTATGATAGTCTAAAGGATGACAAGGAATTTGAAAAATGGTGGAATGAGGACCACCCCAGCCCAAACTTTAGCATTAATAAGAGTGGGGACCCAGAGGATGAGTCTGAAGAGCAAGAAGAGGAAGAGGCAACATCTTCCTCATCTGTGCCAAAGGAGAAAGGCCCCAGACAACCTGCCTATGTGGCCATGAATGTGTGTTTTAATATATCAAGGGTCTCGCATACACTCACTTGGGCGGCTAAGCTAGCCAGGCTATCACTGTAAATTGCAATAGCTGTCGAAGCTCAAGACACTCCGCCCACAAAGCGACAGTGCATAGAGAGCATTATCAGAGAAGGTTCGCAAGAACCCGCTGGAAGACAAGTGCTTGCGACTAGCCAGGAGCCTGAGGCTAAGAAAGAATCACTGACAATTCTGGAGCCTCCATCGACCAGTCAATAGGTAAAATTCGCTCCTTCTTCTCTTGGTTCTCATTCCTTGGTATCTGCCCTACCTTAGCAGCGATCCCTACCACAAGTACTGGCCCTATGTTTCCCACTTCTAATCCAACATATTCAGGAGGTTTCGCCCAGTTCTTGCAGATGACTCCACCTAGCCTTACTCCTTCACGAACTCTTACGCTGGTTGTTACTGCTCAGACTCTCCTTGCCTCACTTTCTGAAAATGTGCCCCCTGTGGGTATGCCTTCTTTCGCTATTACTGTGGATCCTCTTCCATCGCAACAAGCTGACACCATAATGACAACTCCTCCACCATCCTAGCCTATGAGTCCTATGGCCGATTCATGAATTCAGTCATTACAAGTAACTAGCCCTTCTATTGGGCCTCAAACGAAGCTTTGTAATGTGCCCCACAAACCGTCACTCTCTAGAAGAAACAAATTCCCATGACTATGAGGATTACCTATCCCTATGCCCTACCTTCTGGTGCTCCTTTCACAAGCAGACTAGTTTTGTTGCTAGTTGAATTTATAGCACAGATTGATTGCAAAAAGGAGGCATGCACAAGTAGAATGAAATAGATGATAGTGCTTCTACTGAGCCAAAGATACAAACTCTTTATGATGAGGCCCAGCAGGAATTGAAGTTTGCAACCATGTACCCTAGAGTAACCAACCATGTACCCTAGAGTAACCAAGCCTCAGGGAGAGATGCACCGAGAAGATTACGAGATATATACGATAGGGCTCAACATGAAGGTGGCCCAACCACAAGATAAGGTTGAGATCATGGAGGAAACACAATGGGTGGTCACCTCTGACTTCATTAAAATTGGCCGCTAGCTAAAGAAAAAAAATGAGTAGCTCTGTGGAACAGCTAGCATCTGAGAAAAATAAAAGTGAAGAATTGGCTGAGGCCATTAATTCAAAAGACGCAGAGATTGCTTCTCTTAAAATCTCTCTCCTATCTTCCCCTACACAGCCAGACATCATTCTGTTGGTTAGGCAGTTGTACATCTCTCACTGGGAAAAGATTAAAACCTTTTGCTTGGCACTACAGCCTACCCTCTAATTCATTGCCAAGGCATCGAGGCTGAGCTAGGAGGCTCATGATACGATTGAGCAATTCCCACGATTCATCTTGGAGAAGGTTCCAGAAGCAAGAGATCTGCTCACCGAGCTATACTCAGTCTCTAATGAAAACCTCGCCAGAGCGGGTATTGAAAATCGGGATGTTGCTACTCAAATAGAAAATAAGTTCATCCATTGCTACTCTGCCTTCCAGTGCACTAAAGCAGTCGCAGCTACCCTGAGCAAGATACTAGACAACATATGGGGAAGTTTCTCTAAGTTAAACAGGATGAGTTTTTCGTCCCCATTCCTTGAAGATGGCTCTATTGCCATGGCCGAGCATATTGCGAAAAAGATAGAAGAGAAGGAAAATGATCCAGAGGCTTTCATGGATTTCAATCATCCTCCCATGGTGACCGACATTGATGGAGTGATTCATCCGCTTGCACAGCTACTATTTCATTGTGAAGCAGGGGTCAGTTTACCTAATGCATTATCTCACAAAGAAACTATTGATCTAAGTGGAGCATAGGAGAATTTGTGCAACATGGTGAAGCCATCTAAGGATGAATGGTCGCCTCTGTAGGTGGCTCTTTCCAATCTTTGACTCCATTATCTAATGAAATGGGACTCTAGCCTATAAACTAGAGAAATTTTGGTTCTTCATTCCTTAGTCAAAACGCCCCTGATAGTCGCCAAAAGTTAATAAATATTTAACTAGCTCCCTTCTGGTGTATTTTCCTCTATGCATCGACCCGTGCATTGTAAGTAATCAACTCAACCTTTTATCTAAGTTTTGCTCTCCTTCTCCACATGTCTACTCCTCGCAACCCCGAGTCTCTGCATTCCTTTCGCTTCTCGAGAAACCCTGCTATTCTTCCATGTATCATGGCTGCAGGATACTTTTGACCATGCTTCCTTGCTATCTCATCAGGCTCCGCTCGAGTGCCACGAAGCCCTCATTCCCAAAAGGTTTTGGTGGGCCCCATAATTTCTATTTGTGGTGTACTCTTTCTATGTGTCTGTTATTCGCAAACCTTTCAGCATAGAGATGAAGTAACAACTGTGGGGAGCGAAATGTTGCCACACATCTCTTTTGCACCCAGCTAAAGGTCATTCCTTCCACTATTGGTTAAGTGCTCCACCCATTTGACGCGTGTAGCCTTAGCTCAAGTCTTTAGTGGCGAGAGAGAGAGGTTCTTATGGGTAGTGAAAGGTTTCCATGTGCCTAGTCAGTGGATCTCTTGTTCGGGCGATAGACTAGATGAACTGAATGGTGCTATTGGCCACTACGTATCATAATCGTTTGCATGGGAGGGTGACACTTGTTTGATTAAGCCTTGTCGGGACCACTGCCATCATTTGCAGAGGATGCACCTATGCCTGGAATGACTGGATGCTTAGTTTCAAATCATTTCTGTTGCAATGACTTTGGGAATATTCTAATTTTTGCATCATTGCCATGGGATTGTGAAATCTTTTATGTTGCTGCTCTCCAAAGCGATGGGGTTTTTTTTTGCTATATATACCTTTCTCTGTTGTGGGAAAAGGGTCTGGAATTTGAAGGAAACACTGGTTTTGGAAAAAGACACTAGGCCTTTATTGTTGTTTTATTTTATTGAAAAGACTCTCAGACTGTGCCAATTGTTTGACCTTTCTATTTTTTCATGCTATTTGATCAAACTGTAAACTGTGCTTTTATTCTCTGGACATTTCATTTGAGAATTTCTATATATGTTGAATACAAGTTTACTGACCTAGACCATGTCTAAAGACTCTTCCTAGCAGTAGGAATGTACGCAATATTATTTTATGTCAATGAATGGATTGTCTATGTTGTAATCTTATGTTTCTAATTTTCTGGAACACCTCAAACACCCATTAAGCCCTTAGATCTATGATTTATCGTGCCTATCTTTAAGTCTTGGTGCATTGCCTTAGGTTAGATTTTATTTTATTATATATGTTTCTTTTTCCCTTTCTAAACCCCCATTATAGAAGAAGTCAACTTCTCTAAAAACCCAGAGGTCACTTAGTTTAGTGCAAAAGGTCCCCCGTAAACTGAGTTTCCCATAAGACATTGTTACCTCATCAAATTTTGGCATCAACAGGAACATTTTAATCTAATAACCCCTTATCACTTTCATTCTCATCCATAACATTTAACCCAACAATGTGGGATAATGGCATTTCCTTCTCTCACATATTTTATCCCACATTTCATCTTCAACCCCTCTCCATCCTCAAGGAACTCCTATTTAAATTGGATTTCCCTCTCATTTTAGCTCTCACAAATTTTACTCACAAATTTACATACTCATATCATCTTTGCATCTTGATTGCATTTCTCATTCACCATAGCCTCTTTATTGAATTTTGTGCTCACAAAATTTGAGAGAAAATTCATAAACAAAGATCTTGGTGATAGAGAGACAATGGAGACTGATTTCTTTTAA
Source organism: Sequoia sempervirens (assembly GCA_007258455.2). Lineage (NCBI taxonomy): Eukaryota > Viridiplantae > Streptophyta > Pinopsida > Cupressales > Cupressaceae > Sequoia > Sequoia sempervirens. Next base: position 906,200,104 of record VDFB02281492.1, read on the forward strand.
AATCATTGTTTTGCTTCTGTAGTTTAGCTTTACATTTCTGGTTTTTCTTTTGATTAGAATGGCTCTATTGATGTGGGCTGAAATGGTGATTCTTACTCCATAGAATCATGCATTTTTTGAGCTCTATAGTTAGAATTCTTAAGTGAATATGATTTTGAAATTGAGTACATCAAGGGTAAGTAAAATAGGGTGGCTACTACTTTAAGTAGGAGAAGGCACTTGATGACCATAGAAACTTTCAAAACTTCTTTCAAGGAACAAGTGATGGAAGAATAAAAATAGGATCCATGGTATGAACAAGTTAAATTAATCTTGGAAAATGATGAACAACTAACCCAAAGTTCAAGGGTTAATCTCTTCATGAAGATAAATTGCTATGATTCCACAATAGAATCTATGTCCCTAACTCGGGTGAGGGTGTTGCCACAATAATGGGTTACACTTTCTAGAGCATCTTGATTTTTGCTAAATATAATGATTTAATCCTTGAAAGGTTTCATTTAAATGATTTTAATTGAAGAGGATTTGATCAAACCCCCTTAGATCAAACCCCCTTGGATAGAACCCTGCTAGTTTTAAACTACACGTAAATTGGAGTCTCCTCTACACCTATCAAAACGTTGATAAAAACCCACTTTTGATTTACCTTTTGGGGGATTAAATGAATTCATTTAAAATTTATTTTCTGTAAGTATTTAGTCCATATTATAAGCTTCCCAAAAAGTATAATTTTAAATATATTTAATTTGATTATTATATTAATTTTTTATTTCTTGTGAATGTAGGTTTTTCACCGAAAATCAAGCTCTTTGTTCTGCACATGTGGAAAAATAGTAGATTACCAAAAAATTCTAAAAAATATCTATGCTCTTGGTATTGATGTCCTTGTTTTTAATTTTGATACATACAAAAAAAGTTGTGTTATATAGTAAACCTATGTCTAAATTGGAATCGGTTCGACTTCAAAACTTTATTAAGAAAAAAAATTCAATAACACTATGAGACCAAATGAAGGATCTAGATATCATAGTTATAAATCTAAATTAGAAAAAAAATAAAATTTTATACTTCTTAGAAAAAAAGTTGTGTTATACAGTAAACATCACTCTTTAAAAATGTCGTTTACTGTTAAAAACTAGTTATCGAAGGAGATGGAAAAAGAAACACAATTTTATGCAAAAGTTTTTAAAAATATATATTTAGAATCTACAGAAAAAATGTCACAAATCACTAGTTTGCATAATCTTCAAATTCCTCATGGTTTAGTAGCTATAGGTGTCTGAAAGTGAAGATTTAGTTAAAAAAGTTCAGTTCAATGTCAAGTTTGGCCAAAAAGTGTAACCCACTATTGTGGGATTGCCCATGAATTAAGGAAGATAGTTTTAACTGAAGCTCATAATACTCCTTATTCAGGGAACCCTGGGGTAAATAAACTTTATGCAAACCTAAAGAAATTATACTTTTGGAAAGGGATGAAAAAGGACATAGTGCACTATGTAGTCGAGTGCTTGGAATTTCAAAGGGTAAAAGCATACCATAACCATCCAACTAGATTGTTGTACCCCCATGATATACCTCTTAAAAATGGTAGGTCATTTTTGTGCAAGGGTTACCTGCGATGCCTTATAGGCATAATGCAATAATAGTGGTGATTGATAAGCTCACCAAAGTGGCTCACTTCATACCAGGGAACTTAACTAATGATGTCCCTACTTTGGAAAAATGTTTTGTAAAGGAGATATTTAGGCTTCATGGTATCCTCAAGAAAATCATATCAGATAGAGATGCTATATTTACTTCAATCTTTTGGCCAACTCTTCATTTGACATTAGGAACACAACTGAATTTTAGTTTAGCCTACCATCCTTAAACCAATGGGAAAATAGTAAGAACGAATCATATTGTAGAAGACCTACTTCAGATGTATTGCATGGACCAAAAAACAAAGTGGGAAGAGTATCTTCCACTAGTGGATTTCTCTTATAACAATACTTTTCAATCTTCCTTGGGAATGGCCCCTTTTGAGGCTTTATAAGTTAGGCCTTGCCAAACACCTTTAAGTTGGGATAGCCTTGAGGATAGGAGATAATTTTATATGAACAAAAAAAATCCACTAGTTCAAACCTAGTAAACTATACTATAGGATTTGATGGAATTATTTTAATATTTTTACATGTTAATTGAAAGGTAATTGTATCTCAAACAGGTTCAAGGGAGATGTTATTTTAGGAACTAGGTTTTAGATGTTTAGGAAACAATTAATAGTCATGGAGACTACTTACTTATTTTTATTGCTTCCCTTCTTGGGTATCAGTTGCAAAGGAACTGTCTGGAGAAAAGGTGCCCTATGAAGGGTTGCATACCCACATAATAGTTCACATAAAACTTGGATTAGAAAACAGAACAACATATTTTATGCCTTGATCCTATTTGGAAGCAGGGTATGTAGGCAGTCTGGGAAACAAAGGATGCTCCTAGTACCTCAGGAATTTGGGGATGGGGCTTAGGGAAAGTAAATATGGTAATGATAAATTAAAATATAATTTAATTATTCAAGATAATTGCTTGGTCAAAAGGGGGCTAAAAATCTCTAATCTAAATTTAAGATAAAATACATTATTTTTATACTCGAAAGGAATCCTGGATGGATTTGCTTGACTCCTTGAGGCCTTAGGCCGAATTCCAAGGTGGGTCTCAAGATATTTATTTTTACATACTCCTAACGATGATGAACTCAGTGCACTTCCAAGGGGAGTGTAGTCTTTAGTGGGTGACTTAGGACCTAGATGGTCCTAATCAGTCTAATTCTTTGGCCAAAGCACATTCCTATCATTTACGAATATATGCCTACCTCGTTTGGGTAGATGCCTATCCCAGATGGATAGATGAACTCTTGTCCCATATGGATAGATGCCCAACCCGTGTGGTTGGATGCCTATCCTGAATGGATGCATGCCTATCCCATATGGATGGAATTAATTGAGTATACAATTGAATAAACACAATTAATATAATAATCGTGAACAAGAAAGAAAAAAAAATTAGTGGTTTTTCTAGCTTGGGCATATAAGGATTTGGGTCCATGATTGAAAATTACAATGAGGGATGAAAAAGGTGTTGAACTCCCTATCCAAATGTGGACACATTTGTTCTAGACAGACATTGTAGACAGTCAATTTTTGTGGCATTCACAAACTTGTTTGCTACAAAGGTAAAATTTTATTTGAGAGAAGTACCAAGGATTCCTAAGGAGTTTCATGATTTTCTAAGGCTAATGGAAATAAGGCCTAAATTAGGAATCAAACGTGCAACTGGGTGATGTGATTGTGCATTCATATTGCACTATTTTGAGAGTGTATGGGACTAATGTGGCCCCACATTTTTTTCCCATATATGTACCATTTAAAGCTAGTTTTCTTGAGGTGATGTGGCAACTTGGATGGATTGAGGAGCTTCATTTGGAAAATCAAAAGAAATCTTTTATCTTCCCTTTGGTCATAGTGTTTTTAGATTTTGTTATGGGAAAATAGGGATGGAAATAAATCCTTAATTTACTCAATCCTTTCAAGATGAAGCCTTGTAGGGCTAGAACATTTTACCCTGAAGGATTTATTGGTGCTTTGAGAATAAGAATTAATAGGTCAAAATATTGGCATGGAATGGATTATGCAAAGGATATAATAATAATAAACAATTTTTACTTAAAATAAATTGAGGATAGGAGAGTGAAGTGGATTACCTTTGAGAAACTTGACGAGGCAAAGAAGAAAAGGGATCCCAATTTCAAGAGAGATTTTGTAGATATTGATAATCCACTTTTGAGAATGAATGCTATATTCCAAAACTTTGATCAAGTTGTGGGGCAGCTAAAACAACAAGAACAAGATAAGGGGAAAGCCCTTATTGTAGAATAAAGGACCACTTACCAACCCCCAAAAAATAATGTCTTCAACAAGAGACCTAAGGGGATTGTGAGGAAAGACAAAATAAAGGCCACTCACACAATCTGAGGAGTCAAGAGCATCCACCCCTATGCCTTAGGCACCCCTATCCCCACCACAAAATTTAATTGATAGTTATTCACCTCCAAGGGAGCCTTCCCCTAAAAGGAGAAGAGTTGATACAGTTGGCCTTGTGGATTATCCTTTAGATTTTGATGAAGTGGTTGTGACCAAAATGATATTGAGCAACACATGCCATCTCTACGGAGAGAGAATAATCTACCAACTCTATACAACAGGATCACTAAGGCAGTATTAATAGGAGTTGAAAATGCAAATGATGTCAAGGATGTGCAGGATCATGATGGGCCAAAAAGTGGCGATATGATGGGTATGTGTAGGGTCTGTGGCTAACAACTTTTTTTTTACCCAAAATTGATGAAACGAAAAGGTTTTTTAAAGGAGATTCTCAGCTTTCCACCAATATAAATTATTCTTAACTCTGAATTTAATAAATAATTATTATTCATTTTCTATTTGAATTATGACTAAAGTCCTGATTGATAGGCTGATTGAAAAACATCTTTAGCTTTCAAATGGTATCACATTTTTTTAATCCAAAACATGTGTCACATTCTATACTTCACATACTATAGGATTAAAAAAAAATGAATTTTATGAAGTTTTGACCAAGTTAAGGTGGTCAAACATACAAGTTTTTTTAAGTTGTAATAAAAATTCATAATTAATTATTTACTTGGAAAAATTTAAAAAAAATATGCATCACATCGGGACATGAGTCCTCTACTTGTATCTAAAATCTTATTATTTTATTGTGGTTAGGGTGGTCAAACAAACACCTACTTCTTCTTTTCCTTGAAATTTAAGTACTACTGCATTGAAATTTCAAATTTTCACCAAATAGATTTAAAAAAAAATAAACCTAGTATTTTAAAAACTACATTCAATTTGCGATAGATTCTATTGTCACATATTTTTGAAATAATATAGATAACTTATTCAAATTTTTGCGTCAAGTTGCCTAACTCTAATTTTTCTGAATTTTTTGCCACTTAAGGGCCTATTTTTTCCATGATGATCCTGCATATACCCATATAGAATCTACTATAGCCCTTGGTACAATAAGAAAACATGATACTCAGGTATTTTCCACTAAGGATGAGGCCTTATGTGCATTACAAGGATCAACATTTAGCCCAAAATGTGATACTCTAGCTATTTGAGCACTAGCACCAAACACAAATAATCCCATAGTTATAGAGCATGTCGGTGATCTAAGAGAGGGCTTAATAATAAAAAGAGTTTCTGACAGTTCAACATTTGAAGCAAACACATTGATTGTAAATGTTGCTAAATTTAGCAAGGCAACCGATGAATCATTATAGGAAAAGTACAATCAAGAAACTAAGTTTTTGAGTATAGTAAGGATAGGCATTGATATGTTTGAGAAGGATAGAATAGAGGTAGTCCAATTAATGCGATTGTGGGTGCCTAGGCTCAGTGCAGTAGTTGGCATGATCAAAGGATCAACTCATGATCTAAACAAGCTAGCTCGCATATCATCCCAAAATACAAAATGGTGAAAAGAATAACTGATTATAAAGGAATGGTGGACCCCATGGAAAAGAGAATAAGGGAACTACTCCAAGAATTTGATGAAAGTGATCTTGGCCTTTTGGAAAACATTTTAGACCGAAATGGAGGAGTAAAAACATGTGAACATTGGAGATCTCAAATGGATAATGTTGTTGCTACTCAGGCTCTTCTCATTTGTGGGAATTATTCAATTTATATTGATTTAATGAAGAGTAGCATGGATAAATTGTGGTTTACATGTAGGTTTTTAGAGGATTTTGATAAAGAAGCAAATCAAGTAGTAAAGAGGTATGGTTCATACAAAAATAAAATTGATGAATTTATGGCATTCCACTAGCCATCAAAGGAAGAGTATGACGCTTGGGATAAGAAATAAAATGACCTACCTAAATTATAATATTTTCAATATGATGTGGAATTATTTTTTGTCTCATATGCTTACTCAATGCTTACAACTTCTACAACATCTACAAAGGGGATTTTTGTCTTCTAGTGCACCAACATCCTTGTCTTACTTGCTAATTCACTTTCTCAGGCCTTCAACAATAAAGAATAAAGAAAGGAGTGGTAAAGACATCAACTATCAACATCAGACACTTTTGGAGGGACAAAGATTGTTACAAGTAAATATAACTATATTTGTCCTAGGAATGTTCTATCCACAAGCAGTTGTTCTCATATTTTGAAATGTAATTTAGAATGTCAAATGAATGTGTGACATGTGTACTTGGTCCATGGATTGTTCCTCCCTTGTCTTATAAAAGGGAGTTCAAGGCTATTTACATGGATATTTTAGATAGTTTTATAATTAAAAACACAGAGAATAGATTTGAGTATTGGTTTTAGGTAAATGAGTCTAGTTTTTGTAATTTACGGTATCTGTATAATAGTACTAGTAATTTTTCAATATAATGGCATAATTCGGAAGCCAATTGTATCCTATTGTATATCTTTCACAGATTATGAATGAAATGGATCAAACATCATTCAAATTTGTCTCCATTGTCTTTCCTTTGGATGTATGTTTCTGTTAATTCTCTGGTTCAAATAGTTACTTAAATTCTTAATTAAGATATAAGTTTGTGTGAATGTATGCAAGGATTTGATAAATAGAGTTGGTTAAGAATTTTGAGTATAATGACCATGTAATGCATTATTGTGATGCTCTATATGCTTAGGTGAAATACTATTGTGTAGTTCTCCAATTGCATTAGTTCTGACTCAGTACCCTAGGTTAAGACACCAATCTTGAGTATGTGTCTAAGTTGCAGCTCCAAGGTCACTCAATTAAAGAACATTTCCAAAATTTCATTTCAATTATGCTTATTTTTGGAAGTTTCATGTAAAGTTCCATGTTCTCTTGTTTTAAATTGTTGAAATCTTAAAGGATTTTGCTAGATCTTTCAATTTATGCATTTATCAAGCTAATTAAGTGAGAACATATCTGTTGTTTACAATGTATCATATAATTTGGCATAGGAGGTCTTAAATACATTGTCAAGGATCACCCTCTTAGGTTCTGTAGAGCCCAGAGTGTAGAGGGAAAGTTACTTTAACTTTCACCTTTTCGTTGTCCAATCCCTCCAAATAACTAGCCACTCAAAATAGAAAATCCATAGGTTATTTGTGAGATATGCTTGGGAATTAAAAACAAGGTCAACAACATCCAAATCTAATTCTAAAGGCCAAAGGGTAAGGAAAAATATTGGTGCTATAATAAATGAGGCCATCTCAAGAAATATTTTTGGAAGAGTAAAGAAGAGAATGATGACTCCAAAAAGGAAGAAAATCTTGTTGAGACAAGTTTAGGTATAGTTGATGAATAATTATTTATTTCTAATTCCTTACTGTATCATGAGGAATTATTATATTTTGGTGCTTCTAATCACATGTTTCCACATAGGAATTAGTTTTCTTCTTACCAAGCTATTGATGGTGATGTTTTTATGGGAAATAACATTTCTTGTAAAACTTTTGGGATTGGGAGAATCAAGATTAAAATGTTTGATGGAATTGTGAGGATATTAAAAGAGGCGAGACATGTACCAAAACTCAAAAAGAATTTTATTTCCTTGGGAGTTTTATATTCTAGAGGTTATACATTTACAAGTCAAGGTAGATCATTGAAAATGTCCAAGGGAATTTTGGTGGTTATGAAGGCTACAAATATTAGAAACATTTACAAGCTAGAAGGGAGTACTCTAATAAATGAATTAGTGGTGGTATCTGAGGAAAACAATGAATCTACTTGTTTATGGCATTAGTGACTAGGTCATATGAGCAAGAAAGGGTTGAAGGCATTATTTTTGGGTGTTGTAAATTAGACCCCAAATCCAAGAAATATATCTTTGTTGGTTATCATGATTGAATTCAAAGATATGTATATTCTAGGATCCTATTACCCACAAAATCATTATTAGCATACATGTATTTGATGTATGTCCTCTCATAAATTCAGATATAGTAGATGTTAAGTCAATGTTTTTACATGGAGATTAGGATGAGGAGATATATATGGAATAGCCAAAAGGTTTTGTTCAAAATTGCAACAAAAAAATTTGTACAAACTCAAAAATTTATCTTATGGCCAAAAGAAGTATCCCAGACAATGGTGTAGAAATTTGATTTGTTCATGGTGAGCCAAAATTTTACAAGAAGTGAGTATGACCATTATGTTTACTTTAAAATTTTGAAAAATGGTTTATTCATTATCTTGGTGTTATATGTTGGTGTTATGCTTGTAGCAAGAAAAAACATAATTATGATCAATGGGTTAAAGGCTCCGATGAATAAGAATTTTGATATGAAGGATCTAGGAGTAACAAAAAAAATTGGTCATGGAAATACATAGAGACATGGAGCATGATAAAAATGTTATACATTTGAATAAAAGTCCAACATATCATAGTAGGACTAAGCATATTGCAATTAAACACGATTTTGTAAGACATGTTATTAATGAAGGTGGAGTAACTCTTGAGAAAGTTCATACACTAGAAAATTGTACAGGCATGTTTACAAAACCAGTATAGTTAGAGAAGTTGAACTAGAGTTTGGCTTCTCTTGATTTGCAAAACTTGTGATGAATGGGCATGAGCAAATATCAGGTAAATTGTTGTCAAGGTGAAGATTGTTGGATAATGACAACAAATAAAGGAAATAAAACAAAATCTTATCTTTGAAAAAAGATAAAACATTAAAACATAAACAAGAAAAAAACATTTAAAGCAATAAAAACAAAGCTAGTTTTTGTTAAATCTTAGATAGTGGTTGTTATCTTGAAGATATTATATATATCTTGTTTCCTTGAAGCCAAATACAATGAATGAATTGTAATTGAAGAGCAACAACTATGTAAATATTGTAATTAGTTTCTTTGAGTAATAAGAATACTGATACTTTGCCTCGTGGATGTTTCCTTGACATATTGTCAAGGTTTTACCATGTGAATATGTGTCTTGTTTGTTATTTTGTTATTTTTATTAATCTTTCTCATTATGTATTCACAACTAACTTGTGCTGCAATATTATTCAAGTTTCTACCAAAAAACTGCCAATCAATTAAATGAACTGTTACAGGTACATATCTTGTTAAAAAATGTTTTCAAAAGTTTCGTGATGGCTAATGTGCACAATCAACTATTTGTTTAATTTATTAAATTTGGCGTCATTTTATCTACTCTATAACGACGCTTAGAGTATAAATAGTTTGGAGCCAAAAATATTAGAAGAGGGGCAAGCTCGCATGTACAATTCATCAAGAAGTAACAATAAAAACACATATAAATATTTAATCTACAATATCAAATGGAACACAAGCCTTATTTTAAGATTGGGAGAATTTGAATAAGCATATTTGCACAATCAACTATTTTTTTAATTTTATTAAATGTGACGTCCTTTATCTACGCTTAGAGTATAATTAGTTTGGAGCCAAAAATATCATAAGAAAGGCAAGCTCGCATGTAGAAGAAGTAACAATAGAAAATCATTTAATCTAACACAAGCCTTATTTTAAGCTTGGGAGAATTTGAATAAGCATGCTTGCATGATAGGGGTTAGGGTTGTACTACATGGTTTTTGAAGACAATGACCTTAGGCCTTAAAAAAGGTGAGGAGAGAGGATCTTGGGAAATTGCACCACAAGATAAAAATGATTACAGTATTTTAATGCTCACCCGGCTGGAATATTCCATAGTGATTCCCACCTACGCTAAAATATACTATGTTGTTTTATGACAATTATTCCCAACCCCTTAACCATATTCACATGCATCTTAAAAGGGCTTTTTTAATCCTAGTTGAATTGTCATATCAAAGGTAAGGAGCAAGTTAAGAATCGAATGTTGTTTTCGCTTTTAAATTACGAATCGAATGTTTTTTTTTTTTTTTCCTTCTTCTTTTAATCAATAAGGAATCGAATGTTAATCTTTTAGCCACCACATAAGGATCATGGAAATTTTAAATTTGGGTATTTTAAATCATAATATTTGTCTAAGGTTTTGTATAAAGGTAGAAAGTTAAGTGGATTTATTTTTTGAGGAATGTTTTTAGTTAATTGTGTTATGGTTATATTAGTATCGAGAAGAACGACCATTCAAAGAGTTATGATGCATCACTTTTATGAGTATCATCTAGATGCAATAAATGATAAGTGGATCATTCATGTTCATGAGAGATGGGTTATTTTGACGTACTGCTCATGATAAAATAATTAAGAAGAAATATAACGAATCAACAAACCTGTAAAATGCAAACCTACACTAGATATATGTGGAACAACCTTTCTAATAAAAAAACTCCACCCAAAGAAACTGAAGTTTGTATTATGCTCAAAAGGTGAAGCATAATAATACAATCCACTATACCATACCTCCAATATATCTGAAATCATAAACAAGAAACCAAAAAGTGGTATTTGTAGACACTTAAATTTGACTAATGCATTTCTTCCAAAACATATCATTTTCGTTAATTTGACTTACCTAATTCATCTTCGATATTTAATTAAATAATGTCATTATTTGATTGAATTAATGATTATTTTCAATTCGTTATAATAATTAAATGATTTTTTATAATTATTAATTATTTTAATTTTGAATTACCTTTCAACTCCACTTATATTAAAAAAATATATTTGATTAAATTATATATTTCATTGATTAAATAATTAACATTTTTTAATTAATTTATCTAATAATTTATCAATATTATCCAAAATAAATAAAATGATTTATTTTATTCCTACCTTGCACATATATTGAATAATTAATTCATCTAATTATTAATTACCCATGCATTTTAACCTCATCAATTGACTGAGACTTACTCAATCCACTCAATTAAATCCACTTCATTCCCACTCACTTTAAGTCCACTGAGCAATCAATTCAATCCACTAACCATTAGTCTCAGTTATCACTTCAATTAATCTTCTGAACTAATCCATACGATTAGTTAGCTACAATCAAGATTAGTTAATTCCCTCTCAATTCCTCTCATCAATTTTGAACCATTGATCTTTTCAATCTCTCCTCGGATCTTGACCATTGATCAGTGTCACCAAAATCTATAAATTCAACCTTTAGGTATCATCTATTCCTCCTCCTAGATTATTGGAAACTATACTTGTATCATTTAGTGATTTTTGCTATTGTGCTACCCAAAATTTGAGAGCAAGTGCTATTACACTATTCTTCAAAATGAAAAGAGGATAAAAATGGAGCAAAGTGAAGGATTTACATAGGTTTATGGTATTGTTTTTGAGTGATTCTTTTATGCTTCATTGATATGATCTTCTGTTGAATTTGATTATGGATTTCAATTTTTTATTTATCTTTTGCTTTCCTTACCAAATTTTCAAGTCATAAATTTTGGCACACCTAATGGGATGCTCTAATCCTTAAATTTAACCTTTTTTGTGAGTTTTCTACATTTTTGATAGTTATAAGCTCTTTAGGCACATCTATCTAGAACTTGGGCTCAATTGTCATAAAATTGGGAATAATTGTCTAAGGGAATGGCATATTTGTGCCTTAGTTAGGCATATTTGTTGAGCAATAGCTCACAAGATTTTTGTGATCAATTTCCTATTTATCTCTCATAATTTATGGTTTTCTATGTTACTTGTGCTTGCTAGTTATTTATTAACCCTAATTTTGTAGATCTTTAACCCTTGACAAGTATATTTAGTTTAAATATTATGGTTTTGATTTGTTTTCTACAAATTTTGTGTTTTTGTGCAGAGTGGCACAATTGCATAAATTAGTGGCACATTTGAGGCTTAGATAGGAACATTTTTTCTTCTATTTGGTGTAATTGTGCTTATATTAGGCGCATTTGTTGTTCAAAACTATGCATCTATCAGAAGGTATAAACTATTGTTAGTAATTTTTCACTTACTTTGGGGCATTTTTCTATGAAATTTTAGGGGTACTAATCTTTTCTTTGAGTATTTTATGGCATTCGTTGGCTAGAAGAACAAGCACCTAAACTACTAACATATATGTTGTAGGGTCTTGTGTCTGATTTTTTATAGAATTGAAAACACTTCAATTTCATTAAGGTAACTAAACTTTGTTTTTTGTGTCTAGTAGGTTTTAGAGTGTGTATGCTATCCTCTCACACTTAACTTACAAACTTGGGGATCGCAAACACTCTAAGATTTCCATTTTTTTTGTTTACCCAAGGAGGTGTTGTCTATGTATGCTCTCTCCTCACACTTCGAGCAATCTTGGAGATTTGAAATAGCAACAATTTTTCTTTTATTTAAAGTAGGAAGCCTACTTGAGGATTTCATCACCCCAAGGATGACTTAAACCATGTTTAATGATGAGGTATAAAAAGGAGGGAAAAAAAATGTTGTACCCCAAGGTGTGGCTAGAATCCTTTAAGCCAAGCCTCATGACCATCCATCCACCGAGAAATGTATGAATGTAGAGGGCAAAGGAGACCCCTCCATTCTCGGGCATCCCTAGACAAGCCTATTGTGCGCAATCCCACTATAAACCCTATTATTGAGAAGCCATCAGTCATTACTGCTAGTGGGTTGCAGTGTACAACATCCTACATGAATTTACCCAACATTTACCATCTTAGGGTGAGATAGAATTAAAGGGCACACAATCTACTAAGAGGGGGGTGAATAAGTAGATCTAATGAATTTAAAATTATTAACTTTTACTACATTTATTAGAGTATACGATTCTTTACACTTAATCCCACATGAGAAAATTAAACATGAAAGCATAAAGCACACAAGAGGACACCAAATATGTGTGGAAAACCTAAGATGGGAAAAACCATGGTGAGAATAGCTACTTGGATCTACTATCCAAATCTAGCCTCACAATGTAGAAATGTACAAGATAATTTTACACATTGAAGTAGACACCAACCTATTGAAGACAATAATCATCTATTATGCTTGTAGGCACCAACCTACTAAAGACACCAATCCCCAATTGAAATAATACAATAGGTAGAACACCAGTCCTATTGAAACACAATGATAAAGCTTCTGGATCTTCAATGCAACTTAACATGTTCCAAAGTTATAGCTAACACTCTTCCTCTCTAAATATTATATTTTGATACTAACACACACATTGGAATGCAATTCTTCCTTATATCTTCACCACCTTCTCTTTAATTTGCACCAATGACAAACTCTTCTTCACACACGTGTAATCATAATTCATGCAGTCACTCTAATCAAACAATGGACTTGAAAATTTTAAATATATACATAACATTACATTAACACTCTTTCTATGCCAATTAGGGATATACAAATAGCCAAGACGAACTAATGTGGACTTAAATTCAAATACATGAAATGAGTAATAGATCAATCCAAAAACCAATTTTTTTGCTGCCAAAAGAACATGATACCATGTGCTACCACATGAACCTTAAGAAAGTTCTATCTTAACACTGTAAGGAAGCTAAGGTAGTGGAACAACTTCCTACACTAATATTGAGAGGAGAATAATGCAAAATTTTATAAATATTTGATAGTGACTGAAACTTAAACAAAAATAAATATAAATATCAAGCATACCACAACATAGTGATTTACGTGTGGAAAACCCTTTCAGGAGAAAAACCCCACACTCCAAAAGCCACCCAATATTTTAGTCATAAATCAAAAAGATTAAACAATATACTTGCAAAGCAAGCTTCTCACAAGAGTATCACCAACTAGAGATCTAGAGGCAACATAATCGTTATCAAACTCTTAGAGTACATCACAATACATAGTTGTAATATAACACCCTTATAAATAGGGTTTCCTTCTAGGGCAAGTCAAGATAATTAAATAGCGGGCATCAGATCTAAGACCTAATGATGAATAGTCCAAATTTACAATAATAAAATATAAATAAAAAATTCCTTCTAGGGGCACTACCCTTGGACCCCCAGCCAGGGGGGTGATCCCCTTGGACCCCTCATGGGTGGGAAACCCCCAATGCGCCCCCCCATCGCAAACATATCAATAGTACTTTATTTATCAACAATACCTTATGTAGTTGCAAGGTTGAGACACATTATCCCAACAAATCTCCCACTTGTCAAACACCTTGCAAGAGAAATGGGAGGGTGTATAAACATCAAATTTTAATTGCTAGCGACCGAAAGGCCCATAGTCTTTGAACACCATTTGAACTTCTTTGTGCTCATAGGATTAATTAAAGAATCAACACCATTCATCAAAGTCTCTACCTTAACCATCTTCACCTTGTCATCTTCGACTATATATCTAACAAAATGGTATTGTACATCAGTGTGCTTGGTCCAGGCATGAAATGTTAGATTCTTGGCTAGACATATCACACTCTTACTGTCACAATAAATTATCACTACATCTTATTTTATTCCAATTTCTTAAGAAAATATCTTAAGATAAATAGATTTTTTACAAGCATGAGTAGTTGTTATATACTTAGCTTCAATAGTGGACAAAGCAACCATAGCCTATCGCTTACTTATTCAACTAATTGCACCACTAGATAAAGTAAATGTATAAGCACTAGTGGATCATTTGCTATCAACATCACCTGCCCAGTCTGAATCCACATAACCATGAATATCAAGGTAAATATCATCGTTAGTTATATTACTATGATTTAAAAAAAGGAATATTCTGAGGTACCACACTGATGCAGGAGCATCCTTGGGTCATAGCAATCTTGCATCACCCAAAAACATTTTCATTTCAATTTATCTTTGTTTTCCTAGTTCGAGCTGGTAGATCTGGTAGTTCTTCATGTTTGCTCATCAGAACTTGTGGATATCTATGTACATCATGGGCATGTTCATTTACCTTATTCCATATTTTGAGCATGATTGGTTTCTTTTCCGACAAGTTATATCTTCTGGAATATTTGGTAGTTTCCTAATCCGACACCAAAATAGTTTTCAAAGCCCAACAACTAGTTGGATTGTTTATGGATCATCTATGTTGTTCGCGGATCATGTCGGTGTGATTATAATTTTTCTTTGGGGTGTTTCTGACCTTAGTTTAGGTCCACACTTCATTCTATGCATTCACCAAAAAGTAATTCAAGATTTGAGGCCGATCTATTATTGCGACCATTGTATTTTCCTACTTTGGAAACTAACATTATTGTTGGCCAACGTGGATTTCTCTAGCCTTGCGAATGTATATAAGGCAATGTAATTGATCAATTGGTGGGGTGGTAGTTGAAGAAGATGAAGTATATTTAAGATGTATGATCTACTGTGTAGGATTTTGCTCACGTTGAGGAACATGTAGCATGATGGTATTCTGAGCATGTTGTAATCAGGCCTGCGAGTCGAACTCTATAAGTCTGGATGTTTCTGGCCAGTTGTAATTGAATTGTATAATAATGAGAATGTCTACATTTGTATTTGCATCAATTTTTTGTGTTTCTTTTGTTGTGTGACTCTTGTTGCACGGTTTGGACTATTCTCTTTGAGGACCCTCCGGCCGTGGCTACATCAATTGGTATCAAAGTTGGTTGCAAGCCTACAAATATGGAGATGAGGGCAGGTTGTGAACCTATGAATCTAAAGATTAGAGTTGGTTGCAAACTTTGAGTGGGTTGTAGTCCTTGTGGCATTCCTTGGGGTGAACAAAGTGCCGACTGGAGGTAGGTTGTAGGTGTGATCAATAGATCACTAAGGGAGAGGCAATTGAAACCCTGCAGTCAGATCACCGAGTTGAGGCAATTGTACCGAGCAAGGGGAGAGATGCCACTGAGAAGGATGAACCATAGAAGAATGGAGCAGATGATGGAAGACTTTAAGAATGTGATGAGGAATGAGATCCAGAACCTCTTGGGTGGTTTGAGGAGAAACCCTGAACCGGAAGATGAATATGAAGAAGTTGCAAAAGAGCTTGAGACTGAAGATGTTGAGGGACTGACAGATGATAGGGAAGAGATATTGCTAAGGGAAATCGTGCAATTAAGTAAAAGTCATAAGTTGGAAGTTCCTAATTTATTTGGTACAATAAATCCAGAATACTTGATAGACTGGATAGGAGAGTTGGAAGACTATTTTGAGTTGGAATATATTAGAGATCCTCTGAGGGTTAAGTTAGCATAAACTAAGTTGAAAGGAAATGTTTCCTTATGGTGGAAAGAGTTGCAGAAAGATCAAGTGGAGAATGGTGAATTGAGGATCACCCGATGGAGACAGATGGTTGCAAGGTTGAAAGCTAAGTTTGTCCCAAAAGATTGCGTGTTGGAGTTGTTTAAGAAGTTGCAGAACCTAAAGTAGAAGGATATTAGTGTCAAAGAGTATACAGAGGAATTCTACAAGATGACAATCAGATATGGACATAGAGAGATGACTAGAGAGAAGATGGCTAGATATATAAATGGCCTTAGATACAATATTCAGGATGAGATGAGTATGTTGAGAATTTCTACAGTTGAGGAGGCTTTTCAATATGCTAGATTAAGGCTGAAGATAAAGTGAGGAAAATACAACATTCCCCTACGAGGAAGAAGAGATAGATCAGCAGTGGCAAGGAGAAGTTGACAAGTGAAGAAGAACCTAGACCTACGTGGAGTAAAGAATTAGATCAGAAGTTGTAGAGGAAAGGAAGTGGTAATCGAGAATTCTTGGGAAAATATTTCAAGTGTGGGGAATTTGGACATAGGTCTTTTGAGTGTCCTTAGGGATCAATTAAAGGAACTAGTAAGAAGAGTTGTGTAGCACATGAAGAGAAAAAAATTGAAGAAGGGATAGAGCCTGAACAAGGTGAATCTCTGATGCTTAGAAAATTTTTGATGAGACGGAATAGGGAAGAGGTTGACACTTCGCAAAGGAAGAATCTTTCCGGACTGTATGCAAATCAGGAGGTAAGTGTTGTAATTTTATTGTGGATAGTGGAAGCACTGATAATTTGGTATCTAAGGAGATGGTGGAGAAGCTTTGTTAGAGGAAATTTTTGCATCCTTGTCCTTATAGGATAAGTTGGTTATAGAATGATCATGTAGTGGAGGTGAAAGAGCAGTGTTTGGTGAACTTTAATATTGTCCTTTTTAGAGATGAAGTTTTATGTGATGTTTTGTCTATGAGTGCATGTCATGTTTTGTTGGGTAGACCTTGGCAGTTTGATAGAGGAGCTATAGATGAATGCAAGAGAAATCTGATTACTATAGAGAAGGATAGGCAAAAGGTTACTTTGGCTCCTTTGAAGAAGATAGAGGAGGGAGTGAGGAACTTGAGTCTTGTGAAGAGCTACAGTGCTAGAAAGTAGGATGTAGAGATTATACTGAAGGATGAATAGGATTTGAAAGAGAATCCTATGAACAAACCTAAGAGCAAGGTGGTACCAGATGGAGGTAAAGACATAATTGTGCAGCAGAAGACTCTGGTAGTAGATGAGAAGATAGATAAGATGAAGCCATGTAGGAAGGGAGGGATAGATGGACATAAGAAGGAAGGTGGTGGTAAGTTCTCCCTACTACCTTATGCAGATATGAAGTAGAAAGGTGAACAGAAGAAGGATTTGAAGGATCAGGCAGAGAAGAGAAGAAAAGACAATGGAGAAGTTTAGACAAGGAAGATGTTTGGATCAAGAATGAGTATGGGATCTATATCTCAAATCTAGTTTGATGTTCATGAGTTCCTCTCATGGAACATCTTTTCCCACTAGGGGTGTCTGATGCAGGAGCATCCTTGGGTCGTAGCAATCTTGCATCATCCAAAAACATTATCATTTCAGTTTTTCTCTATTTTCCTAGTTCAAGCTGGTAGATCTGAGAGTTCTTCATGTTTGCTCATCAGAACTCACTGATCTATGTGTACATCATGGGCATGTTCATTTACCTTATTCCATATTTTGAGCATGACTATTTTCTTTTTTGGCAAGTTATCGCTTCCAAAATATTTGGCAGTTTCCTTATCTGGCACCGAAATAGTTTTGAAAGCCCAACGGCTAGTTGGATTGTTCATGAACCATCTCTGTTGTTCGCAGATCATGGTGGTGTGATTATAATTTTTATTTGGGGTGTTTTTACCTTAGATATGTCTACACTTCATTTTATGCATTCACCAAAAAGTAATTCAAGATTTGAGGCCGACCTATTCTTGCGACCATTGTATTTTCCTACTTTGGAATTTAACTTTATTATTGGCTGACGTGGATGTCTCTGGCCTTGCAAATATATATAGGGCAATGTAATTGATCAATTGGTGGGGTGGTAGTCAAAGAAGATGAAGTATAGTTAAGATGTATGATCTACTCTATAGGATTTTGCTCACTTTGAGGAACATGTAGGATGATGGTATTCTGATTACATTGTAATTAGGCCTACAAGCCAAACTTTGTAAGTCTGGATGTTGTCGGCCAGTTGTAATTGAATTGTCTGATAATGAGAATTTCTACATTTGTATTTACATCAATTTTTTGTGTTGCTTCCATTGTGTGACTCTTGCTGCATGGTTTGGATTGTTCTCTTTGAAGACCCTCCAGCCATGGCTGCATCATGCACAAATATCTGAAGACTCTTTTAATTGAATCCCAATGAACTCTACCAAGATTAGACATATATCTAGAAAGAACTCTCACTACTTGTGCAATTCCCAGTCTAGTACAAACCATAGCATACATCAAACTTCCAACTACACTCTAGTAGGCCACTCTTCTCATGTCTTCCATCTATGATGAGGATGTTGGACAATATGATATAGATAACTTTGTTCCAGGTGAAATAGGAACACACAATGGTCTACAATCCTACATATCAAACCTCTTTAAACTTGAATTGGCGTACTTACATTAGCCAAGCCATAACATTTTTTTTACTTTATCTCTTCTAATATCCATCCCAAGAATGTGTTTAGTTGCACCAAGATCTTTCATTTGAAATTTAGCAGCAAGTTGAGATTTTAGTTTTGAAATCATGCCTTTCCCTTTACCAATGAATAACATATCATCAACATATAATGCAATAAATAGGAAATGATCACCATCAGTTTTATAATAAACACAATGATCTGATTTAGAATGCTCAAATCCCAAACTTAACACATATGTATCAAATTTATGGTACCACATCCTAGAGGGCTTTGTTTAGTCCATACAAAGATTTCTTTAATTTGCAAACCAATTTAATTTTATGTTTAAACATGTAGTGCTTTGGATGTGTCATATAAATATCCTCCTTCAAGTCACCATGAAGGAAAGAGGTTTTTACATCCATTTTCTCAACCTCTAAATCATAAGTAGAAGCAATAGAAAGAAAAAATCTAATGGATGGACCATTTTGCAACAGGAGAAAATATCTCACTATAATCAACACCCTCAACTTGAGAGTAACCTTTTGCAACCAACCTTTCTTTGTACTTATCAATACTTTCATCTGACCCAATCTTTTTTTTTAACACTCATTTGCAACCAACAAATTTTCGTCCTTCAAGTAATGGTACAAAATTCTTTTTCAAAGCTATCATTTCTTCATCCATAGCAATCTTCCAGGATTCTACGCCATTCATACTTAATGCCTCTTCTACCGATCTTGGTCCATCCATGTTAGTATTCAAAGCAAAAATACATCTCCAATTATCAAGTGAATAGCTTTTAGGTGGTTATCTATTCCTTGTAGACCTACAAACAAGTTGAGTATGAGGTTCTTCCTCCTCTTTTGAAGATTCAGAGCTAGATGAGCTCTCCTCAACCTCTTGTCTATCCATGGGCCTCAATTCAACTTTCTTAGGTGTAGAAGTAAATTAAATCGCATCTTCCTGTTCACTTTGTTCTGGCTGCAATGTAACAAAAGAAGGATTAGTTTCTCTAAAAATAACACTTCTACTATATATTACCTGATGTGCAACAAGATCCCAAAGCTTGTATCCTTTCACATCATAATTGTATTCAATGAAGACACATTTCACAGCCTTGTTCTCCAACTTTGTTTGCTTCTCCTCTAGCACATGTGCATATTCCTCACAACCAAAGACTCGTATTCCTCTGGCACATGTGCATCTTCCTGTTTACTTTGTTCTAGCTGCAATGTAACAAAAGAAGGATTAGTTTCTCTAAAACTAACACTTATACTATATATTACCTTATGTGCAAGAAGATCCCAAAGCTTCTATCCTTTCACACCATAATTGTATTCAATGAAGATACATTTCACAGCCTTGTTTTCCAACATTGTTCACTTCTCCTCTAGCACATGTGTATATTCCTCACAACCAAAGACTCTAGGATGTCTTAATAAAGGTTTGTGACCTGAACATGCCTCTATGGGTGTCCTATCAACAAGAGATGATGTAAAAGATTTGTTAATCAAGTAACAAGCAGTGGCAACAGCTTTAGCATAAAACCTTTGTTCTAGACTAGCACCACTCAACA
Source organism: Sequoia sempervirens (assembly GCA_007258455.2). Lineage (NCBI taxonomy): Eukaryota > Viridiplantae > Streptophyta > Pinopsida > Cupressales > Cupressaceae > Sequoia > Sequoia sempervirens. The sequence continues at coordinate 906,220,522 of VDFB02281492.1, forward strand.
TACTCCTAGCCTTCTCCATCAATGTCTTATTCATTCTTTCTATAACTCCATTCTGCTATAGGGATTATAGAGTTATCTTTTGTCTATGAATACCACATTTTTTATAGAATATATCAAAATCATTAGAGAAAAAATCACCACAATTATAAATCCTCAAAAAAATTATTTTCTTTCTTGTATGCAACTCAACCATTGCTTTAAATTCTTTAAATCGACTAAAAATTTCAAATTTACTCTTTAGAAAATATACCCATGTCCTACTATAATCATCAATAAGTGAAACATAATACGTGGATTTACCAATTGAAAGAACATCTACAAGACCAAATACATAAGAATGAATAAGATCCAATACACCAGAAGATTTATGAGAACTTGAGTTAAATTGAACATGGCTTTATTTTCCATAAATGCAATGCTCACATAAATCAAACTCAATATTACAATCAGACAAACCTTCAACAAGGTTTTTATTTTTCAATTTTTATAGACCCTTTTCTCCAATGTGATCAAGTCTTTGGTGACATAACATAGCTTTCTATGTAGATAACTTTGATTCAAAAGATAGAGCATCCTCGGGTACACAAAAGCCATGATTGTCTGTTGAAGGTGAAACCCTCACTTCATCCACAGACTTTCTTTTCATAGAAGTAATATTGCATTCAAAAGTGCATGCATCAAGCTTATACAATGTCCCATATTTGAAACCTCTAGCAATCACCATAGCACCTCTAACCATCTTGCATCCTGCACACCTGCATCTATTAGTTTGCTCATAGATAACAAGTTTCGTGCTAATCTAGGGACATGCAACACACCATTAATCATTTTTATTCTACCATCAGGAAACATTATTTTAACTTTACCACAGCCAACAATATTCAAATAAGAATCATCACCCAAGTACACCTTACCTCCATCAAATTCTTCATATTTAGAAAACCAATCTTTGTTAAAGGCCATATGGAAAGATGCACTTGAGTCAATTAAACATGCATCATTACCTACACGAGTTGACAAAGTTGTAATGAATGCATCACCATCTTCCTTCTCAAACTCAAAATCAAAATTAAATTTCTTCTTTTTCTTCTTTACAGTCCTTAGAAACATTTCTAGGCTTACTATAGTTCCAGCAAATAACTTTGGACTTTCTAGGAGATTTGGATCTCCCCTTGGACTTGGATTTATCACACTTCTCATTCTTTTTTCCTTTTTCCTTAAGTATTCCATGAACATTTAGGGCCTCCTTGGAACTAATGGATACCTTCCTCCTCATCTCTTCAAAAAGAAAAGAACCCCCCACATCTTCAATCTTCAATATAATAGAATTACTCCCAACATCCATAATTAGAGAATCCCACGAATCTAGCAAAGAACAAAGCAGGATTTGACATTTCTCCTCCTCATCCATTTTGACACCAACTAATTCCAATTGAGCCACTAGCATATTGAATGCTTCTAGGTGGTATGTAAATTTTCCACCCTCTTCCATTCTCAAGGAATAAAATTTATTCCTCAAGAAAATCTTGTTCACTAAAGATTTGGCTTGATACATCTCACCAAGCTTCTTCCATAGTTTTTGTGCAGAGCTCTCTTCATGGAAATTGATTAAAAAGGATTCTGCCAAGCACAATCTGATTAGACCCTTGGCTTTATGGTCCATAACATCATATTGAGCAGCCTGGGTAGGATTTGTTATAGGCCTCAAAAAATTGTCATCAACAACTTCTCATAGATCTCGATCTATCAATAGATCCTCCATCTTCAACTTCCACATCTCAAAATTATTTCAAAAAAAATTATTTGTCTCTATTCTCCCAAATGAACTAGCCATCTTAAAATTCCTGCAACAAGATTACAAAGTATCTTCTACACAAGCTCCCACTCAAATCTAGATTAGTTCAAAAAACCCAACAAACCACAACTAAAACAAAAGGTGATAAGATCTAACACCACTTGTAAGGAAGCTAAGGTAGCGGAACAACTTCCTACACTAATCTTGAGAAGAGAATAATGCAAAACTTTATAGATTATTGGCAGTTATCGAAAGTTAGATAGAATTAACAAAAATATAAAGTATACCACAACATAATGATTTACATGGAGAAAACCCTTTCAAGAGAAAAACCCCACACTCCAAAGGCCACCTAATATATTATTCAAAAATCACAAACATTACAATATACTTGCAGAGCAAGCTTCTCATAGGAGTATCACTAACCAAAGATCCAAAGGAAACATGAATGTTATCAAACTCTCAGAATACATCATAATACAAAACCCTCACAAAATAGGGTTTCCTTCTAGGGAAATTCAAGCTAATAAAATATTGGCTATCAAATCTAAGACCTAATGATGAACAGTCAAGATTTACAATAATAAAATATAAATAAAATTTTCCTTTTGGAGGCATTTCCCTCAAGCCCCCACTGGGGTGCGTTGCCCCTGGACCATGCTACCCCTAGACCCCCAATTGAGGGGGATGATCCCCTTGGACCTCTCATGATGGGAACCCACCATAGACCCCCTGTTGTGGATGTATCAATAGTACTTTACGTATCAACAATACCTTATATAATTGCAAGGTTGAGAGACATTATCCCAAGAAACACCACACACAAGATTTGAATTTCACATTTAATACTAGTTGTTACCACACATGCCTTGAACTTCAACTAGCTAATAGATAGACATAGAGAACATTTTGTGGGTAAGTGCACCAATCTATGACACAATTTAGGTGTCAAATTGTAAAAATTTGCAAAAAAAGGGCGTAATTGGCCATTTGGCGCACACCAAATTTGGCTCTTGCCAAATTGAAAAGAAAAAAAATGCATTTCAAACCCTCATTTCTCTTCAACTCGCAGCTTGGCTTAGGAGATTTGAGGTCTGCAACTCGCGCTCGCCAAATATCATCCATTATTTGCATCGTTAGCTTGCAAAACATTGGCAGTATGCATATCTACACATATACGTTGATAAACATCATAATGGTTAGAAAACTCAATATGTAATCTGCAACAACAAGTAGTGCGTGTGTGATTTATTTTGAAATAAAAAGGCTTTAGCATTTCAAAATACCTTTGACATATTTTAATTTCAGGAAACTTTTGCACAAAATCAGCAAAAAATTGGGTTTGAGTGGTATCCAAATAATGCTTTGGATGTGGCTCACGGATTTTACTACCAATTCTCCTTCTTACAATATCTCTTTGATTAGGAGAGGTCCTTTTTTTATGCTTCCAATAATCTACTATTAAAGATCTCAAGCCTTGAGGAATTCTTTTACCTTCTCTTTTCGTGGCACTCTAAAGATTCCCGCAACTCATTCACTGTTTGGACCCCTCCGATATTTCCACACCTTCCTTTGGCTCTCATTAGATATGATCTATGTTTTCGAATGCCATCCATAAGAGTTCACCGCATTTCTATACTGGCCGTTAATATGTTGTGTCATCCACCGTCTTGTAGCACAACTATCCTTAGATGTGTGATTAGAGACACACTCTCATACTCATCAAGTTCTTTACCAGTGACGATTTTGCTGTGAGTCATTTGGGCATCTCATTAAAGGCCCATGGGTGGGTCCTAAATTTAGGTTACCTCATCATTTCAACAAATAGTTATCCTTCCACCCTCAGCAAGCCTCAAAAAAAAAACTCTCTAGATCCTCTGTACATCTTTGACATGCATTTTGGCATCTTATGGGCATCCATTTCAAAAGATTGGAATCAATATCAATCAAAAATCTAGGTTTTCTATGCAAAACTGTAGGAGGAGTTCTCAAATGTAAATTTGTGTTAACATTAGGAATGGCATCAACATCAGGGATAGATCACGTACCTTCAATCGAAGGTGCAATTGATGACATACCTTGAGATTGACATGTAAATGATGTTGTACCTCCAACTTGAGATGTCGTTTGTGGAGTGACTTCAAATAGAGGCATGTTTTTTGATGTACTTTTGAAATGCAATGTTGTTAATGGTGTGTCTTCAACTATAGATGTGATTTTTGATGTACTTGGAAGACCACATGTTGTTGCTAGTGTGTCTTCAACTAGAGATGTGCATTGAAATTCACCTATAGTTGATGATGTGCCTCCAACTTGGGGATCCATTTGTGTCCTTCCACAAACTTTTTCCATTCATGCCCTTTTTTTTTCCAATTGTACATCTCTCTTAGATTGCACAGTAATTTCTGGTTGTATGGGCTGCAATTCTTTTGCTTCATGAGCTGCAATTTTTTATTCTCTTCTCCTTGCATTTTTGTACATTCTTGAATTATTTAGGGCTTTGGTCATTTCCACTAAAGCGCTTAGGCGTTAGATACTGCATATTCCACAATCACATAAGAACAAAGTATGCATTTTATGAAACATATTGATAACGCTAATTACATTGAATTTTATTGAACACACCAAAGCATTTTATGAAAGAAGGCAGCAAACTGTTTGGAATTATCAAACATGTCTATATGCTACAACATTTTTCATAAATAAATCTACCAAGGAAGAATGGTAAATGGTATGAATGAATGGAAACTTTCATTAAACCAACTATGTCTTGAGTTACTTGAAATTATCTAAGCATATGATGAAGGTGAATTCTTTATGGCACAAGAAAATTAATAGAAACTTGCACATTAACATTGATGAAAGCTCTTAGGTTTTCCAAATTAGTTGAAAATAATTTTTTTCCCACAACCATCAATAATAATGAATTTAATGTTCAATTCTATGTGTAACAATGAAGATTAATAAAATCATCAAATGAATGGTCTATAAATTGTCAAAACAAAACAAAAAAACTTGTGTTAAGTTGAATTCGTTTATCTAAGCATGTTGGAAATGGAATACTATAAGCAATGCAAATAGAATTCATAAGAAAACTTGTGTTAAGTTGATGTCGTTTATATAAGTTTAAACATGAATTCATCTAAATTATGTCATGGTTTTCACTTTTTTCTTCAAAGTCATAAAAATTAAACTTTTTTGTGCAACTCTCCTCTAATTCAATGTTAAATTCAATGTCCAATTGTTATGATTAATAAAATAATTAAAGGAATTTAGATTATTGTCAAAAATAAACAAACATACTAAATATAAACATTTAAATATTACCAAAACTGAATATCTTATCTGAAATAATGTAAAATGATGTAGAAACTTCAAAATGTCTTCATCTACGTTGACTGGATGCAAATTGGTGGCAAAAAGGTGATGGATCAAGCAAATATTGGTACAACAAGGAGTCAACTACATAAAAAAGGTGTTTCTCTATTGGATTAAGTGTTGAACCAAAAAAAAAAAAATCATGTGGGCTAGAATCATGGGGTGAACCCCCATTTTACTGTTTCAAGGTAAAAACACATTTGGCACTTGCCAAATTTGGAGAGCGCCAAATTTGGCGCTATCCAAATGTGGTGCTTTGAAATGCTTTCACAATATCAATAGGAAGGGAGTGAGACTTGAGATAGAGGGAGATTGGATATGAGTGAGAGAGATTAGTCCTAGTAGCATGGTAGGGACTGAGACCTAAGAATGATAGAGACTTGAGAGGGATAGAGAGTTATCCAGTTAGGGTGGGGGGAAAGACCTCACAATGGAAGAGGGGTTGGAGTGAAATAGATTATTCTATCCTCTACCCTTAAACTTTAACCATAAACCCTTAAACCCTCAACTCTCTCTCTCTCTCAACCCTCTATCCTCTATCCTCTACCCTAAAACTGTTAAGCCCT
>VDFB02281492.1:906229749-906312288 GCA_007258455.2 Sequoia sempervirens
GAGAGAGAGAGAGAGATAATGACCTAAGAGAGGGAGAGGGACTGAGAGAGACAAAAAGACCAAAGGGGGAGAGAGATAAGGAGAGTGAGAAAGGGGGTTGGAGTGAGATAGATTTATTTAGGTACCTAGGTGGGAGGGAAAGAGACCTAAGAGAGGGGATTGGACTGGGAGAGAGAGAGTAGTCTAGGTCACGTGGGAGGGAGTGAGACCTGAGAGAGACTTCAGAGGGATAAATAGTTATCCAGTTAGGGTAACGAGTTAGAGAGCATATGAAAGGTAAAACCTCAACTATCCATCTATGATCATAAACTGTGCACTCTAAGCATTATTAAAGTTGTCAACCAAAGAGAGGGGAAATTCAAGTTTTGTTCAAAGCAGGTCATTTGGCAAGCACCAAATTTGGTGCTCTCCAAATGACACATCACATTTGGCACAAGCCAAATTTGGCACTCGCCAAATGTGATGTGCCATTTGGTGAGCGCCAACTGACCTACTTTGGACATGTTAATTGATAGGATTTGCCAAATTTCCTAATATTTTTGTTTGTGCTCCCCATCTCATTTGCACATCTTTCAATGCAAGTTTATAAAAAAAATTGTGATAGCATTGACCTCTCTCTTAGCTATCTAAATATATAATTATTTTTTCATTTTGATTTAGTTAAGGTTTTGATCCATGGCTTCTATTGTAAATGCCTTCATTTTTGGTCAAAAACCAACATGTGCTAGTTTTAGGATAGATTTTTAGTCATTCATCGAAACGTGAAACAAATTACATTTTTCGAAACTAGACTCCATTCTACATGATGAAAAAAAAAATCAATTTTTGATTAGTTTTCAAAAAAATTAGGGGGGAGCACGCTCAAATTTTAGCTTTTCAAGATGTGTTCACTTTGAATATTCATAAAATATTATATATTCATTAAAAAATATCTAAAAGAACGAGGATAAACTAAATGGTGTTAGCTAATTTCTCACCATTGGGATTTTTGAAATTCCAAAAAAAAGTTAATCAAAAAGGGGGGAGCCCTCAGGCGCTATGCTATTTTTTTTATAAAAAAAGGACCTATTTCCCCCCCTTTTGAGACCCTTAATCTTCATTAATTTCAAAAAAAAATAGTATCTTAGAAACTAGACTCGGAGCACTTCAACTTTTGTTCTTGCTACATCTTGAAATTTTGAGCGTAACTATCTTCATTTTCTGTGTAAATAGATTTTGCTGATTTCAAAAAGTGGCATCTTAAGAGCCAAAATTGTGTCACAAATCTATGCACTTACCCTTGTCACTTCAATATTTTTGCAAGCTAAACATATCCTCTAAAAACTCAAGAATTTGATAGAGCTAGTGTAGACGTACCCTTCTCTAAAATCGTAGAGAAAAACTGCATTTTTGAAAGAAATGCTTACCACGCAATTGCATTGTCATAGAAATCTCTCTACCCTGATAATTGAACTAAAAAATACTAATTCAAGCTTCTGGACCACAATTATCATAGAGAATAGATGCAAGCATGATATTGTAAGCATGTAATAGTTATACAAACACTCCTCAACAAGTAATAATGTATATTTCTTGATTTTATATCCTGGCAGTAAAACTAAACTTCTGACATCAATGACATCATTGACAACCTTTGACATCAATGACAACCTATTTTCAACAATCTCCCCCTTTGTCATTGATGGAAAACAACAAAATGTTAGGGCCACCAAACTAGCCAGCTACACATGAAGATATTTATCCCCCCTTAGAATGATTTCTTCTCTGTAGAATTTTGAGTTCACTCTCTCCCTGTGCATTTTCGGTTTACTTTCTCACATTTTACATCAATGAAAAAGGTTCAACACTCTGCACTTCTTTCTCCTCCTTTCTTCATTTTTGATACTCTACACAATCCAAAAACTTGTTTCCTAAATAGACTCCCCTTGAGTCAATGCTTCACTGCCTCTAACAATATACCAAAAGACCACCCAACCTTCTTGTGGCAGGGGGACCAAGCTCCCCCTCAACTTGTGGTTCCTCTTGATTAAGGAGGAGGGAGAAATAACTCTCAGCTTCTACCATAGAAACTCAAATGTCCCCTTAGGAAGTTGCTTTAGGAATATATATGCAACTTGCTCCTTTGTTTCAATACACTCCAACTTTACCTCCTTCTCAAAAAACCTTCTCCCTTAGAAAATGATACTTGATTGCAATGTGTGTTGTCCTTGAATGCATTACTAAATTCTTTGAAATTTTTATGGCATTGATGTTATCACAAAGAAAGGAGATAGGTTCATCAAACTCAATCTTCACCTCCTTCAAATTGTGCTTCATCCACAACACATGAGTGCAACATGATGTTGCAACAATGTATTTTGTTTCTCATGTAGATTAAAAATTGAGTCCTATTTCTTTCTCAACTAGGACACCAAACTATCACCAAGAAAGAATTTTCCACCACTCGTTCTCTTCAAGTCATCAATTCTTCCTACCTAATCTACATATGTGTATATAGTTAAAGTGAATTTTCACTCTTTGGATACCACAACCCAAAGTCCACAATAGCCTTCAAATACCTAAAGATTCTCTTTACTAATTTAACATGAGTTTCTTTAGGTGCTGTCTAAAATTTGGTGACCATTCCAACTGCATACACTATATCTAGTCTAGACATTGTCACATACAAACAAACTACCAATCATGAATCTATACAAGGTTTGGTCTATCAAAGTAGATTCATCATTTTTACTCAACTTTCATCCTATAACCATAGGTGTTCCCATTGGTTTATAATATTCCATATTGAACTTACTTAGCATCTCCTTTATGTACTTGTTTTGAGAAATAAAAATGCCTTTGTTTGATTATGAAATCAATAGCCCAAGAAAGAAAGATAATTCACCTAGCATATACATTTCAAATTCATTATGCATTTCCTTCTTAAACTCCTTGCACATGTCTTCACTACTATCTCTAAAAATGATGTCATCTACATAGACCACAACAATCAGCAATTGATATCCTTTTGTTTTTATGTATAGATTATTATATGTACTTACTCTTCATAACCCTTGCTGCTACAAGTATCTATCCAATATTGAATATCAAGCTCTAGAAGCATGTTTGAGTCTGATAGAGCAACAAATTCCTAGGAAATACCAATTTCACAAACACCTTCAGAAACAAGAGAAGCCAATGTTCTTTCATCAAAGAGAAATGTATGTTGAATATGAGAAATGTACATAATGTTACATGCTTATAAAGTGATGAAAAATGCCAAACGGGTGTGCAACCACCCAATACGAGAATATGGGAATAAAAAACTAATTACCCTATTAAATGCAAACTATGTGCCTAAGTTAAAACTTAAGTAAGTAAATATGCATTTACTCTAACACCCCCCCTTAAGTGCAAATTAGGGAGAATGAATGAAGATGCAATATGGGTCCCAGCTACACAACCATGTGTTATCTAGTATATAGACAGAAGATTTGTGTGCAACTCTAGAATGCATAGTACATCCTGAAAGAAACCTCTACATCTTCATCTACTCCATCCACCAAACCCACATAGTTTGGTAGTGCAGGAATTGCAAATAGTAAAGAAGATAAGCACTACATGGGTAAGGGGCATGCACTGGTCACTTTTGCAGTTGATTCTCGATGTGACAGATGGTTCCTAGGTTCTAGTGCATCTCACCACATGAGTGAATAACCCAAGATCATCAACTATAGAAAACCTTCACAAAATAGTGAGAGAGACACAAGGCCATCTCACCAAATAAGGAGTGAAAATATGAGATGTTTAAATTTACATAATGTACAAACTTAGAAAGCTATGAAATAGATGATGAGTGAGAAACTTCCTAGCACGGGAAAAGCTACCCAGGAGTAACTAAATGAAAAACTAATAAATTAATCTTCCTAAGTAAACTTAAGTGTAAATATGCTATTTACTCTAACACCATGATTGAGCAACAAATTCCCAGGAAATACCAATTTCACAGACACCTTCAGAAATGAGAGAATCCAATGCTCTTTCACCAAAGAGAAATGAATGTTGAATATGATATGATTAATGTACATAATGTTATAGGCTTATAAAGCCATGAAAAAATGTCAAACGAGTGTGCAACCGCCCAATACGGGAATACAGGAATAAAAAACTAATTGCCCTATTAAATGCAAACTATATGTGTAAGTTAAAACTTAAGTAATTATGCATTTACTCTAACAGAGTCCATACAAATCCTTCTTCAATCTGCAAACATAATCTAGATTATCAGAACATTGAAACCCTTTCAATTGTTCAATGTAGACTTCTTCTTGTAGTTGTCCATTTAGAATGTTGATTTCATATCCATTTGGTATAAAATGAAGTTCTTGAATACTAAAAGAGATAAAAACATCCTAATTGCTTCTAGTCTTACTACTGGAGTAAATGTCTCTTCAAAATCTATGCCTTAAACCTAAGCACACCATTTAGACACAAGTCTTGCCCTATTTTGAATCATTTCACCTTCTTCATTTAGCTTGTTTTGTAAAAAAACCCACTTGGTTCCAATCACATTCTTTCCTTTAGGTCTTGGGCAAGTTCTCAAGATTCATTCTTCATGATCAGGTTCAGTTCTTCCTTCATAGCTTCTATCCAACCTTTCTCTTTGCTTGCTTCTTTATATGACTTCTAGGCTCTATCTTTGATAATAATGCATAGTGTACTTGCTCACTTTCTTTCTCAAGTCTCTTCCTAATCTGAACCCCACTATCTTTGTCTCCTATAATTTGGTCTTTAGAGTGGTGGTTCTAAACATACATTGTTCAAGTTTTTGTAACTTCTTCGAAGTCTTCAATATTGTTGTGAATTGGTTCTTCATCATCTTCCACTTCTAGAATACCATTAGACTGAATTGTTTCATCAAATATCACATTTGCACTTTCTACAATCCTCTTCAATATTTTGTTATGGCATATATCTACTTTACTTATTAAAAAATAACCAGTAAAATACCTTCATCAAATTTGGAATCAAACTTACCCAAATCATCTTCATCTCTTTTGATGTAGTACTTGCTTCCAAATATTATAAGGTGTCTAACTAATGTTGGGCTTCCTCTCCATAGCTATATGGTGTCTTATCAATCTTGCATCTGATTTGAGCTCTGTTCAAAATTTATTTAATAGTTTGAGTAGCTTCTCTCTAGTACATATCTAATAGATTTACTTGACATATCACTGTGTTGAACACCTGGAATACTAAGGGGGAGGGGTGAATCAATATTATCTTAAACCACTTAAACATTTAAATATCTATTTGAAACATCATATTCAATTTGCAATAAAGAAAGAAACCATGAAAGTAATCATCAAAGCACATAACACATGAACACTATATTTTTATGTGGAAAACTTGAAAAGGGAAAAACCATGGTAAGAATTAACTCATAATATATTATAATCAGTCATAATATATTACAAAATGGATCACTATACAAAGAATAAGATAAATAGAAAAGAGGGGTGGCACACTGCCAAGATTTGAACTACTAACAATGCATCTACAATATGTAAGAGATACAGTTCCACTGGAGCTCAATATACTCAATCAACACACTTCATATCATATTGATTCCACACTCTACTCTAATTTACATTCACATCAAATTATATTCACATACTTTATATTACATTACTCAACCACTATTTCACAACACCAAAAATGATTTACATTTAAATGCACATTACATCCACAAACACTTGCAACATCAATTAGGTTGGCCTAATTAGATGCACCATGCATAACAATACTTGTCGACTCAAGATTCAGACAAACACACTCCACACCTTAATTCAAATCTTTTAATGCATCCAAATAGGTCAAAGGGGACCCATCATAACTCCATGATACCAATCAACACTTCATTTAACTCTACACAACCTAAAACTAATTAGGTCAGCTCTATTGTTGGATTAACACTAAAATATACTAACTGATCATTCACAAACTAACACTCAAACCTCCAATAATCTTGTCACTTGGATCATAGATGCTATTGAAACCTGTAAATACTTCCTCAAATCCACATAACCAAATATTCTTTCATGATGGAATGTGGAACAATCCAAACAAGTACTCTTCACTGGCAACATTGTCACTGGAAAACCCAATACTCTGTCATCATTCTCTTTGATACTAGAGGACATAAAGACATGAAAATTTGCATTTAGATTCCTCTAACATACACCAAAATTACCTTAGAACTACAAACCAAAGATATTCAAGGCAGAGCAATGCGGACCCAAAAACTAATACTCTGTGTACCAAAAACTAAACTCAAGTACTTAGCCGAATATTCAATGCAAATATTTTGTATCGAAGAAAAACACTTGCATTTGTATATTGGATTTCCTCACCATATCCACTCATGTTTCACATGCCAACTATACCTCAATGTAGGCAACAATGTTTACATCAATGACAACATTGTATATGATCATGCTCATGCTCATGTTGCCAACAAACATACCAATGTAAATCTCCTCAAACTTCCAACAATCTCCCCCTTTTTCATTGATGGAAACATGTACCAAACTCTTCTCCAAATCTTCTCCCCCTTTGACATCAAGGAAAAGGGTGCATACATATTTTTTGTTCTTTGCTCCCCTTTGACATCATTTACATATACAATTTTTTTATTTATTTTCTCCCTTTCATATATACATGATTTTACTTGATTTACTCACATATTCACCCTAACTAATATATACATATATGAATGAGTAAAACACTTCATCAAAAGTCTAAGAAAATCCCCCTAATAGTGTTATCCGTAAAAAGTAATCAAGATTTTCACTAGTATATTATCAACTATCTTCTACATATATACAATGAAATCTAAAAATACATAAAAGGAAAGAGATATATAACATCAGCCTAAAGAAGTGTTTGACACCTGTAATTTCACAAGGTGTGCCTCCCAATCCTTTTTTCCTTCTTCCTAGATTCTTTCTTGGCCAAACTAAGCATGCAACTCTATGTCTCAAAGTCCATGAGAAGTTCTTCACCTTCATCTATGGTACTGGGTACCACATTCAACTTTATTTCCTTCTTCAATTATTCAGAGCATTGGATATAGGTGTGAACTTGGAATTCACCAAGTCTCTAAGCTATCCAAACTGCACTATAATCTTTTCTTTTTGTTCCTATAGTTGGAAGAATTGTTCATGCAAATTTTCAATAGCTAATACTGTACTTCCATTTGCATCATTAGCTAGGTCATATGCACTAGATCTCTTGTCAATCTAGGACTCAATAGAGTCCATCTCATCCTTAATGTTTTTAGTGGAACCAGGCCACATCAAGAAAAAATGAAACAACACTTTAGCTTCCTCAACACCGTTTTGCTTATCCTTAAGGTTGTTTTGCAATTTACGATATAGTAGCACACTTGTCTAAAATTTTTGCTAACCTTTTCTCATTCACTTGAACCTGTTTGCTTCCTTTTCCACCTTTTCCTATAAACCACTAGAGTATTCTTTGAAAGAGTTGAGGAGCAACCTCAATTGTTACACACCGAATAGGGAATTGTCAACACTAGCATTGTGAAAACTTTCTTACATCACCTTCACAACCTCATTTATCAATTCAGTACTTTTATGGTGGGTTTGTAAGATTTCCTTTCTAGTGGAGGCATGGAATGCATCACCAAGCTACAATTTATGTAATGGGGATATCTTGTCCATATCAACTTTCCCTTGGTGCATTGGGATCTATATCAATTGTGTAGATACAATAGGTTGAAATTGTAGTTGCATTCCCAATAGGCTCTTCAAGGAGTCTCTGAAGGTTCCAAAAGACTCGCCAACAATCTTCACATTCTCTTCATCCTTCTTCTCATAAGCCTTTTCCTTGTCACTAATGTGATCTTTAGATTTTTCATTATTTTTCTCTTTGTCAGCATCATCAGACTCATCTTCATTCTTCTTCTCACCATCAACTAATTTATCATTTTTATTTGGAGGAAGTAGATTTTATGTATTATGTACCTTAGATATCTTCAGGTTGTCTTATACAACGTCTTCTTCCCGATTTGCATTCTTCTTTGTGTCTGGAGGTGGTGTGTTATGCTCTACTTGTGCATCCTCCTTTAGCATTTCACTATCTTTTTCAACAACATTCTCTTCCACCAGAGGAGTATCATCAGTATTCACATTTTTTTATACATCCTCCTTAGCTACATGCTCATGTTGAGCATCTTCTGGTACATTCACTTCAGGAAAAGAGACCAACAAATTTATTTCATTGTTGGGTGATCCTACAAAGCTGGTTTACAATTTTTAGGAGATCCTGATTTTTGCTAAAATCACATATTTTTAGAAAATATAATGATTTAAACCATGCCTATAATGGAGTCTCCTTTACACCTATCAAAATGCTAATAAAAAACCACTTTTAATTTACCTTTTGGGGGACCAAATGAATTTATTTAAAATTTATTTTTGGTAAGTATGCAGTCCTTATTATAAGCTTCCCAAAAAGTATAATTTTAAGTAAAATTAATTTTATTATTATATTTATTTTTGATTTCTTGTGAATGCAGGTTTTTCACCGAAAATCAAGCTCTCTATTCTACACATGTGGAAAAATACAAGATTATAAAAAAAATGAAAAATATGAGTGCACCAGATATTGAAGTCCTTGATTCAACCAAAAAAAATTGAATTTTGATACATAGAAAAAAGTTATGCATTATACGGTCCGCCTATGTCTGAATTATAATTGGTTTGACTTTGAAACTTGATTAAGGAAAAAATATTCAATAAAATACTATGAAACCAATTGGAAGCACTAGATATCATAGTTACAAATCAAATTTTGAAAAAATTAGAATTTTATACTTCATGTAAAAAAAGTTATGCACTCTACGGTGAGCGTCACTCCTTAAAAAATGTTGTTTACTGAAAAAAACTAGTTTTCGAAGGAGATGGAAAAAGAAGTGCAATCTAATTCCAAAAATTTTGAAAAAAATATATTTAAAATCTACAAAAAAAAATTCACAAATCACTAGTTTGTATCATGTTCAAATTCCTCACGGTTTAGCCGCTATAGGTGCCCAAAAGTGAAGATTTAGTTAGAAAAAATTATTTCAGTGTCCAGTTTGGCCAAAAATTGTAAACCAGTATTGTGGGATCACCCTATTTTAAGTCACACCTAACTCCTTTACCAGATTTACCTTCTTAATAGTCTCATTCCTTGGCCTCTTTATATCATCTTTATCTCTTCTCATAAGTATGGCAACTATTTGCTTGGTCATGAACTCTTTATTGTATAATTGAGCTAATTTAGCTCTATCCTCATCAAAAAAGGAACAACCAACTTTCTCTAAAGAAAAAGTTCTCAATTTTGCATCTTTATTTAATGCATATTCTCTTCTTGCAAGTAATGCACTTTTGAGATCCTCAAGCAATTGGCCTTCAATATCTTTTATTCCAACATCAATTCTTACTATGTATCTAACTATTGCCTCTTCAATTGTTGACTTATCAATATCATCCATAATGGGATACAAGGTAGTTAATCATCACCATGGTTTTTCCCTCATTGGGTTTTCCACGTAAAAATCCTAGTGTCTTTGTGTGATGCATGTGTTCACTTATGATCTTTTCAGTTTATGTGATGTGTTGTTAATTTGTAAATGGAAATGATTAAGTTTTAAGTTATGTTGATTCACCCCCCTCTCAGCACAACATTGTGTTCAACAAGATTAGGCTTCATAAATTTCTAATTATAAAAAATATTGTTTAGATTCAAGGAAATTTTGTGATAAAAAGTATTTGGTATGCCTAGGAAGCCATGAAACCTTGACTTCTCTAGAATGGTTTTGGTCTCTGTAATGGTCTTTCCATGAATTAGAAAAATATTTGGTGGTCTAGACTATCTTTCAAGGCAACAATCATCCTCTTGTGAAGATGCCTTGGGTTTTTGCTCTAAGGTTTTTTTAAAAAGGTACTAAAAAATATCAAGTCCTTTTTTGAGAATTTCTAGGAGTCTCCTTTCTTGGAATGAACCCAAGGTCAAGTTTCATCTTTTTAACCAAAAATGTGAAACTTTTGATATGGTTATTACAACCATACTAGTTGATATGGTCTTTTGACCCCCAATGTCCCTTTTGTGGAAACTAGAAGTCTCTCAAACACCTTTTCTAGTTTTATCTTAGAGATCAAAATGTTTGGACCTAGATACACAATTTTTTTAGGCCAAAATCTTTTTCTTGGCATATGGTTCTTTTAGGAGATTGGCCTTGCATCCCCCACAAAATCACTTAAATTTAGCACGCTTTCAAGGTAGAGATTCTATTTAGCATATGGAAAGATAGAAATTTTACTATTTTTTCCAATTTTCTACAAATCGTTATTTTTTTGCTATATGTTAAAGCTATGATTTTTTCTAATGTGTCACTACAAATTCAAGTGCAATCCAATATAGTTGTACTTGAAGTGGTTCACTTATAGGTGTTGTTAGATCACTGGGGTAATGCCCCTTGTGTTATCACTAGAGTTCCTTTGTCTCCCTCCTTCACTCAAGGCCACTCCCTTCCTCAAGAGTGCCACCATGGGTGTAGCCATTTTGCCTACAACAATTAAAAAAATCATTCATAAGCTTCTCCTACTATGAGAAGGGATTGTGTTTACCGATACTAGTCACAACTCGCTCTTTGGCACTCTGCCTATCCACCACTTGTTGAGAGAATTTCTAGGTGGCTTGCAAGAGGCACTACTTGATGGTTTGACTGCAACAAATTCCCTCCCTTGGCTCTTTCTATTTCTCCTAGTTGTGCAAATATTGAAGAAACTCAAGTAGTAATAATAAGGATAAGGATAAGGATGGTTGGGACCCTCTTGTGAAGACTCAAAACCCCACTGATGTATGTGGAAAATTGGATGACTCTGATCCTCCTCATCCTCCCTTTGCTCTAGCTTTTGCCATAAAGTAGCTTTGTTTTATGTTCTAGGTTGTTGTCTCATTTAGACTTTAGGAGTGTGATAATTTTCACCCACCTTTTTTTTGAGAATATGTGAAACACTATTTTATAAAACAAAACATATTGAAAAAAACAAGCTAGACAGATCAAGCTAATCATTACAAATGAGCTGAAAAAATTGTGAATATAGAACAGAAGAATAGAGATGTCCAATTTGTGACCTTCCATATGTAATTAAAATAGTCGCGAACATCATTCCATCGTTCCGTATAATTGCAAGCTATCAATTTGCAGGGCCAATCTTTCTAGAATGGGCTGGATGAGTGGGCCTGTTTTCTATCACTATAGATAAGTCCTAAATTTCAAAAGTTTCCAGCTGTCCCCATTCCGTACAGCGAATTTCCACAAGTGATTTGACTGATTGACGGGATCGGTGAGCTTCTGTCTTACGACAGAGATATTCGTTAACTGTTATCATCAAAATTTTGCGAGGACTGCGGACTCATATTTCTACAACCCTCGCGGAAGCACCCGCTGTGCACAACATAATCATTGGGTCTCCATTTAGAAGTTGAAGAAGCATATTGAAACCAAAATATGAGGAGGCTGCTGAATGGTACCCGTCAGAGTAAGGAAGGTCTTATAAAGATTGATGGCACTGTAGTTTTGAGAACAGCGTCGCTTCTGGATGCTAAAGATTACAGTGCTAGTTTGGCAGACACGGTAGCCGAGATCATGCACAGAAAGGTGATTTTCCAGCTGGTCAGTTGTGATAAAAAAGATAATGGTAATGTGTACCTTACTTCTCTTACATAGACACATATACACAAGTATATACACTGCAAAATGATAATGTAGTAACAAATTGGGTTTTATTTATATTGCAGAAACTGGCAAGGGTAAAGTTAGCCCTCATAAGGCTGCCTTAGACTGGTCGAATCGCCCAAATTTGGAAACGGTTGTTACGGATTCAACCCACAAAATCACTTTTGATTGGCCCACTGAGTATGGGACTCCTGGAGCTATACTAGTCACAAACAAGCATATTCGAGAGTTTTATCTCAAACGTATTTGCATCCAAGTTCCTGGTCATGGAGATGTTAATTTTCTCTGCAACTCTTGGGTTTATCCTACATGGATGGCTAAATTGTGTTCCAGTTTGAGTAAAGGACGAATCTTCTTTGCAAATAATGTATAATGCATATTATCTGGTTCATACGTTTTCTAATCTATGTTTGAGTGGAAACAAAGCATTATAATAACAATAATGTGTAATGCATATTATCTACTTCATACGTTAGATTTAGAAGCAAGCATTATAATAACAATAATGTGGAAATATGTAATTTCTGCAGAGCTATCTTCCTTCGAAAACACCAGAAGGGCTCGTGGGCTGGAGGAGTGAAGAGCTGGTGAAAATGAGAGGAAATGGTACGGGAAAGAGGGAGACGTGGGATAGTGTTTATGATTATGATGTTTACAATGATCTGGGTGACGTTGAGAACAGGAAGGACCTTGAGAGGCCAGTTCTCGGAGGATCCCTCGACTTCCCATATCCGCGGAGATGTAGAACTGGCCGTAGTCGCACAAAAATAAGTGAGTAACCTTATTTTATGATTACCCATAACCAAATCTAGCCATGGTAAACATACGGATCTGTCAGAGATATACAAATGAAATATTTTTCAAATACTCTTTTCAGTTCTCGATGCTCAACGTTTTGGCATCATCCTTTCTTATTCTTAGGGATTAACAAGCTTACACCTTTATTCACATAGATTGTAGTTATACTTATCTCTCTTGGCTTTCTTCAATCGTCGTGAAAGGCTTAAAATGCTTTGCACTTGAGCAAACTCTTAAATTTATCTTTCTTGCAGATCCCGCTTTTGAGACTCGAAAGTCGCAGTGTAAATTGGCAGCACTTGTATCGCCAGGCTTCTATATCCCATCAGATGAGAAGTTCCATCAAGCCAGTCTTTCTGACTTTCGAGCCCATTTGTTCAAAGCTTTCTCTAAGAAATTCATTTATAATCTTGTCACAAGTCTAAATGTATGTAAGAAACACTTTTGCAATCTGAAGGAGGTTAGAAATCTCTACAGTAAGGGACTTTCCTGTCCATTAGATATTACAGCTAGTATAGCCAGAGTACTCGTTCCCTTTCAGATGGTAAAAGCGATTTTGGATACAAAGGACCAAGCGATCTTAAAATTTCCAAAACCCAATATAATAAGCAGTAAGTAAGATTAAATTCATACATAATATTAAACTCTAACACTGGGTTACTAGTTGGGCTACATAAAATACAATTGGAGTTGACTCTCCCTGATGGTATTATGAATATGATGTGTGACTCAGGCGATGATAATGCGTGGAGGAAAGACGAAGAGTTTGCTCGTCAAACACTTGCAGGGGTTAATCCTATGGTTATTAAACGTTTGGAGGTAAGTATGTCACAACTGATTCTATAAACAAGAATTATGTTCCAACTTTAGAAATTAAAAATATTTTTTATTTTTTAAATAAAAAAATGGAAAAAATATATAGATAGATGTGTTTCGTTTAGAGACTGTGATGAATAGAGATTTTATTTTCGACACACAGTTTCATCAATTTTATTTCATCATACAAAACAATAAGATGATGTACTTTATTTTTCTTCTTTTGTTGCTTCCTCAAAAGTGTTCGGTTCAAACACACTTGGAATATTTGTCATCAATGCATAATCAACATTATGGTTTTGTAATTTGATTGGTGTTCTACTTTCTCTTTTTGATCTCCTTAGAGAGACATTGGATTGTGGAGTAGATAAGTAGCTTGAATTGGGCCCATCAATACCATCTCTTTCTTCAACATATTCAATAGTGACTTCTAGTTCTTGCTCAATCTTTTTCATTATGATGAGATATCGTTGCTATCTTTCTATTTTGTCAAATCAAAATGGTGAACATTTGGAAGGTGACACTCTTCCTCCAAAATGATATCTCAAAAGATGTGAATTTTGTTTTCCTTGGGATCATCTAATTAATAGGCTTGAATAGGGTTGTCATATTCAACAAATATGCATTTTCTGCTCTTAACATAAAATTTCTTTACTTTCTCTTTTGGAATGTGTCTATAGGAAATGCTTGCAAAAATTCTCAAATTCCTAACTAATGACATCTTACTTGATTATGATTCTTCGAAAGAGATTTTGAAAGAAATACTTTCTATGTTTTTAGTCAAAGATCTAATTGATCAAATAAAATATTGAATGAATTGCTTCTCCCTCTAATTTATCTCTAAGATTACAAGCCCTAAGCATTGATTTATCTTTTTCTTGAGGTATCCTATTTATTCTTCTAGATACTCTATTTTATAGAGGAGTATATGGAATTGAGAGTTACCTCTTGGTCCATTTTTGTTTGCCAAAGTTTGAAATATTTATTTGAGATTTACTATCCCCATTGTCCTATCCAAACTCAATATTTTATTTATTTTATGACACATTCTCAACATGGTGTATGAAATTTTTAAAAATAAAATTCTTTGGAGTTGTACTTTAGAAAGTAATGCCATACCTTTTATATTTGATAATAATAGTTTGTGACATTCATCACTATCTTCAATATATGCATCAACTATCATACCTTCTTGAATCATTGACACTCTAAATGACTAGCATAATTACAATAATAGTAAACCTTTCTTTTCTTTTTCTCCCTATTCTCCAAATAATACACTTTTTCTATTGAGGCTTCTTCCCCTCAAAATTAGAAGTAAAGTATTTTTCTAATTTAGCTTAATCATCTTTATTAAGTGTTTCTTCATGTTGTAATAGTAGACCCTCCAGTTTATTACATTTAAAGGTTTCCAACTTATTCAATCAATATGAGCATATTCTTGAAAATTTTAAAACAATATTTACAAACTATTAAGAGTTATCCAAATGAGATTTTTATTAATAATGATCTATCCTCCATTACTTAGATGATTTAAAATTCCCTTGAGTTTTGGGAGATGCTAAGTTACTAGACCGTCAATTCTTAGATTGTATAACTGAGTTCAAACACGTGTGCTCACCCATCAATCTCTTTCTTAAATATTGTAGTGACTGCATCCCAAGCTTCTTTTGGTGTGGTTGTATTTTGCATATTTTCAACCAGTATTTCACTAATCAATAAATTTATCAAATCTAGTGCTTCACTTAATTTCTTGTAAACAAGCATCTATGAGATGTCTTGTTGTAGTTCCATTAACGAATGCCTCAATATCTAGTGATCGCTATCTACTAGTATCATATCATTCATTTACATGGAAAAAATTTGGAAAGCTTTTAATAGTAGCTAAATACATGAACATATACATCTCTACATGACAAATGTTTAGAGATTGTGATGGAAACAATTATACTCAAGACAACACTAATTGAATCAGTTATATAATTGGTCTTGTCCCCAGAATGATATAATTCCCATTTAATTAGAGTAACCATTGAGCCATCAACATTAGGCAATATTAATTATACTAAAGGCATTCCCTATGTGAAGTATGAAGATTTGATCTAGTTGATCAACAGTGAAGTTTGTTGCATAAAGTATGCAAGATGATGAAAATGCATCTAGTCATTCTTCATTGATAATTTTCTTTCATTTAGTCATCAATTTTTACATTTATCATGTTTTTTCATTGTTCATCATGGGTACCTGCTTCCACTATTTCAGCATTTTCAAGCATCTAAAACTACACTATCCCATCAGCTATAAATGGCATCACATTTACCCATGAGGAGAAATCTACAAAGACAAAAATAGTCAGATGGAAAATGATGGAGGACAATGTAGATAAGCTCATTTGAAATTTCTCTTAAAGTTTTTTCTTCAACACCTTACAAATTGTAGTCATTTGCAAGCTTTTTGAAATGTCACTTGTCATAAGGAGACAATTTTTCTAAAGGAACTCCATTTATTAATAATTCATGTGATACATCTTGTGGTGATATAATAATTTCGTGCAAGCAACAAAGATACAACAGGGTTAATTTTTCTAGCATCATGAACCTTTCCCATGGGAAAAGAAATACACGATAGAAATTTTTATTTGAAATATTATCTAACTATGCATTAGCTACCCCTCTTATAATTACTACAAATATAATGAATTTTATAATCAACTATAAGTTGTTTCATAAGTATTGGACATGCAAGTTGCAATTTTATAGGACCAAGTTTTAGAGGATGCTACAAACTCAGCAGACCCACTTTGTCCTGATAAAGAGTTTTTATGTTAAAGAGAAGAAGATTCAATGTTATTCTATAAGTGGACCTGAAACACATCCTTATGAATATTGAGTTATTTGACTCAATTTCACAATACCATGAAAGTTTGGTGGGGGAAAGAATTTCCTTACCTACAATAGCATTAAAAAACATGCTTCACATGCATACATAAAGTAGCAATAATACAAAATATTTGTAGGAGTTTATGGTGAACTCCTCAATACTCTAGGATCACCTGCAAGATGAAATAACTTCCACAAGAGAGATGGCAAAAATATTATGTTATGATTGTGGATGCAAGATTTCTAGAATGAACTTGATTGTTTCTCATAGATTGATGCTTGAATTGATTATGTACATATGAAGCCTTCCTTATATAGGAAAGGGTCGTGATGTACCTAAGAGCATAAAACTTCATTCATTATCATTAAGCACTTGATACAATATATAGGATCAAAGGATGTGTATAGAATGGTTGATATAACCATGAGAGAATATGGTTAAAATAACCACCTCTACCTTCCCTAATAATTTAATACTATATTGTTCATTAACATTCACTAACATTCTCCCCTTATTATATTTTTCCTACAATTGTATGCCTTAAAGTTCTAATTCACCTTTTAAGGGACCCTCCTTAAGGCTTACATAAAAAAACTTGCTGATTAAAAAATATGTACACATTTTTTAGAAGATTTTCCTTTTGAAGAAACAAATCCTAGATCAAGTGGAACTCCTCTAGAATCCCTGAGCTGAATTTTTGAGTTCTTCCTCCATGAACTCTAAATCATAGACCGTAGTTATTGGACAACCACCCTCCAAGTTGTCTCCTCGGCACTCATAAAGGTATTACCCTTGGTCCTTGACCATAATTACTGGACAACCATCTTCCAAGTTGTATCCTCAACCCTTGTAAAGGTGTAATCCTTGGTCACAGTCTAGTGAACTCTTTGGGCAACAATCCATACTGAGCTCTTCACCAAACCCCTTACCTATCTCCAAAAAACAAACTTCACAATATATGTATACTTCAAATCTATCAACAATAACAAAGAAAAACAAGAAATTAAAGCCAAAAATGCTTCTCATGAAAAGCATCATCTGAAAGTGAGAAGCTAACTTGAGATGATGGAAATTCCTCCATCTTCTGATGCCACCAGCCTCTAGTATGATCATGTTACATTTTATCCATTTACTATCTTAGATGAGTCTTTGGAGGCTTCATTAGGAATAGCAAAGATGGTGTCGAAAGTTCAAGCATAACTGTTTGAGGATCCATTCAAATATTTAAAGGTTCTATCAAATGTAGCATGGATGGCTCCAAAAGCATAAAAATTTGGAATGACCATTCTCTTTGTCTTGTCATGCATATGATGAACTTCTATATAATTCTTTAGCTTACTGAGCTTTGAAGAAACTTTTAATAGCAATGTACTTAACAAGGAGGAGCATACTCCTTTTATGATTTCCTTTCTAATATGTAGTCTTAAAGATGCCTTTATTTCCTTTCTAATCACATAAACATACCTCTCTCTATTATTTTTCCTTTATTGCATGCACAACATCTATCTATTACACATTAGAATGGGTCTCTCTTGTAGGGGGTTCAATTACTTGTTAACAACTTATCCTAGACTTGGATAACTTCTATGGTGATTATTAGAGACCATTTTAGGCTTCTAGATCTTCATAACTAGTCTTATGCACACATGATCTAGATATTTCTATCTAAATATTCCAAATGAAACTGCTCAAAATAGAACTATAAAAGAGCACCAAATGAACGCAGTCCTCTTACCTTTGAGAAAGATGACCATTACCTTCTAAGAGGAAGCATCCAAATGCATTAGTAGTATAGATCCCTTATTCTCTCACTCCTCTTCTCTATCAAATTATATATACACAACTACCTTCTCATTGAAAGCATAAAACTAGGTTGAAAAAAATCTACAAGTGCTTTATTCCTTTTACTCTAGCACCATTTGGATGAATAAGGCACAATATTTTGAAGATCATGAGAAATTATAAAATGAATAAGGACTGATATGGAGTGGAGATAGATATTGATATGGTCTCACCTAAAGAACGTGGTGTATGTGTCTTTCTCAATACTGCATGTAGACAAGGCTACACCATTCATCTCCCAGATAAAAGTGTGCTTAAGAACAATATGTGAACTTGATTATCTAGCCAAAAATAATCTCCAATGCCTTTGTATGACCTTACTCAATTCCTCTCTATTACATAATTGCACCCATCAAAGCCCATAATCAAAAACTATGTGCAAATCTTTTCTTGCCTAAATTTCTTCACACTTTAAATGGGATTATTTATATATCCAACACCTTTAAGTTGATTACAGACCTTCGCAATTAAAAATATCTCCATCGACCAACATTATGCTAGATCCATGTGTTGCTTTCAACACATATGCAAAATAATTTATATCACACTCTCATCTTTAGGAATGAATTTACAACAAATAATATTTCCTAGGCATATTTTCAGCATGATTTTATCAAGCTATCAATCTCTTGCCATCATATAAACTTCAACACAGGCACAAATGCTTCAAAGGACTGTCAGATCACATGGATCTTTCTTGTAAATCATGGATTAGTCTTTCTCTTACACAAGTCTCCTTCCACACTTAAACACCTCAAGCTTCAATGCCATCCTCTCCCTACACACAACAAACTCATATCAACCGTGAAGAAAACACCTTTCTCATCACTGACTCTGATACCATATGAGAGCATAAAACTTCATTGATTATCATTAAGCACTTGATACAATTTATAGGATGAGAGGATGCATATAGAATGACCTTGATATGACCGTGAGAGAATGTGGTTAAAATAACAACCTCTTCCTTCCCTAACAAAGTAACACTATACCATTCATTAACATTCGCTAATAGTACATACATTAAATGAGTGTTTCATAATTAAATGACCTAAGACACATGCATTAAATAAAAGAAAAATAGATATCAGATGATAAGATCTTTTCTAGACAACTAAGACTTCTAGAAAATGCAACTAGGACCTAAGTGGACTTAACAATGTAAATAGGACCCACTAATGACTAGATAGGTAAAACACCTATTTACACCAACACTCCCCTTAAGTATAACTTAGGGAGTACTTATGCAAATGACACAAATACGGGTCCCAACTACGAGGACATGTTAGGTACCCATGTACAAGTGCAATGCAATCTCTCATAAATGGAGAAAAGGAGAAAACCAAGTGGGACAAAACTCCTCCCCAAAAGAGAGATAGAAAAAAAAGTGCTCTCAATGATGCATGAGAAGAAGAAAACCCCATTCAAGGAAAAAATCTGCCATGAGAGAGAAGAAGAGAGACAATGCAGCCCCCCCTCAATACAGAGTCTCTTGCAAGGATGATA
The DNA here is from genome assembly GCA_007258455.2 of Sequoia sempervirens. Lineage (NCBI taxonomy): Eukaryota > Viridiplantae > Streptophyta > Pinopsida > Cupressales > Cupressaceae > Sequoia > Sequoia sempervirens. The sequence continues at coordinate 906,249,377 of VDFB02281492.1, forward strand.
GATGTCTGGCAATGAATGTTGAAGATGATCTATGATCGTCGAACAACATTCCTCACCTTAGGAAGAAACAAAACCAAGATGTTATGTAGGATTTCTTCCCATTCCCAAAAGGAAGATGTGGGAAGAAGGATGATGGATTATTTCCTCGAAGAATGTTCAAGTGTCTCCATGTCAATGCTGAAAGGTGTCATACTCCAAATCAGCATTCTAGGCCACACTACAAAAGAAGACAATTTAGAATCTCCTAGAAATTATTTTAGAACATAATCCAAAGGAAAAGATACCTCCTCTGAAGACAAAGAAGCCTCCTCCAAATATTATCCAAAATAGTCCACACTCGTGTCAAACTGCAAAGGATGATTATGTAGAGAAAGAAAAAGAGGGTCAAATTTTTCCCTAACAACAACTGAAGAAGGATCATATCCATCAAAGAGAAGATGAATGCAATCAATGATGTCTCTCAAATCTAAAATGTGGGACTCACAAAACAAACCAACAATGTCTATCAAATACTCATCCCAAGTAGCCAACTTTGGAAGACAATAAATATCCTGCTACATTGAATCACAAGGATCCAAATCTATGGAATCACAAGCATCCATAGGTACAACAGTAGATGGAGGAGATGAGATCTCAGTGCATGTCATTTGATTACAAGTATCATCCCCCATTGTGTCCTCAAAACATGATGAAGAAAGAACACTAGATGATTCTACCAATGCTAGGTTACAAGAGTCCTCAACCTCAAGATGTTGACTCATAGATGAAGAAGATGAACCCTCTAAATCTAGATTAAGAGCATATAAATTGAAGTCTCAATAGAAGTCTCGATAGGAGGAGAAGGAGAAATTTTTGTGTCATCAAAACTACCAAACCTTTCCCAATGATCAAGTGTAGCACCTGCTCTATTTTAACATCAATAGGTCGAGACTCTGCAAGTGGAACAAGACAATCAATAACAAGATCCTCTAGGAATGGAGGTTCATTTGAGTCTCCATACATCTCCAAAGTCTTGTCATAAGATCATGAGGGATCTCAATACCATTAGTGGCCATTTATGTATCAATATCTTGACTACACCCAATTACTCCCAATATATGTTATGTTTTTATGTCCCACACAACTCTCTTCCACTTTGATGAAGATTTCAAAACTAGTCCATAAAGATATGGCAAGAGATTAAGCCACCCACAATGTGTTAGGATTCCATCTCACCAAGACTTAAAGTTCCATCGATTTAACCTGATTACAATAGGATGTTTTTTGATGCCCATATTAAACTCATCAATTTTAGTCACACAATTGACTAATCAAGAGACATAAGCAACAAAAGAAAAATATTACCCCTCAAATTACTCAATCATGAAACCCCCAAAGCAAGATATGAGGCTGACCCTTTATGCTTAGTTCAACTACAAATGCCACTTGCGAGCAACAACAAATTGAATTTTACCTTAGTGCATGTAGAATGCCAAAATTTGGCCACAAGATCAAAGTAAAAATTTTATACAAGATGAGATAAATTATATGATCACTGTAAATTACATGAAAAATCATGCACTTTAAAAAAAATCACTAAAAAATGTTATCGTAAGAGTGAGAATGGAGGCCTAGAAGTTATGATAGTGAGAACGACTCAGCAACACCTGAGAATCTATGATTTCTAGAACAACGAGGCACCAAAATATGAAACCAATTACACTAGAGGAGAGAAACCAATTACACTACCCCAAATAAAAAGAAATATGTTGAAAGAGGAGTTTGTATGACCAAGTTATGGACCTCTAAAGATTGCCTCCAAAATGAAAATTTCCAACAGAGAGTAGGTCTAATTGGAGTGGCTTGTTGACGACCGTTTGGCCGTTAAATTTAAGACAGTAAATAGTGACATTCATCTAAACATCAAATTTTAACACAGTTTTTTATGATATTCATTTGACCGTCAAATTTAACACAATGTTTTCTTATGGTTGTTTGGTCATCAAATTTAAGATAGTTGCGCAAAAAAGTTGTTTTTCTTTGCATGAAAATATGAATTATTATATATAAAAATAGGGGTTTTTGGGCCTTCTGAGTGTAATGATAAGATCAATTTTTACCCAAAAAAATCTAAAAATTCAGCTACCTCTTGAATCTAGTAACCTTGTCCAACTTGAAACCCTCATTAATCAAGCAATATTTGACAAATTTTGATGAAACAAAATCCAAAAATAACTTTCTTTGATGCCCTGGATTCAATGGTAAGGTCCTTGAAATCCCAACTCACACCCAATAAAAATTTCATGACATGATTGGTCCCTAAAATTTGGGAAGAAGTCTGCAGCACTGAAGCTCTGATACCGTGTAGGAGTTTATGGTGAACTCATCAACACTCTAGGATCACCTGCAAGATGAAAAAAATTACACAAGAGAGATGGAAGAAATGTTATGCTATGATTGTGGATGCAAGATTGTTAGAATGAACTTGATTGTTGTCCATAGATTGATGCTTGAACTGATTATGTACATATGAAGCCTTTCTTATATAGGCAAGGGTGATGATGTACTAACATTAAATGAGTGTGTCATGATTAAATGGAATAACTCAATATTAAATGACCTAGTAAACATGCATTAAATAAAAGCCAAATAGATAAGATATGATAAGATCTTATATAGACAAATAAAACTTCTAGAAAAAGCAACTAGGACCTAAGTGGACTTAACAATGTAAATAGGAACCACTAATGACTAGATAGGTAAAACACCTATTTACACCAATAGTATTCACATCTAAGATTTAAAAAAAAAATCGCTTGTAGCCATGGAAGTTTTGTCAAAATTAACTTCATTTTCCAATCATCTTACAAATGCATACAATATGAATACAACCAAGATAGGGAAAAACTCAAAACCATGCATAGTAGTTTTTATGTATGTTCAATCAATTATCACATCAAAACAACATTTTAGTTCATCCCAAAAATAACATTATCAAATAATGATTAGAATTTAGTGTCAATGCACAAGCAATGAAAGTAATGAAGAGAGAATCATGGCTATGAAAAAACAAAGATATGCACTATATCACAAAGCAATGACATGTATATATTTATTTGATAGTTATAGGTATCATCACAAGAAAAAAACTAATTACCACAATATAACTATTCACATCTCAAGAACTAAATACCACAATTGACTTATAACATGGTTCTTTCAAAAAAAAGGCTAATAATTGCCATTTTCCTCTTCAATGCACTTCTATGTGAGCTTCATTGATTTAGCTATGGAAATATATTTGGTCCAATTATTTCTAATGGTTTTTTAAGGGATGCAATTATTTTATTATATTTTATATATTTTAGATAAATTAAGATTTGTTTTTACTATTTATTTATATATATATTTATTTATTTATAATTATAAATATTTATTAATATATTAATTGTTAGTGTATTCTACCCTAGTTAGGCTAACTTAAGCCTAGGAAGGTGTTGGATTTGACTATTGACTCATTCTCCATCAGGTGTCAAGGTTGTTGAGGTGTCCAATCCCTCTTGACACCTCTCCCTTGCATAGAGGAGAGCAACTTGCCACCACTGCAGGATGAGAAGTCATCTCTTCAATCCATGGCATGTGTGCCTATTCTTGTGGCTTATGGTTGCTCATCCTCATGCTATATATTGAGGGTTTGAGCTCACTATTCAACGGTCAGCTAATACATTTTATGCTTTGTTCACTTGTGCTTGTTTCTCATCTCCTTGATCCTCCTAGTTTCTAATATTAATAATAAGTAAAAATATTATAGATAAAATTTAATATTAATAATTTATAATATATAGTTTATAATAATTATCTTTATTTTATTTAAAGTTAAATTTGTAAATAATTATAGATATCATATAAATTATTTAAGAGTTATATTTGTATATTCATAATAATTTTTATTTATGAGATAATTGCCATACTTTTTATTATTATATAAACTATATTATTATTATTTATAATATTCTATAATAAAATTTATTAACTACAAATATATTTTTTTATAATTAATAATTAATATATTTTTATATAGTTCAAATTAAATTAACATACAAATATAATAAAATATATATTTAATATATAATATATATCTTACATAATACAAATTACTTCAAATATAATATAATTATATTTTTTATATATTATATTATATATAACCATTTTTACTATTATATATTTATTTATTTTGATCGCTTACATCAAGAATTTTTAGCTTGGCCTAAGTCGACATGGAGGCTACAATCATGGGACCTCCTCCCTGACATGAATGCAAGTAATAGTCCACTCTCGCGAGCACAATAGCCTATCAGGGGCACAAAGTCCACAAGCACACCAGCCCATCAAGGGAATAGGCCTCGGGCATAAGCATCAAGCATATGGCATGAACACCATTAGTAACCTAAATGTTGTGGGTCAAGCCTGTGAGTACATTGGATGAACAAATATACAGTTCATGTGATCATAATAGCCCAACAAAGACTTGAAGCCTACTGGCCACAATGTCACCACTTAACCATTGCACTATGAGATGAACCCCCCATTATACTATTATATTTTATATAATAAAAAATATTAATAAAACTAATTAAATATAAACATTAAATTATTATAGTTACTAATTATTATTATCTATTCTAGATTCTATTATCTTGTTGTATATTATATTATATTATTTATTGTATTTATATTTAGATTATATATTATATTATACAATATTGAAATAATAATAATCTATATTAATATATAGTATTAAATTATGTATTATATTTATATTTATATTATATATTATATATTATACCATATAATATATATATATATATATAATAATTTATACATAATAATATATAATATAATATGTTATTTATTATTTACATTTTATTTAGTCTAGTATATAGTATAATATTATACAATATAATACTTATTATAAAATTATATTATAGTCAACTTTATAATTGACAGTTAATATTAATTAAGTCTTATTAAATATTATATAATAATTTATACATTAAATAAGTATTATTTATTATATAATTATATTATATTTAAATTAATTTAATCAATATTATTTGTCATTTAAATTTTACTTAATATTAAATAATAATTTATAAATTGATTTACTATTATTTTGTAATTTTAGAAACAATCTATATTCTTTTTTTTTTGTTATCCTTAGAGTATCCTTGTGACTCAAGCCCAGTGGGTTCCCTTTACGGGGTGAGCTTGAGGTGAGACTAATCGTTGGGGTCACGGGGTAACTAATGCAGTCCCCCAGCGTCTGTGACGAAGTGATATCCGAGCCAGAGAGAGTCAAACCCAAGACCTCGGGGAGCAAACCCGAGACTCATTCATCTCCTCTAACCTGTGGGGGCAGAAACAATCTATATTTTATTTAAAGTTAAATTTGTAAATAATTATAGTTATCATATAAACTATTTAAGGCTTATATTTGTATAAATAATTTTTATTTGGTTGTGTCTTTGGAGATAATGGTTGACTACATTTCTATATTGAACATGAAATATTTTTGTGTGAAGTTAGGTTTTGTTTTCATAGATGTTATATATTTATTGTTTATATTTATATGGATTAATTCTCTATCTTCCTCTCTATCTCTATCGCCTATCTCTATCTCTCTATCTTTCTTTGTCTTTATCTCTCCCTCTACGTCTATCTCTCTATCTATTTATCTCCCTCTTCCTCTCTTGTTCTATCTTCATCTCTACCTCTATTTTTCTTTCTCCCCTATCTCTAAACATGTCTCCCTCTCTTTACACATCCATATCTCTTCCTCTCCCTCTTCCTAGACCTCTATATCTATATCTCTTTTTCTCTCTATCTCTATCTCTCCATATCTCTTCTTCCATCTCTCCTATTTATGTCTTGTTATCTATCCATCTCTCTCTACCCCTATATCTCTCTACTTCCCTCTATGTATCAATTCCCATCTCTATCTTTAACTTTCTATCTCTCCCTCTCTATATATTTATCTCTTCCATCTCTCTACCCTTATATCTCTCCCTTTCTCTTCCTCCATATCAATCTTCCTCTCAATCTCTATTTCAGTTTAGAGGATTATGTTTAGGATATATTTTGGTCAGTTCAAAGGATTATGTTTAGGACTCTCTCTCTCTCTCTCTCTCTCTCTCTCTCTCTCTCTCTCTCTCTCTCTCTCTCGCAAACATAACATGAGCTTGTTGGTAATTGACCCTAATTATCTTCCTAAGTCAAAGGTTTTGGTTTAGTTGATGCATAGTTAACTTGAAGCAATCATTTCTCCATTAAGATCTTTGTTCCACAAACAACATCATTTAATAAATGACCTATCAATCGAACTTATATACTACACAAATGAATGCAAACAAAAATAGACCAAAATTTTACCTAATTGACCTTCCACACCTATTCCACATTCCCATTGCACACCAAGGTGAGATTGCTAGATCGAATTTTTATTTTTTATTATGAAGAAAATGCTTGTAAATTCATGATTGACACGTAATTTTATTGACTCGAGGGAAGTTTGGCCATGACAGCGCTTCCCGCCAAATGGCAATTTGAAACCACAAATTTACGGTCCACAGAAGAGTTCAATCGCCAAGGAACATCTACTTCCATACTTGGATGGAATGTCCGTGGAAAAGGTAAATTTCTTTTAATCTTTACATTGCTTCGAATCATATAATACCACATCCATGTTGCTCATCGAGGGTACGTCGGCCCGTGGCAGGCTATTGAAGACAAAAAACTCTTTATATTGGACTATTATGATGCCTACATGCCCTACGTGGAACGCATTAACAACCTTTCTACATGCAAAATCCATGCCACCCGCACCATCTTCTTTCTTCGGCTTGATGGAACTCTAAGGCCTGTTGCCATCGAGCTGTGTTTGCCTCCCACATCTGTGGAACCTGGTGAGAACCGTGTCTTCACTCCTAACTATGATGAAGAGGATAAGGGATGGTTGTGGGAGTTGGCCAAAGCTCATGTGCGATCCAACGATGCTGGTTATCACCAGACAGTCAATCATTGGTAAGTAATTTATATGGAGTTGCATTGTAATAACTTAATATCTTTAATGCTAAATATTGTGGGGTTGGCTATAAAATTTCAGGCTTAGAACACATGCCGTGGTAGAGCCGTTTATTATTTCTACTCACAGAAACCTGAGCAAACTGCACCCACTTCACAAGTTACTTGTCCCTCACTTTCGCAACACCATGGACATCAATCGTGCAGCTCGTGAAAGCTTGATAAATGCGGAAGGCATTATAGAGAAATGTTTCAGTCCAGGTAAATTTTCAATGGAAATCTCTTCCAAAGCATACATGGATTGGAAATTCAACGAGCAAGGTCTACCAGCTGATCTGAAAAGAAGGTAACGTACGAATGTTTTAGTCAATTGACACTGTAAATAAAGATATTGATGCCTTAGTTTTGGTGTGCAGAGGTATGGCTACAACAAATAAAGCAGGTGGACTGGAACTTGTGGTTAAAGATTATCCATATGCAGTTGACGGGCTCGAAATATGGGATGCCTTGAAATCCTGGGTGTCGAACTACTTATCAATTTATTACAGAAATGATGAGAGTGTAGAGAGTGATGAAGAAGTTAGAACATGGTGGAAAGAGATCAGAGAGTTCGGGCATGGAGACAAGAATCATGAGGAGGCAGGATGGTACAAAATGAACACCCTCAATGATCTGAAGGAAGCAACTACCACCCTCATCTGGGTTGCCTCTGCTCACCACGCTGCGGTGAACTTCAGCCAGTATGACTACGCTGGATTCATGCCCAATCTCCCCAGTGTTACCCGAAAGCTTGTTCCACACAAAGGATCAGATCAATATTCCAAATTGCTCGAGGACCCAGAAGCATATTATCTCAAGGTTCTTACAGACCCTGAGAGAGCCACCACTACCATGGCTGTGTTGGAAATTTTGTCCAGGCATTCCACCGACGAGGTTTACTTAGGCCAGGGTTCAAGCAAAGATTGGGTCGATGACAATGAGGTTTACGAAGCCTTTCAAAAATTTAAGCGGAACCTGTTGGACATCGAGCGAAAGATTATTGCTAGAAATGAAGACTCAAACCTAAAAAACCGATGTGGTACTGTAAAGCTTCCGTACACACTCTTGTTTCCAAACACCTCGGATGAAACCAAGGCTGGTGGTATCACCTTTAAGGGAATTCCTAACAGCATTAGTATATGAAAGTGCTGAAAATTTCATTATTTGTGGTTTTTGAGTGAGTGAACACAATTTATTGTTGTGTGGCTCCTGTGGAAAGCATTATCCACTTATGTTCCATCTCTTTTTCTTAAAAGAAAACTACGCATTTAAGTATCAATAAATAAAAGGTTTGGTGAATATATCTTGCAAGTCTCTCTCAAATGATTAGAATTATTTTGTTTTATCTTACATAAGGAGAAGTAGTTGGTTTTAGTTGTTCGGTTAAGAGGGAATTATATTGAATATTATTTTATATTTAGTTTTGTCTTAAAGGGAGCTAGTTTCCTATGCTATAATAGATTTGCAATATCAGAACTATCATATTTGGTATGAGAGCACTTTCAAGGATTGGTTTTGTTATAATTTTAAGAGTGTTATGATATAATTTTTTTCTATGTGCAATAATTATTTTCTTTGGTAACTTTTTTGTTAATAATAGTTTTAAGCTAGAATCCTTATTTCATTTTTTTTAAGATAACTATCATACTTGACTAAACATAAAACATTTATGTGTGAAATGAGGTGAGAAATAACACATTGTTGCAAGCTTTTAAAGATATATATATGCAGACATGAGACCACATACCTTTGGGTATGTCAAAAGGCCCCATAAACTTAGGAGAAGTTTTTCTTTAGATAGTCATTGATTGTTTATACTTTGTGTTGCACTAGTTATCATTAGAAAGTTACTTTGTACCTCAAATGATGAAATAGTATGGCTATAGGATGGTGAAGTCTTACATAGTCAGAGCTTTTAAAAAATTTGACCAACACTACTTGCAAATGATATTAGTATATTTGTGAGCTTGCATATTAAACACACCTAGCCTAGAGAAAACCCCACCTTTAACCATAGTGATAATAAATTTGGATATATGTGAGATTTAACATCACCAATAATTGTCTTGTGAGAAAGATAATTGTGTGAGAAAGATAATTGTAGAAAGCAATGTGATTAGAAAATTTTAGGGAAAATAGCTTACACTTGCAAATAAGGTGGCTATATTAATAACATAGAGCATATAGAGCATGATTATAAAAGATTTTTAGAAAAATTTCTCTATTTTAGCACTAATCATTTTGATATATAACTTCAATAAGTCATCTAGTAGCACTCTAAAACTAAAAAACACTTAGGGAAATACATTTGATCTTATCCAAGTTACATAAGCTTGACATGATAGAAGAACATAAATCCTAGATAATTGGGCTTTGTAACAAAACAAATGTAAAGTAGGTTACCCTTCCACAATTGCAAACACAAGGATAACATAGTGGTAAGAAAAACATAGGTGAACACAATTCAACTAGACAAGGTTTTGTTTTGAGATAGCATACCTTTGGAGGATGATACACTTTGAGAATGGTATAACATGCATCCAATCTTGATTCTCTAAGATTTGATAGATATGACTAATAGAATAATACTTTTATCCTAAATTAAAAATCATGTGGAAAAAGAGGTCTATAACCTGATTCAACCTAGAACATGAAGCCATAATTTGGTATCAATAATTTTAGAAGGGTTCAAAAGCATAAAATTAGGAAAGAATCCACTAGTTTTACTTGTCTCTAATTACCATGAAGACTTCACATTAGCCTTAAAAAAATTAAAATAAATTAGTTTTCTAAGAGTATGAAACATAGTAATAAAAAATGTCAACTAGTTGAGGATTTAATGAATCCTTTTTCATAATTTTTTTCATAAGTTCCTTATAGAAAGAAATCAAGGTTTCAAAGATGATTCAATCCTAAGGATGTGTGAGTATGGGAATTCTAAAGCATGCAACATGTATATTATTTTATTCTTCAATTTTGTGTTCATTTCACTAGTATCTTTTTAGGTCATTTCACATCTATTTCTAACCTCCTTGGTGATAACAATTTATAATCCAACCTTCTCAAAATATACTCCAACCATCTCAAATAACTCTAGAAAATAGAAACTTTCAATCTAAAGGGTCACTTGGGCTCCCCTAGCACACAACGCATGCCCCTCTAGAAAAAATATCCTTGTGGAATTTATAAATGGAACATTTCATTCTCAAATTTTCCCTAACACTAACTAATTTTATGCTAGTACCTTATCCAAAAATTTAGTATAAGTCTATTGCCCCTAATTTTTTACTTGTTCAAAATTGGGATAAACTATCAAAATTTTGAATAAAATTGAAGATTTTCTCTTCTAAGGCACGTTTTATGAGGTGCATAGGTTGGAAGATTTCGGTTTTGGATCAATGGTCCCCTTGGAAATCTTTTTTCATCCACTCCTATTCATTTTCATGGGTTTTTGGGTCATTTTTCTTGTGTTTTTGGTAAATTTCGGGTTTCTGGGGCATCACTGCTAGTAGGGGTTTTGGTTTCTTATTACAAGTGAGTAATAGGAACTTTTTACCTTTATTGCAAGTGATAATATTTTTAAATCTTCATTACAAGTGAGTAATAGGAACTTTTTATTTTAATTGCAAGTTATAGGAACTTTTGGTGTAACTTACAGGTGTAGGAACTTTTAGCTCATATTACAAGTTACTTTTTAAAAGTTCACTTGCAATGTGTTATAAAAAGTTCGATTTCCTCTTAAGTGAAAAAGTGAACTTGTTATGAGCTCCAAAAAGTCTGATTTAAGTCATTTATTGTAAAGTTTACTTGTAATTGTCTTTCAAAAGCCTGATTTTAACTTAAATCACTTGCAAAGTGCTCTAAAAATCTCGATTAAAGTCATTTGTTTAATAAAAAGTTAACTTGCAGTGAGCTTTTAAAAACCCGATTTCACTTTTACATGTAAAGGTAACTTGTAATGGAGGTCCCAAGATGCAATTGCAAGTAAAAGGTTTAAAGATAAGTTTTGATCACTTGTAATGGGGGTCCCAAGACCCGATTACAAGTGAAAGTCTTATTATTTTTCCTTCCCATACTTGTAAGTTTACTTGTAATAATGTTTTTCCACATTGCAAGTAAGTCACCTTTCACTTGCACTTGCAATCAGCCTTCCAAAACCCGAAATTGAGCTTTGGCCTCACTTTTGCAGCCCCTTTGTCTCATTCTCATTAGTCCTGCTTGCGCACATGACATACCAAATCAATAATATAAGGCATGGGCCTTATTTTTCAAACAAATTTCAAGGTTGTAGAATGATACAAAGAAAGAACAACAACATGACGAAGCCACACAAGGAGTTGAATAAGTGACATGATTGAGCATAGAATGCTTTCAAGACAAAGATGGAAGAATGTTTTCCAAATAGCAGCATGAAGATCCAATCAAGGATGATGTAGTTCAAGTCGTGTCTTTGGACACTTAGAATAGTTTCAATTATGTATTTGTAATTTAGTTTTGACAAATTACATGTAAAATGGAAAAATGTAATTGCATGTGATCATCTCACTTGCAAAGTTGTAACTTGTAATTGCATGTAATAACATTACAAGTCAAATACAATAGGACTTGTAATGTTGAATAAGTCAACTGCAGTTAGTTAGTGGTTGAGAAAAATTCTACAGTTGGTTGGGATCCTCCCATCTTTTTCTCTCAGCCCCTCATCTATATATAGGAGGGTGCTCTATGTAATTTATCATCTTTTGGCAATGCAACAAAACTCTGCTACTTTGTATGTGCACTTTAAGACTTTGAGCTTAGATGTAAATCAGATTACAGTCAATTAAAAGAGGCAAATTGCTTTCAAAATTTTTGTTGATTCAAGGTGTTATTTGAGGACATTTTCTACATATTGATTGTGAGTTTTGTGGTGTTATATAAGAGGGATTCAAGTTCAATTTTGTATACTATGAGCTGCTTATTGCATTTGGAATTTTAGATTGGTTTTTAGATTTGATACTATAGACTTTGAGTTATTTGTCACGTTTGAAGCTATTGTAGAATGCTCAAGCAAAAAGGGGTAACTTGCAGACTCTGTGTTGCTTTTATTTTCTATGTTTGTGCATTAAAAGTGCATCTTGTAGTTAGATTTTGAGCTACTACATACTATACTCGATTACCAGAAAATCATCTAAAAAGGTTGATAGGAAAGTAAGTTGTCAAAGACTTTGTGCTTTCAATTTGTTTTCTCGTCCCAAAAGGAGCAACGAAGGACTTTGTGCCTTTATGGAAAATTTTCTTCTTTATTTGTTTACTTCATTAATCATTTATGTTTTCAACTGTTATTCTTTTCTGAAATAAGAGAAAAGAATAAGTGTCTTTTCTAAAAAAAGAGAACAAGACAGAGTCTCACCCAAATTTAGAATAGATTTATAGTTAGAGTTTATTTCTAAATTGTTAAAATAGAAAGAAAAGGGGGAGCCTTCCCTAAATTAGGAGAGTATCATACTCACACACTATGGCTGAAACCACAATTTTGCATATCCTCAAGGTATACAAAATTTTCAACCAACAAGGTCTACAAAAAAAAAATCTCCAATTCCTAGTAAGGACATATCATTCCAAAAATAAGAAACTTAATATGGTTTTCCTCTTTTCGTACACAAAAGAAAATTATAGAAAATTAATTAAAGCAATAGTGTACCAAGCTAGGATTAGGATTTGAAGTTGTTAAGCCTCTCAATCAACCAAAGGTATGGAATTCTCTTAGTTTCCTTCTCTTCCCATTTCCTACCTCATGGATATATGTGCCCCTAGGACATTGACACTCCTTATAGCTACAACACCCAGCCCAAGGACATTTGTTACCTCTTGGTTTTGTGGCTTTGTTACTTATCCATAGATTTTATTATGTCTCGAACTCATCAAATAGGTAGATTTAATCTTCTACAAACCATTTTTGGTCTCAAAATTAGTTTTTGGTAGGTACAAATCTTATTTTTCTTCATTTTAATTCCAACAAGTAGTTTCAATTTATATGCTTCTTATTCCCACATCTTGTACTTTTTTTTTATAGGTCAAAACTATTATTTTTAGAGTTTTATAAGTGATATATGTCTTATTAATAGCTAGAACTAGTATAATAGAAAGAAATTTACCTCAATATTCATAATTTATTATATGATAGTTATATTTTTTTCTTTCATTCAATGACCTTGATGTTATTACATTCCCACATTTTTTATTTTATCTACATGTAGATCAAAAAACTATTTCATTCCTTTCTATTTCCTCTCATCACTTTTTCAACACCTTTCATCTTTCATTATTTGGTTTTAACCTTTCCTAAGATTCCTAAACCCCTCTAATTAATACTATTCTTCTTTTTTAATCTTTAAATCTTATTTGAGTACGCTTCTTTTATTACCAACTCACCTTTTTACTTCTTTTCTAAGCCTTATTGTATAAATCCAAACTCCACCTTGCTTGTTGCTAAACCTAATATACCATTCTCTCTAGATTTTCTTGTTGAACACACTGAAATGTTGAGAGGGGGGGTGAATCAGCATATACTAAAACTTAAACCATTCCATTTGTAGATTAAACATCAAATCACATTAACTGGAAGAAGAGCATAAATGAAAACATGCAGCACATGAGGACACTAAGATTTTTACGTGGAAAACTCGATGAGGGAAAAACCACGATGAGAGTTAACTCATAATACATGATGTTCACTGCTTACAAAAATTACAATATTTTAAGACTCGTTGCTTTTTGTACTTGTAGGCTTTAGGCGCACAACCTTAGGGTAAGATACAAGGACCTACTAAAGAGGCTCACTTCCTAAGAGTAGGATACATGAAAATTACAATGAGAACATGAACATGATCTATTATAAAAGAAGCACCTAACATATGTTGACGTTGCAATCCCTTTTTCACATAATTACTCTATCATACTAATTTCAAACACTTCATATTCAATATACTGCACAATCTCGCAATCAATATATTCACAAATGAATTTTTTATTTTATAAATACCCTTTGCAATAACTCAAAACATCAATTAGGTTGACTCCAATATGACCGATAAAATAAAACATGTGATACTGCATAGGTAAGCTTCACATATATGCATTATAAAGAGAAAATGAGTTGTGGATCAGCATATGGCATAACATCCCCCAAATACATCACAACACATCCTCCAAAGAAAAATTAATTAATCAAGATCAACTACAGATGAAGGGAAAAGATTTTTGATCCAAACAACATCAATACTACCAAAACTACCAACTTTTCATCTTTACACCAGTAGAGAGAAACTAAAAACATTATGCAGACCAAGATGTGAAAAATATAGTCTATGCATAATATCTCTTCTATTAGCAACACAAGGGAAGACAACTGAGAGGGGGGGTGAATCATTTGTCACATAAGTCATACAAATTAAACTTGTTCTCAGATCTGATAAATAAACATGAAAGCATAAACTATCACCACATCAAAAACACACATAACACCAATATTTTTTACATGGAAACCTTGTTAGGGGAAAAACCATGGTGGAGGTTAGTCCACAAGACTATACCCTATTAAAAGTATAACAATAATAAATGGGGAATGCACATGCATTCAAGCACACTACCTAGAGCTAAGAAAATAGCATCTACTAGTGCCTGATTACAGTTCTTACAAACACATTTGGATTACATCCATAAGATTTTGAACTAATAAAATAGCATCTACTAATGCCTGATTACAGTTCTGGTTAAGCACATAACACTTTCATCTACTCACTCATTTTCACACTTTACTTCTACCTTTGAAGATTAAAACATTATTGGCACTTCACACACCTCATACATCACACAAAAAATCAACAATATATATCCACAACTAGGGATAACCTCAACTACATGTCAACTCATCAAAATATAAAATGTGTACAAACTATCGACCCAAATCAATAAACAATTTATTTATGTGGAAAAAACATAGTCAGCCAAAACATAGTAAGGACCCAAAACAACATTCTCAAATTTGGAACACCTTCAAAAATTATGCCTCAAATATCTGCAACACGCTACAATCACCATGTCAATTGTGATCATGAAAAATATGAACTTTTAGAAGAAAATCACCAATTGTTAGAACAACGATCAATGTGGACCAACAAAACATATAAAGCATAATCTAGAAACATCCACAAGCATCATGAATCACCATAAAAGCATCCACAATAACTCAGATTACTAGAATCACATCATCTTCTTTCGAGAACACTAACTAAAGCAATAGGGAAACTATCATAACACAGATACTAATAACCCAATCAAATCTTCATGTAAACCTCTAAAACTTCATGTGGATAGACTAGATATACTCTTCAACAAACCCTTTAATCCACAGCCTCTTATCATCAATATACTGAGCTAGCCACCATTCTAAACTTCATTGCATCACCAAAAACCTGCAACTTATTTAATTACAATTTTCTCAATATCCTCAACATGTACAGTCTTAAAGACATTAATTCCAATAGTGTTGGCATCAATGACAACCACATATCAGAAATATCCAACAATCTCCCCCTTTGGCATTGATGGCAACACATGATGTGAAAACACCATCAATGCAACTTTCTCTTAGCACTTTCTCCCCCTTAGATTTTGACTCCTTTCTCCTTAGCTCTTTCATAGTTTTTCACATGACTCTTCTCCCCCTTTGACATCAATGACAAAGATACACATTATCTTTCTCCATACAAGATCTGAACCACATTTATGAACATCTAACTACTCCCCCTGAGTAGCAGCCACCACAACATCAATCTGGATCACAAGATATGACTATGAAATACACAGACTGATGCAAGTCAATGCATCTTTAATTCTGATTAGGAGGGGTAATCACCCCTAGCTTCCCTCTGAGATACTCAAAAGTATCCTTAGGAAAGGGCTTGGTAAAGATGTCTACAATCTGTTCCTTAGTGGGCACATACTCCAATCTGACTTTGTTTTTACTCACCTTCTCTCTCAAAAAGTGAAACTTGATAGATATATGATTGGTTTTTTAATGCAGCACTGGATTCTTAGAAATGTTAATTGCACTTGAATTATCATAGAATATAGCAATAGGTTCATCATACACAACTTTGATATCTTTCAACATCTACTTCATCCACAATACTTGAGTATAATTGTTAGCAACAATAATGTATTTTGCCTCTGCGGTAGATAAAGAAATGGCATTTTGCTTCTTACTTGACCATGAAATCAGCTTTTTTCCCAAGAAAAATGCACCACCACTAGTACTTTTTTTGTCATTCACATCTCTTTCCTAATCAGCATCAGTATAGGCACTCAAAGTAAGGTCATCATCTTTAGGATATGATAGGGCAAAAGCAATTGTCCCCTTCAAGTACCTAAAAATCCTCTTCACAGCTATCACATGAGATTCCTTAGGATCAACTTGAAATCTTGCAACAATGCATAGGACATTCATGATATCAGGTCTATTTTGAGTCAAATAGAGAAATCCACCAATCATGGATCTATATCTGGTCTAATTTGTTTTAGGAGAATCATCGTCTTGTGTCAACTTGCATCCTGTCACCATAGGTGTACCAACTGGCTTTGAATCTTCCATACCAAACTTCTTTAGCAATTCTTTCACATACTTGGACTGAGATATAAAGATCCCTTTATCTAGCTAAGTAATTTGCAATCCCAAAAAGAATTTCATTTCTCCAATCATAGACATCTCAAACTCACTCTACATCTCATCAACAAACTTCATGCACAAACTATCATCTCCTTCAAAAATGATATCATCAACAAAGACTTCACCAATCAATTCTTTATCATGATCAATCTTGAAATACAAACTACTATCAGCAATACCTTTATTAAATCCAATCTTCAACAAATACTTGTCCAATCTGGCATACCATGCTCTTGGGGCTTGCTTGAGTCCATACAATGCTTTCTTCAACTGTAAAACCATATCTCTCTAATTAGTCAATTGAAATCCATCAGGTTGTTCAATATACACTTCTTCCAGTTCACCATTTAGAAATGTTGACTTGACATCCATTTGACAAACATTGAAGTTTACGTAAGTAGCATAAGCAAGAAATAGTCTCACAACTTCAATCCTAGCAACAAGAGCAAAAGTTTCTTCAAATTCAATTCCCTCCATCTAAGAATATCCTTTACACACTAGTCTTTCTTTGTTTCTAACAACTTCACCTTGCTCATTCAGTTTGTTTCAAAATACCCACTTAGTTCCAATTACATTTTTGTCCTTAGGTCTAGGAACAAGAATCCATGTATCATTCTTCTCAATTTGCAGTAGTTCTTCTTTCATTGCTTCCACCCAATGTCCATCTTTGCATGCTTCATTGACACTATTAGGCTCAATCTTTGAGATTAAACAGTATATTCTTCTCCTACTATGAACAAATTTTTTCTTATCACTTATAATCTGATCTTCTAAGTGATTTAGTCTTACATACCTTGGAATCTTGTGGTATTCTTGAACTTCAGGCTCTTGTGATCTCACTTTTGCACTTTCACTAGTTTCTCCCTCTTGATTTTCTAGATTCACCGGAATGATCTGAACTTGATTTTGAGTCTGAACTTTCTTTCCTTTATATGAACTATCATTCTGATCATCTGAATCATATCCACAGGTTGTGGATGGTCTAACAGTGTCTTCATCAACCTTGACATTAGCACTTTCAATTACTTTCCCTAATCTCTTATTGTAGCACCGATAGGCTTTACTTTTAGTATGATAACCAAGAAAGATTCCTTCTTCACTTCGAGCATCAAACTTTCCTATATCTTCATCTCTTTTGATATAGCATTTACTCCCACAGATTTTTAAGTATCTAATACTAGGCTTACGACCAAACCATAGCTCATAAGGAGTCTTACCAGTATCACCTTTGACATGTACGCGGTTGGGAGTGTAAAAAAAAGTACTCACAGCTTCTCTCTAGTACAGATATGAGTAACATTTTCTTCCAGCACCATGGTTCTAGTAGCTTCTTGAATTATCTTGTTCTTCCTTTCCAAAACTCCATTTTGTTGAGGTGTTTATGGAGCAGATAATTGTCTCTTTATTCCATGCTCTTCACAAAAAGAATGAAACTCATGGGAAGTGAATTCACCACCTCTATTTGATCTTAGACATTTAATCTTCAGACCTATCTCTGTCTCAACCATAGCCTTGAAAACCTTGAATTTCTCTAGAGCTTCAAATTTCTCCCTTAAGAAAGTAACCCACATCAATCTAGAATAATCATCAATAAGTAGCATGAAATACATGTCTCCTTGTATACTTTTGACTCTAGAAGGACCACACAAGTTAGTATGCACAAGCTCCAGCACTTCATTTGAACAATGTTGTTTGCCCTAAAATGAAATTCTAGTTTGCTTCCCTAACTGACATTCCTTGCATATAGCATTAGTAGGCTTTATCAACTTAGGAAGATCTCTCACTACCTAAGAAGAACTTATCTTGATAATATTTTCAAAGTTTACATGACACATTATCCTATGCCATTGTGTGCAAGTGCTTTTCTATCCTAAATGTGCAAAGCTAACTAAGAAATGCAAGATAAAACATCACTAGACCCCCTCAAGATTGGGCTACGTTAAACAAAAATAAAAAGAAAGATAAAAACAAGAAAGTATACCTTTTACTTGTGTTGATCCTTGGTTGGACCTTGATGCAACTTCAGTGCATGCTCCCTTTGATGGAAAATGTGGTAAAATTGGATGAAAAGTGATCTAGAGACAATGAGGATTCAAATGATGGATGTGGGTACTTGGATAAGTGTCTAAAATGAGTGCAAGATGAGCTTCAAAATGTAACAATGGTGGGTGAGAGTGCTTGAGCTTGAGAGAGTATGAGAGCTTGATTGTGAAAATGAGTGTGTTTTTTCAAAATGGCTAAGTGTTAGCCATTTAACCTAAGGAGATCCAATGGACAATGGAGATTGAAAGAGGGCAAGTAAGATCAAGGGTTGAAATGAAGAGTTGACTAAGGAATTAAAAATTCATTTTTAATGTGTATGGGAATGAAAGTGGTTGTTGGGAGAATTAAAGTGAATTTAAAAGTCACATTCTTGGGGAATATCTAGTGGATAAGACAAGGTTCTCAAAAGGGAAGTACTTGTCCACATGTGAGTGATGTGTTAAGTGAAGAGTTCTAGAACTCCTAACAACTTGCATGGGGAAGAGGAAAGTCTTGGAGGGATAAAATGGAATTTAAAATTCCATTAGGAAGGACATGGGGATAATAAAAGGAATTTAATATTCCTTGGGAGATGAGAGAGTTGACCAAGGTATTGACTAGACTAGCTAATCAATGATTAGAAGATAGTTAGTGGCTGATGAAGGTTAGGAGCCAATTTGCAAAAGTTGGAGGATGTGACATGTGAAGAATTAAATAAATATCTTATTTATTTAATTCTTAGAGGAAAAGGGGAAGAAAGGGTAAGGTACTTAATTATTTAACTCAATACCTTCGAGATTTAGAAGAATTAAGGGTATTAATTAAATAATAGCAATATTACTTAATTAATGCAAATAAGAGGACGAAAAAGGATAAATTTGGATAAACTTAGACATCCAAATTTAGGTTTCTACATTTTTCCCCTCTTGAGATGGTGTTACGAAGTAGCATCATTTCAAAGAAGATTAAAATACAACACCAATAAGAAGATGGTTAGATTGGGAAAGATGCCCCAGTCATTCAAATGAGTGACTAGGAGGAAAAATAATAGGGGTGAAGATGAAGATTAGGGATTGAGGAAGTCCCTTCAAGAGGACATGCAGGTTCAAGAGAACACAGGTGTGCTCTCGAAATGGATGAGAGGATGCAAGATTAGATGGGGAAGATGATGCAAAATGGTGGATAAGATGAGGATGAAGAGATAAAAGCCAACACAAATGGATGCAAGGAGGAATGTGATGTTGCCCCAGTCAAGCCACAAGCCAAAGGGATTGATGATGGATAGACCATTCTTGATGAGGGAATAATATCCCAAAGCAATGCAAAAGGAATAGGGAAGGATGCATCCCAAGGATGATGATGAAAGTGTTGTTGATGAGGGAAGGATTCATTCCAAAACAACACAAAAGGATAGGGAAGGGCGCACCCCAATGATGGTGATGATGATGATGAAAGTGTTGTTAAAGAGGGAAGGGAACATCCCAAAATAACAAAAAAGGACAAGGAAGGACCTATCCCAATGAGAGTGTTGTTGATGAGGGAATGATACATCCAAAAACAACAAAAAAAGATAGGGAACGATACATCCCGATGATGATGATGATGGTGACAATGATTGGATTGAGGCTTGTACCCAAGCCTGGAACAAGACCAAGGATGTGATTAGATGATTTTTTCTAGATGAAATGGATGAGAGTTGGATGGAAAGATGCTTAGAATAACCAATCTATATTATTCTAAGAAGATTGAAGATATGATGAAATAATGAAGGCGGAGGAAAGTGATGAAGGATGAATGAAATGCAATCCTAATATGATTTTCCATCTTTGAAGCATTGAATTTTGCTATAGCATAAGACACGATACACCAAGGTGTGAAGGGCCAAGGAAAATTCATGTTTGATGAATAAAACAAACACACCAAACAAAGAGGCTATCCCAATACCCCAAAGTCATGATGACCTTGGTTGAGATAGGTATTGGGATAACCACAAGCACAAAGGGATGCCCCAATGTAATACAAGATCTCAAGGATCTTGGTGGGTACTATGTGGAACATCCCAACAGACAACAACAAGGCAAAAAGAGCAAGATATGTCCCCATGTTCACCAGTCAAAACACACCATAATATGGTAGATCATGGCGATCTTGACTAGTTGTAATAGGGAGCTCGAACAATAAACAAAAGCCAAAAGCATCAAAATATCACAATCAATGTCAAATGTCCTTTTCCATAGGATCAAAAGGGATGGATGGCATTGATAAGGTCTATTAGGAAGGATTCATCCTATTGAGACCGAAGATGGAAACTAAACTAAGATGACCCACATGACATAGGATATTCAATACTAATTAGATCTCCCGATACTAGAGGATCTTGTTTGATAAGAACCAACTAGATAGGGACACACTTGATGACATGACACAAGACACAAGACACAATACTAACACACCCTATAAACCTAGGGGCTTGGGGGTTGATCAAAGATTAGCCTTACCTACATGAAAGTGTAGAGCCCTTGTAGTTCGATAAAAGACCATGGATAAAAGCAGAAAGAGGAAAATGGAGACCAAGGATGGATGACAAGGATTGGATGGAAAAAAGAGCCCCGGGGTAGATCAAATGATTGAACTTTCCTACATGAAAGCGCAAGGGCAACGTAGTTTGACAAAAGACCAAAAACAAATTATGGATAAGGGATGATGTAATAACCATGATAAATGGATAAAATGATGGGACCAATAGGATGAGACAAGAAAGACCTGTTGGATAGGATAGTGGGATATGAATAAGATGTGGATGAGGTAAAGGTCAGGGATGGGATAGTTATCCAAATCATCAAAAGATGAATCTGGAGGATGGCATGATGGAGAGATGAGTGATGAGAAGTGATAGGAGATTAGAAAAGATGTGTGAAAGGAGTGGGATTAATGAAAATGAGATAGATAGCATTAGGTTGCATGAAGGGGAAGCCTATAGATAGATACCAATGACAAGGGATTAAAAAATGAAGGGAGAGGGAGATAGGGATGGGGGATAAAAAGGATGTTAGGATGGATGGATAGGAATATAAGGATGGGGAGATGGAAGGGATTGTTTGGATAGATAGGAAAATAAAAATGGGGAGATGGAAAGGATTGTTTGGATAGATGATACCTCAAAGGACATTGTCACAAAGAAGGAGATGCCCCACTCTAGATATATCATGGATGAGGAGGCAAGAGAGATGGAAGATAGAAGGATGGGAAAATAAGGGAGTGATATGGATATGGATAGTATGCATGAATAAGGACAGGAGATTGATGGTAGTGTGAACCAATATCCTATACCTGTAAGAACATAATAAAAAAACACATAATTAGATCATAATGCAAGTTAGAATAAAGATTCCCCATACAATCCATTTATCAATGCTCAAAATAGGAAAATGAAAGCAATAAAATGAGAAATCAATAAAAGAGATTAAATCCTATGAAAGCAATGTAAATTTTTGATCCTATGGGGGAGTTGGTGCCAATTTGATGTGGAAATTGGCCCTTTCCCAACTCCTAAGCAAGCTTTGATGATGAATGGTGATGGTGATCCACTTGGTAATTTCTTCAAATGTCTTCCATGGAGAAAACTTGCAATAACCTAGCTACAATTGATGAATTTGATGCAAATGCTAAAGCTCTAAGATGAAATTGAAGTATAATAACTTTGCTAAAATTGTGGATGATAGAAATGAAGGATGAGCTCTCTATTTATAGAAGAATGTGAAGAGAGAAAAGGAAAAAGGGATGAATGTGGGACTAATCTTCAACCAATGAGAAGAAGCCACATGTCATCATGTGAATGGTTGAGGAATGAGCACATTTTGGAGAATGTGCAAAGAGGGGGGAGATTCAAATTCAAAATATGGCTTGAAGGATGAGGTGAAAGGTGTTCAAGTTAATGCCACATGGCTCAAGAAAAGGACATGTAAGAGATTTTAAATGCTTTGTTGGATGTACAAACCTTTTTGGAGGGATATTTCAAATTTGGAGAATATTCCAACCATTGATGCCTTTTTTAATGAAATAGAAGATTTAATAAATCAAATAAATTAATTTATTGTGCAAGTGGGAAAAGCTAGAGGATGTGACATACATTTAGATTAGATTAATCATGATTTGATTAATTTAAGAGGAGATTAGATTATTTGACTATTTTATTTAGATTTAGGGATTAAAATAAATCAAAAAGAGATGAAAAATGATTTAGACTTAGTTAAATATTTTAATTTATTTAACCAAATGGGGTGATGTTAGATTAAATTAGATAAATATTTGATTTATTTAATTTAATAGAGGAACTTGAGATGTTTAGTTAAATAAAATGGGTTATTTAATTAAAATAGAGATAAATGAATTAGTTCAATAAAATGATTTATTGAATTAACGAGGGATGATGACTTAATAAGATAAAATTGATTTATTTACTTAAGAGAGGGAAATTGATGAATTTAATCAAATAAGGGTATTTGATTAAATAGTTAGACAGAGGGATGATTTTAGGATTAAATGGTGTTAGTTAAATCAGGATCAGATGCATAATGTCAATCAGTACATTTTACATGTCTACAGGTAGCATGACGGATGGACAAGGAAGATAGATGGATGTGGATAAGGAGTAGGATAGTGGAAATGTGTATGCCAACAGGTGTCCAAAGCATATATATGTTTACCCCTATCTATATCAAGATTACAAGGAGGATAGAGGGATTGGGATAAATGGATATGACCAATAGGATGTGTAAGATAGGTGGGATGGAGGAAATGGGTGAAGGGGATGCAATTGCCCCCAAGTGCAAAAGTAAACTAGATGGGGGATTTACACATGACGCTTGTTGACCAGGTTTTCATCATGGTACTTATTCAAGGCACTGGTTTTCCAAGTTTTCACCATTGGATGAATGATTTCTCTTTACTATTTTATTTTATTTATTTTTTCTGTCTTTTGACTTTTTTTATTTTTTTGACAATTTTTTGCTTTTTTTTTGTATTTTTTGGATAATATGCAGATGAAGATGGGTAATGATAGGGATGTGGATGAATGGATGTGGAAGAGATGTGATAAAGGGATAGATGGACTCAAGCATCAAGTTCCATACAAGGTAGTAAGAGCCCATGTGTGAAGTGACTATGTGATGTTGGTACAACCATAGTTAGGAAGATGGACGGATTATGCAAGAGAAGGGATTAAAGGGATTTAATGGGGGAGATATGTGGGATAATGGATGGGATGTTGAAAAGTGTATGGATGGAAGGATAGGGTGGATTTGGGATGGGGGAAGGTGTTTAGGACCAACATTGGCACATGTGGTGGTGGATGTGAAAGGATAGGAGGATTAATGGACGGAGAATGTGGGGATAATGGAGAAGATGGGATAGTTAATTTTGGGACATAAGGACCCAAAATAGATTTAGGAGATGAAATATTTGCATTATTAGCTTATGGATTAGTAAATTTGGATGTTTTTATGGATGTTTCATTTGAAGGCATTGCATCTCTTTTCTTTGGGATCCACATGGTTTTAATTTTTGCTTTGGCGGGCCTTTGTGACCTATGAATTTGATTGGGATTTGGGATTTGATTTTATTTTTCTTCACCAGGTCTTTTAGATGGGACATGAGGAGATTTAGATTCATGTGGATGTTTATATTGATGCATGTTTACTTTGGCATCCAAAGTGCTTTTAGTAGCAATGGGACGAGTGTGAGGAGATGGATGATGTGGCAAGGATATGAATGGAGTGACAGAGCTAGAATTTTGAGGACGATATGTGGATGGAGGATGTGTAGGTACATTCATTTGTTAATCCTAACTGGGGAACACGAGAGTGGGATGGTGATGATGGGTGACATGGATAGGTGGTGGATGGATGAAAGGATGAGTAGGATGAGATGGAGGAGGTATTTTGGGGTATAAGGGCCCAAAATGGACTTAATACCTGGAGGATATGTGGTGGCGGATGGAAGAACATACGGACCCGAAGTGGATGGAGTAGATGAAGGATGGGAGATAGTGGACAAAGGGGCGTAAGGACCCAAAATGGATGGAGCAGATGAAGGAGGAATTTGGATGGTTGTTTGAAGATGGTATTGTGATCCTAAATGTTAGTCCAGTTCTAACTATGCAAAATAACTAAAATGCAATCACAAAGGGACACCTCAAAATTATCCTAAGGAATGATAAAGCAAAGAAACAAGATAAAATTAAGATTGAAATTTGCTTATACCTTCTTTGCTACTGAAAACTCCTTGGTTGGCCCTTGATTTCGATTGCTTTGTGTGCTCCTTGGATGGCTCTTGATGCAAGATTGACAATAGGACTAGATGATAGTGTAAATGACTAAAATGGCTTGGCTAAATGAATGAAATGTTTGTGAATTGAGTGTTGAAAATGACAACATTTAGTTGCAAAATGACTAAGTGTTGAAAATGCCTTAGAGGAGGCGGTATTTATAGAGAAACTTGAATTCTCTAGAGAATTCAATGGTTGAGATTGAGACACCAAGGTCAATATGTAGGGCTAAGGTGAGTTGAGGACTCACAAGCCCTCACATCTTGACATGTGGAATGTGAAGTGGCTAAGGGTGAGATGATGTGTAGGTGATGTGGAAGGAGAGTCCATGATGTGGAGGAAGGACAAGTACCTTCCAAATACCTTGGGGAGTGAGAAGGCTTCCTCAAAAAGAAACTTTTTGTTCCCAAGTGGGAATGAAAGTGACATTTGAGGAATTTTGGAATTCCTCAAAAATCTCCATGGGAAAT
This sequence comes from Sequoia sempervirens, assembly GCA_007258455.2. Taxonomy (NCBI): domain Eukaryota; kingdom Viridiplantae; phylum Streptophyta; class Pinopsida; order Cupressales; family Cupressaceae; genus Sequoia; species Sequoia sempervirens. The sequence continues at coordinate 906,274,998 of VDFB02281492.1, forward strand.
GGGAAAGTGGTTGGAGAAATAAATGTGAATTAAAAATTCACATTCTTAGGAGAATCTAATGGATAAGAGATGGTCTCCAAAAAGGTGGGAATTGGTCACATATGGATGAGGTGACAAGTCTCATGTTCTAGAAGTCTTGGAAAAATAAAATGTGAATTAAAAATTCACATGGGGAGAAGAGAGACCTAGGATGAATAAAATTGAATTAAAAATTCACATGGGAAAGAGGGTCAATGCCAAGAAAAGAAAATGAAAAGGTTGACTAAAAAGTGGTGCTAAAAGTGGCTAATGAATTTGGTTAAGGTTGTACAAATACTTGATTAAGATCATTTATGAGAGATTAGAAGCAAGTGGCAAATGTAGGAGGATGTGACATTAATCCTTGATTAAGAGGATGCACATCTTAATCATGAATTAATTAAATTAATCCAGATTAGAGAGGGATTATGGAGGATGTGACAAGGAGAGAGAAAAGAAGAATTTTAAATTGATTTTAATTCAAAAAGGTTAAAATGACTAAATTAAATAAATTGATGTATTTATTTAATTTAGAGAGGAAAAAGATACAAGATAAAGTGTTTAATTGTTAAATTAAATATTTTAAGATACTTAGGTGAGAAGTGCAATATTAATTGAATAAATTAATATTGACAGAGTGGATGAATAAAGAGGTAAATTTGATCGTATGGGAGCAACCAAATTTGAGTGTCTACATTTTGCCCCTCTTCGAAATATTGTTAGAATAACAGTGTTTCGAAGAAAAATAAAATGTCAGTGATTAAGTGATAGGGCTTGATGCCCCAGCATGAAGGAGGTTGAATGAGCTGCCCAAGTGGAGGGAAAAAGGAGAGGGATGCCCCAGTGACTGCCATAAGGGGATGGAGGTAAAATGGTAGGGTATGCCCCCTCGAGAGGGCAGTTGGGGAAGAGAAAAGGGGGGCCTAGACAACTTCTTGATATGAAGAAATGGAACACATTATTGGATAGAGCTTGAAAAATTAAGCAACTTTTACTTTTGAACGGAGTCGATTGGACGCACGGTTTGCAAATGGTAGCCCCAGGAAAGAAGGGGATTAGTTAGAGGAAAAAAAAGTTAAATAAAAGGTAAAAAATACCTTTTATTTGAAAAGGGGGGCAAAATAAGGGTTAAAAGGTAATTTGAAGAATTACCTTGTCTCATTGTTACTATAACAATTGAGAGAAGAGGAGAGGAGAGGAAGAGGAGAAGGAGCAACGATGTCACAGTATTACGATTCTAACATCATTCACCAGACAGACGAGCTACAGAGACACCATACCCACTTCGCGGTGCCCCACCAGATGAGTAATAAAAGCCCTCTTGTGTATTTTAAACATTTATCATGTTTTAGAATAGTTAAATAAAAATATAAAACGTGGGTTTTATTGGCGGGGTAAAATTAAAAAATGGGTTGTTTTTTGTTTGGAAAGAAAAGGGATAAAAAGAGGTATTTAGAGGGGCAAGGACGGGGCTGGGAGGGGTGCATCCACCCCAGCTAGGGGTGGAGTCACCCCAAGGGTGAGGCACATCCACCCCGGCCCAGGGCAGAGTCGCTCGAGTTGGGGCATATCCACCCTGACTCGAGGCGGAGCCGCCCTGAGTTGGGGCGTATCTACCCCAGCTTGGGGTAGAGCCGTCCAAGGTGTCGAGTGTATCCTCCTCAGCCTAGGTGGAGGCGCCCCTGAGCTAGGGTGCATTTTCCCTGGCTCATGGCGGAGTTGCCCCAGGGGCAAGGCACATCTGCCCGGCCCAGGGGTGGAGTTTCCCTGATCTGGAGCGATTCTACCCTGACCCGAGGTGGAGTCACCCTGAGCTGGGGTGGATTCGCCCCAGCTCAGGGCAGAGTCACCCCAGGGGCGAGGCACATCTACCCCAGCCAGGGCAAAATCGCCCCAGCTTAGGGTGGAGTCGCCCCGACATGGGGGCATATCCACCCCGGCCTGGGGTGAAGTCACCCCGACGTGGGGGCGGATTCGCCCTGGGGTGGGTACAGCTACAGAAGGTGAAGATGGCTAAGTAAGAAGACTCGTTTGTCAAAGAAGGAAGAAGAAAGAGATAAAATAAAGTAAAAGAAGAAAACAAGCAATGTCCTAGGGCTGGGAATATGGTGTATTGACAAGCAGGTAATATGGATGCAGGGTTTCAGACAATTACGGACACATGAGTGGCGGTCAGAGGTACTGACGGTGACCCTAGCGGCCATGACCAGCGTGGATCATGCAGCGCTAGATCATGCAGGGTTACTGCACTTTTTACAAGTGTCGATGATGAGGGCACATCGAGTGATGCTAACGGCCTTCATAGAGAGATGGACCTCAGAGACATTGACTTTTCATCTGCCGACAGGGGAGATGATGGTGACACTGGAGGATGTATGGTGCATCCTAAAACTTCCAATAGAAGGGATATTGGTTAGTGATGTGGTATCGAGAGGGGTCGAGTTAGATCACACTATGGCAGTGTTATTTGGACATGAGGATCTACCTCTATAGGGTCAGTAGTTAGATCTAGATAGATGTTTGGCAGTAGGGGTACCACCCCTACCATTATTTTTATGTATTCTGATTAGTAGGATACTGTTACTGGATCGTAGCAGGTGGTTCTACAGTCTTCGGTTTATGGAGGTGATTTGACATATTGTCGAGTGGTGCGAGGGACAGATCTCATCGGGTAACTATGTCTTAGCACAGTTGTACAGGGATATGCATGTGATTTGTTACTAGAACATAGTGAGTTTAACACACATGACCCTTCTACAAGTGTGGGAATGCGAGCATATTATGGTGACTATACCTGTAGTGGTTAGGGAGGGAGATGAGGATGATAGGGAGCCAGTGGCCTGGGAGTATGGAGAGGCGAGGGGTTGGATTTTATGGTATGAGATATCGGGAGATATGGAGGGATGGAGGAGGGTGATAGATGGGTTGCAGGAGAGAGAGACATGATGGCGGCCATATATGTATCGACACTTCAGGGGATGGAGGGGGGAGGAGGAGAGGTAGAGAGGTTACTTTATGATCCAATGCGTCCTAATTGGGAGTTAGTCGCGCATAGTGGAGATGCATCGACCAGACAAGATGGTGAGGCAGTTTGTGCTAATACAGGATATTCTGGATGCACCCATCAGGTTTCATTGACTCACCAGAGAGTGACCATGGGGGCCCAATTTTAGACCGAGGGAGGCCAGAGTGGCGTGGGCAATGACAGTGCAGGTACCCTACCTAGGGACAGTTGTTGGGGTGGAGGATGCAGGAGTGACAGTACAATATGATCGGTAGTGGCGCAACCACCGATGGGAGAGGGTTACACCACTAGTGCCTATTATAGGAGTCGTAGGATTTGGATCAGAGGATGAGCATAGGGGGTGAGAGAGGGCGAAGATAGGAGGAGACAAGTGCAGAGGGGAGGAGAGTGGCGAGGAGCAAGACAACAAGTGGATGTAGAGGGTGTGGGTCAACAGGGTAGAGGAGGGGATGGGATGGAGGTAGTGGGATAGCCAGAGAGGAGAAGGAGGAGCAGGAGATAGTGGAGGAGGGCTAGGGAGGAGGTGGACGTAGCAGGATTCATGGATGGGAGAGAGGCAGTACGACAGGAGGGTGGGATAGGCCTGGAGCCAGATGCAGAAGGATAGGATGAGCCAGAGGTGGAGATGATATGCACAGTGGAGAGTGGAGTTGTTCAGCAGACTGGTATAGGAGGTAGGGTATGGTGGAGGAAAGTGTTGGTACGGGTTGATCAGGGGGAGGTGGGAGGGGATGGATAGCAAGATGGAGCCCAGGAGGAGATGGAGGCCAAGAGTCAGTTAGAGAGGATGGCGAGTAGGAGACAACATAGGAGGGTGCAGATAGTGATAGAGCAAGAGGAGATGGGAGGGGGTGGATAGCAGGATGGAGCCCAAGAGGAGATTGAGGCCAGGAGTCAGTCAGAGAGGATGGCGAGGAGACAACAAAGGGGGGTACAGATCATGACAAAGCAGGAGAAGATGGGAGGGGGTGGACAGTAGGATGGAGCCTGAGAGGAGATTGAGGCCAGGAGTTAGTCAGAGAGGATGGAGAGTAGGAGATGACAGAGGGGGGTGCATATTGCAGTAGGGAAGGGGCCTTCCATTGTAGAGATAGGAGAGAGCGAGGATGAGGAGGATCTGGAGATAGGAGAGCCGAGGAGACTGATGAGAGTGGGGAGGCATGGTTAGCCGCGGAGAGTTCGGGTCTGCCCCACTATGGAGGACCTGGAGACTCAACAGGAGCAGGAGTGCAGAGGGCGATGATGCTATGGAGATAGATGGAGATGTTCTAGATATGGATATTTTGGATGCAAAGCCATTGGCGGTGGTTCCTGTCATTACCTTAGGGGATCCTATTGCTCTGCTGAGAGACACTGTGGAGAGACTTCTGATTACATATCAGAGGTTGAGGATAGTAGAGGCAGAGGTGATCGGACTCAAAGTCAAGCTATTGAGAGTGCTGGTAGCAGGTTAGAGAGATTATGGACTTATGGTTGACCTCTTAACCACATAGGTAGAGGTGATGGGGAGGGAGAGAGAGAGACTTCAGGCTGTCATACAGGGGATACGAGATGAGTTAGTTGTTGTCACTTGCGACCGTGACAGACTACAGGTAGAGATTGTTATCTTACAGGCCAGGGGGAGTCAGAGGAGATGATAGATCATGTGTCAGCAGGCATTGGGTAGCAGATGGATGATCTTTAGCGGGAGCGAGATGAGCTACGGGATAGAGTGCATTGTTTAGAGCAAACAGTTGGAGAAATGGGGTTGATGTAGGAGAGAGAGGTAGGCAAGGGAGCAGGCCCATATTATCTAGGCAGAGAGAGATGTAGCACAGGTGCAGGTGTAGGCAGTGGAGGCAGAGAGGGATGTGGCGCAGGCACGAGTTTAGGTGTTACAGAGTGAGAGAGAGTTGGCAAAGGCACAAATATAGTCTCTTCAAAGGAGGAGAGAGGAGGCAGTTTCAGAGATATCGTCACTGTAGTGAGAGCAAGATGCAGCAATTTTGAGAGTACAGGAGCTTCAAAGGAACAGGGATGCAGCGGTGGGTTAGTCACAGGCTGCACAGAGGGAGAGAGATGCTTTAGAGATACGGATGCAGACATTACAGGGAGAGCAAGATGCAGCAGTGGCCTAGTTGTAGTTAGTGCAGGTCAGTGATGTGATAGGGATAGATACACAAGGGTTACAGAGGGAGAGGGATGAGGTCAGTGGTTGCCTAGGAGATGAGAGATCGAGTTTAGGCAGAGATGGCATAGTTACGACTATCCCAAGAGGCCTGGGAGTAGGAGAGGAGATTGATCACTAGAGATCGGGATAGGTATCGTCAAGAGTGGAATTCTGCTCGGGTCTAGGTTGCTAAGTGAGAGGAGAGTGCGAGGGAGGTAGGATTTTGGATGGCTATCTATTACCATGCAGTTCTAGACCCAGAATAGCAGACATTCCAGTATGTTTGGTAGACACCACAGATGCCAGCGCCATCCTAGTCATTGGGGACGTAGACCTGAGGTTTTAGTAATTCACCAGGTGTTTCACCAGGCAGGAGATCGATACATGATTCACCACAGAGATCAGATGTGGGTAGCTCATTCAAGAGATGATAGGCTACTGAGTTTTTGACAAGTGCAGGGTGGATGGATAGGCCATAGTGACAGTGGTTATTTACAGGACCTTGTACTGGTATTTTGATCTTGATGATTTTTGTACTCGATGGTTATAGACATGATGACATCAATGACATTATTATGATATTATTCATGTGATAGTCATGATTATGAGATGTACTTTGGACTTTTGGTATATTTATATATGATACATGATAGCCCTTATTGACACCATGTTCATGCGTTGGATGGATGATCATGTTTATGCATTTGTGGAATATGCATGATTTTATTAATGTAGATATTCATATGGTGATATGATGTGTGCATATGTTATATCTATGATGACTTATGTGTATGGATGCTTATTTGATGTATGTATATGTTTGTGATGGCTTTTTTATGAATGGTTTATATATGTAGGATGTGATGTATTATGAGTCTAACACTTTGTGATGCAAGTGGCAATTTATGCATGGATCTAACACATTGTGATGTTGGTGGCAATTTATGCATGGATCTAACACGTTGTGATGCAGGTGGCATATGCATGGATCTAACATGTTGTGATGTAGGTGGCATATGCATGGATCTATCATGTTGTGATGTAGGTGGCAACGTATGTGTGATTAGTAGAATGAACCTAATATGTGATAATGCAATTGTAATTTGTAGTGAATTAATAATGCAAATAGTAAATGAAAGGGAATAACACATGGTCATAAGTGTCAATAAGGACTAACATGATAATGGAAGATGTAGTGATTGTAGAAAATGGGTGTAATTTGGCACCTATAAAAAAAAAATAGTATCCTAAGAAGAATGGGAGAGAGCAGGGTAAAGTATTTGCACAACCTAAATCATAGGGTGAACACAACGCAATAGATGATGAAATGCAATCCTAATATGATTTTCCATCTTTGAAGCACTAATTTTTGCTATAGCATAAGACACTAAGTGCCAAGGTATAGACAACCAACACCCCAAAGTAGTCAAAACTTTGGTCAGGCCAAGCATTGGGATAACCACTAGCATAAAGGGATGCCCCAATGTAACACAAGATCACAGGGATCTTGGTGGGTACTATGTGGGACAACCCAGCAGACAGCAACAATAAAATATCAAGATATGCCCCTATGTAAACCAGCCAAAACACACCATAATATGATAGATTATGGCGATCTTAACTAATTGTAATAGGAAGCTCAAATGATAAACAAAAACTATAAGCATCAAGAGATTGCAATCAAATTTCAAATTTCCTTTACCATAGGATCAAGAGGATGGATGAGGTTGATAAGGTCTATTAGGAAGGATGCATCCTATTGAGACCGATGATGGATACTAAACTAAAATATCCATATGACATGGGATATTCAGAACCAATTGGATTCACGGATGCTAGCAAATCTCATTTCTTAACAACTAGCTAGATAAGGGCATAGCTTAATGACACAACGCAAGACAGACGACTGACACATCCTACAGACCTAGGGGCTTGGGGGCCGATTAGAGATTATCCTTGCCTATGTGAAAGTGCAGAGCCCTTGTAGTTCTTGAAAAGACTGTGGATAAAGTAGAAAAAAGACAATGGTGACCAATGATGAATGACACAGGACATGATATGCAAATGCCCCGGGGGAGGATCAAATGATCAACCTTGCCTACATGGAAGTGCAAGGGCAACGTAGTTCAGAAAAGACAAATAACAATCGACCATGGACAAAAGTGAAAAGGAGGTGATGAAGACTGATGATGGATGACCATCATAGGATGGTCAAAAATGCCCCGGGGGCAGATCAAATGATCAGCCTTTCCTACGTGAAAGCGCAAGGGCAACGTAGTTTGACTAAGGACGAGAATACCAACGTGACAGGATGAGATCTAGATGAAGATCAATACAATTGGTGATCTTATATGATGACACAAACCAACCATCGAATAGGCGAATGACACAAGCTCAAAGTGGGATAATGAAAATCTCAGGATGAGAGATATCCAATGTGGATCATCCAATGCTCAATCAAAATATACCAAGCGGCCAAGGATAGGATGGGAGAGGATGTTAGGATAGATGAAGTCATAAAGTAACTAGGACGTAGGGTAGATAATGATTAAGCCCTTTACGGATGACGCCTATTACCAGGTTTTCACGACCCGTACTTATCCAAGGCACCACCAAAAGTGGTTTTCACCATAGGATGAATTTATTTCTCTTTACTATTTTTGCTGATTTTATTTTTTTTTATTTTTTATTTTTTTGCAGGCAGGGTTACCAAGTGGATTTAAGTGTAGAACCTCTTTAGATGCATGATATTGATAGGTTCTTCAAGGGGCTCTCCTTCAAGGGTAGCAATTCTGTATGCCCTAGATCCATATTTAGGAACTATGATATAAGGACCCAACCAGTTTGCTTCAAATTTTCCTTTTTTATCTCAATCCTGCTAGGTGTGTTGGTTCTCTTTAAGGACAAGATCACTAACCTGGAACTATTGAGGATGAACCTTCTTGTTGTAATTATGCTTGAGGCGGTTCTGATATGCTTGTAGATGGTCATAGGCTTTGATTCATCTTTCATCAAGCAACTCTAGTTGTGCAAGTTGTGCAACACGAGCGTCTTCCTCACCGATAAGGTTCTTTAGAGAAATCCTTAGTGATGGGATCTCGACTTCGATTGGCAAAATGGATTTGGCACCATACACTAAAGAATAGGGGGTGGTGCCTATAGGGGTGAAGATGGATGTGCAATATGCCCAGAGGGCAGGATGAATATGGAGGTGCCAATCTCGACCAGTGTTATTGACAACCTTCTTAAGGATGCGGATAAGGGTCTTGTTGGTTGCTTCTACCTGACCATTACCCTAGGGGTAATAAGGTGTTGACCAACAATTTTGGATGTGAAAGGTGTCATAGAGATCTTTCATGGCTTGTTTTTTAAAAGGTTTTCCATTATCGGATAGGATGGTGGATGGAATACCATATCTGCAAAGAATATGGTAAAGGATGAATTTTGAAATTTGAGTACCAGTGATTTGTGAGAGTGGTATTGCCTCCACCCACTTGGTAAAGTATTCAGTGGCAATAATTATGAATGTATGGCCATCGGAAGAGGGTGGGTAAATCTTTCCAATCAAGTTGAAACCCCATTGAGAGAAGGGCCATGGCACTAGGAGGGGTTGAAGGTCTTATGCTAGAGCATGAATCAAATCTGCATGTTGCTAGAAGGGAAGGCATTTCTTCATGAATTCACAAGCATCATGCTCTAATGTAGGCCAATAATATCTAGCTCAGAGAATCCTTTTGGCCAATTCTATACCATTTGAATGGGCCCTGCAGAAACCACTATGTACCTCCATTAGTGCAGTATGGGCTTCGATCTCATTCAGACACCTAAGGAGGGTTCTATCATACCCACGATGATAAAGCATATCACCAACGATAATGTATCGGGCTGAACATTGGATAAAGTATTTTCGTTGGTTTCGTGTGAGATCTGGGGGTAAAATATCATCATGCAAATAAGTATATATGTCTTGGTACCATGGGGAAGCGAGACCTACAATTTCACACACCATGTCGATCTCTGGGATATCATATGTTGGGATTAAAATTTGTTCCACAAGGAACTCACATTATGTTCGATCATTAGGCATGTCAATCAGGGAGCCAATAGTAGCCATTGCATCAGCTGCTTTGTTTTGCACCCTCAAAATTTGGTCAAATTGTATGAAGGTGAAATATTTCTTGAAGTCATCCACCATGCATTTTTAGGGTAACAACTTATCATATTTTGTTAGGAATTCATCATTAACTTGCTTAATGACCAACAATGAATCACCAAAGACTCTCAAGTGAGTTATGTGCCACTGCTTTGCAATTCGGAGGTCTGTGAGGAGGTCTCCATACTCTGCTATGTTGTTGGTACATGGGAATGCTATTCTGAATGATTTTGAAATGTAGTCACCTTGAGGGGTAACCAACAAAATTCTTGCGCTTGATCCATTATGAGTATATGAACTGTCAAAATACAATATCCAAGCAGGTGTTTCTGTAACTGTGAAAACTTCTTCATCTGGAAATTCAGTGACTAGAGGATAAGCATCCACTATTGGTGCCTTGACCAACTGATCAACTATGACTTGTCCCCTTATGGCTTTGCAATCCATGTACTCTATGTCAAATTCAATTAGGAGCATGACCCACTTAGCCATGAGACCAGTCAAAGTGGTTCTAGATAACAAATACTTTAGTGGATCAATTTTTGCTATTAATTTTACCGAATGGCTGAGCATGTAATGTCGAAGTTTTTGTGTACTGAAGACCACTGCAAGGCAGGCTTTCTCCATGGGTGAATAGTTTAGTGCATAGCCAACAAGTGTTTGAATGATGTAGTATATTGCCCTTTCTTTTGATGATTCATCATGTTGTGCTAGCAATGCCCCTAGTGTGACTGAAGTAGTAGAGATGTAAAGTAGGAGGGGTTTCCCTAGAATTGGTGCCATTAAGATGGGCGGATGAGCCAAGTATTCCTTGATCTTATCAAAACCTATCTAACACTATTGGTTCCATTTGAAGGCAAAGTCATTTTTTAGAATATGGGTGAATGACTAACACTTATCTGCAAGCTGGACTATGAATCGGCAAATGGATTGCAGTTTCCCTTGAAGGCTTCTCAATTGTTTCAGATTGTGCAGGGGTGGCATATCCAAAATAGCTTTCACCTTGGCGAGATCTACTTCAATGCCTCTTCGTGATACTATGAAACCCAACAATTTCCCTGACGTAACACCAAAGACACTTTTTTGGATTTAATCGTAACTTGTAATGTTCCAACCATTCAAAGATCTTTTTCAAGATGGCAAGATGCTCTACTCGGGTTCTGGATTTTCCTAGCAAGTCATCAACATAATCCTCCATGATGATATGGATGAGGTCATGGAAGATGACAATCATTTCCCTCTGATATGTCGCCCCCACATTCTTGAGACCAAAGGGCACAACATTGTAACAAAAAGTACCCCAAGGTGTTGTAAAAGTGGTCTTGTGTTGGTCTTTAGTTGCAATTCGGATCTCATTATAACCATAGAAACCATCCATAAGGGATAACATCTCATGTCATGCAGTAAGGTCAACCAACATGTCAATATTGCACAGCGGGAAGTCATCTTTTGGACAGGCCTTGTTAAGATCTCAGAAATCTGTGCAAATTCGAATGTCTTCGTTTGGTTTGGCCACAAGTACTATGTTGGAGATCCAATCAGAGTAGTCAATTGGTCTGATAAAACCTGCATCTAGTAATTTCTCCAATTCCTTCTTGACTAATAATGCTACCTGCGAATGCATTTTTCGAGGCTTCTATTTGACAGGCTTGGCATCTGGGTGAATATCTAGATGATGAACCACTAAAGCGGGATCTAAACCTAGCATGTTTGAATATGACCAAATAAATTTAATGATACCCTCTTGAAGTAGCTAAACAATGACCGCATATTCTTGCTCTAAGAGTGATTTGGATACATAGGTGATCTTGGGTTTTTAGTAGTACCCAAATTAACTTCTTGAGTTTCTTCAATTAAGATGGGTGACCATGTGGATAATTGAGTTCCCACAAGGGGAAGATGAACATCTCCATCCTCCAGTGCCTCTTCGAGGTTTTCACTATCGAATGCATCATTTATTTTTACTTTTTCTAGGTTAGGAAGTGCCTCGAGGAGGTTTTCACTAGATGACCACTTTTTATTTTTCTTGTTTTTATTTTTGCGACTGGAGTGCTCATCCTCCCCCAATCCCATGAGGTTGACATATGTATCCAAGGAGATATTGGTAGGTCTGCTATCGTGTAGGTCCCAATCAATGAGTTCGGGATGGTGAAGGGATAGTCTAATGGTACAAATAGATAGGCATTTAAACATGGATGACAGGTCTATGTGATCTACATCATCATATGCATGTATGATGGATTCTTCCTCGGGTATGTCTTCCAATGGAAAATCATCCACAGTAACACTATTGGAGGTGTTAAATGATGTTGCAGGGCCTTTCTTCTTTCTATCGTATCTGAGGCCTATGTTCTGTGGTAGCTTTGATACATCAATAGGCTGCAACTACCCTTGTTCTTCCTTGCCTAGGCCCCTTCCTTGGTAGTTATGCTTTTCTGTGAACTTAGCTTACAAAGGGTATGCTTCCTGGAAGTATTCCTTTAGAGGAGGATCTGGTGGGGTTTTTCATGGTATACCCACTGACTGATATCTTCTTCTGGTGCATCTATCTTTATACTAGGAGACCTAAAAGTGGTAGTGGGGATGTTATTTGCACTGAAGGTGATAGTTTTGTCTTCCTTTGGAGTAGCCTATGAAGGTTTCCCATACACATGAGGTGATGATGGCATGGTTGCTACATTTAGAGCAGTATGCATTTCATATTCACCACACCCTTTGTCAATGATCTAGACTTTTGTGACCATATGATTGGTATCAGAAGATGGGGTGGCTATTGTGGTGGATGATGGATTGATGGGTGATGATTGAGATGCCCCCATTTCGACGCCAGGACAATAATGTAAATGGGGAAATGATGCTTCTAAAGCATGACAGTATTCAAATGGTTGTGGATCGGCATGAATGGTGATTTCTTGTCCATTAACTAGGAATTTTAGGCATTGATGGTACATGGAAGGGACGGCTTGCATAGCGTGGAGCCATGGGTGGCCAAGGAGGAGATTATATGGTAAGTCTAGATCTAGGACATGGCAGGTAGTGTACTGAACAACAAGTCCAACCTGGATAGGAAGACTGATAATTACTTCAGAATTTCTCTCTGCATTATCATAAGCCTTGATCGTGATGATTTGATTACTTAAATCCGCTTGAGTATACCCCACCTATTTTATGAAGTTTAGAGTACATAGATTGAGAGCAGAGCCATTATCTACCAAGACCCATTTTATTTTATGATGGGCAACTAGGACTTTGATGTGCAAGGGACGGTTGTGATTGGCATAAATATTTGGCATGTTGTTCTAACTAAAGTGTAGTTGATAAGATAAAGCCAAGTGTCCTACTAAGGCCTGAAAAATGTGTAGGATCGATGTCATTTGGTACGTGAGTTTCTTGTAAAGCTCTGTTGAGTATTTTTTGATGTATGGGAGAAGAATTAAGCAGATCTAAGATTGAGATCTGAGTAGGGGTCTTTCCTTAAGTGATCAAGAATGTTATACTGAGAGTTTACAGGATTTGATTGGGTGGATGTGGAGGTTGCAGGGACCGTAATGCAGGACCATCGGGTAGCAACAGCACATTGGGGATCTTTTTCTTTAACATGTATCATAGACACGTGGGGTTCTACCTGCTCAATGTAATGGACAACACGATCATAATTGAGGGGTACATTTTTGTAACTTATATTATTTGTGTTGTTGTCTGTGGGATTACTGTTGGAGGTGCCCGCGCCTTGGTTATGGTTGGGGAAGGAATTTTGATATATCTACAATTGGGCATTGGATGATGAAGCTTGACTAGTGTCAACTTTGATTTCTCCTCGATCGATAAGATCTTGGACATAGTTTTTGAGACTTTGACATTTATTCAGAGTGTGTCCTTTTATATTATGAAATTCACAATACTCATTTTCCCTAAACCAGGCTAGTTTGGGTTTGGATTCATCAAGTGGTTTGGTGACAGGATATGTGATTGGATAGTTGACCTATAACAACTTATTGAAGATGACACTCAAGGGTTCTCCTAATTGAGTATACTGACGTTTACCATTCCCCTGACTATTTTGGTTCAACTGCTGAGGAGGGCAAGATGCCCCCTGTGACACGGATATGGCATTAGGTATAGATGGTTGTTTCCTTTGGGATGTGGTAGCCACCTAAACATGTTTAGTGTCAATGACACCATCATTTACTGCATTTTTGTTCTTGTTCCAAAAGCGTGACTTATTTCCGAAGGAGCTTTCGTTTTCATGGTTATGTATCTTGATGTGTCCTTTGGCAATAAGGGCACATTCAAGAATGGGTCCTTTTTCCACTATTTCAGCAAAAGTGGTAACACAATGTAACCTAAAATTGTGAGTCATGTAAGAGTGTGAGTTTTCCACAAAGAGAGTGACCATGTCTTTCTCTTTCAGAGGGGTTTTCATTTGACTTGCTAGTGCTCGCCACCTTTGAAGGTAGCTAGCAAAGGTTTCACCTTCACGTTGCTTCTCCTTAAGAAGGTCCAAGGTATCAGTATCTTTTTCCAAATTAAAGGAGAAGTAGGAAACCAAATTTTTTGAAAGATCTGCAAAGGATTTTATGGACCCTCATTCTAGACCCATGAACCATTCTAGGGAATTACCTATCAAGCTTCGTGGAAACAATCGCAAGAGGTAGTTGTCATTGTGCATAACTTCTTGGCACTGGGAGTAAAACTCTTGTAGGTGAACCTTTGGATCTTTGTTTCCCTTGTATCTGTCAAACTTTGGTATCTCAAAGTGCTTTGGGAAGGGAATTAATGAGATGGATGGATCGAACGGATAGGGACATATATCTTTGAATTTAAAGGATTGTTTACCAATCCCCGCTTGGAGATCTTTCAAAGCAGCTTTTATTTCCAATAGATCCACATTGACTGGTTCTGCAATCAAGGCTGGTGGGTTGGATGGATAGGGATGATATGATGACTATGGATTTTTCTAAGATAATGTTTGAAGATGGATGTAAGGATTTTGATAATGAGAGGATGGTGTTCCATGTCGATGTGTTGGGGGTGTTTGTTGGTATGGAGGTTGTTGTGTGGTATAGCATGGATTTGTTTGATAAGAATGTGCGACTGAATGCTAAGGAGCTTGAATGTGATATTGTGGATTGGTTTGTTGGTATTAAGGATATTGTTGTGATTTTTGGAAGGCCACATAGAGCAGTTGTTGCTAGAACTACTGTTGGTTATGATAATAATAATGTTGAGGAGGGTATTGTTGTGATGTTGACTGTTGTGCAGGCCGAGATGGGATGTTGTGTTGTGGTTGACCTTGTGGACATAAAACAAATGTGAGGAATGGGGATATGATCTAGGTGAGTGATCAAGATGGATTTCCTTGCAATTGATATGGTGGTTGTTGTGAAGAAACTAAAGCATTTTGTGGGGGTTGTTGTTGATGAGGTGGCTGAGATAATGTAGAGGTGTTCTGTAAAGGAGGTTGTTGGGTACCAACCAGAACACTTGGTTGGGATGTACCATGTGGAGGTAATTGAGGTGGTAGGTTAGATTGATGAGGCTGTTGAGATGTATACGAAAGTGGTGGCATATTTGTGGCCCCACGAGGTGGAAGCAATGCGGTAAAAGGGTTGCCCTCAACGTTGACGGGAGGTTGACTTGAAAGGGGTGGTGTTAGCACTAATGGTGCAGGTTGCGGAATATTTTGCAGAATACCATAGGTGAAAGGATTATTGGGATCAGGCACTTGTGGAGCCCCCATAATTGAGATTGGACTGTGTGGGGGGTGGTTAACATGATAATGAACAACATTTCCAAATTTAGGTTGATGCCAACCCTCTACTAGAGGAACATTGGGGATGTATGAACCATCTGGTGCATTTTGTAAACCTTGGGGTATATTAGATGTGGAGCTCCTATATTTGGATAAGTCAACACCTGATGGAGGTTTGACACCCTTTTCAATTAAGTGGGCTAAGATTTCTTCCCCATGTTTTTTGAACAAACGGTCAGTCATTTGTATGTTGGCGGGATTATTGAAATGTTCCTCAAGCATGAGTTCAGGTTGATTAGCCATACTCTCTTCACCATGTGGTGAGTTGTTCTGATTTTTGGTGTTGGAGTGTGATGAAGTGCCATTATGAGGGTCTTGGGAGATGTTGTTAGGATCTTGAGCAACATTCACACCATTAGTAGGATTTGTGTTGTTATTAAGATCTTGAGACATGTTTGCTTGGGAATTTTGACCTTGTTGTTGTACCATTTGTTTCTTGACTTGTGACCTAGTTTGAATAGGCATATAATGTGCTATGGGTGGATTATAAAGATGTCCTTGATGAATGGTTCGATTTTGATTGGATGAGAATGGATTTTGATTGGGTTTTTGATTGGATCGTATTTTGATTGGATAGATTGGATTGGATTGGGTTTTTTTATTGGATCGGATTTTGATTGGATAGATTAGATTGGATTGGGTTTTTTGATTGGATCGGATTTTGATTGGATAGATTGGATTGGATTGGATTTTGATTAGATCGTATTTGGATTGGATAGATTGGATTGGATTGGATTTTGATTGGATAGATTGGATTGGATTGTTAAGATTGATAGGATTGTGTTGATTGAATGGATGTCATTGGATTGATTAGGTAATTGGATAAGTGTGACTGATTTGATCGAATGATTGAGTTTGATAGATTTGAATGATTGGATGGGTATGATTAGATGATGAAAGATGTGAGAGACCCTAAATTTAGTCAAAGAAAATTACCCTTAGTGACCTAGAGCATCGATTGATCAAGTGGATGATCACGGCACCAAATCCACCTCAAGATAGAAATGGATTGATTTGGGCCGAGGATGATAACTTACGACACTGAATTTACCTCAAGATGGAAGTAAATTGATTTGGGTCAAAGTTAATAACTAATATGAAAGATAACAATCAAATTCAAGTGCTAAGGTCAATTTGGATAACCACTTTTTAACACAAGGTTAAGGTGATTTGATGATGAGTGGTGTTTATGAGGTATGGATTAGGTGATGCAAATGGTAAAATTTTGGTGAATCAAGTTCACTAGGTGATGATATGGGCTTTCCGAATGGATTACTGAAAAATTCAAAACGAGTAGAAGGATTGAGAGAACCAATGTATGGACGTTTGGGATAATAAATGGATATTTTGGATGGTTAAACGGGAGTTTTGGGGCTAAACGGAGATTTGGAATGATAAAATGGAGGTTTAGAATGATTAAACAGAGGTTTTCAGAGGTTTAGAATGACAAAACGGAGGCTTGGGATGATTAGGTAAAGGTTTGGACTGATTAAACGATGGTTTAGAGGCTAAACGGAGCCAAATGGGGCGATTTCGATTGTTCAGGAGGGAAAATTTGCCCCTCTACAGTAAACAGGAGGGCATAATCGCCCTTCTGCAGTGAATCAGAGGGCATAGTCGCCCTTCTGTAGTAAATCAGAGGGCATAGTCGCCCTTCTGTAGTGAACAGGGACTTGGTTTGATGAAAATGACTATGGCAACGACTTTAAAATGACAATAATAAGGCCAATTTGTCAAAAAGTTTACTGGTTTCTCACAAGAAAATACTTTCAAGCAAACACAATCCTATTATTAGCGTTAAGGGTATGGCCAATGAGGTCTTAATCTAGGATGCACAAGGTGTCTAGAGAGTCCTTGATATACTCTTGATACGTGAGGCACAACCGTGAACACCAGTCTATCACAAGCGTGAGTCAGGAACCCCAGCGAGATACTGAAGGGTTCGGACCAACTCTTCACGTATATCTAGGTATCACCCTAGCTTCGATGCTCTGCCAATTATGACGTGACTGGATTGAGGTACAGCTTTCGCTCTCGCCCCTTTGTATACCCCACTAGTACACGTGGTTGGGATCGTCCCTTGGGGTGATGAAATCCCCAAGCAGGTCCCACTAGAAAGAAGACACTAAGCATTTCCAACTACTCCCTAGGCTCACACGAAGTGCAAGGGGAAAGTGAAAATAAACTAATGCCCCCTTTGGGGTAACACCAAAAAGATAGACACAGCAAGCAATGAATATTACCTCCCCTAATTAAACTATGTTCTTAGATTAACGAAAACAGCAAGGATAATTTTTTTAAAATCTAAGCAAACGGATAGCCCTGCAATCAAATGTTAGCTGTCTTATCCTGCGTTCTTCGTCAATTACACAAGAATATGCTACAAAAATGTTAGCAAAAACACAAATATCCTTGCAAGAAACAAATGTTAGGGGGTTAGGATATGAAAACAACAAAAAAGGGAGAAAAAATGGTCATTTTATCTCAAAATGTGTTGTTTTGGGGCGTAGTGGCCCTCTACAGTAATCGGGAGGGCGTAGTCGCCCATCTGCAGTGAACCCAAGGGTGTAGTCACCCCTCTACAATAAAATAGAGGGTGTAATTTCCTTTCTGCAGTAAAACAGAGGGCATAATCACCTTTTTGCAATAAAACAGAGGGCATAATTGCCTTTCTGTAGTAAAACAGAGGGCATAATCGCCTTTCTATAGTCACCAGGAGGGTGTAATCACCCCTCCGTAATAAAACAGGGAGCGTAGTCACCTTTCTGCAGTGAAATGTTAGTAAGCTAAAAATCCAAACAAGGGCGTAGTCGCCCTTCTGTAGTAAAATATTAGTAAGCCAAAATCCAAACAAGGGCGTAGTTGCCCCTCTGCAGTAAAACGTTAGTAAACCAAAATCCAAACAAGGGCGTAGTCGCCCCTCTATAATAAAATAGAGGGTGTAATCACCTTTCTGCAGTAAAATAGAGGGTGTAATCGCCTTTCTGTAGTAAAATAGAGGGCATAATCGCCCTTCTACAGTGAAAAAGAGGGCATAGTCACCCTTCTGCAGTCATCAGGAGGGTGTAGTCACCCCTCTACAGTAAAACAGAGGGCATAGTCGCCCTTCTATAGTAACCAGAGGGCATAATCATCTTTCTATGACCTGTTCTTGCAAACAATCTCAACAGCAAACATTAAATACAAGAACCTGCTTGTGCGTCCCACCGGGCGTGCCAGAAATGTGATCCTAAATGTTAGTCCAGTTCTAACTATGTAAAATAACTAAAATGCAATGAGGAAAAACACAAAGGGACACCTCAAGATTAGCCTAAGGAATGATAAAGCAAAGAAATAAGATAAAATTAAGATTGAAATCTGCTTATACCTTCTTTGCTGCTGAAAACTCCTTGGTTGGCCCTTGATTTCAATTGCTTTGTGTGCTCCTTGGATGGCTCTTAATGCAAGATTGAAAATAGGACTAGATGATAGTGCAAATGACTAAAATGGCTTGGCTAAATGAATGAAATGTTTGTGAATTGAGTGTTCAAAATGACAACATTTAGTTGCAAAATGACTAAGTGTTGAAAATTCCTTAGAGGAGGGGGTATTTATAGAGAAACTTGAATTCTCTAGAGAATTCAATGGTTGATATTAAGGCACCAAGGTCAAGATGTAGGGCTAAAGTGAGTTGAGGACTCACAAGCCCTCACATCTTGACATGTGGAATGTGAAGTGGCTAAGGGTGAGATGATGTGGAGGAAGGACAAGTACCTTCCAAATACCTTGGGGAGTGAGAAGGCTTCCTCAAAAAGAAACTTTTTGCCCAAGTGGGAATGAAAGTGACATTTGAGGAATTTTGGAATTCCTCAAAAATCTCCATGGGAAATGAGAAAGTGGTTGCAGAAATAAATGTGAATTAAAAATTCACATTCTTAGGAGAATCTAATGGATAAGAGAGGGTCTCCAAAAAAGTGGGAATTGGTCACATATGGATGAGGTGACAAGTCCCATGTTCTAGAAGTCTTGGAAAAATAAAATGTGAATTAAAAATTTACATGGGGAGGAGAGAGACCTAGGATGAATAAAACTGAATTAAAAATTCACATGGGAAAGAGGGTCAATTCCAAGAAAAGAAAATGAAAAGGTTGACTAAAAAGTGGTGCTAAAAGTGGCTAATGACTTTGATTAAGGTTGTGCAAATACTTGATTAAGATAATTAATGAGAGATTAGAAGCAAGTGGAAAATGTAGGAGGATGTGACATTAATCCTTGATTAAGAGGATGCACATCTTAATCATGAATTAATTAAATTAATCCAGATTAGAGAGGGATTATGGAGGATGTGACAAGGAGAGAGAAAAGAAGAATTTTAAATTAATTTTAATTTAAAAAGTTTAAAATGACTAAATTAAATAAATTGATGTATTTATTTAATTTAGAGAGGAAAAAGATACAAGATAGAGTGTTTAATTGTTAAATTAAATACTTTAAGATCCTTAGGCGGGAAGTATAATATTAATTGAATAAATTAATATTGATAGAGTGGATGAATAAAGAGGTAAATTTAATCATATGGGAGCGACCAAATTTGGGTGTCTAAAGGTATGATGGAGGGGGGATGGAGGCAAATGATCTGGTGGAGTGATGGGAGGAGCTACTTATTCTTTTAGAAGAGGATTGTTGATGGTATGTGGAGGTTGTACCAACATGTTTGGATTTCGAGTCACGAGTAGTACAGCCAAGACCTCGTGTATGGGAGTGCTCTTTGGGCTAGATGGGCTCTAAAATACCTTGCTCATGAAGGCCTAATCCTTTTCCTTGATAGTTCATGCTCTTGAGCATTCGATCCATGATAGGATTCTTATTATTCTGGAAGAATGATGCGAGTCCATCATTAGGTGGAGGAGAAGGGGTGGTATATATGCTTTGTTTTTCTTCTGCAAGTAGACCACCATGGATGAACGTGAGAGGGCTGAGGGGATATAAACACGATGTTAGGATGGTAGGGATAGGTTATGATGGATCATGAGATCAAGATGATGGGATGGTAGTATCCAGGTTTGGAGGAGTGAGCGATAAAGGATCAAGAGAGGGATTAGGTGATATGATAGGATCTAGATTTGTGGCAGTGGGTGATAAGGGCTCATGAGATGGAGTAATTAGATCTTGAGTGACAAGGGGATCATAGGATGGAATGGATAAGGGACTATGATCTTGAGATGGCATGGCAGGATCGTGATGTGTAGGTGGGGATATGGTATGCTTTGGATCAAGCTCTTGGCATGACTCCTCTTGTGTGGGTGGCATGATAACAGAGTGTTGGAGGGACTCCTCAAGTGGGGGTGATGGAAGGATGGAGGATTCATGAGGTTCATGGATTTCAGTGATATTAGGAATCAGAGACGTGGATTGGACTTGGGTGTCATCGATGGTTTGGGTGGATCTATGAGTAGGAGGAGTGGATTGGATTTGGTTATCTACAATGGGTTCAGTGGTTCTTAGAGTAGGAGATGGGGGTTCAATGGATTCAGTGGGTGTGATGATTTTAATGGTTTGAGTGGTGCTAGGGGTGGTAACTCCAATGATATGTGTGGTACGGAGAAGGGTATTATCACTAGTGACTGTGGAGGATGGATTGGGATGGCATGGTTCCATGACTTCAAGATGTGGAGTTGGGGATGGCTTCTTTGTTATGAGTCCTTGGAGAACTTTTGGAGTGAGGATCATCTATATTCTAGGCTTAGATGGCATTGTGGAGTGGATGAAGGATTATGGATGGGTGAAGGACTAGGATTATGGATTGTTGGACTAGGATTGGATGGAGGAACGAGATTGGATGGGGGACTAAGAGTAGATGGAGGATTAGAATTGGATGAAGGGTTAAGGTAAGAATATTTAGAATAGGAGGACATGGAGGGTGGATTAGGACAAGAGGATATGGGTGGTGTATTATAATAAAGGTATTGGGATAGTGGATTAGGATGGGAAGATTGAGATGGTGGACTAAGATGGGAGGCTGTTGATGGTGGATGATGATAGGAAGATGTGGATGTTGGATTAGAATAGGTAGATGGAGGTTTAGAATTAAGATTAAAAGGTGTGAATGTTGGATTAGGATGGGCAGAATGGTAAGGAGGATTAGGATAGGGGGACATGGATGGGGGATTGTAATAGGAGTATTAGGATAGTAGATTAGGATGGGAAGATTGGGACAGTGGATTGGGATAAGAGGATGTGGGTGTTGGATAAGAAAGTGATGTAGAGAAAGGATATGACGGATATGTAGACGGGGGAGAAAATGGATATCCCTTGTCAAAGGTAGCATAAGGAACATTATTAGGTGTGGATGGAGACGTAATGGGATAGCTTGAAGGATTTCAGAGGACACTTGGGGAAAGCTTGCTAGCAATGATAGCATCAAGGGGATCTGCATCATATACCTCTTGATCAACAAGGCTCTCATTATCGTTGTCAACATAATTAGGATTCCCCTTCACTACTATATTTAGTTGCATCGATGGAGGGTAAAGATTCGTGATGGATATGGATTGAAGGTATGGGAACATATGATTAGAAGGAAAGAAAAGGATAAATGGGGTGGATTGGAAGAAGATGGAGGAATGGATCTTAAGATTTGTTTTGATGTAAAAGGATCCTAGATGTAGATGCACTAAAGTTTAGATTGGGATTGGATTAAAGCTTAGATTCGGAGGATTGGATGATGTGATGGGTTTAGATTGGATAGGATCGATTGATGAGACAATTTCATAAGATTAGATGATGGATTAGATAGGATGATGAAAGGGATTCTAAACCACATTTAGAGATCACCCTAGGTAACATAAGGTACTGATTGATCAGATTAAGGGAAAAATGGATGATTATGGCACTGAATCCACCTCAAGATGGAAGAAGATTGATTGGGTTGAGGATGATGACTTACGACACCAAATTCACCTCAAGATGGAAGTGGATTGATTAGTCTGAAGATGATGATTGATGTGTAGGATGACGATCGGATTCAGACGCTTAGGTCAATTTGGATAATAACCTCTAAAACAAGGTTTAGGGGATTTGGATCAAGAGAACAATGATGGATATGTACCCTAGAGTCATTTTAAGATGTGTCTATTTGATTTGGATGATGAACGGGTGACCTATAGATGGACTGAAGTGAAGGTTACCAGTGAATGGAGGATGGAACTAGACTGGAGGACAAGGTTTCCTATGTCTAGGGTGTGGTCGCCTATGGCTAGGGTGTGGTTTCCTATGGTTAGGGCATGGTTTCCTATTGCTAGGGCATGTTCACCTATTGCTAGGGCATGGTCACCTATTCAACTCTTAGACTCTCAGAACAGTTAGACGGACCCTCAAAACAGTTAAACAGACTTGCAGAATGTGTAGACAGATACTCAGAATAAGGACACGAATGCTCAGAATGCATGAATGGATGCTCAGAATGAGGGAATGGATGCTCAGAAGGGGAGACTGACTCTCAAGGAAATGAAAGCTCTGAATGGATGAATAGATGCTCGAAATGAGGAGACGAAAGATCATAATGGCTAAATGGATGCTCAAGACAAGGAGACGAAAGCTTGGAATGGATGAATGGGTGCTCTAAATGAGGGAATGAATGCTTAGGATGAGGGAATGGGTGCTCAGAAGGAGAGACTGACTCTCAGAATGAGGAGATAAATGCTCGAAATGGATGAATGGGTGCTCGAAATGAAGGAATGGATGATGAAACTAGTTGTTTAGAATACAAAACCACTGTTTGGGCGTGGTCACCCCTAGACTGGTCTTGGTCGCCCCTTTGTTGGGTGGGGTCACCTATCTGGTTTCTAGACTTGTCTAAATTAGAAAAAGGATCAAATGAGCTATTAGAACAGGTGAATGATCCTGAAAAATAGTGAAATGGACTTACTAGGTGATGGAATGGGTTCCCTAATTGGAAAAATGAGATCCCTAAATGATGACATGGGTTCCCCAAATGGAAAAAACTTGATCTCTAAATGATGACACAGGTTCCCCAAACTATAAAACAAGTTCCTTGAACGATGAGACGGGTTCCCCAAACAATGACATGGGTTCCCCAGATGATAGAACGAGTTCCCCAAATGATAGAATGAGTTCCCCGAACGGTAAAACGGGTTCCCTGAACGAAGAGACAGGTTCCTTGAAGGATGACAAGGGTTCCCCAAATGATGAGACGGATCCCCCAAATGATGACACGACTTCCCCATATGATAGAAAAACTTCCCTAGATGGCAAAACAGGTTCCCTGAATGGTAAAACAGGTTCCCTAAACAGTGAACAAACTCTCTAAATGGACAAATGACTGCATAAAACGAGGATATAGATCCTCTAAATGGACAAACAGGTTCACAGAACAAGGATATGAATCCTCTAAATGGATGAACGCGTTCACAGAATGAGGGTACAAACTCTCGGATGCATGGAACAGGAAAAAGAACTGGAAGAACAATTGAACGAGAGACAGAACTAACCATTTAAGATGCAAAAACACCTATTTGGGCGTGGCCACCCCTCCTCTGGTCGTGTTCGCCCCTTTTAGGGCGTGGTCACCCCTGGACTAGGCCTAGTCACCCCTCTAAGGTGAAAAATGAACAATTTTGACTTAAAAAAACTAAAAATTACTTAGACAGATGGCGGGGTCACCTCTGTTCAGGGTGTGATCACCTCTGTCAGTCAGACCTTAACTTGACTTAGGTAGAATGGCTATGGAAAAGGATAGAAAACACCTCAAACAACAAGAAAAAGGAAAGACTGACTTGACTAGTAAGATATGCACTGGCTTAGCATAAGAAAAATAGTTCAAACAATACGATCCTATGATTAGTATCAAGGGTGTGGCCAACACAATCCTCTAACTAGGCTAAACAAGGAGATCTAGGGAGTCCTCAATATACGCTCAGTATGTAAGGCACAAACTGTGAACACCAACCCATCACAAGCATGAGTTGGGAACCTCAGTGAGATACTGAAGGCTCAAACCAACTCTTCACATCTATCTAGGTATCACCCTAGCTTTGACACTCCACCAAACACGACATGACTTGATTGGGGTATAGCTTTGGCTTCCCCCCTTTATATACCCCGTCGGTACGCGTGGTTGGAATCATCCCTTGGGGTGCTGAAATCCCCAAGCAATTTCCACTAAGAAGAGAACACTAACCATTTTTGGCTACTCCTCAGGCTCACATGAAGTGCAAGGGGAAAGCTTGAACGATGTAATGCCCCCTTGGGTAGCACAAAGGACTAGGTGAGCTATGATTTCTCTTCACCCATAATCACCAAATGGCACAAGGGGATTGGATACGTCAATAGCACGCCTAACAAGCAAAGCACACAACATTTTGATTCCCCTACTTAGACTATGTGCCTAACTTAGTATAAAAATGAAAGAAAATGATCTAACTAAAAGGCTCGGGCCTTTCATCCTGCAAGAAACATGTTATAAGTTTGATATTTAATCTTCATTAAGCATGATATAGCTACACAAATGTTAGTAAAATCCTTCACATCCACCACCAACATGAGTTAGGGGGTCAGTACTAATAAGAACAATAGAAAATTGGTTTGAAAAATGATTTAAAATGTTGTTTTTACCTCAAAACAGTGTTGTCTGGGTAGGGTCACCCCTCTGTAGGGCGTGGTCACCCCTCTACAAGGCCTAGTTGCCCCTGTTGCTAAAACAAAGAAGAAAACTAAGTTTTATTTCTCAGACAAGTGTCTATGTCAAGTCTTGGTTGCCCCTCTGAGGGCGGGGTCACCCTTGTCAAGGCGGGGTCGCCCCTGTTAAGGAATGGTCACCCCTTTGTGTCACCTAAACCTACAAAAACTCAAAAAATAGCAAAAACATGAAACCAAAAAGGGAACCGTTTGTGGGTCCCACCAGGCATTCCAGAAATGTGTGCAAGTGTTTTTCTATCCTAAATGTGCAAAGCTAACTAAGAAATGCAAGATAAAACAACACTAGACCACCTCAAGATTGGGCTACATTAAACACAAATAAAAAGAAAGATAAAAACAAGAAAGTATGCCTTTTACTTGTGTTGATCCTTGGTTGGCCCTTGATGCAACTTGAGTGTGTGCTCCCTTTGATGGAAAATTTTGTAAAAGTGGATGCAAAGTGATCTAGAGACAATGAGGATTAAAATGATGGATGTGGGTACTTGGCTAAGTGTCTAAAATGAGTGCAAGATGAGCTTCAAAATGTAACAATGGTGGGTGAGAGTGCTTGAGCCTGAGAGAGTATGAGAGCTTGATTGTGAAAATGAGTGTGTTTTTTCAAAATGGCTAAGTGTTAGCAATTTAACCTAAGGAGATCCAATGGACGGTGGAGATTGAAAGAGGGAAAGTAAGATCAAGGATTGAAATGAAGAGTTGAGTAAAGGAATTAAAAATTCATTTTTAATGTGTATAGGAATGAGAGAGGTTGTTGGGAGAATAAAAGTGAATTTAAAATCCACATGCTTGGTGAATGTCTAGTGGATAAAACAAAGTTCCCAAAAGGGAAGTACTTGTCCACATGTGAGTGATGTGACAAGTGAGGAGTTCTAAAACTCCTAACAACTTGCATGGGGAAGAGGAAAGTCTTGGAGGGATAAAATGGAATTTAAAATTCCATTAGGAATGACATGGGGATAATAAAAGGAATTTAATATTCCTTGGGAGATGAAAGAGTTGACCAAGGTACTGATTAGACTAGCTAATCAATGATTAGAAGACACTTAGTGGCTAATGAAGGTTAGGAGCCAACTTGCAAAAGTTGGAGGATGTGACACATCCTAATTATGGATTAAATATGTGCACATCCCTAATGATGGGATTAGGAGATGGATTAGGATTAAGAAAAAAGTGATGGAGGATGTGACATGTGAAGAACTAAATAAATATCTTATTTATTTAATTCTTTGAGGAAAAGGGTAATAAAGGGTAAGGTATTTAATTATTTAACTCAATACCTTAGGGATTTAGAAGAATTAAGGGTATTAATTAAATAATAGCAATATTACTTAATTAATGCAAATAAGAGGACGAATAGGGATAAATTTGGACAAATGTAAATGTCCAAATTTAGGTGTCTATAGCCACAACCAACTTTCAACTTGAGCAATTAGACAACTTTTACTAATAGCACTCAGGTGAAAGATATTACCTTTTTTTTGTACTAGATGCAATCACATTTCCAGAACTCCCCAATATTCTAAACTTTCCATCCTTGAATTGAAGATTGTATCCCTTGTAAACCATATGTCCAACACTTAAGATATTATGCTTCAATCCTTCCACATATAGAACATCATCAGTATTATGCTTACCATCAAGAGAAATGGATCCTCTACCACAAATTACACTAGCTTTGTCATCACCAAATCTTACAACACCACCATCATACTTTTCCAGAATCACAAATTTACTTTTATCACCTGTCATGTGATGAGAGAATCCACTCTCAATCACCCATTCATATTTTTCTTCAACTCTTGCAGCTAGAGCTTTTTCCACATTTTTGTAACTATCAGATTCAGTAGGCACAGGATCATCTTCTTTTATAGCAATAAATACCCATTCTTCCTCACTTATATTCGCTTTATCAGATTCATCATCTGTCACACATTCATCAGCAGCATAATAACACTTTCTTTGAAATATAGGCTTGTTAGGTCTTGGCTTAGGAACTCTTTCTAGACACCTTGAGGCAAAATGACCTATCTTATTGCAAGAAAAAAATTTAAGAGGAAATTTTCCTTTATACTTACCTTCTCCTTTGACTACCCTCTTGACAATAAGTGCTTCAAGCTCATCTAGTTTTCTTTCTTCTTTTTCAATCTCTCTCATTTCCTGCTCATAGTTGGACATTTTTTTAGAGGAACTTTCTCCTGGATCATATCTCTACTTATCTTTTCTGGAGATAGTAGCATTGAATGTAGATTCTGTCTTAGGAAGAGATTCACCAAATTTACTTAACTCAAAAGCAGCAAGCTTTCCAATCAACATGTCTCTGGTTACATTTGTCACAGTCTAGATCTCCTCAATAGTAGCAGCTTTGTGTTTGTATGCAGTAGGTAAGGATCTAAGCACTTTAGCAACAATTTCTGATTCTTCTAATGTTCAACCAGCACATCTGATACTACACACAAGTTCATTCACTCTCTGCATAAAAGAAGTGATGTTCTCATATTCGCCCATTCTCAATGTTTCATATTTCCCTTTCAAGTTTTGCAGCTTAGCAATCTTCACATGCACATATGATACTACACACATGTTCATTCACTCTCTGCATAAAAGAAGTGACGTTCTCATCTTCACCCATTCTCAATGTTTCATATTTCCCTTTCAAGCTTTGTAGCTTAGCAATCTTCACATGGGTATCACCTTCATACAAAGTTTCCAACTTTTTCCAGATCTCATAAGCAGTCTGTAGCTCCATTACATTTGTCATCTCAAAATCAATCAGAGCACTCAACAATGCTTCCTTAGCCCTGATATTGTACTCAGATTCTTTAATCCCATCTCGAGTAGAAGGACCATTTTGAGAGATGATATACCTATTCTTTGTAATTTTCTAGTAAGGTTTACCAATGCATCTCAGATGACACTCCATTCGAGTTTTCCATAGAGAATAATTTTTTCCATCAAATCTTAGGCTATCCTTCTTATGTCGCCATCTCGGATCACCTCAAGCGATCAAGCTTCTCCAGAGGAACCTGCTTTAATACCAATTATTGGCAACACAAGGGAAAACAACTGAGAGGGGGGGTGAATCAGTTGTCATAGAAATCATACAAATTAAACTTGTTCTTAGATCTAATAAATAAACATGAAATCATAAACCATCACCACATCAAAAACACACATAACACCAAGATTTTTTACGTGGAAACGTTGTTAGGGGAAAAACCACAGTGGAGGTTAGTCCACAAGATTATACCCTATTAAAAGTATAACAATAATAAATGGAGAATGCACATGCATTCAGGAACACTACCTAGAGCTCACTACTCAAATACAAAAAGGCTTACTGCCCAAGGGAAGACTCACTATCTTACAAACACATTCGGATTACATCTGCAAGATTTTGAACTGAGAAAATAGCATCTACTAATGTGTGATTATAGTTCTGGTTAAGCACATAACACTTTCATCTGCTCACTCCTTTTTGCACTTCACTTCTTCCTTCAAAAGATTAAAACATTATTTGCACTTTGCACACCTCATACATCGCACAAATAATCAAGCATATATATCCGCAGCTAGGGATAACATCAACTACATGTTGGCTCATCAAAATATAAAATGTGTACAAACTATCAGCCCAAATCAATAAACAATTTCTTTATACAGACAAAACATAGTTTCCCAAAACAACATTCTCAAATTTAGAACACCTTTGAAAATTATGCCTCAAATACTTGTAACACGCTACAATCACCCTGTCGGTCATGATCATGAAAAACATGAACTTTTAGAAGAAAATCACCAATCGCAAGCACAATGATCAATGTGGACCAACAACATAGATAGAGCATGATTTAGAAACATCCAAAAGCATCATGAATCACCATAGAAGCATCCACAACAACTTAGATTACTAGAATCACATCATCTTCTTTCAGGAACACCAACTAAAGCAACAGAGCAATTGTCAGAACATAGATACTTATAACTCAATAAAATCTTCATGCAAACCTCTGAAACTTCATGTGGATAGACTAGATATACTCATCAACAAACCATTTAATCCACAACCTCTTATCATCAGTATACTGAGCTAGCCACCATTCTAAACTTCACTACATCACCAACAACCTGCAACTTATTTTATTACAATTTTCTCAATATCCTCAACATATACAACCTTAAAGATAGTGATTCCAATAGTATTGACATCAATGACAACCACATATCAGCAATATCCAACATCTTCAACCTTATTCTAAATTATCTTATCATTATGAGCTATCACAAGAAGAGAAGCATATGTTATGTGGAATAATTAAGCATACATAACCAACTATACTACTCTGTCCTTTGAAAACTGCACTTGTAGACCACCAAATAACATGATACAACAATATAGTATGCATTGAACATCACTATACATATCCACAAAACTGCAAGGCTATAACTTCACTTCCATAGGAATGTGGAGCATTCCAACATGCCTTCATCAGCACTTTGCTTTGCCAAAGTATAGACCAAAACACTATCACTTATAACTTTCACTATCGAAGGTGTAATGATTGAAAAACTTGGATTAACACCTTCACATCTTGACCAACTTATTATCTAATCCACAAGATAAAATCTTACTATACAAAAGTTTCAAGAGTAATTTGGGCAATAATAGTAGCATCTTGAGACAAAACAAGATTTTTAGAAGAGAAATGGGTGAGTTCTTGGAGAATAGGGTTATCAAATAAGTTGTGTCCCTAAGTGTTTGGGTTGGGTACATATCAATATTTAAGTTTTGGACACCATGCTTTGCATCAAACTATCTTTGAAGTAATTTTCCTCTTTTTCTTAATTGTTTAGCCATCATATCCAATTTTACATGTTCATTATTTGTTGTAGGCCTAACCACTATATTGTCTTCATTTGTCTTAGGCATTCCAAATTCTAAAAAATATTCAACACCATCCTTACTGCTTTCATAAGCATATCTAGTACCAAGGGGAGGAGCATACTTAAGTTTGTATCTTGGATCTTCCATGACTGGCTTTTTGGAGGCAGTTCTATTTCTAGCTTCTTTTCAAGGTTATTTCTGAATAGAGAGGTCTTCTTCCTTCCATGACTTCTTGATATTCTTTTTTTTTTAATTTTTACTTGCACCGGCGAGGAGAATTTTAGATTCACCCTTAAGGGAATTAATATTTACAAATATTTTTAAAAGCAAATTGCAGAAACAGAAGAAGAAAACTAAATTTGAAATATCGAAAAGGCACTTAACACAAATACGTTCAACATAACCAAAGATTTGAAGACTTTATAAATCTCCAACAAAATAATATTTATGAGAGTCTTTTGAGTCATTCCCCAACAAAGTCACTAATTTGTTGATGGCTAGGATAGGTAAAGAAAACTTCACAATTATCATCCTATGGGTTCACCAAAACTTGAAACTCTTGTATATCTTTAGTAGACAAATTTTCAACTAGAGTTTTCTAAGTCAATCCCCCATAGATTCACCAATCTATTGGTTTTTTTTTATGTTATAAAGCCCCAACTGTATCCTAGAGATGACCTAAATGAATAACAATTCTCAAGCTCAATCATTCTAGGGGTTGGCTAATGAATAGGAGAAGGATTTTAATATTTTTTTCTTCTATACTTCAGGCTCCATAAAACCTAGGAGGATGATCCTGTACAATATCAATTAATATTTCATATAATTGGCCTCATGTATTGTTGTAAACAAATATACTCTCTTCTTATGAACAATATTTGTAAGAAAAACAACAAAAAGGGCTAGGATGATCTTGGTGTTTAATTCAACTAAGTCTGAGAGTATGAAAATAACATTAGATAATCAATATTTCTTAAATTAAATTTGTTGATCATGAAGATTATGATTAAGACTTTCGCACAGAGTAGTTCCTTATACCTAGGCCACATAGTCAAGGGAAACACAAATGGAAACTCTTATAACAGTATTTATTATAATATCAAAGCTTAATGATAATGCATTACATTACTATCCCTCATAATTATGAAATTAATTCTACTTATAGATCCTTTTATATATACCTAAAACATTCAACATTCCCCTAAATCATATTTAATTTACTTCTTCAATAAAATCCATAAAAGAAACATTCATTCACAAGAAAGACTTTAAAAATTAACATAAATAGATCCTTGATCAATTTTATTCATAAATGTTGAAGGTAGGTACATTTAGGAGACAACTGCTTGCAAAATCACCATAGTATTTGATTCAATATGTTAGTACTATTATACAAAATTATCACTCAATTGACATCATTTCCTAACAAGGCCTAAATAGGACATGTACAGATTGATATTATAAAAGTGATAAGCATAAAAAAATTCCAAGATCCTTGTAAAATTTTCCCTAAATTCCCTTTTATAGAAATAAGGGAGCGAACAAGGTTCATGCCATAGGACAGATGTCACATTTCTATTTGGAAATCTTGTCCTAGAAAGAGAAACAAACAAAACCTCTTTTAGAAGAAAAAAGGAAAACTCCATTAGAAGACAAAAGTTTTTTGAATTGATGAATGAGCCACTTGTCGATGTTGCAATGGTGAAGAATGAATGATGAATCTTTAAGCTTCACCTCAAGAACTAAAAGTATATTCCCCTTGAAGTTGTTGGAGTCTATGAAGCTAATGTTGAGTAGAACATAAAAGACAAAATAAAGCCCAAACCTCTCAAGTACATAAATAATGAAAGAATTATAAATACTAAGCCAATTAAATAATTGAATAATTCCACCACTTTGACTTATATGGTAAAAGCTTATAATATTTTTAACTAGTTATACTTCTCATCCCAGGTCTAATAAATCCTTTCTAATGGCCATTTGCATGCAAGGACTAGATCAAGGTTAGCCATATATCTAGTATACATAGACCAAAATGACCATGTTTCTTTTTCAAACTCATCTAAAAGTTGATTAGTATCAATCAACTTATCCATACAGGTCTGGAATAATTCTATGTTAATTTTAATGTCATCACAGATGAAGAAAGACAAGGTTGGGTTTAATGCCTTGAACTGAGATTCCATGTAATACAATCCTTTATTTTCCCATCTTGAGATTTTATATAAGGCATGATCCTTATCTCTATATTCTCAAAATGTTTTACCCTTGTCTTTTCCTTCTCTATGAATTGATCCATGTATCCTTACATTTATGTCATTAACTTGGCCATATTTTACATTGGAAAAATGTCCTTTGGTAGTTTGGGCTCATGTGTTGACCCTTTGTATAGTCCTTGTAGCACATTTATTCTAGGGATCCATTTAGCCATTATTTCTCTAGTTCTTTCTCTATCCCCTTCCACCATGTTTATTGCCTTGACCAAATTTGCATAATCCCTATGGAAATTCTCTACTCTTCTCAAAATTTTGGACATCAAGTTTCCTAACATGCTTGACACAACATGAAACATATTTTCATATTTTAACCACTATAGTTATCCAATTTATCCTCCAATTCATTAATCTTCTCCCTGAGCTCTTGATTTTCTTTGACCAAATCTATCGCTAGTGGTGTTGTAGAATACCTTTCTCCCTATGTATCCTTTGGAGGAGGAGTTGTTTATTGGGCCTCCTTTATTTTTAATTTATTCTATTTTTTGGTTAAGGAAAGATTATCTTGTAATAATTTTTCATATTTATCCTAGAGGGCTTCTGTAATAGCCTTGCTAAATTTAGTAGTGTAAACTACCAATGTGGTAGCTTCAACAGCTAAAGTTTCAAACACCCTCTTTATTACTAGTCCTCCCCTTATATTCTAAGTTGCTTCTACAACTTGAGGTTTATTGGTATTGGGGGCAAGAGCCTAAATGGAAATGGTTTCCCACTTAGGGTTGAATGGGATGATACTGATAATGTTGTATTTTTTTGGTTCTCTAAAGAGAAAACTTCTTGATCCTGCTTCCTGATGGCTTCAAATGTTATGGCTAATGCAATATCTTATTCAATAAGTAGTATCAACCCACTTTATCTCACTATTCTTCTCTCCTCTTCTTGGGTGATGTTCCTAGCATGAAAATTCATTTTTGCAAGTACCTTCTTAGATACTTCTTCATGTTTCTCTCTAGGAACATTTTCCTTTTCTTGCTCAAGGCTTTTGAGATATTCCTCTCTTTTGGACCTCAAGATAAATTCTGCAAACTCTTGGTACTTTACAAACTCATTGTCATTCATGACTTGTCGACAAGCTAAGTCCCTAATATCATTTGCATTGTCCCTCCCCCTTATAATATTAATTCTAAGCCTACTTTGAGATAACCTTATTTCATATTCTCTTCAAGTGGGGAAGGAATTTCTTTATTCACTTCCTCATTGGTCACTCCCATGTCATCATCCTTATCTAGACCAATGGGATAGTCAATCAATTGGGGCTACTCAATCCTTCTTCTCTTATGAGGCTACTCCTTTGGAGGGGACTCAAGAATTATTGCATCATGAGGGGAAGGGGGCACTTGTGGAGGAGATGGAGGAAATTATGCATGATGCTTACTCTAAGCTAGTTGATAAAACCCTCTAGATCAAAGGCTCTTGCAATTTCCTAGGCCATCTTGTATCTGTTTAATATAGGGTATAATTTATCAAGCCCTTCCCCATTTAAGATGAAGTTAGCAAAAATTTTAATATAGGGGAAGAAAGAACCTTTCTTCTGCGCACCAAGATGAAACTTGTCAGTTTCACTTAATTTCTAGATGATCTCCAAAAATACTAACTTGAGAGGCACATATCTTGGCAAAATATGTGGTCCAATAGGGTATCCATATATCCTCAAAACTATGTAATCCAAATGGAGATAATAATCTCCCCAATTGTGTTGGATTCCTAACTTAGGCATCCTCTCCATTGACCTTAAGAAGTCCAAAATATCTTTTTGTATTATAACCTCTACAACTCCCAAAATTGTAAGCTCCTTTCTCACAAAATGATTTTTTAAATAACAAATTTTGCTTATTCATAGTTTTTTTCTCAAACATGTGTCCAACACTGGACTAGGATAGAGTTTCCTTTACCATCATCTACATGAAATCTATAATGTAGGGACCCATTCTTTCTTTCTTACATACAAGAATATATGGCATAGTAATTAATACCATCTAAAGGTGGTCATCTTTCTACTCTTCTTTATTCCAATCAATTATTTATGAATAGAATTTACAACATAGGTTTTGAAATCAAATTCATCATTGATAAGGGACTTTTGAATGTCCACTACCATATAAATTAGATGGACTAAAATCTTCTCATATGAGTCCCCTCCAAGGACCTACGACAGGGCATAGTAAGTTCTGATAAAGTAATATTCAAAGGAATCTAATTTGAAAGGCTCTACCTCATTAGGATGGATTTTGATAGAATTCCTATTGAAGCCCTTCACTCTATATTTTGGAAGCCAGAAAGCCCTGAAACTACTCCTATCTTGTTGGCATTTCTATTGGAAGGACTCAAAATCAATGGTTTTGTAGGTAGCCAATTTTAACTTAAACACCTCAAAGATAGAAGCCTTGTCAATTCTAATCAATACACTCTTAGTTGCAACTCTAATTACCCTTACATTCTCACTATAGTTGGTTGCAATGGCCTTATGAAAATCAACATCCACAAACACATTGGGTACTATCAACTTCCCTAAGTCATATGTCCAAATGTTAGAATTAGGACCTTTGAATTTCTCTTTACATACCAATAACAAAACAACTACCATCTTGATAGTGGAATTTTTGCATCTCTACTTTCATAGGAATCATCTACTAGGCCATCCATAGCACTGGGACCATGAACCTTAATTCTCTTTGAGGATGAGCTTGGCAATTGGGAAATTAAATCCTCATCTAGTGTTCTCTTTTGAGCTGAAGAGGAGGGTTGGCTCTTTAGTGGACTCATAATTTTAGTTCAAAATTGAAACTAAGGCTTTCTAGTTATAGGTTCTAGAATTTTTGAAAGCTTCCAAATGACAATTTAGGGAAATTCAAAGTAGTTCAAGATAGAAAAATGCATTCCCTAACCTAATTTCAACCCTAGAATCTAGTATTTTCACAATTGTAAACCATACACAACAAATTATGTGAATTTATTGGTCACAGGTGTACTTACTTGTTCTTGTGCTTGTAAAAACCCTATCATTGAGTGCTCTTAAGCTCTACAAATTCTTCTCTTTGGATGCTTAGAATTCCAAGTGAATTGTTTTTTTGATTTGATTGTAACATTTATAGGAGAAAAATCACTCAGCACATGACATAAATCCATCTTTTCTGTCATTACTCTCAGCTCACATGATCCAAAGTACGAAGGCACCCATTTGCTAAGTTTGAATATGAGTCATCGATCATGGAGTAGAAGTACAAGATCTAATGGTTGCCATCTATTTGACCGATTTGAAAATATTTAATGTGAGTTGAAAATATCTTTGGCCAATAGGATTAATCCATGTGGAACCAAGTCTTTAATGACTCACTATGAGACATTTCATCAAATACATGACAAGAGCAACTAACATCATTATTAGCCACATGGTAGCTTTTTGCAATTTTGCATGACATGCATATCAGATCACTACAAAGAGTTCCATGGACTTGTGGAATACCCATAGATTGTGTTGTCACTGAATGTGTTCCTTGAGAATCTCAATTTTGATATAAAACCTATCAAAATAATGTGATCCAAGCATGTGTCCCCTTTCTATGGTTTTGCAACATGCATGTGGGCCCTCCTTAAGAAGTCTTGTGGAACTATAGAATCCATTAAAATCATGCCACATGTTGACCTCTTGATACATCTGAAAGAACCCTTTGATAAAACGCCCTAAGATTGTTCCAAGTGTATTTTTTAGCAATTCTATAAGACGCTTGTGGGCCCCCTTCAAAGGACTCCGTGGAATGGAAGAATGTCTAAAATTGTGCCACGTGGCACTCATATGGTTTGTATTATGGTCACATAGCAATGAGTAACTTTTTACATGCCACATGTCACCATTTCTATAGTTCTATGGCCAAGCTTTTCTTTAATATTAAACCTTTCACAGAACTACAAAATCTAGTCAAAATGTGTCATCTGTCAACTCCTCATTGGTTCTACAAACCTTTTAATCAATAAAATAATCTTGCAGGAAGGATTTAAGTGGGGTCCATATACTGAGTATAGGTAACATAAGGTTTGTTTAGGCATATGCACTTTAAAACACTTAACATCAACTAGGGACAAAAGGTTCCAATGAAAATAATAAGGTAAAGGGCACAGATTCTAAACTTTAGGTATTTAATAAATCATTTAAGCTCACAATTCTAAGTGGTAACCTTAGGCATGAGGGTTTGGTAAATGGATGAATAAGAGACTTGAGGTTGTAATTAAAGATACTAGCAATGGGCAACAAGAAATCAATGTTAGAACAAAAGTAATATTAGCACCTACTTAGAGCTAGGGTGTTTTAGGGTTTCAAACATAAAGAAAGGGTTGTAGTAGTATTTATAATAAACCCTAGCAAGGGTATACTCATTTTGAAGCTAAAGATATGGGAAAAAGAGTAGGAACAATTTTTTGTAAAAAGTACTACCAATCCCCCTTTGTCATTGATGGAAATACTTACCAAATATTCCATTTTCTCTCCCCCTTTGACATCAAGGGAAAAGGGAAAGTGGTCTTCCTACATTCCTGCAAAAACATTTAGACTCCCCCTATCTGTACCAACATTAACAATTCGCACCCCTTGAGAATTAGCCTTGGTCACTCCAAAAAATGTTCTTCTATTTACATAGATGATATATACATAGATTTTGATCAATTATTTACTCTGCATATTTACATAAAATTATGTCTCTCATAAATATATACCTAGCTCTAACTTGAAGGAAGTATGTTTTTGCAAATTGATTTTCATTGAGTCAAGATGTTATCCCACTCTTTCTTTGAAGAAGTCAGGATTTGGACTTGACTTACCAGCTACACATAAATTTCTTTTGCTTCTTCCCAAGAAGATGGTGTATGATTATTTTGTGCAACACCATTTGCTTTTGTTAGGGTTTAGAAGGAAAATTTCTATTAGTTAAATGTAGATTTGAATAATAAAATAGAGAAAATAGAATACCCAAAAATTATGGATAGCAAAAGAATTTCACACCAAGATTTAACATGTTTCATCCAAAAACAAGCTGCATCCACCAACAAGAGGGTCCAATATATAATAAACTTCCAATAAATAACTTTTACAAAGCATGCAGCAACCACTACAACCTGCGGCAATGCTTTTCTTCACATTTTTCCATTGTTGTTTTACATAGCCTTTGTTGCATGTACCTACAGCACTTCCTGCATTTTTCTAACCACAGAATTGTAAATTTTTGCTAACATTTTTCACAACTTGTTTCCCTCAAAACTCTAATCTGAGTATTGGAATATTTTCCACGCATGTCC
>VDFB02281492.1:906312388-906336252 GCA_007258455.2 Sequoia sempervirens
TTGCAAAAAGGTGATTATGCCCTCTGTTTTACTGCAGAAAGGAAATTACACCCTCTATTTTATTGTAGAGGGGTGACTACACCCTTGGGTTCACTGCAGATGGGCGACTACGCCCTCCCGATTACTGTAGAGGGCCACTACGCCCCAAAACAACACATTTTGAGATAAAATGACCATTTTTTCTCCCTTTTTTGTTGTTTTCATATCCTAACCCCCTAACATTTGTTTCTTGCAAGGATATTTGTGTTTTTGCTAACATTTTTGTAGCATATTCTTGTGTAATTGACGAAGAACGCAGGATAAGACAGCTAACATTTGATTGCAGGGCTATCCGTTTGCTTAGATTTTAAAAAAATTATCCTTGCTGTTTTCGTTAATCTAAGAACATAGTTTAATTAGGGGAGGTAATATTCATTGCTTGCTGTGTCTATCTTTTTGGTGTTACCCCAAAGGGGGCATTAGTTTATTTTCACTTTCCCCTTGCACTTCGTGTGAGCCTAGGGAGTAGTTGGAAATGCTTAGTGTCTTCTTTCTAGTGGGACCTGCTTGGGGATTTCATCACCCCAAGGGACGATCCCAACCACGTGTACTAGTGGGGTATACAAAGGGGCGAGAGCGAAAGCTGTACCTCAATCCAGTCACGTCATAATTGGCAGAGCATCGAAGCTAGGGTGATACCTAGATATACGTGAAGAGTTGGTCCGAACCCTTCAGTATCTCGCTGGGGTTCCTGACTCACGCTTGTGATAGACTGGTGTTCACGGTTGTGCCTCACGTATCAAGAGTATATCAAGGACTCTCTAGACACCTTGTGCATCCTAGATTAAGACCTCATTGGCCATACCCTTAACGCTAATAATAGGATTGTGTTTGCTTGAAAGTATTTTCTTGTGAGAAACCAGTAAACTTTTTGACAAATTGGCCTTATTATTGTCATTTTAAAGTCGTTGCCATAGTCATTTTCATCAAACCAAGTCCCTGTTCACTACAGAAGGGCGACTATGCCCTCTGATTTACTACAGAAGGGCGACTATGCCCTCTGATTCACTGCAGAAGGGCGATTATGCCCTCCTGTTTACTGTAGAGGGGCAAATTTTCCCTCCTGAACAATCGAAATCGCCCCATTTGGCTCCGTTTAGCCTCTAAACCATCGTTTAATCAGTCCAAACCTTTACCTAATCATCCCAAGCCTCCGTTTTGTCATTCTAAACCTCTGAAAACCTCTGTTTAATCATTCTAAACCTCCATTTTATCATTCCAAATCTCCGTTTAGCCCCAAAACTCCCGTTTAACCATCCAAAATATCCATTTATTATCCCAAACGTCCATACATTGGTTCTCTCAATCCTTCTACTCGTTTTGAATTTTTCAGTAATCCATTCGGAAAGCCCATATCATCACCTAGTGAACTTGATTCACCAAAATTTTACCATTTGCATCACCTAATCCATACCTCATAAACACCACTCATCATCAAATCACCTTAACCTTGTGTTAAAAAGTGGTTATCCAAATTGACCTTAGCACTTGAATTTGATTGTTATCTTTCATATTAGTTATTAACTTTGACCCAAATCAATTTACTTCCATCTTGAGGTAAATTCAGTGTCGTAAGTTATCATCCTCGGCCCAAATCAATCCATTTCTATCTTGAGGTGGATTTGGTGCCGTGATCATCCACTTGATCAATCGATGCTCTAGGTCACTAAGGGTAATTTTCTTTGACTAAATTTAGGGTCTCTCACATCTTTCATCATCTAATCATACCCATCCAATCATTCAAATCTATCAAACTCAATCATTCGATCAAATCAGTCACACTTATCCAATTACCTAATCAATCCAATGACATCCATTCAATCAACACAATCCTATCAATCTTAACAATCCAATCCAATCTATCCAATCAAAATCCAATCCAATCCAATCTATCCAATCCAAATACGATCTAATCAAAATCCAATCCAATCCAATCTATCCAATCAAAATCCGATCCAATCAAAAAACCCAATCCAATCTAATCTATCCAATCAAAATCCGATCCAATAAAAAAACCCAATCCAATCCAATCTATCCAATCAAAATACGATCCAATCAAAAACCCAATCAAAATCCATTCTCATCCAATCAAAATCGAACCATTCATCAAGGACATCTTTATAATCCACCCATAGCACATTATATGCCTATTCAAACTAGGTCACAAGTCAAGAAACAAATGGTACAACAACAAGGTCAAAATTCCCAAGCAAACATGTCTCAAGATCTTAATAACAACACAAATCCTACTAATGGTGTGAATGTTGCTCAAGATCCTAACAACATCTCCCAAGACCCTCATAATGGCACTTCATCACACTCCAACACCAAAAATCAGAACAACTCACCACATGGTGAAGAGAGTATGGCTAATCAACCTGAACTCATGCTTGAGGAACATTTCAATAATCCCGCCAACATACAAATGACTGACCGTTTGTTCAAAAAACATGGGGAAGAAATCTTAGCCCACTTAATTGAAAAGGGTGTCAAACCTCCATCAGGTGTTGACTTATCCAAATATAGGAGCTCCACATCTAATATACCCCAAGGTTTACAAAATGCACCAGATGGTTCATACATCCCCAATGTTCCTCTAGTAGAGGGTTGGCATCAACCTAAATTTGGAAATGTTGTTCATTATCATGTTAACCACCCCCCACACAGTCCAATCTCAATTATGGGGGCTCCACAAGTGCCTGATCCCAATAATCCTTTCACCTATGGTATTCTGCAAAATATTCCGCAACCTGCACCATTAGTGCTAACACCACCCCTTTCAAGTCAACCTCCCGTCAACGTTGAGGGCAACCCTTTTACCGCATTGCTTCCACCTCGTGGGGCCACAAATATGCCACCACTTTCGTATACATCTCAACAGCCTCATCAATCTAACCTACCACCTCAATTACCTCCACATGGTACATCCCAACCAAGTGTTCTGGTTGGTACCCAACAACCTCCTTTACAGAACACCTCTACATTATCTCAGCCACCTCATCAACAACAACCCCCACAAAATGCTTTAGTTTCTTCACAACAACCACCATATCAATTGCAAGGAAATCCATCTTGATCACTCACCTAGATCATATCCCCATTCCTCACATTTGTTTTATGTCCACAAGGTCAACCACAACACAACATCCCATCTCGGCCTGCACAACAGTCAACATCACAACAATACCCTCCTCAACATTATTATTATCATAACCAACAGTAGTTCTAGCAACAACTGCTCTATGTGGCCTTCCAAAAATCACAACAATATCCTTAATACCAACAAACCAATCCACAATATCACATTCAAGCTCCTTAGCATTCAGTCGCACATTCTTATCAAACAAATCCATGCTATACCACACAACAACCTCCATACCAACAAACACCCCCAACACATCGACATGGAACACCATCCTCTCATTATCAAAATCCTTACATCCATCTTCAAACATTATCTTAGAAAAATCCATAGTCATCATATCATCCCTATCCATCCAACCCACCAGCCTTGATTGCAGAACCAGTCAATGTGGATCTATTGGAAATAAAAGCTGCTTTGAAAGATCTCCAAGCGGGGATTGGTAAACAATCCTTTAAATTCAAAGATATATGTCCCTATCCGTTCGATCCATCCATCTCATTAATTCCCTTCCCAAAGCACTTTGAGATACCAAAGTTTGACAGATACAAGGGAAACAAAGATCCAAAGGTTCACCTACAAGAGTTTTACTCCCAGTGCCAAGAAGTTATGCACAATGACAACTACCTCTTGCGATTGTTTCCACGAAGCTTGATAGGTAATTCCCTAGAATGGTTCATGGGTCTAGAATGAGGGTCCATAAAATCCTTTGCAGATCTTTCAAAAAATTTGGTTTCCTACTTCTCCTTTAATTTGGAAAAAGATACTGATACCTTGGACCTTCTTAAGGAGAAGCAACGTGAAGGTGAAACCTTTGCTAGCTACCTTCAAAGGTGGCGAGCACTAGCAAGTCAAATGAAAACCCCTCTGAAAGAGAAAGACATG
Organism: Sequoia sempervirens; assembly: GCA_007258455.2. Taxonomy (NCBI): domain Eukaryota; kingdom Viridiplantae; phylum Streptophyta; class Pinopsida; order Cupressales; family Cupressaceae; genus Sequoia; species Sequoia sempervirens. The sequence goes on from VDFB02281492.1 coordinate 906,316,455, forward strand.
GTCACTCTCTTTGTGGAAAACTCACACTCTTACATGACTCACAATTTTAGGTTACATTGTGTTACCACTTTTGCTGAAATAGTGGAAAAAGGACCCATTCTTGAATGTGCCCTTATTGCCAAAGGACACATCAAGATACATAACCATGAAAACGAAAGCTCCTTCGGAAATAAGTCACGCTTTTGGAACAAGAACAAAAATGCAGTAAATGATGGTGTCATTGACACTAAACATGTTTAGGTGGCTACCACATCCCAAAGGAAACAACCATCTATACCTAATGCCATATCCGTGTCACAGGGGGCATCTTGCCCTCCTCAGCAGTTGAACCAAAATAGTCAGGGGAATGGTAAACGTCAGTATACTCAATTAGGAGAACCCTTGAGTGTCATCTTCAATAAGTTGTTATAGGTCAACTATCCAATCACATATCCTGTCACCAAACCACTTGATGAATCCAAACCCAAACTAGCCTGGTTTAGGGAAAATGAGTATTGTGAATTTCATAATATAAAAGGACACACTCTGAATAAATGTCAAAGTCTCAAAAACTATGTCCAAGATCTTATCGATCGAGGAGAAATCAAAGTTGACACTAGTCAAGCTTCATCATCCAATGCCCAATTGTAGATATATCAAAATTCCTTCCCCAACCATAACCAAGGCGCGGGCACCTCCAACAGTAATCCCACAGACAACAACACAAATAATATAAGTTACAAAAATGTACCCCTCAATTATGATCGTGTTGTCCATTACATTGAGCAGGTAGAACCCCACGTGTCTATGATACATGTTAAAGAAAAAGATCCCCAATGTGCTGTTGCTACCCGATGGTCCTGCATTACGGTCCCTGCAACCTCCACATCCACCCAATCAAATCCTGTAAACTCTCAGTATAACATTCTTGATCACTTAAGGAAAGACCCCTACTCAGATCTCAATCTTAGATCTGCTTAATTCTTCTCCCATACATCAAAAAATACTCAACAGAGCTTTACAAGAAACTCACGTACCAAATGACATCGATCCTACACATTTTTCAGGCCTTAGTAGGACACTTGGCTTTATCTTATCAACTACACTTTAGTTAGAACAACATGCCAAATATTTATGCCAATCACAACCGTCCCTTGCACATCAAAGTCCTAGTTGCCCATCATAAAATAAAATGGGTCTTGGTAGATAATGGCTCTGCTCTCAATCTATGTACTCTAAACTTCATAAAATAGGTGGGGTATACTCAAGCGGATTTAAGTAATCAAATCATCACGATCAAGGCTTATGATAATGCAGAGAGAAATTCTGAAGTAATTATCGGTCTTACCTCCAGGTTGGACTTGTCATTCGATTACACTTTTTGCCATATCCCCAGATCTAGACTTATAATCTCCTCCTTAATACCCATGACTTCCAAAACATGCATTCACTTCCATGTATGTGCCTAAAATTCCTTGTTAATGGACAAGAAATCACCATTTATGCCGATCCACAACCATTTGAATACTGTCATGCTTTAGAAGCATCATTTCCCCATTTACATTATTGTCCTGGCGTCGAAATGGGGGCATCTCAGTCATCACCCGTCAATCCATCATCCACCACAATAGCCACCCCATCTTCTGATACCAATCCTATGGTCACAAAAGTCCAGATCATCGACAAAGGGTGTGGTGAATATGAAATGCATATTGCTCTAAATGTAGCAACCATGCCATCATCACCTCACGTGTATGGGCAACCTTCACATGCTACTCCAAAGGAAGACAAAACTATCACCTTCAGTGCAAAGAACATCCCCACTACCACTTTCAAGTCTCCTAGTATAAAGATAGATGCACCAGAAGAAGATATTAGTCAGTGGGTATACCGTGAAGAACCCCACCAGATCCTCCTCTAAAGGAATACTTCCAGGAAGCATACCCTTTGTAAGCTAAGTTCACAGAAAAGCATAACTACCAAGGAAGGGGCCTAGGCAAGGAAGAACAAGGGCAGTTGCAGCCTATTGATGTATCAAAGCTACCATGAGACATAGGCCTCGGATAGAAAGAAGAAAGGCCCTGCAACATCATCTAACACCTCCAATAGTGTTACTGTGGATGATTTTCCATTGGAAGACATACCTGAGGAAGAATCCATCATACATGCATATGATGATGTAGATCACATAGACCTATCATCCATGTTTAAATGCCTATCTGTTTGTACCATTAGACTATCCCTTCACCATCCTGAACTCATTGATTGGGACCTACAGGTAGCAGGACACCTTGATATCTCCTTGGATACGCCTGTAAACTCTCATGGGATTGGGGCCACAAAAACAAGAAAAATAAAAAGTGGTCATCTGGTGAAAACCTCCCGGGCACTTCCTTACCTAGAAAAGTCAGGCGGCCAGCGCATCCGATGGTGAAAACCTGAAGGCACTGAAGGATGGAGATATTCATCTTCCTTGTGGGGCTGATTATCCATGGTCACCCATCTTAATTGAGAAACTCGAGAGGTTAATTTGGGTACTAAAGAAAACCCTAAGATCACTTATGTGGCAGAATCTTTATCAAAGCAAGAATATTCAATCATTGTCCAGCTACTCCAAGATGGTATCATTAACTTTGCCTGGTCCTACTTAGACGTGCCATGCTTAGATCCTGCTTTGGTAGTCCATCATTTGGATGTTCGCCCAAATGCTAAGTCTGTTAAATAGAAGCTTCAAAAAATGTATCCACAGGTGGCATTACTAGTCAAGAAGGATTTGTTGAAATTACTAGATGTCGGCTTTATCAGGTCAATTGACTACTCTAATTGGATCTCCAACATAGTACCTATTGCCAAACCAAATGGAGACATTCAAATTTGCACGGACTTCTGGGATCTTAACAAGGCTATCAAAAGGTGACTTCCCGCTATGCAATAATGACATGTTGGTGAGCCTTCACGCAGGACATGAGATGTTATCCCTTGGATGGTTTCTATGGTTATAATGAGATCCTAATTGCAACTGAAGACCAACACAAGACCACTTTTACAACACCTTGGGGTACTTTTTGTTACAATGTTATGCCCTTTGGTCTCAAGAATGTGGGGGCGACATATCAGAGGGAAATGATTGTCATCTTCCATGACCTCATCCATATCATCATGGAGGATTATGTTGATGACTTGCTAGGAAAATCCAAAACCCGAGCAGAGCATCTTGCCATCTTGAAAAAGATCTTTGAATGGTTGGAACATTACAAGTTGTGATTAAATCCAAAAAAGTGTCTTTGGTGTTATGTCAGGGAAATTGTTGGGTTTCATAGTATCACGAAGAGGCATTGAAATAGATCTCACCAAGGTGAAAGCTATTTTGGATATGCCACCCTTGCGCAATCTAAAACAATTGAGAAGCCTTCAAGGGAAACTGCAATCCATTCACCGATTCAGAGTCTAGCTTGCAGATAAGTGTCAGTCATTCACCCATATCCTAAAAAATGACTCTGCCTTCAAATGGAACCAATAGTGTTACATAGGTTTTGATAAGATCAAGGAATACTTGGCTCATCCGCCCATCTTAATGGCACCAATTCCAGGGAAACCCCTCATACTTTACATCTCTACTACTTCAGTCGCACTAGGGGCATTGCTGGCACAACATGATGAATCATCAAAAGAAAGGGCAATATAGTACATCATTCGAACACTGGTTGGCTATGCACTAAAATATTCACCCATGGAGAAAGCCTGCCTTGCAGTGGTCTTCGGTACACAAAAACTCCGACATTACATGCTCAGCCATCCGGTAAAATTAATAGCAAAAATTGATCCACTAAAGTATTTGTTATCTAGAACTACTTTGACTGGTCTCATGGCTAAGTGGGTCATGCTCCTAATTGAATTTGACATAGAGTACGTGGATTGCAAAGCCATAAAGGGACAAGTCATAGTTGATCAGTTGGCTGAGGCACCAATAGTGGATGCTTATCCTCTAGTCACTGAATTTCCAGATGAAGAAGTTTTCACAGTTACAAAAACACCTGCTTGGATATTGTATTTTGACAGTTCATATACTCATAATGGATCAGGCGCAAGAATTCTGTTGGTTACCCCTCAAGGTGACTACATTTCAAAATCATTCAGGATAGCATTCCCATGTACCAACAACATAGCAGAGTATGAAGCCCTCCTCACAGACCTTCGAATTGCAAAGCAATGGCACATAACTCACTTGAGAGTCTTTGGTGATTCATTGTTGGTCATTAAGCAAGTTAATGATGAATTCCTAACAAAAGATGATAATTTGTTACCCTAAAAATGCATGGTGGATGACTTCAAAAAATATTTCACCTTTATACAATTTGACCAAATTTTGAGGGTGCAGAACAAAGCAGCTGATGCAATGGCTACTATTGGCTCCTTGATTGACATGCCTAACGATCAAACATAATGTGAGTTCCTTGTGGAACAAATTTTAATCCCAACATATGATATCCCAGAGATCGACATGGTGTGTGACATTGTAGGTCCCGCTTCCCCATGGTACCAAGACATATATACTTATTTGCATGATGATATTTTACCCCCAGATCTCACACGAAACCAACAAAAATACTTTATCCAATGTTCAGCCTGATACATTATCGTCGGTGATATGCTTTATCATCGTGGGTATGATAGAACCCTCCTTAGGTGTTTGAATGAGACCGAAGCCCATACTGCACTAATGGAGGTACATAGTGGTGTTTGCAGGGCCCATTCAAATGGTATGGCATTAGCCAAAAGGATTCTCTGAGCTGGATATTATTGGCCTACATCAGAGCATGATGCTTGTGAATTCATGAAGAAATGCCTTCCCTTCCAGCAACATGCAGATTTGATTCATGCTCCAGCATAGGACCTTCAACCCCTCCTAGCGCCATGGCCCTTCTCTCAATGGGGTTTCAACTTGATTGGAAAGATTTACCCACCCTCTTCCAATGGCCATACATTCATAATTACTACCACTGAATACTTTGCCAAGTGGGTGGAAGCAATGCCACTCTCACAAATCACTGGTACTCAAATTTCAAAATTCATCCTTTGTCATATTCTTTGCAGATATGGTATTCCATCCACCATCCTATCCGATAATGAAAAACCTTTTAAAAACCAAGCCATGAAATATCTCTATGACACCTTTCACATCCAGCATTGTTGGTCAACACCTTATTACCCCTAGGGTAATGGTCAGGCAGAAGCAACCAACAAGACCCTTATCCACATCCTTAAGAAGGTTGTCAATAACACTGGTCGAGATTGGCACCTCCATATTCATCCTGCCCTCTGGGCATATTGCACATCCATCTACACCCCTATAGGCACCACCCCCTATTCTTTAGTTAATGGTGCCGAATCCATCTTGCCAATCAAAGTCGAGATCCCATCACTAAGGATTTCTCTAAAGAACCTTATCGGTGAGGAAGACACTCGTGTTGCATGACTTGCACAACTAGAGTTGCTTGATGAAAGATGAATCAAAGCCTATGACCATTTGCAAGAATATCAAAACTGCCTCAAGCATAATTACAACAAGAAGGTTCATCCTCAATAGTTCCAGGTTGGTGATCTTGTCCTTAAAGAGAACCAACACACCTAGCAGGACTGAGATAAAAAAGGAAAATTTGAAGCAAACTGGTTGGGTCCTTATATCATAGTTGCTAAATATGGATCTAGGGCATACAGACTTGCTACCCTTGAAGGAGAGCCCCTTGAAGAACCTATCAATATCATGCATCTAAAGAGGTTCTACACTTAAATCCACTTGGTAACCCTACCTGCAAAAAATAAAATAAAATAAAAAATAAAAAAAAAAATCAGCAAAAATCCAAAAATAGTAAAGAGAAATAAATTCATCCTATGGTGAAAACCACTTTTGGTGGTGCCTTGGATAAGTACGGGTGGTGAAAACCTGGTAATAGGCATCATCCGTAAAGGGCTTAATCATTATCTACCCTGCGTCCTAGTTACTTTATGACTTCATCTATCCTAGCATCCTCTCCCATCCTATCCTTGGCCGCTTGGTATATTTTGATTGAGCATTGGATGATCCACATTGGATATCTCTCATCCTGAGATTTTCATTATCCCACTCTGAGCTTGTGTCATTTTCCTATTCGATGGTTGGTTTGTGTCATCATATAAGATCACACATTGTGTCGATCTTCATCTAGATCTCATCCTGTCATGTTGGTATTCTTGTCCTTAGTCGAACTACGTTGCCCCTGCACTTTCATGTAGGCAAGGCTGATCATTTGATCTGCCCTTGGGGCATTTTTGACCATCTTATGATGGTCATCTGTCATCTGTCTTCATCACCTCCTTTTCGCTTTTGTCCATGGTCGATTGTCGTTTGTCTTTTCTGAACTACGCTGCCCTTGTGCTTCCACGTAGGCAAGGTTGATCATTTGATCCTCCCCCAGGGCATTTGCTTGTCATGTCCTGTGTCATTCATCATCAATCACCATTGTCTTTTTTCTACTTTATCCATAGTCTTTTCAAGAACTACGAGGGCTCTGCACTTTCACGTAGGCAAGGCTAATCTCTAATCGGCCCCCGAGCCCCTAGGTCTGTAGGATGTGTCAATCGTCTGTCTTGCATTGTGTCATTAAGCTATGCCCTTATCTAGCTAGTTGTTAAGAAATGAGATCTACTAGCATCCGTGAATCCAATTGGTTCTGAATATCCCATGTCATATGGATATTTTAGTTTAGTATCCATCATCGGTCTCAATAGGATGCATCCTTCCTAACAGACCTTATCAACCTCATCCATCCTCTTGATCCTATGGTAAAGGAAATTTGAAATTTGATTGCAATCTCTTGATGCTTATAGTTTTTGTTTATCATTTGAGCTTCCTATTACAATTAGTTAAGATCGCCATAATCTATCATATTATGGTGTGTTTTGGCTGGTTTACATAGGGGCATATCTTAATCTTTTATTGTTGCTGTCTGCTAGGTTGTCCCACGTAGTACCCACCAAGATCCCTGTCATCTTGTGTTACATTGGGGCATCCCTTTATGCTAGTGGTTATCCCAATGCTTGGCCTGACCAAAGTTTTCACTACTTTGGGGTGTTGGTTGTCTATACCTTGGCACTTAGTGTCTTATGCTATAGCAAAAACTAGTGCTTCAAAGATGGAAAATCATATTAGGATTGCATTTCATCATCTGTTGCATTGCGTTCACCCTATGATTTAGGTTGTGCAAATACTTTACCCCGCTCTCTCCCATTCTTCTTAGGATACTAATTTTTTTTTGACAGGTGCCAAATTACACCCATTTTCTACAATCACTACATCTTCCATTATCATGTCAGTCTTTATTGACACTTATGACCATGTGTTATTCCCTTTCATTTACTATTTGCATTATTAATTCACTACAAATTACAATTGCATTATCACATATTAGGTTCATTCTACTAATCACACATACGTTGCCACCTACATCACAATATGATAGATCCATGCATATGCCACCTACATCACAACGTGTTAGATCCATGCATATGCCACCTACATCACGTGTTAGATCCATGCATAAATTGCCACCAACATCACAATGTGTTAGATCCATGCATAAATTGCCACTAGCATCACAAAGTGTTAGACTCATAATACATCACATCCTACATATATAAACCATTCATAAAAAAGCCATCACAAACATATACATACATCAAATAAGAATCCATACACATAAGTCATCATAGATATAACATATGCACACATCATATCACCATATGAATATCTACATTAATAAAATCATGCATATTCCACAAATGCATAAACATGATCATCCATCCAATGCATGAACATGGTGTCAATAAGGGCTATCATGTATCATATATAAATATACCAAAAGTCCAAAGTACATCTCATAATCATGACTATCACATGAATAATATCATAATAATGTCATTGATGTCATCATGTCTATAACCATCAAGTACAAAAATCATCAAGATCAAAATACCAGTACAAGGTCCTATAAATAACCACTGTCACTATGACCTATCCATCCACCCTGCACTTGTCAAAAATTTAGTAGCCTGTCATCTCCTGAATGAGCTACCCACATCTGATCTCTGTGGTGAATCATGTATCGATCTCCTGCCTGGTGAAACACCTGGTGAATTACTAAAACCTCGGGTCTACGTCCCCAACGACTAGGATGGCACTGGCATCTGTGGTGTCTATCAAACATACTGGAATGTCTGCTATTCCGGGTCTAGAACTGCATGGTAATAGACAACCATCCAAAATCCTACCTCCCTCGCACTCTCCTCTCACTTAGCAACCTGGACCTGAGTGAAATTCCGCTCCTGACGATACCTAACCCGATCTCTAGTGATCAATCTCCTCTCTTGCTCCCAGGCCTCCTGGGATAGTCGTAACTATGCCATCTTTGCCTAAACCCGATCTCTCATCTCCTAGGCAACCACTGACCTAGCCACTGCTACATCCCTCTCCCTCTGTAACCCTTGTGTATCTGTCCCTATCACATCACTGACCTACACTGACTACAACTGAGCCACTGCTGCGTCTTGCTCTCCATGCAGCGTCTGCATCCGTATCTCTGAAGCATCTCTCTCCCTCTGTGCAGCCTATGACTGACCCACCACTACATCCCTGTTCCTTTGAAGCTCCTGTACTCTCAAAACTGCTACATATTGCTCTCACTACAGTGACAATATCTTTGAAACTGCCTCCTCTCTCCTCCTTTGAAGAGACTGTATTTGTGCCTTTGCCAACTCTCTCTCACCCTGTAACACCTGAACTCGCACCTGCGCCACATCCCTCTCTACCTCCACTACCTACACCTACGCCTGTGCTACATCTCTCTCTGCCTGGATAATATGAGCCTGCTCCCTTGCCTACCTCTCTCTCTCCTACATCAACCCCATTTCTCCAACTGTCTTCTCTAAACAATGCACTCTATTCTGTAGCTCATCTCGCTCCTGCTAAAGATCATCCATCTGCTACCCAATGCCTGCTGACACATGATCTATCATCCCCTCTGACTCCCTCTGGCCTATAAGATAACAATCTCTACCTGTAGTCTGTCACAGTCGCAACTGACAGCAACCAACTCATCTCGTATCCCCTATATGATAGCCTGAAGTCTCTCTCTCCCTCCCCATCACCTCTACCTGTGTGGTTAAGAGGTCAACCATAAGTCCATAATCTCTTTGATCTACTACCGGTACTCTTAATAGCTTGACTTTGAGTCTGATCACCTCTGCCTCTGCTATCCTCAACCTCTGATATGTAATCAGAAGTCTCTTTGTAGTGTCTCTCAGCTGAGCAATAGGATCCCCTAAGGTAATGACAGGAACCACTGCCAATGGCTCTGCATCCAAAATATCCATATCTGGAACATCTCCATCTATCTCCATAGCATCATCACCCCCTGCACTCCTGCTCCTGTTGAGTCTCCAGGTCCTCCATAGTGGGGTGAACTGTAGATCTCCTCTGGGCTCATCCTCTTGTCACCTCCCATCTTCTCCTGCTTTGTCATGATCTGTACCCCCCTTTGTTGTCTCCTCGCCATCCTCTCTGACTGACTCCTGGCCTCAATCTCCTCTTGGGCTCCATCCTGCTATCCACCCCCTCCCATCTCCTCTTGCTCTATCACTATCTGCACCCTCCTATGTTGTCTCCTACTCGCCATCCTCTCTAACTGACTCTTGGCCTCCATCTCCTCCTGGGCTCCATCTTGCTATCCATCCCCTCCCACCTCCCCCTGATCAACCCGTACCAACACTTTCCTCCACCATACCCTACCTCCTATACCAGTCTGCTGAACAACTCCACTCTCCACTGTGCATATCATCTCCACCTCTGGCTCATCCTATCCTTCTGCATCTGGCTCCAGGCCTATCCCACCCTCCTGTCGTACTGCCTCTCTCCCATCCATGAATCCTGCTACGTCCACCTCCTCCCTAGCCCTCCTCCACTATCTCCTGCTCCTCCTTCTCCTCTCTGGCTATCCCACTACCTCCATCCCATCCCCTCCTCTACCCTGTTGACCCACACCCTCTACATCCACTTGTTGTCTTGCTCCTCGCCACTCTCCTCCCCTCTGCACTTGTCTCCTCCTATCTTCGCCCTCTCTCACCCCCTATGCTCATCCTCTGATCCAAATCCTACGACTCCTATAATAGGCACTAGTGGTGTAACCCTCTCCCATCGGTGGTTGCGCCACTACCGATCATATTGTACTGTCACTCCTGCATCCTCCACCCCAACAACTGTCCCTAGGTAGGGTACCTGCACTGTCATTGCCCACGCCACTCTGGCCTCCCTCGGTCTAAAATTGGGCCCCCATGGTCACTCTCTGGTGAGTCAATGAAACCTGATGGGTGCATCCAGAATATCCTGTATTAGCACAAACTGCCTCACCATCTTGTCTGGTCGATGCATCTCCACTATGCGCGACTAACTCCCAATTAGGACGCATTGGATCATAAAGTAACCTCTCTACCTCTCCTCCTCCCCCCTCCATCCCCTGAAGTGTCGATACATATATGGCCGCCATCATGTCTCTCTCTCCTGCAACCCATCTATCACCCTCCTCCATCCCTCCATATCTCCCGATATCTCATACCATAAAATCCAACCCCTCGCCTCTCCATACTCCCAGGCCACTGGCTCCCTATCATCCTCATCTCCCTCCCTAACCACTACAGGTATAGTCACCATAATATGCTCGCATTCCCACACTTGTAGAAGGGTCATGTGTGTTAAACTCACTATGTTCTAGTAACAAATCACATGCATATCCCTGTACAACTGTGCTAAGACATAGTTACCCGATGAGATCTGTCCCTCGCACCACTCGACAATATGTCAAATCACCTCCATAAACCGAAGACTGTAGAACCACCTGCTACGATCCAGTAACAGTATCCTACTAATCAGAATACATAAAAATAATGGTAGGGGTGGTACCCCTACTGCCAAACATCTATCTAGATCTAACTACTGACCCTATAGAGGTAGATCCTCATGTCCAAATAACACTGCCATAGTGTGATCTAACTCGACCCCTCTCGATACCACATCACTAACCAATATCCCTTCTATTGGAAGTTTTAGGATGCACCATACATCCTCCAGTGTCACCATCATCTCCCCTGTCGGCAGATGAAAAGTCAATGTCTCTGAGGTCCATCTCTCTATGAAGGCCGTTAGCATCACTCGATGTGCCCTCATCATCGACACTTGTAAAAAGTGCAGTAACCCTGCATGATCTAGCGCTGCATGATCCACGCTGGTCATGGCCGCTAGGGTCACCGTCAGTACCTCTGACCGCCACTCATGTGTCCGTAATTGTCTGAAACCCTGCATCCATATTACCTGCTTGTCAATACACCATATTCCCAGCCCTAGGACATTGCTTGTTTTCTTCTTTTACTTTATTTTATCTCTTTCTTCTTCCTTCTTTGACAAACGAGTCTTCTTACTTAGCCATCTTCACCTTCTGTAGCTGTACCCACCCCAGGGCGAATCCGCCCCCACGTCGGGGTGACTTCACCCCAGGCCGGGGTGGATATGCCCCCATGTCGGGGCGACTCCACCCTAAGCTGGGGCGATTTTGCCCTGGCTGGGGTAGATGTGCCTCGCCCCTGGGGTGACTCTGCCCTGAGCTGGGGCGAATCCACCCCAGCTCAGGGTGACTCCACCTCGGGTCAGGGTAGAATCGCTCCAGATCAGGGAAACTCCACCCCTGGGCCGGGCAGATGTGCCTTGCCCCTGGGGCAACTCCGCCATGAGCCAGGGAAAATGCACCCTAGCTCAGGGGCGCCTCCACCTAGGCTGAGGAGGATACACTCGACACCTTGGACGGCTCTACCCCAAGCTGGGGTAGATACGCCCCAACTCAGGGCGGCTCCGCCTCGAGTCAGGGTGGATATGCCCCAACTCGAGCGACTCTGCCCTGGGCCGGGGTGGATGTGCCTCACCCTTGGGGTGACTCCACCCCTAGCTGGGGTGGATGCACCCCTCCCAGCCCCGTCCTTGCCCCTCTAAATACCTCTTTTTATCCCTTTTCTTTCCAAACAAAAAACAACCCATTTTTTAATTTTACCCCGCCAATAAAACCCACGTTTTATATTTTTATTTAACTATTCTAAAACATGATAAATGTTTAAAATACACAAGAGGGCTTTTATTACTCATCTGGTGGGGCACCGCGAAGTGGGTATGGTGTCTCTGTAGCTCGTCTGTCTGGTGAATGATGTTAGAATCGTAATACTGTGACATCGTTGCTCCTTCTCCTCTTCCTCTCCTCTCCTCTTCTCTCAATTGTTATAGTAACAATGAGACAAGGTAATTCTTCAAATTACCTTTTAACCCTTATTTTGCCCCCCTTTTCAAATAAAAGGTATTTTTTACCTTTTATTTAACTTTTTTTTCCTCTAACTAATCCCCTTCTTTCCTGGGGCTACCATTTGCAAACCGTGCGTCCAATCGACTCCGTTCAAAAGTAAAAGTTGCTTAATTTTTCAAGCTCTATCCAATAATGTGTTCCATTTCTTCATATCAAGAAGTTGTCTAGGCCCCCCTTTTCTCTTCCCCAACTGCCCTCTCGAGGGGGCATACCCTACCATTTTACCTCCATCCCCTTATGGCAGTCACTGGGGCATCCCTCTCCTTTTTCCCTCCACTTGGGCAGCTCATTCAACCTCCTTCATGCTGGGGCATCAAGCCCTATCACTTAATCACTGACATTTTATTTTTCTTCGAAACACTGTTATTCTAACAATATTTCGAAGAGGGGCAAAATGTAGACACTCAAATTTGGTTGCTCCCATACGATCAAATTTACCTCTTTATTCATCCACTCTGTCAATATTAATTTATTCAATTAATATTGCACTTCTCACCTAAGTATCTTAAAATATTTAATTTAACAATTAAACACTTTATCTTGTATCTTTTTCCTCTCTAAATTAAATAAATACATCAATTTATTTAATTTAGTCATTTTAACCTTTTTGAATTAAAATCAATTTAAAATTCTTCTTTTCTCTCTCCTTGTCACATCCTCCATAATCCCTCTCTAATCTGGATTAATTTAATTAATTCATGATTAAGATGTGCATCCTCTTAATCAAGGATTAATGTCACATCCTCCTACATTTGCCACTTGCTTCTAATCTCTCATAAATGATCTTAATCAAGTATTTGTACAACCTTAACCAAATTCATTAGCCACTTTTAGCACCACTTTCTAGTCAACCTTTTAATTTTCTTTTCTTGGCATTGACCCTCTTTCCCATGTGAATTTTTAATTCAGTTTTATTCATCCTAGGTCTCTCTCCTCCCCATGTGAATTTTTAATTCACATTTTATTTTTCCAAGACTTCTAGAACATGAGACTTGTCACCTCATCCATATGTGACCAATTCCCACCTTTTTGGAGACCATCTCTTATCCATTAGATTCTCCTAAGAATGTGAATTTTTAATTCACATTTATTTCTCCAACCACTTTCCCATTTCCCATGGAGATTTTTGAGGAATTCCAAAATTCCTCAAATGTCACTTTCATTCCCACTTGGGAACAAAAAGTTTCTTTTTGAGGAAGCCTTCTCACTCCCCAAGGTATTTGGAAGGTACTTGTCCTTCCTCCACATCATGGACTCTCCTTCCACATCACCTACACATCATCTCACCCTTAGCCACTTCACATTCCACATGTCAAGATGTGAGGGCTTGTGAGTCCTCAACTCACCTTAGCCCTACATATTGACCTTGGTGTCTCAATCTCAACCATTGAATTCTCTAGAGAATTCAAGTTTCTCTATAAATACCGCCTCCTCTAAGGCATTTTCAACACTTAGTCATTTTGCAACTAAATGTTGTCATTTTCAACACTCAATTCACAAACATTTCATTCATTTAGCCAAGCCATTTTAGTCATTTACACTATCATCTAGTCCTATTGTCAATCTTGCATCAAGAGCCATCCAAGGAGCACACAAAGCAATCGAAATCAAGGGCCAACCAAGGAGTTTTCAGTAGCAAAGAAGGTATAAGCAAATTTCAATCTTAATTTTATCTTGTTTCTTTGCTTTATCATTCCTTAGGATAATTTTGAGGTGTCCCTTTGTGATTGCATTTTAGTTATTTTGCATAGTTAGAACTGGACTAACATTTAGGATCACAATACCATCTTCAAACAACCATCCAAATTCCTCCTTCATCTGCTCCATCCATTTTGGGTCCTTACGCCCCTTTGTCCACTATCTCCCATCCTTCATCTACTCCATCCACTTCGGGTCCGTATGTTCTTCCATCCGCCACCACATATCCTCCAGGTATTAAGTCCATTTTGGGCCCTTATACCCCAAAATACCTCCTCCATCTCATCCTACTCATCCTTTCATCCATCCACCACCTATCCATGTCACCCATCATCACCATCCCACTCTCGTGTTCCCCAGTTAGGATTAACAAATGAATGTACCTACACATCCTCCATCCACATATCGTCCTCAAAATTCTAGCTCTGTCACTCCATTCATATCCTTGCCACATCATCCATCTCCTCACACTCGTCCCATTGCTACTAAAAGCACTTTGGATGCCAAAGTAAACATGCATCAATATAAACATCCACATGAATCTAAATCTCCTCATGTCCCATCTAAAAGACCTGGTGAAGAAAAATAAAATCAAATCCCAAATCCCAATCAAATTCATAGGTCACAAAGGCCCGCCAAAGCAAAAATTAAAACCATGTGGATCCCAAAGAAAAGAGATGCAATGCCTTCAAATGAAACATCCATAAAAACATCCAAATTTACTAATCCATAAGCTAATAATGCAAATATTTCATCTCCTAAATCTATTTTGGGTCCTTATGTCCCAAAATTAACTATCCCATCTTCTCCATTATCCCCACATTCTCCGTCCATTAATCCTCCTATCCTTTCACATCCACCACCACATGTGCCAATGTTGGTCCTAAACACCTTCCCCCATCCCAAATCCACCCTATCCTTCCATCCATACACTTTTCAACATCCCATCCATTATCCCACATATCTCCCCCATTAAATCCCTTTAATCCCTTCTCTTGCATAATCCGTCCATCTTCCTAACTATGGTTGTACCAACATCACATAGTCACTTCACACATGGGCTCTTACTACCTTGTATGGAACTTGATGCTTGAGTCCATCTATCCCTTTATCACATCTCTTCCACATCCATTCATCCACATCCCTATCATTACCCATCTTCATCTGCATATTATCCAAAAAATACAAAAAAAAAGCAAAAAATTGTCAAAAAAATAAAAAAAGTCAAAAGACAGAAAAAATAAATAAAATAAAATAGTAAAGAGAAATCATTCATCCAATGGTGAAAACTTGGAAAACCAGTGCCTTGAATAAGTACCATGATGAAAACCTGGTCAACAAGCGTCATGTGTAAATCCCCCATCTAGTTTACTTTTGCACTTGGGGGCAATTGCATCCCCTTCACCCATTTCCTCCATCCCACCTATCTTACACATCCTATTGGTCATATCCATTTATCCCAATCCCTCTATCCTCCTTGTAATCTTGATATAGATAGGGGTAAACATATATATGCTTTGGACACCTCTTGGCATACACATTTCCACTATCCTACTCCTTATCCACATCCATCTATCTTCCTTGTCCATTCGTCATGCTATCTATAGACACGTAAAATGTACTGATTGACATTACACATCTGATCCTGATTTAACTAACACCATTTCATCCTAAAATCATCCCTCTGTCTAACTATTTAATCAAATACCCTTATTTGATTAAATTCATCAATTTCCCTCTCTTAAGTAAATAAATCAATTTTATCTTGTTATGTCATCCCTCGTTAATTCAATAAATCATTTTATTGAATTAATTCATTTATCTCTATTTTAATTAAATAACCCATTTTATTTAATTAAACATCTCAAGTTCCTCTATTAAATTAAATAAATCAAATATTTATCTAATTTAATCTAATATCACCCCCTTTGGTTAAATAAATTAAAATATTTAACTAAGTCTAAATCATTTTTCATCTCTTTTTGATTTATTTTAATCCCTAAATCTAAATAAAATAGTCAAATAATCTAATCTCCTCTTAAATTAATCAAATCTTGATTAATCTAATCTAAATGTATGTCACATCCTCTAGCTTTTCCCACTTGCACAATAAATTAATTTATTTGATTTATTAAATCTTCTATTTCATTCAAAAAGGCATCAATGGTTGGAATATTCTCCAAATTTGAAATATCCCTCCAAAAGGGTTTGTACATCCAACAAAGCATTTAAAATCTCTTACATGTCCTTTTCTTGAGCCATGTGGCATTAACTTGAACACCTTTCACCTCATCCTTCAAGCCATATTTTGAATTTTAATCTCCCCCCTCTTTGCACATTCTCCAAAATGTGCTCATTCCTCAACCATTCACATGATGACATGTGGCTTCTTCTCATTGGTTGAAGATTAGTCCCACATTCATCCCTTTTGCCTTTTCTCTCTTCACATTCTTCTATAAATAGAGAGCTCGTCCTTCATTTCTATCATCCACAATTTTAGCAAAGTTATTATACTTCAATTTCATCTTAGAGCTTTAGCATTTGCATCAAATTCATCAATTGTAGCTAGGTTATTGCAGGTTTTCTCCATGGAAGACATTTGAAGAAATTACCAAGTGGATCACCATCACCATTCATCATCAAAGCTTGCTTAGGAGTTGGGAAAGGGCCAATTTCCACATCAAATTGGCACCAACTCCCCCATAGGATCAAAAATTTACATTGCTTTCATAGGATTTAATCTCTTTTATTGATTTCTCATTTTATTGCTTTCATTTTCCTATTTTGAGCATTGATAAATGGATTGTATGGGGAATCTTTATTCTAACTTGCATTATGATCTAATTATGTGTTTTTTTATTATGTTCTTACAGGTATAGGATATTGGTTCACACTACCATCAATCTCCTGTCCTTATTCATGCATACTATCCATATCCATATCACTCCCTTATTTTCCCATCCTTCTATCTTCCATCTCTCTTGCCTCCTCATCCATGATATATCTAGAGTGGGGCATCTCCTTCTTTGTGATACCGTCCGGGAGGAACTAAAACAACTCTTTCTCCATCTCCCTATTTTATTTTCCCATTCATCCAAACAATCTTCCATCTCCATCCTTATATTCCTCATCCATCCGCCCTAGCATCCCTGATCCCATCCATCTCCTTCATTTTAGAATCCCTTGTCATTACATTCCATCTGGCCTCTTCCGCGAACTGAATAAGCACGACCTATTTCACGATCCCAATTCATATGATCTTTTTTTCGACCTCCACTACTTCTCGACACGACCGACCCCCGACCTTACCTTCATCCACATCTTATCGAGATCCGCCGATTCTATCTTAATGTCTTTTCGGACCGCATCCTAATTTAATCACTATTTCGGACGACATTGCATTTGAGTTTCTTGGTCTTTTGTCGAATCCACGTTGTTTCCCCTGGCTTATTGAGAAAACAATCATTTGATCTACCTCTTGGATTCTTTTTCCATCCACCTTTGACATCCATCCTTATTCCATTTTCCTCTTCACTTCTTTATCCATGGTCTTTATCTAACCACGAGGCCCCATGCTTTACGTGGCAGCTTCACCCCTTGATCAACCCCCAAGCCCCTAGGTTTATAGGGTGTGTTAGTATTGTGTCTTGTGTCTTGTGTCATGTCATCAAGTGTGTCCCTATCTAGTTGGTTCTTATCAAACAAGATCCTCTAGTATCGGGAGATCTGATTAGTATTAAATATCATGTGTCATGTGGGTCATCTTAGTTTAGTTTCCATCTTCGGTCTCAATAGGATGCATCCTTCCTAATAGACCTTATCAATCCCATCCATCCCTTTTGATCCTATGGAAAAGGACATTTGACATTGATTGTGATATTTTGATGCTTTTGGCTTTTGTTTATTGTTCGAGCTCCCTATTACAGCTAGTCAAGGTCGCCATGATCTACCATATTATGGTGTGTTTTGATTGGTGAACATGGGGACATATCTTGCTCTTTTTGCCTTGTTGTTGTCTGTTGGGATGTTCCACATAGTACCCACCAAGATCTTTGAGATCTTGTATTACGTTGGGGCATCCCTTTGTGCTTGTGGTTATCCCAATACCTAGCTCAACCAAGGTCATCATGACTTTGGGGTGTTGGGATAGCCTCTTTGTTTGGTGTGTTTTTTTTATGCATCAAACATGAATTTTCCTTGGCCCTTCACACCTTGGTGTATCGTGTCTTATGCTATAGAAAAATTCAATGCTTCAAAGATGGAAAATCATATTAGGATTGCATTTCATTCATCCTTCATCACTTTCCTCCGCCTTCATTATTTCATCATATCTTCAATATTCTTAGAATAATATAGATTGGTTATTCTAAGCATCTTTCCATCCAACCCTCATCCATTTCATCTAGCAAAAATCATCTAATCACATCCTTGGTCTTGTTCCAGGCTTGGGTACAAGCCTCAATCCAATCATTGTCACCATCATCATCATCGGGATGTATCCTTCCCTATCTTTTTGTGTTGTTTTTGGATGTATCCTTCCCTCATCAACAACACTCTCATTGGGATAGGTCCTTCCTTGTCCTTTTTTGTTATTTTGGGATGTTCCCTTCTCTCTTTAACAACACTTTCATCATCATCATCACCATCATTGGGGTGCGCCCTTCCCTATCCTTTTGTGTTGTTTTGGAATGAATCCTTCCCTCATCAACAACACTTTCATCATCATCCTTGGGATGCATCCTTCCCTATTCCTTTTGCATTGCTTTGGGATATTATTCCCTCATCAAGAATGGTCTATCCATCATCAATCCCTCTGGCTTGTGGCTTGACTAGGGCAACATCACATTCGTCCTTGCATCCATTTGTGTTGGCTTTTATCTCTTCATCCTCATCTTATCCACCATTTTGCATCATCTTCCCCATCTAATCATGCATCCTCTCATCCATTTCGAGAGAACACATGTGTTCTCTTGAACCCGCATGTCCTCTTGAAGGGACATCCTCAATCCCTAATCTTCATCTTCACCCCTATTATTTTTCCTCCTAGTCACTCATTTGAATGACTGGGGCATCTTTCCCAATCTAAACATCTTCTTATTGGTGTTGTATTTTAATCTTCTTTGAAATGATGCTACTTCGTAACACCATCTCAAAGAGGAGAAAAATTTAGAAACCTAAATTTGGACGTTTATGTTTATCCACATTTATCCTTTTTCGTCCTCTTATTTGCATTAATTAAGTAATATTGCTATTATTTAATTAATACCCTTAATTCTTCTAAATCTCTAAGGAATTGAGTTAAATAATTAAGTACCTTACCCTTTATTCCCCTTTTCCTCTAAGAATTAAATAAATAAGATATTTATTTAATTCTTCACATGTCACATCCTCCAACTTTTGCAAATTGGCTCCTAACCTTCATCAGCCACTAACTATCTTCTAATCATTGATTAGCTAGTCTAATCAGTACCTTGGTCAACTCTCTCATCTCCCAAGGAATATTAAATTCCTTTTATTATCCCCATGTCCTTACTAATGGAATTTTAAATTCCATTTTATCCCTCCAAGACTTTCCTCTTCCCCATGCAAGTTGTTAGGAGTTCTAGAACTCTTCACTTGTCACATCACTCACATGTGGACAAGTACTTCCCTTTTGAGAACCTTGTCTTATCCACTAGACATTCCCAAGA
>VDFB02281492.1:906336352-906398045 GCA_007258455.2 Sequoia sempervirens
ACCAATTGATGTAGCCACGGCCGGAGGGTCCTCAAAGAGAATAGTCCAAACCATGCAGCAAGAGTCACACAACAAAAGAAACACAAAAAATTGATGCAAATACAAATGTAGACATTCTCATTATTATACAATTCAATTACAACTAGTTGGAAACATCCAGACTTATAGAGTTCGACTCGCAGGCCTGATTACAACATGATCAGAATACCATCATGCTACATGTTCCTCAATGTGAGCAAAATCCTACAGAGCAGATCATACATCTTAAATATACTTCATCTTCTTCGAATACCACCCCACCAATTGATCAATTACATTGCCTTATATACATTCGCAAGGCCAGAGAAATCCACGTCGGCCAACAATAATGTTAGTTTCCAAAGTAGGAAAATACAATGGTCACAAGAATAGATCGGCCTCAAATCTTGAACTACTTTTTGGTGAATGTATAGAATGAAGTGTGGACCTAAACTAAGGTCAGAAACACCCCAAAGAAAAATTATAATCACACCGACATGATCCGCGAAAAACATAGATGATCCACGAACAATCCAACTAGCTGTTGGGCTTTGAAAACTATTATGGTGTTGGATCAGGAAACTACCAAATATTCCAGAAGAGATAACTTGTCAGAAAAGAAACCAATCATACTCAAAATATGGAATAAGGTAAATGAACATGCCCATGATTTACACAGAGATCCACGAGGTCTGACGAGCAAACATGAAGAACTACCAGATCTACTAGCTCGAACTAGGAAAACAAAGATAAATTGAAATGAAAATGTTTTTGGGTGATGCAAGATTGCTATGACCCAAGGATGCTCCTACATCAGTGTGGTACCTCAGAATATTCCTTTTTTTAAATCATAGTAATATAACTAACGATGATATTTACCTTGATATTCATGGTTATGTGGATTCAGACTGGGTAGGTGATGTTGATAGTGAATGATCCACTAGTGCTTATACATTTACTTTATCTGGTGGTGCAATTAGTTGAATAAGTAAGTGATAGGCTATGGTTGCTTTGTCCACTATTGAAGCTAAGTATATAACAACTACTCATGCTTGTAAAAAATCTATTTATCTTAAGATATTTTCTTAAGACATTGGAATAAAATAAGATGTAGTGATAATTTATTGTGATAGTAAGAGTGTGATATGTCTAGCCAAGAATCTGACATTTCATACCAGGACCAAGCACACTGATGTACAATACCATTTTGTTAGATATATAGTCGAAGATGACAAGGTGAAGATGGTTAAGGTAGAGACTTTGATGAATGGTGTTGATTCTTTAATTAATTCTATGAGCACAAAGAAGTTCAAATGGTGTTCAAAGACTATAGGCCTTTCGGTCGCTAGCAATTAAAATTTGATGTTTATACACCCTCCCATTTCTCTTGCAAGGTGTTTGACAAGTGGGAGATTTGTTGGGATAATGTGTCTCAACCTTGCAACTACATAAGGTACTGTTGATAAATAAAGTACTATTGATATGTTTGCGATGGGGGGGTGCATTGGGGGTTTCCCACCCATGAGGGGTCCAAGGGGATCACCCCCCTGGCTGGGGGTCCAAGGGTAGTGCCCCTAGAAGGAATTTTTTATTTATATTTTATTATTGTAAATTTGGACTATTCATCATTAGGTCTTAGATCTGATGTCCGCTATTTAATTATCTTGACTTGCCCTAGAAGGAAACCCTATTTATAAGGGTGTTATATTACAACTATGAATTGTGATGTACTCTAAGAGTTTGATAACGATTATGTTGCCTCTAGATCTCTAGTTGGTGATACTCTTGTGAGAAGCTTGCTTTGCAAGTATATTGTTTAATCTTTTTGATTTCTGACTAAAATATTGGGTGGCTTTTGGAGTGTGGGGTTTTTCTCCTGAAAAAGTTTTCCATACGTAAATCACTATGTTGTGGTATGCTTGATATTTATATTTATTTTTGTTTAAGTTTCGGTCACTATCAAATATTTATAAAATTTTGCATTATTCTCCTCTCAATATTAGTGTAGGAATTTGTTCTGCTACCTTAGCTTCCTTATAGTGTTAAGATAGAACTTTCTTAAGGTTCATGTGGTAGCACATGGTATCACGTTCTTTTGGCAGCAAAAAGATTGGTTTTTGGATTGATCTATTACTCATTTCATGTATTTGAATTTAAGTCCACATTAGTTCGTCTTGGCTATTTGTATATCCCTAATTGGCATAGAAAGAGTGTTAATGCAATGTTATGTATATATTTAAAATTTTCAATTCCATTGTTTGACTAGAGTGACTGCATGAATTATGATTACACGTGTGTGAAGAAGAGTTTGTCATTGGTGCAAATTAAAGAGAAGGTGGTGAAGATATAAGGAAGAATTGCATTCCTATGTGTGTGTTAGTATCAAAATATAATATTTAGAGAGGAAGAGTTTTAGCTATAACTTTGGAACATGTTAAGTTGCATTGAAGATCCACAAGCTTTATCATTGTGTTTCAATAGGACTGGTGTTCTACCTATTGTATTATTTCAATTGGGGATTGGTGTCTTTAGTAGGTTGGTGCCTATAAGCATAATAGAGGATTATTGTCTTCAATAGGTTGGTGTCTACTTCAATGTGTAAAATTCTCTTGTAAATTTCTACATTGTGAGGCTAGATTTGGATAGTAGATCCAAGTAGCTATTCTCACCATGGTTTTTCCCATCTTAGGTTTTCCACATATATTTGGTGTCCTCTTGTGTGCTTTATGCTTTCATGTTTAATTTTCTCATGTGGGATTAAGTGTAAAGAATCGTATACTCTAATAAATGTAGTAAAAGTTAATAATTTTAAATTCATTAGATCTACTTATTCACCCCCCTCTTAGTAGATTGTGTGCCCTTTAATTCTATCTCACCCTAAGATGGTAAATGTTGGGTAAATTCATGTAGGATGTTGTACACTGCAACCCACTAGCAGTAATGACTGATGGCTTCTCAATAATAGGGTTTATAGTGGGATTGCGCACAATAGGCTTGTCTAGGGATGCCCGAGAATGGAGGGGTCTCCTTTGCCCTCTACATTCATACATTTCTCGGCGGATGGATGGTCATGAGGCTTGTCTTAAAGGATTCTAGCCACACCTTGGGGTACAACATTTTTTTTCCCTCCTTTTTATACCTCATCATTAAACATGGTTTAAGTCATCCTTGGGGTGATGAAATCCTCAAGTAGGCTTTCTACTTTAAATAAAAGAAAAATTGTTGCTATTTCAAATCTCCAAGATTGCTCGAAGTGTGAGGAGAGAGCATACATAGACAACACCTCCTTGGGTAAACAAAAAAAATGGAAATCTTAGAGTGTTTGCAATCCCCAAGTTTGTAAGTTAAGTGTGAGAGGAGAGAATACACACTCTAAAACCTACTAGACACAAAAAAAAAAGTTTAGTTACCTTAATGAAATTGAAGTGTTTTCAATTCTATAAAAAATCAGACACAAGACCCTACAACATATATGTTAGTAGTTTAGGTGCTTGTTCTTCTAGCCAACGAATGCCATAAAATACTTAAAAAAAAGATTAGTACCCCTAAAATTTCATAGAAAAATGCCCCAAAGTAAGTGAAAAATTACTAACAATAGTTTATACCTTCTGATAGATGCATAGTTTTGAACAACAAATGCGCCTAATATAAGTACAATTACACCAAATAGAAGAAAAAATGTTCCTATCTAAGCCTCAAATGTGCCACTAATTTATGCAATTGTGCCACTCTACACAAAAACACAAAATTTGTAGAAAGCAAATCAAAACCATAATATTTAAACTAAATATACTTGTCAAGGGTTAAAGATCTACAAAATTAGGGTTAATAAATAACTAGCAAGCACAAGTAACATAGAAAACCATAAATTATGAGAGATAAATAGGAAATTGATCACAAAAATCTTGTGAGCTACTACTCAACAAATATGCCTAACTAAGGCACAAATATGCCATTCCCTTAGACAATTATGCCCAATTTTACGACAATTGAGCCCAAGTTCTAGATAGATGTGCCTAAAGAGCTTATAACTATCAAAAATGTAGAAAACTCACAAAAAAGGTTAAATTTAAGGATTAGAGCATCCCATTAGGTGTGCCAAAATTTATGACTTGAAAATTTGGTAAGGAAAGCAAAAGATAAATAAAAAATTGAAATCCACAATCAAATTCAACAAAAGATCATATCAATGAAGCATAAAAGAATCACTCAAAAACAATACCATAAACCTATGTAAATCCTTCACTTTGCTCCATTTAAATCCTCTTTTCACTTTGAAGAATAGTGTAATAGTACTTGCTCTCAAATTTTGGGTAGCACAATAGCAAAAATCACTAAATGATACGAGTATAGTTTCCAATAATCTAGGAGGAGGAATAGATGATACCTAAAGGCTGAATTTATAGATTTTGGTGACACCGATCAATGGTCAAGATCTGAGGAGAGATTGAAAAGATCAATGGTTCAAAATTGATAAGAGGAAATGAGAGGGAATTAACTAATCTCGATTGTAGCTAACTAATCGTATGGATCAGTTCAGAGGATTAATTGAAGTGATAATTGAGACTAATGGTTAGTGGATTGAATTGATTGCTTAGTGGACTTGAAGTGAGTGGGAATGAAGTGGATTTAATTGAGTGGATTGAGTAAGTCTCAGTCAATTGATGAGGTTAAAATGCATGGGTAATTAATAATTAGATGAATTAATTATTATTATTATTATTATTTTTTAACGAGGGGAATCGGGTGCAGCACGGCCCCCCATATAACCCCCCACCGCCGGTAAACTTTTTACCGTGACCGGCAGTGCTGGCGGGACACACCAACCGGTACCACGGGAGCGCCGGAGAGTCGAACCCATGGTGGGCGCCCTGCTACAGGGAACACCTTAACCAACTGAGCTGGGACCGGCGCCCCAAGATGAATTAATTATTCAATATATGTGCAAGGTAGGAATAAAATAAATCATTTTATTTATTTTGGATAATATTGATAAATTATTAGATAAATTAATTAAAAAATGTTAATTATTTAATCAATGAAATATATAATTTAATCAAATATTTTTTTTAATATAAGTGGAGTTGAAAGGTAATTCAAAATTAAAATAATTAATAATTATAAAAAATCATTTAATTATTATAATGAATTGAAAATAATCATTAATTCAATCAAATAATGACATTATTTAATTAAATATCGAAGTTGAATTAGGTAAGTCAAATTAACGAAAATGATATGTTTTGGAAGAAATGCATTAGTCAAATTTAAGTGTCTACAAATACCACTTTTTGGTTTCTTGTTTATGATTTCAGATATATTGGAGGTATGGTATAGTGGATTGTATTATTATGCTTCACCTTTTGAGCATAATACAAACTTCAGTTTCTTTTGGTGGAGTTTTTTTTATTAGAAAGGTTGTTCCACATATATCTAGTGTAGGTTTGCATTTTACAGGATTGTTGATTCGTTATATTTCTTCTTAATTATTTTATCATGAGCACTACTTCAAAATAACCCATCTCTCATGAACATGAATGATCCACTTATCATTTATTGCATCTAGATGATACTCGTAAAAGTGATGCATCATAACTCTTTGAATGGTCGTTCTTCTCGATACTAATATAACCATAACACAATTAACTGAAAACATTCTCAAAAAATAAATCCACTTAACTTTCTACCTTTATACAAAACCTTAGACAAATATTATGATTTAAAATACCCAACTTTAAAATTTCCATGATCCTTATTTGGTGGCTAAAAGATTAACATTCGATTCCTTATTGATTAAAAGACCAAAAAAAAAAAAAAGCAACATTCGATTTGTAATTTAAAAGCGAAAACAACATTCGATTCTTAACTTGCTCCTTACCTTTGATATGACAATTCAACTAGGATTAAAAAAGCCCTTTTAAGATGCATGTGAATATGGTTAAGGGGTTGGGAATAATTGTCATAAAACATAGTATATTTTAGCGTAGGTGGGAATCACTATGGAATATTCCAGCCGGGTGAGCATTAAAATAGTGTAATCATTTTTATCTTGTGGTGCAATTTCCCAAGATCCTCTCTCCTCACCTTTTTAAGGCCTAAGGTCATTGTCTTCAAAAACCATGTAGTACAACCCTAACCCCTATCATGCAAGCATGCTTATTCAAATTCTCCCAAGCTTAAAATAAGGCTTGTGTTAGATTAAATGTTTTTCTATTGTTACTTCTTGTACATGCGAGCTTGCCTTTCTTATGATATTTTTGGCTCCAAACTAATTATACTCTAAGCGTAGATAAAGGACGTCACATTTAATAAAATTAAAAAAATAGTTGATTGTGCAAATATGTTTATTCAAATTCTCCCAATCTTAAAATAAGGCTTGTGTTCCATTTGATATTGTAGATTAAATATTTATACGTGTTTTTATTGTTACTTCTTGATGAATTGTACATGCGAGCTTGCCTCTCTTATGATATTTTTGGCTCCAAACTATTTATACTCTAAGTGTCATTATAGAGTAGATAAAATGACGCCAAATTTAATAAATTAAACAAATAGTTGATAGTGCACATTAGCCATCACGAAACTTTTGAAAACATTTTTTAACAAGATATGTACCTTAACAATTCATTTAATTGATTGGCAGTTTTTTGGTAGAAACTTGAATAATATTGCAACACAAGTTAGTTGCGAATACATAATAAGAAAGATTAATAAAAATAACAGAATAACAAACAAGACACATATTCACATGGTAAAACCTTGACAATATGTCAAGGAAACATCCATGAGGCAAAGTATCAGTATTCTTATTGCTCAAAGAAACTAATTACAATCTTTACATAGTTGTTGCTATTCAATTACAATTCATTCATTGTATTTGGCTTCAAGGAAACAAGATATAT
The DNA here is from genome assembly GCA_007258455.2 of Sequoia sempervirens. Classification (NCBI taxonomy): domain Eukaryota; kingdom Viridiplantae; phylum Streptophyta; class Pinopsida; order Cupressales; family Cupressaceae; genus Sequoia; species Sequoia sempervirens. Next base: position 906,343,273 of record VDFB02281492.1, read on the forward strand.
ATAATATCTTCAAGATAACAACCACTATCTAAGATTTAACAAAAACTAGCTTTGTTTTTATTGCTTTAAATGTTTTTTTCTTGTTTATGTTTTAATGTTTTATCTTTTTTCAAATATAAGATTTTGTTTTATTTCCTTTATATGTTGTCATTATCCAACAATCTTCACCTTGACAACAATTTACCTGATACTTGCCCATGCCCATTCATCACCTGTTTTGCAAATCAAGAGAAGCCAAACTCTAGTTCAACTTCTCTAACTATATTGGTTTTGTAAACATGCATGTGCAATTTTCTAGTGTATGAACTTTCTCAAGAGTTACTCCACCTTCATTAATAACATGTCTTACAAAATCATGTTTACTTGCAATATGCTTAGTCCTACTATGATATGTTGGACTTTTAGTCAAATGTATAACATTTTTATCATGCTCCATGTCTCTATGTATTTCCATGACCAAATTTTTTGTTACTCCTAGATCCTTCATATCAAAATTCTTATTCATCAGAGCCTTTAACCCATTGATCATAATTATGTTTTTTCTTGCTACAAGCATAACACCAAGATAATGAATAAACCATTTTTCAAAATTTTAAAGTAAACATAATGGTCATACTCACTTCTTGTAAAATTTTGGCTCAACATGAACAAATCAAATTTCTACACCATTGTCTGGGATACTGCTTTTGGCCATAAGATAAATTTTTGAGTTTGTACAAAAAATTTTGTTGCAATTTTGAACAAAACCTTTTGGCTATTCCATATATATATCTCCTCATCCTAATCTCCATGTAAAAACATTGATTTAACATCTACTATATCTGAATTTATGAGAGGACATACATCAAATACATGTATGCTAATAATGATTTTGTGGGTAATAGGATCCTAGAATATACATATCTTTGAATTCAATCATGATAACCAACAAAGATATATTTCTTGGATTTGGGGTCTAATTTACAACACCCAAAAATAATGCCTTCAACCCTTTCTTGCTCATATGACCTAGTCACTAATGCCATAAACAAGTAGATTCATTGTTTTCCTCATATACCACCACTAATTCATTTATTAGAGTACTCCCTTCTAGCTTGTAAATGTTTCTAATATTTGTAGCCTTCATAACCACCAAAATTCTCTTGGACATTTTCAATGATCTACCTTGACTTGTAAATGTATAACCTCTAGAATATAAAACTCCCAAGGAAATAAAATTCTTTTTGAGTTTTGGTACATGTCTCGCCTCTTTTAATATCCTCACAATTCCATCAAACATTTTAATCTTGATTCTCCCAATCCCAAAAGTTTTACAAGAAATATTATTTCCCATAAAAACATCACCATCAATAGCTTGGTAAGAAGAAAACTAATTCCTATGCGGAAACATGTGATTAGAAGCACCAAAATATAATAATTCCTCATGATATAGTAAGGAATTAGAAATAAATAATTATTCATCAACTATACCTAAACTTGTCTCAACAAGATTTTCTTCCTTTTTGGAGTCATCATTCTCTTCTTTACTCTTCCAAAAATCTTTCTTGAGATAGCCTCATTTATTATAGCACCAATATTTTTCCTTACCCTTTGGCCTTTAGACTTAGATTTGGATGTTGTTGACCTTGTTTTTAATTCCCAAGCGTATCTCACAAATAACCTATGGATTTTCTATTTTGAGTGGCTAGTTATTTGGAGGGATTGGACAACAAAAAGGTGAAAGTTAAAGTAACTTTCCCTCTACACTCTGGGCTCTACAGAACCTAAGAGGGTGATCTTTGACAATGTATTTAAGACCTCCTATGCCAAATTATATGATACATTGTAAACAATAGATATGTTCTCACTTAATTAGCTTGATAAATGCATAAATTGAAATATCTAGCAAAATCCTCTAAGATTTCAACAATTTAAAACAAGAGAACATGGAAATTTACATGAAACTTCCAAAAATAAGCATAATTGAAATGAAATTTTGGAAATGTTCTTTAATTGAGTGACCTTGGAGCTGCAACTTAGACACATACTCAAGATTGGCGTCTTAACCTAGGGTACGGAGTCAGAACTAATGCAATTGGAGAACTACACAATAGTATTTCACCTAAGCATATAGAGCATCACAATAATTCATTACACGGTCATTATACTCAAAATTATTAACCAACTCTATTTATCAAATCCTTGCATACATTCACACAAACTTATATCTTAATTAAGAATTTAAGTAACTATTTGAACCAGAGAATTAACAAAAACATACATCCAAAGGAAAGACAATGGAGACAAATTTGAATGATGTTTGATCCATTTCATTCATAATCTGTGAAAGGTATACAATAGGATACAATTGGCTTCTGAATTATACCATTATGTTGAAAAATTACTAATACTATTATATAGATCCCGTAAATTACAAAAACTAGACTCATTTACCTAAAACCAATACTCAAATCTATTCTCTGTGTTTTTAATTATAAAACTATCTAAAATATCCATGTAAATAGCCTTGAACTCCCTTTTATAAGGAAAGGGAGGAACAATCCATGGACCAAGTACACATGTCACACATTCATTTGACATTCTAAATTACATTTCAAAATATGAGAACAACTGCTTGTGGACAGAACATTCCTAGGACAAATATAGATATATTTACTTGTAACAATCTTTGTCCCTCCAAAAGTGTTTGATGTTGATAGTTGATGTCTTTACCACTCCTTTCTTTATTCTTTATTGTTGAAGGCCTGATAAAGTGAATTAGCAAGTAAGACAAGGATGTTGGTGCACTAGAAGACAAAAATCCCCTTTGTAGATGTTGTAGAAGTTGTAAGCATTAAGTAAGCATACGAGACAAAAAATAATTCCACATCATATTGAAAATATTATAAGTTAGGTAGGTCATTTTATTTCTTATCCCAAGTGTCATACTCTTCCTCTGATGGCCAGTGGAATGCCATAAATTCATCAATTTTATTTTTGTATGAACCATACCTCTTTACTACTTGATTTGCTTCTTTATCAAAATCCTCTAAAAACCTACATGTAAACCACAATTTATCCATGCTACTCTTCATTAAATCAATATAAATTGAATAATTCCCACAAATGAGAAGAGCCTGAGTAGCAACAACATTATCCATTTGAGATCTCCAATTCTCACATGTTTTTACTCCTCCATTTTTGTCTAAAATGTTTTCCAAAAGGCCAAGATCACTTTCATCAAATTCTTGGAGTAGTTCCCTTATTCTCTTTTCCATGGGGTCCACCATTCCTTTATAATTAGTTATTCTTTTCACCATTTTGTATTTTGGGATGATATGCTCTAGCTTGTTTGGATCATGAGTTGATCCTTTGATCATGCCAACTAGTGCACTAAGCCTAGGCACCCAAAATTGCATTAATTGGACTACCTCTATTCTATCCTTCTCAAACATATCAATGCCTATCCTTACTATACTCAAAAACTTAGTTTCTTGATTGTACTTTTCCTATAATGATTCATCGGTTGCCTTGCTAAATTTAGCAACATTTACAATCAGTGTGTTTGCTTCAAATGCTAAACTGTCAGAAACTCTTTTTATTATTAAGCCCTCTCTTAGATCACCGACATGCTCTATAACTATAGGATTATTTGTGTTTGGTGCTAGTGCTCAAATAGCTAGAGTATCACATTTTGGGCTAAATGTTGATCCTTGTAATGCACATAAGGCCTCATCCTTAGTGGAAAATACCTGAGTATCATGTTTTCTTATTGTACCAAGGGCTATAGTAGATTCTATATGGGTATATGCAGGATCATCATGAAAAAAATAGGCCCTTAAGTGGCAAAAAATTTAGAAAAATCAGAGTTAGGCAACTTGACGCAAAAATTTGAATAAGTTATCTTTATTATTTCAAAAATATGTGACAATAGAATCTATAGCAAATTGAATGTAGTTTTTAAAATACTAGGTTTATTTTTTTAAAAAAATCTATTTGGTGAAATTTGAAATTTCAATGCAGTAGTACTTAAATTTCAGGGAAAAAAGAAGAAGTAGGTGTTTGTCTGACCACCCTAACCACAATAAAATAATAAGATTTTTTTATAAGATTTAAGATATAAGTAGAGGACTCATGTCCCGATGTGATGCATATTTTTTTTAATTTTTCCAAGTAAATAATTAATAATTTTTATTACAACTTAAAAAATAAAAAACTTGTATGTTTGACCACCTTAACTTGGTCAAAACTTCATGAAATTCAATTTTTTAATCCTATAGTATGTGAAGCATAGAATGTGACACATGTTTGGATTCAAAAATGTGATACCATTTGAAAGCTAAAGATGTTTTCAATCAGCCTATCAATCAAGACTTTAGTCATAATTCGAATAGAAAATGAATAATAATTATTTATTAAATTCAGAGTTAAGAATAATTTATATTGGTGGAAAGCTGAGAATTTCCTTTAAAAAACCTTTTCGTTTCATCAATTTTGGGTAAAAAAAAAAAGTTGTTAGCCATAGACCCTACACATACCCATCATATCACCACTTTTTGGCCCATCATGATCCTGCACATCCTTGACATCATTTGCATTTTCAACTCCTATTAATACTGCCTTGGTGATCCTATTGTATAGAGTTGGTAGATTATTCTCTCTTCGTAGAGATGGCATGTGTTGCTCAATATCATTTTGGTCACAACCACTTTTTCAAAATCTAAAGGATAATCCACAAGGCCAACTGTATCAACTCTTCTCCTTTTAGGGGAAGGCTCCCTTGGAGGTGAATACATATCAATTAAATTTTGTGGTGGGGATAGGGGTGCCTAAGGCATAGGGGTGGATGCTCTTGACTCCTCAGATTGTGTGAGTGGCCTTTATTTTGTCTTTCCTCACAATCCCCTTAGGTCTCTTGTTGAAGACATATTATTTTTTGGGGGTTGGTAAGTGGTCCTTTCTTCTACAATAGGGGCTTTCCCCTTATCTTGTTCTTGTTGTTTTAGCTGCCCCACAACTTGATCAAAGTTTTGGAATATAGCATTCATTCTCAAAAGTGGATTATCAATATCTACAAAAGTTCTCTTGAAATTGGGATCCCTTTTCTTCTTTGCCTCATCAAGTTTCTCAAAGGTAATCCACTTCACTCTCCTATCCTCAATTTATTTTAAGTAAAAATTATTTATTATTATTATATCCTTTGCATAATCCATTCCATGTCAATATTTTGACCTATTAATTCTTATTCTCAAAGCACCAATAAATCCTTCAGGGTAAAATGTTCTAGCCCTACAAGGCTTCATCTTGAAAGGATTGAGTAAATTAAGGATTTATTTCCATCCCTATTTTCCCATAACAAAATCTAAAAACACTATGACCAAAGGGAAGATAAAATATTTCTTTTGATTTTTCAAATGAAGCTCCTCAATCCATCCAAGTTGCCACATCACCTCAAGAAAACCAACTTTAAATGGTACATATATGGGAAAAAAATGTGGGGCCACATTAGTCCCATACACTCTCAAAATAGTGCAATATGAATGCACAATCACATCACCCCAGTTGTGTTTGATTCCTAATTTAGGCCTTATTTCCATTAGCCTTAGAAAATCATGCAACTCCTTAGGAATCCTTGGTACTTCTCTCAAATAAAATTTTACCTTTGTAGCAAACAAGTTTGTGAATGCCACAAAAATTGACTGTCTGCAATGTCTGTCTAGAACAAATGTGTCCACATTTGGATAGGGAGTTCAACACCTTTTTCATCCCTCATTGTAATTTTCAATCATGGACCCAAATCCTTATATGCCCAAGCTAGAAAAACCACTAATTTTTTTTCTTTCTTGTTCACGATTATTATATTAATTATGTGTTTATTCAATTGTATACTCAATTAATTCCATCCATATGGGATAGGCATCCAACCACACAGGTTGGGCATCTATCCATATGGGATAGGCATCTACCTAAACAAGGTAGGCATATATTCGTAAATGATAGGAATGTGCTTTGGCCAAAGAATTAGATTGATTAGGACCATCTAGGTCCTAAGTCACCCACTAAAGACTACACTCCCCTTGGAAGTGCACTGATTTTTTCATCATTAGGAGTATGTAAAAATAAATATCTTGAGACCCACCTTGGAATTCAACCTAAGGCCTCAAGGAGTCAAGCAAATCCATCTAGGATTCCTTTCGAGTATACAAAGAATGCATTTTATCTTAACTTTATATTAGAGATTTTTAGCCCCCTTTTGATGAAGCAATTATCTTGAATAATTAAATTATATTTTAATTTATCATTACCATATTTACTTTCCCTAAGCCCCATCCCCAAATTCTTGAGGTACTAGGAGCATCCTTCGTTTCCCAGACTGCCTACATACCCTACTTCCAAATAGGATCAAGGCATAAAATATGTTGTTCTATTTTCTAATCCAAGTTTTATGTGAACTATTATGTGGGTATGCAACCCTTTATAGGGCACCTTTTCTCCAGAAAGTTCCTTTGCAACTGATACCCAAGAAGGGAAGCAATACAAATAATTAAGTAGTCTCCATGACTATTAATTGTTTCCTAAACATCTAAAACCTAGTTCCTAAAATAACATCTCCCTTGAACCTGTTTGAGATACAATTACCTTTCAATTAACATGTAAAAATATTAAAATAATTCCATAAAATCCTATAGTATAGTTTACTAGGTTTGAACTAGTGGATTTTTTTCATTCATATAAAATTATCTCCTATCCTCAAGGCTATCCCAACTTAAAGGTGTTTGGCAAGGCCTAACATATAAAGCCTCAAAAGGGGCCATTCCCAAGGAAGATTGAAAAGTATTGTTATAAGAGAAATCTACTAGTGGAAGATACTCTTCCCACTTTGTTTTTTAGTCCATGAAATAAATCTGAAGTAGGTCTTCTACAATATGATTCGTTACTATTTTCCCATTGGTTTAAGGATGGTAGGCTAAACTAAAATTCAGTTGTGTTCCTAATGTCAAATGAAGAGTTGGCCAAAAGATTGAAGTAAATATAGAATCTCTATCTAATATGATTGAGGATACCATGAAGCCTAAATATCTCCTTTACAAAACATTTTTCCAAAGTAGAGACATCATTAGTTAAGTTCCCTGGTATGAAGTGAGCCACTTTGGTGAGCTTATCAATCACCACTATTATTGCATTATGCCTATAAGGCATCATAGGTAACCCTTGCACAAAAATGACCTACCATTTTTAAAAGGTATATCATGGGGGTACAACAATCTATTTGGATGGTTATGGTATGCTTTTACCCTTTGAAATTCCAAGCACTCGACTACATAGTGCACTATGTCCTTTTTCATCCCTTTCCAAAAGTATAATTTCTTTAGGTTTGCATAAAGTTTATTTACCCCAGGGTTCCCTGAATAAGGAGTATTATGAGATTCAATTAAAACTATCTTCCTTAATTCATGGGCAATCCCACAATAGTGGGTTACACTTTCTGGCCAAACTTGACATTGAACTGAACTTTTTTAACTAAATCTTCACTTTCAGACACCTATAGCTACTAAACCATGAGGAATTTGAAGATTATGCAAACTAGTGATTTGTGACACTTTTTCTGTAGATTCTAAATATATATTTTAATTTTTTTTTGGATAAAATTGTGTTTCTTTTTCCATCTCCTTCGATAACTAGTTTTTAACAGTAAACGACATTTTTAAAGAGTGATGTTTACTGTATAACACAACTTTTTTTCTAAGAAGTATAAAATTCTATTTTTTTTCTAATTTAGATTTGTAACTATGATATCTAGCTCCTTCATTTGGTCTCATAGTGTTATTGAATTTTTTTTCTTAATAAAGTTTTGAAGTCAAACCGATTCCAATTTAGACATAGGTTTACTATATAACACAACTTTTTTTGCATGTATCAAAATTAAAAACAAGGACATCAATACCAAGAGCATAGATATTTTTTAGAATTTTTTGGTAATCTACTATTTTTCCACATGTGCAAAACAAAGAGCTTGATTTTTGGTGAAAAACCTACATTCACAAGAAATAAAAAATTAATATAATAATCAAATTAAATATATTTAAAATTATACTTTTTGGGAAGCTTATAATATGGACTAAATACTTACAAAAAATAAATTTTAAATGAATTCATTTAATCCCCCAAAAGGTAAATCAAAAGTGGGTTTTTATCAAAGTTTTGATAGGTGTAGAGGAGACTCCAATTTACGTGTAGTTTAAAACTAGCAGGGTTCTATCCAAGGGGTTTTGATCAAATCCTCTTCAATTAAAATCATTTAAATGGAACCTTTCAAGGATTAAATCATTATATTTAGCAAAAATCAAGATTTTCTAGAAAGTGTAACCCATTATTGTGGCAACACCCTCACCCGAGTTAGGGACATAGATTCTATTGTGGAATCATAGCAATTTATCTTCATGAAGAGATTAACCCTTGAACTTTGGGTTAGTTGTTCATCATTTTCCAAGATTAATTTAACTTGTTCATACCATGGATCCTATTTTTATTCTTCCATCACTTGTTCCTTGAAAGAAGTTTTGAAAGTTTCTATGGTCATCAAGTGCCTTCTCCTACTTAAAGTAGTAGCCACCCTATTTTACTTACCCTTGATGTACTCAATTTCAAAATCATATTCACTTAAGAATTCTAACTATAGAGCTCAAAAAATGCATGATTCTATGGAGTAAGAATCACCATTTCGGCCCACATCAATAGAGCCATTCTAATCAAAAGAAAAACCAGAAATGTAAAGCTAAACTACAGAAACAAAACAATGCTTTTAAAAGAAATCAGTCTCCATTGTCTCCCTATCACCAAGATATTTGTTTATGAATTTTCTCTCAAATTTTGTGAGCCCAAAATGCAATAAAGAGGCTATGGTGAATGAGAAATGCAATCAAGATGCAAAGATGATATGAGTATGTAAATTTGTGAGAGCTAAAATGAGAGGGAAATCCCATTTAAATAGGAGTTCCTTGAGGATGGAGAGGGGTTGAAGATGAAATGTGTGATAAAATATGTGAGAGAAGGAAATGCCATTATCCCGCATTGTTGGGTTAAATGTTATGGATGAGAATGAAAGTGATAAGGGGTTATTAGATTAAAATGTTCTTATTGATGCCAAAATTTGATGAGGTAACAATGTCTTATGGGAAACTCAGTTTACGGGGGACCTTTTGCGCTAAACTAAGTGACCTTTGGGTTTTTAGAGAAGTCAACTTCTTCTATAATGGGGGTTTGGAAAGGGAAAAACAAATAGATATAATAAAATAAAGTCTAACCTAAGGCAATGCGCCAAGACTTAAAGATAGGCATGATAAATCATAGATCTAAGGGCCTAATGGGTGTTTGAGGTGTTCCAAAAAATTAGAAACATAAGATTACAACATAGACAATCCATTCATTGACATAAAATAATATTGCATACATTCCTACTACTAGGAAGAGTCTTTAGACATGGTCTAGGTCAGTAAACTTGTATTCAACATATATAGAAATTCTCAAATGAAATGTCTAGAGAATAAAAGCATAGCTTACAGTTTTATCAAATAGCATGAAAAAACAGAAAGGTTGAACAATTGGCACAGTCTGAGAGTCTTTTCAATAAAATAAAACAACAATAAAGGCCTGGTGTCTTTTTCCAAAACTAGTGTTTCCTTCAAATTCTAGACCCTTTTCCCACAATAGAGAAAGGTATATATAGCAGAAAAAACCCCCATCGCTTTGGAGAGCAGCAACATAAAAGATTTCACAATCCCATGGCAATGATGCAAAAATTAGAATATTCCCAAAGTCGTTGCAACAAAAACGATTTGAAACTAAGCATCCAGTCATTCTAGACATAGGTGCATCCTCTGCAAATGATGGTGGTGGTCCCGAAAAGGCTTAATCAAACAAGTGTCACCCTCCCATGCAAATGATTATGATACATAGTGGCCAATAGCACCATTCGGTTCATCTAGTCTATCGCCCGAACAAGAGATCCGTTGACTAGGCACATGGAAACCTTTCACTACCCATAAGAACCTCTCTCTCTAGCCACTGAAGACTTGAGCTAAGGCTACATGCATCAAATGGGTGGAGCACTTAACCAATAGTGGAAGGAATGACCTTTAGCTGGGCGCAAAAGAGATGTGTGGCAGCATTTCACTCCCCGCGGTTGTTACTTCATCTCTATGCTGAAAGGTTTGCGAATAATAGACACATAACAAGAGTACACCACAGATAGAAATTGTGGGCCCCACAAAAACCTTTTGGGAATGAGGGCTTCATGGCACTCAAGCGGAGCCTGATGAGATAGCAAGGAAGCATGATCAAAAGTATCCTGCAACCACGATACGTGGAAGAATAGCATGGTTTCTCGGGATGCGAAAGGAGTGCAGGCTTAGGGTTGCGAGGAGTAGATACGTGGAGCAGGAGAGCAAAACTTAGATAAAAGGTTGAGTTGATTACTTGCAATGCATAGGTCGATGCATAGAGGAAAATACACTTGAAGGGAGCTAGTTAAATATTTATTAACAACTTTTGGCGACTATCAGGGGCATTTCGACTAAGGAACGAAGAACCCAAAATTTCTCTAGTTTATAGGCTAGAGTCCCATTTCATTAGATAATGGAGTCAGAGATTGGAAAGAGCCACCTATAGAGGTGACCATTCATCCTTAGATGGCTTCACCATGTTGCACAAATTCTCCTGTGCTCCACTTAGATCAATAGTTTCTTTGTGAGACAATGCATTAGGTAAACTGACCCTTGCTTCACAATGAAATAGTAGTTGTGCAAGAGGATGAATCACTCCATCAATGTCAGTCACTGTGGGAGGATGATTAAAATCCCTGAAAGCCTCTGGATCATTTTCCTTCTCTTCTATATTTTTTGCAATCTACTCAGTCGTGGCAATAGAGCCATCTTCAAGGAATGGGGACGGAAAACTCATCCTATTTAACTTAGAGAAACTTCCTTGTATGTTGTCTAGTGTCTTGCTCAGGGTAGCTGTGACTGCTTTAGTGCACTGGAAGGCAAAGTGGCAATGGATGAACTTATTTTTTGTTTGAGCAGCAACATCCCGATCTTCAATACCCACTCTGGCGAGGTTTTCATTAGAGACTGAGTATAGCTTGGTGAGCAGATCTCTTGCTTCTGGAACCTTCTCCAAGATGAATCATGGGAATTGCTCAATCATATCATGAGCCTCCTAGCTCAGCCTCGATGCCTTGGCGATGAAGCAGAGGGTAGGCTGTAGTGCCAAGCAAAAGGTTTTAATCTTTTCCCAGTGAGAGATGTACAACTACCTAACCAACAGAATGATGTTTGGCTGTGTAGGGGAAGATAGGAGAGAGATTTTAAGAGAAGCAATCTCTACATCTTTTGAATTAATGGCCTCACCCAATTCTACCCTTTTCTTTTTCTTAGATGCTAGTTGTTCCATAGAGTTACTCATTTTTCTTCTTTAGCTAGTAGCCAGTTTTAATGAAGTCAGAGGTGATCACCTGTTGTGTTTCCTCCATGATCTCAACCTTATCTTGTGGTTGGGCCACCTTCATGTTGATCCCTACCATATATATCTCGTAATCTTCAGGGTGCATCTCCCCCTAAGGCTTAGTTACTCTAGGGTACATGGTTGCAAACTTCAATTCTTGTCGGGCCTCATCATAAAGAGTTTGTATCTTTGGCTCAGTAGAAGCACTGTCATCTATTGCATTCTACTTGCACATGCCTCCTTTTCATAATTAATCTGTGCTATAAATTCAGCTGGCGAAAAAACTAGTCTGCTTGTGTAAGGAGCACTAGAAGGTAGGGCATATGGATAGGTAATCCTCATAGTCGTGGGAATTTGTTTCTTCTGGAGAGTGACAGTTTGCGGGGAGAAGTGGGGCACATTACAAAGCTTCGTTTGAGGCCCAACAAAATGGCTAGTCACTTGTAATGACTAAATTCATGAATCAGCCATAGGAATCATAGGTTGGGATGGTGGAGGAGTTATCATTATGGTGTCAGCTTATTGTGATGGTAGAGGATCCACAGTAATAGCAGAAGAAGGCATACCCATAGGGGGCACATTTTCCAAAAGTGAGGCAAGGAGAGTCTGAGCGGCAACAACGATCATAAGAGTTCACGAAGGAGTAAGGCCAGGTGGAGTCATCTGCAAGAACTGGGCGAAACCTCCTAAATATGTTGGATTAGAAGTGGGAAACAAAGGGCCAGTACTTGTGGTAGGGATCGCTGCTAAGGTAGGGTAGATACCAAGGAATGAGAACCAAGAGAAGAAGGAGCAAATTTTACTTGTTGACTGGTCGATGGAGGCTCAAGAATTATCTATGATTCTTCCTTAGCCTCAAGCTCCTGGCTAGTCACAAGCACTTGTCTTCCAGCGGGTTCTTGCGAACCTTCTCTGATAATGCTCTCTGTGCACTGTCACTTTGCGGGCGGAGTGTCCTGAGCTTCGGTAGCTATTGCCATTTGCTACAGTGATAGCTTGGCTGACTTAGTAGCCCAAGTGAGTGTATGCGAGACCCTTGATATATTAAAACACACATTCGTGGCCACATAGGCAGGTTGTCCGAGGCCTTTCTCCTTTGGCACAGAGGAGGAAGATGTTGCTGCTTCCTCTTCCTGCTCTTTAGACTCATCCTCTGGGTCCTCGCTCTTATTAATGCTAAAGTTCAGGCTGGGGTGGTCCTCATTCCACCATTTTTCAAATTCCTTGTCATCCTTCAGACTATCATAAGGGGCATCCAATTGCCCTTTCTCTTGGCGATACCTCCAAAAGGCTTCTATTTTTTCAACAATCCACTCCTCATCCTTCCACAAATTATTGTACATGTGGCAATCCATGTGGATATTATCTTTGGCCACCACCACAACAAAGTAAAACTTGTGCCATGATCCTTTGTTATCTTGAGTGGGGATACACGCCAGTTCAACAAAATTGTCATCCTTGTCTACTTGCGGGTTATGCTGCTTCTCCCAGTAAGGTCGGGGAGCATGTGTTACTTTCATGTGCAGCTCCGGAAAGTCATTGAAAGGGTTGTAATCCCACTTATCATTTACCAAAACCAACCCTAAATGAGCCAATTTATCCTGTAATAACTGGTCTGATTGTTTCTTTAACAGAGTTATCGATTTGAAATTCTTAGGACAAGTGAAGAATCCCTTTCTTTTGACACTTTTGCTACTGTAGAAGGTAAAATCAATTATACACACCTGCCTATACATATCAAGTGTGAGTACCCAACATTCGGAGAATCATGAAATTTGTTCCTAAGAACTAGTCACATGCAGGAGTGAAACTCTGCATATATCCAGTCTAATCCCTATCGAGCTAGATTATTTCACCTTATCCTCATAAATCATGCAAGACTGGAGTTATGAAATAATATGAAAATGCATAATAATCATATGATATGGAAAGAAAAGGCATCCATGTGGTTATTGGCTTCCTCTTATCTCGTTCATCAAAACTTGATAATTAAAAAAATCGGGTGAAGAAATCAGGATTTTGGTGTAGGAACATGTGAACAAGGAAAGAAAGAAATCTAAATTTTCCCTCCGTCGGGTAATTCTTTATTTTCCATATTATTTCATCTACCATGAACTCAGTGAAATCATACTAGAAGGTATCGTGTTGTTTGCGGAATTGGAAGACCGGTCCTAGTTGAAAAGCTTCCACCATCTCATTGGAGTCTCAGCTGCATACAAAAGCTAGCATGGACATGTCATCTTGCATATCCTCACGTAATGCACCGTGCAACAATGGAATACTTGGTAGTTTAGCACTTGGGATGCTTTTCTTCTTGATCTCCTCCAACAAGAAATCCTAGTTCTTTTTCATTGCCCTCCATGTTTTTTCTCCTTTGTCAGGGTAAAAGGACTCAATATTCTCTCTTCTTTTACTTGGGTCTGGGATGCATAGCATATACCAAATGGCCTATGGGGTGATGTGAACTCTTAAGTTTCGGCCCTCGATGTAGCGGGTGCTAGGGTTATAACACTAGATGGCAGCGTCAACTATCTCTGGGCAGTAGTGCACCAGTGGGACCATATATTGTGGAAGACCACTATACCAAATATTCATTGCTGTAGACATGTCCACCTTTGGTGCCGTCAACTTTGCACAGGCTGCTTCCCTTAAGGATTTAGGGTTTTTTGCGAGCCGTGGGTCATATATATTATCCCATTTCTCCTCAACCCTTTTCTTGTTCCTGCAATCTTTGGGCTGCTTAGCTCTATTGTATACGCCCTCTTCGGCTTGTTTGGTATACCAAGTGTAGCATACGCCAAATCCTCATAGACATACATATCCTTTGACAACCGTATGGCCGTAAATAACTCTTGGCCAATTTCCTCTTGTATTTGTTGAGATGAACTCTCTGACATTTTCCTTTAGATGAAGACTTCTGTGAGTTTTGGACTCTATAATTCTTATCTTGCTCTAGATACGCTAAAAACTTCTTTGCACCTTGAGCTTTGGAATTTTTGAAAATACTTTGAATCATTAAACCTTTTGATGCAATATTTGGCTATCTTTTTTCAAGGTGGTAGAGGAAAGCATGCTTTTTGCATTTAATTCGGCATGTACCGTTAATTTCGCAATTTGTGCAAAATGAACTACTTGCCATTTTGAGGCGGCAAGAGTTCATTATTGCATTTGGAAACCATGTGATATGCTGTGATTCCATTGAAACTTGAGCCAACAATTTTCCTTCTAACCTTGCATTAGTATGTGCTGGTAATTAATATCCTGGCTGAAATGATTACGCCAAAGCAAATGATCATGGCCTGAAAAGATATGGATATTTCCTTAGGCTCTGGGAAATGCCTGTGAAATGACACAATAGGCTATGGTCGTGTAGCTTATTGTCGTTGATCACCACTTTTGTAAAGCTAATTAATTAGCTCCTATTAATCTAGCACGCATTGAACCATACCTCCGCAGATGCAACTAGTCTAGAAATGTGAGCAAATGTAGGCACACCTTTCAAGTTGGCATCTAGTTATCATCACATTTTTCTCAAAATAGATTAGCATGTTTCTTCTCAATTAATGCTATGAGATTTCCACAATCCATAATGCTGAAGATTTTGTAATTTCTGGATTTTTGATTGTGTTTGAGTTTTTTCATCAAACATGCAGAAATTACAAAATCTTCATGTTTCTTCTCATCTTTTCTATAAATAGGCCAGTAAGTAGTGAGGAAATCATACTTAGCATTTGAGCAGTGATAGCTTGTTAACGCAGTTTTAAGCAAGCTTTCTCATAGGCTAGGTGGTAGGTAAGTTTCAACATTGGTTAGAAGGTGTAAGCATAGTGTCAGAATCATGGATACTCCTATTCGGCTAACCTCTTATAAGTTGCAGACAACATTTCTAGGGGAGGCTTCTACTAGGCGGCTGAAAAGAATGACCAAGAATAAGCATTCCTTGGTTTTGGTAGCCATAAAATGGGTTCTAGGTAGGGACTGCATAGAGTACAGGGATAAGTACCATGTGAATACTGATATCTATTCACACTTTGTAGCATCAATGTTAGACATTGGCATCCCCAGGCCTCTCATCTTGAAGTTGGTCAAGGAAATGTTTCCCAGAAAGTACCTGAATGGCCTAGGTGAGGTAGTTGCTCACACTACATATGGGGTAGGCCTGCCATCAACCAATGACATCTGTCGCTATATTGAGGAAGAAGCGGTAGTTGTATGGCTACCATTTCTCAATGGATTCTGCCTTCAGACACATGACGAGCATTGACAGAGGGCTACCCAGGCCTTGCACTTTCTATTCTGCAGCTACAATGTGATACCGTTCTACGACGTTGATTGGTATACCAACTTTAGGAACTTGGTGTTTCCCCCGCCAATGGTGGTTGTGCCGAATGATGCTACCTCCGCTGCTGAAGAACCTACTGACAAAAACATGGTAGGTGCTGCCATAGAAGAAGTAGTAGATGATGCCATTAATGCGTCAATTTCTACTTCCCTGTTCCTTAAAAAAATTGCCTCCCAGTTTTCTTTATTTCCTAGTGTTGCATAAACCACCTACCTTATAGTTTTGTATATAAGCCTGAAAAAGGCTATAATTTTTTGTATATATGAAGGAAAAGCTTGAATAGTCGTACACTTTTTTGAATTATTGCTTCCTTAGCCATTTTGCAATGTAAAACAAAATAATATATATGAATAGATATATATCTTTATAAAAATCCATGGCTCTTTCTTTCATTTTGCATTTCAATTTTATGGCCTCTTTTATAGCATATGTGTTTATTTTCCTTGCACATGGGTGTGTTGAAATGTAAGCAATTCCACTGTCCTATCCTCCGTAATAATGGGTTATTTCTGCAGAAGCACAAACCAATTTCGAAAAAGACTGGCCAAAGAAAGGGAAATAAAATAAAAGCACTATTCACATATGTACAAAAATAGAACTCGACACTTAATGGAACAAATTAAGATGAATCCCATTGACTGGGATTCCTAAGGGTTCCTATTCCATATTTTCTAACTCAAAAGTGTTATGCTCCTTGTACTGAATGATTTTAAAGGGACCCTCCCATAGGCTATCAAATTTACTATGCTGACTTGGCTTATTAGCCCTTTTATCATACTTCAGTACTAAGTCTCTGCACTTTAGGCCTTGGTCAGAAGCCTTCTTTTCAAACCATCACTTGACCAGTTATTGACAGTTTGTCTTGGCTATTAGGGAATTCTCCCTTTTTTCTTGTACTTCTAACAATTCGGCAAGCCAAACCTCCATGGCGCCATTTTGTTCTATCTCGAGAGATTTCAATAGTTGGAGTGCTGGAATCTCCATAGATATAGGTAGTAGTGCCTCTTTTCCATATACCAACACATAAGGCGAAGTCTTAAGGACTTGCTTAGGAGTTATGCGATTTTCCTAGAGCATTGCTCAAAGTTTTTTACGCCATTCCCTCTGGTGTTTTGAACCAATTCTTTTAAGGAGCTAGACTAGGCTCTTGTTTGTTGAATCCGCTAGGCCATTTCCCTGTGGGTAATAATTTGATGATGTCTTGAGGAATATGCCATTCGTTAATGCAAAGTGACATACCTTTGTGCCTAGGAAAGCTCTAGCATTATAAAAAATGATAGTCTTCGTTGGACCAAACCTTGTCACCAGCTCTTCGAGGAAATCTACAATCTCTATTTTGTTGCACTTTTAAGTAGAATGGCCTCTGTCCATCCTGTGAAGTAATCCATGGTGGTCAGAATCCACTTGTGTCCCACACTAGAAGTTGGATTAATCATCCTGATGAAGTCTAGGCCCCATTATGCAAACGGTTCATCTGCCACTATAGGTTTGAGAGGCATTACAAAATTCTTCCTTCTGTCAGTAAAGAACTGGCATTTTTTGCAAGATTTTACCAAAGAGTGGGAGTCATTGAAAAGTGTAGGCCAATAGCAACCTGCACACATGATTTTGATGGCAGTGGTGTTAGCAAAGAAGTGTCCTCCCGTAGCGCTATTGTGGAACATGTCAAGGATCCTCTTTGCTTGCTCCGAAGTAACACATCGCAGGAGAAGACCATTGAAATTTCTTTTGAAAAGGACCCCCTCCACTAGCGTATATCCACAATTTTGTAGCCGATAGTATCTCCTCTTTTGAGACAAGAGACTAGGCGGATACCTTTCGATTTTCATAAACCTTATTCTATCAGTCATCCAACAACCCTCCAATTATGGCTCATTTATCAGAACAAGCTCCGGTTGCTCTCTTTCGTCAGGTATCTCCTTGTCTTGCACCATGTATTCACACAGTCCTCTTCCTCTAATAGTTTTAGTGGGTTTGACCTCAATGTCATATTCAAGGATCTTGGTGATCCAATTAGCTCTTTTTTTTGTGATTTCCCCTTCCATGATATATTCACGCACATTGGAATGTGCGACATAAACAATCACCTTGTTGTAGGAAATTAGATGGCAAAACTTTTTAAGTCCCTTTACTATTGCAAAGGCCTGCCTTTTGATGAAATTATAATTCGTCCAATATTCCTTTAGGGTTCAAGAGTAGAACACCATTGGATGTTCTCCCTTTCCTTCATCATCTTTTTGGGTTAGGACAATAGTGATATTGGACTTGCTACTGAATGCATATATTGTAAAATCCTTAGATAGATCTCTATTAACCAGTACCAAAGTTGTGGTAATAGCTTCCTTGACTTTTTCAAAGGCTTCTTGAGCTTTCGTCATCCACTTGAATGCCTAATCCTTCTTAAGCATTAGGGTGATTAGCTTAATTATTCCCGTAAAGTCAGAAATAAACATACTAACAAAATTTACTTTGCCTAGGAAGGACTGAATACCTTTCTTATTCACCAGAATGGGAAATTCCTTGATAGGTTTCACCCGTTCGAGGTCGATTGAAATTCCTTCCTTAGATACCACATGTCCTAATAGCTTGCCTTGCAGTACTCCGAATACACATTTTTTAAGATTTAGGGAAACCCTGAACTCTTGGCACTTTTGAAAAACTATTTCTAAGTGATCAAAATGATCATCCTTAGATTTAGAAAACACAGTAAGATCATCCAAATAAATTAGAATAAACTTATTGATTAGTTCACTAAATGTGATTTCCATCACCCGCTAGAATGTTTCGCTTGCATTGCATAAGCCAAAAGAAATTTTAGCATATGCAAATGTTCCCCACTTTTTGGTGAACATGGTCTTGTGTTGATCCTCTTCTTTAACTCGGATCTGATTGTAACTGGAGAAACTGTCCAGTAGAGAAAACATTTCCTATCCTACAACCTTTTGTAATATTGACTCCATAGAAGGTAGTGGATAGTGGTCCTTCAGGGATGCTCTATTTAGTTCTCGGAAGTCCACACACAAACGAATATCTCCATTCTTCTTTTAGACTAGGACCAGATTGGACACCCAAGTACTATGCTTGATTGAGAAGACAATGCGTGACTCAATTAGCTTAGTTAAATCTTGTGCCATTAGCACTTCAATTTTAGGGTTTATTGGCCTTTGCTTTTGTCGGACTAGTTTTGCACCTTCTATCAGCTCGATCGTGTGCTGAATGATATCATGTGCTGAATGATATTAGGATCATATCCCTCTAGATCATCATAGGACTAGGCTACTATATATTTTTATGTATAAGGTTAGAGGAAGGATCAAACTAAGCACCAATCACAACCATGCAATCTGCATTGCTATTTTGTCCTTGGGGAATAGTCTAGATGTTGAAGGATTCAAAACCCTCAACCAGGTCCCAAAATCGGTGCTGATAGGATCTCATGTAGATATTCTTTGCTATGGAAATTCCTCAGACTTGGTTGACTACCAGTTTGGAATCTCTGAACACCATTAATTGATTTATGCCCATTCGTTCTGCAAGGCTTAAACCTTGAACTAATCCTTCATATTCAACCTCATTGTTTGAGCAGGAAAAATGAAAATGGAAAGACCTTAACAATTTTTCATTTTGTGGGGATACTAGATATATCCCTACTCCAGCACCCACTTTACTTCTTGCTCCGTCAAAGTACAACGTCCATAGCTCATTTTCTTGGCCACCTTCGAACTCTTTGGCAACCTTTGAGAGCACTTGGTCTTCATCATAAATTACATAGGTGCCAACCCTGTAGCATGATAATTGCTAAAAGGATCATTGTCCATGTGTTTGCTCAATAGAGCCTCTTCGTTGTCATTTCGGTCTCCGCTCACCCCTTCATCCTCCAGTAATTCAACGCAATACATTTCTTGCTTGATGATCGAAGTATGCGCGACTTCAAAATTAATCAGGGCTTTGTCTGCTACATATTCAAAATGAAAAGCCTTTGATTCTATCTTCATTTTTGTGCAATGCTTGGTTTTGAGAATGAGATGTGACCAATCCAAGGATAGGTATCCACCCACCTTTGAAGTAAATTATTGGGATAGACAGAGACCAAAAATAGGAGGAACATCTATGGTCATAGTGTCTTGTGGTACCGTGATACTAGGGAAAGAAAATAGAGTTAAAGGAAGTTCTATGATGACACCTACAGTTTCAACTTTGTTCCCATCAAGTTGCATTAGCCCCCTTTTCATAGGTTCATAGCTGAGTCCTAAAGCTTCGACTATCTGTTTAGGCATAATTATATTGCTAGCACTAGAATCAATCATAGCATTGTGCAATTTCTTTCCTATAACACGAGTCAAGAAGAAGGGTTGGGGTTTTAACTTATCTCTAACCTCAACAGGGGATTCCTTTGTGTTGTTTGTAAAGAATTTAGCCGACAGTATTTGATTAACAACCTCTACAATGGCAAACATCTCTGTTGGTGCTATGTTGACCTCTTCTTGAAGCGCCTTTTGTAATAGTGTCTTTTGCTCTGGGATAGCTAGAATGTCTCATAGAGACACATTAGTGGATGACTTCTTTAATTATTCTACGACATTTAAAGGTGACAAAATCATAGTTTTCTACTTCTTGGCTCTTGTTGTAATAGTTTCCTTCCATGGTTGAGACAATGATGATATGGTAGAAGTGCTAGGAATCTGATTGGAAGCACCTTTGAGTTGTGGGCTGGCCGGATGCAGAACAATCGACTCACCTGTAAATCTTCTCTTTGAGCATGTGTTATAATCAAATTGCACTTGTGGTGTTTTGGATATGAACGTATCATTAGCAAACACCGTTTCTTCTTCCTCCATCCAGGAAAAAAGCACGTGATTAGGAGCAATATTAGATTCTTGTTCTAAAGACATTCCTTCCATTTGCGCGGTAAGAACCACACTCCTCATTTGTGGTGAGGCATATATATAACCTTCATGATCTGTTGCCATGCCTTGGCTACATTGTTCTGCCACCTTTTGTTGCAAGTTGCCACGCAGAAAGTTTTAGGGCATATGCGCATCGTTGCAAGGGAAGCAACATGGATTGATGTCATCAATGAGGTTGTTCTGCTCTATGGTTAATTCCCTACTCGAGCTTGGTGAAGCGCTCGTCAGCAGAGTAGGCACCAACACCATTTGGTTGGCAATCAGAGCTGGTGGATTGGTGTGAGGCAAGCCTTGGTACTGATTCTGCTGATATGAGGACCACCCACCTTGATAGTTTTGATATGTAGGCTTCAAAGGCATTGATTAGTTCCACTTAAGAGTGGTTATATCATTTTCCATGGTACATAACATCTCTTTAAGGTCGCTCATTTCATCTTTGGATGAACACAATGTAGAGGCTACATTTTGTGGGGCTGTTGCATATGTGTACATAGACTGGGGAGTTGCAGACACACTAATTGACATGACTTCTTGTGCGGGAATCAATATTTCAGGAAATATCAGAAAAATAGGTCGAGGAGGCAACTTTCCACAATCTATCAAATGATTCTTGGCTATGACAGCGACACCATAAGCATCTAGTAGAGTAGCTCCTCCCAAAGATTTGATCATCATAGAAATGTCTAAATTGATGGAATTTAGATAAAATATGAACGCCAACTCAGGAATCGGGCATATAGTAACAGGGATCCTTTGCCAATTTGTGTGAAATTGGGCATTAAAGTTCGTTAGAGCCTCTTGGGGGGCTTGTTTTATGATAGATAGTTGATAATACAGTGAAGAATGATCTTTTTCATTTGAGAACCTCTCATAGAATGGATCTCCAAGCTCGTCCTAGGTGCGAATAGTGCTAGGTGATAGTGTCAGTACCAATCCAATGCCTTGCCTTTAAAAGATGCAGTGAGAAGCCTCAGAGCTACATTCTACACTGTAATCCCATGTACCAGACACACATCCACCACATCCTACAAATGTTCAGTGAGTGTTCTTGAGCCATCTCTAGTAAACTTGGGTATAGCTTTCATAGTTGAAATTGGGATAGCGACCCAGACAACTGGTGCTACTTGGGCTGCTAGGAGACTTCTAGTGTCCCATGCCACATAATTTCTGTTGGTGACTGACAACATGGTTAGAGGAACAGGTGGCGGGAGTGGAATGGTTACCAATTGATTTGCGACTGGCACTATTCCTAGTTGAGGTACTAGCAAACTGGGGTTGCCTACAGTTTGGGATCTAGTTATAGGCCGATGGCTCATACACCCTTCTAAAACAAAAATTCATTTAAGCTCGGTCCCACTGGGTGTACCAGAAAAAGAAAAAACTGATGACGCAAAAATTTGATGAGGTAACAGTGTCTTATGGGAAACTCAATTTATGGGGGACCTTTTGTGCTAAACTGAGTGACCTCTAGGTTTTTAGAGAAGCCAACTTCTTCTATAATGGGGGTTTGGAAAGGGAAAAGGAAACATATATAATAAAATAAAGTCTAACCTAAGGCGATGTGCCAAGACTTAAAGATAGGCACGATAAATCATAGATCTAAGGGCCTGATGGGTGTTTGTGGTGTTCCAAAAAATTAGAAAATGAAGATCACAACATAAACAATCCATTCATTGACATAAAATAATATTGCATACATTCCTACTACTAGGAAGACTCTTTAGACATGGTCTAGGTCAATAAACGTGTATTCAACATATATAGAAATTCTCAAATGAAATGTCCAGGCAATAAAAGCACATATTACAGTTTGATCAAATAGCATGAAAAAATAGAAAGGCCAAACAATTGGCACAGTCTGAGAGTCTTTGCAATAAAATAAAATAGCAATAAAGGCTTGGTGTATTTTTCCAAAACCAGTGTTTCCTTCAAATTTCAAACCCTTTTCCCACAACAAAGAAAAGTATATATAGCAGGAAAAACCCCCTCTGCTTTGGAGAGCAACAACAAAAAAGATTTCGCAATCCCTTGGTAATGATGCAAACATTAGAATATTCCCAAAGCTGTTGCAAAAAAAATGATTTGAAACCAAGCATCTAGTCATTCTAGGCACAGGTGCATCCTCTGTAAATGATGGAGGTGGTCCCGACAAGGCTTAATCAAACAAGTGTCACCCTCCCATGCAAATGATTATGATACGTAGTGGCCAATAGTAGCATTCGGTTCATTTGGTCTATCACCCGAACAAGAGTTCCACTGACTGGGCATGTGACAGCCTTTCATTGCTCTTATGAACCTCTCTCTCTCACTACTAAAGACTTGCACTAAGGCTACACACATCGAATGGGCAGAGCACTTAACCAATAGTGGAGGGAACAACCACCAGCTGGGCACAAAAGAGACTTGTGGTAGAATTTTTCTGCCCTCAAGTGGTTGTTACTTCATCTCTATGCTGAAAGGTTTGCGAATACCAGACACGTAGCAAGAGTACACCATAGATATAAATTGTGGGGCCTACCAAAACCTTTTGGGAATGAGGGCTTCATTGAACCTGAGTGGAGACTAATGAGACAACAAGGAAGTAGGATCAAAAGTATCCCGGAGCCACAAAACGTGGAAGCATAGTGGGGTTTGCTGGGATGCAAAAGGAATGCAGAGACTCAGAGTTGGAGGAGTAGACACGTGGAGCGGGAGAGCATAACTTAGATAAAAGGCTGAGTTGATTACTTGCGATGCACAGGCTGACACATAGAGGAAAATACACCCGAAGGGAGCTAGTTAAATATTTATTAATAGTACCTAAATTATTAAATATGAATAAAATGATTAAAGATGCTTTACTAAATTCAATATTTCATGAATTATTTATGCAAATGATATGATTAATATGCAAGTTATGATAATTAGTTTATTATGAAATAATAATCAATGACTATGATAATTGATTTATTAATGGAGATGAATATGAAACAATTATGGATGATAATGATAATTGATTTAATATGGAAATGGTGTAACTTATGACTTATTATGCAAATGGATTATGAATGATTATAATTTATTATGCAAACGGGTATGAACGATAGTGAAAATGGACATGAACATTTATGAAATAGATATTGAATGGAAATGAACAAGAACGATCATTTATGCAAACGTGTAGTGAATGACCATGGGATGGATATGATCATTTATGTAAATGGATAATGAACAAGCATGAGATGGTTTAATGATTTGATGAAATGCATGAATAGAAGAAATTATTGAATGAATTGATTAAGTAAATAATAATATCTATTTAATCAATAGACAAATATCATTACGATTGTGAGGACAAATTTGAGTGTCTACACTGACCATCTTCTTTTCCTAGCATTTAAGTGTGGTTGAGTGAAGATATATTTGAGTCCTTGGTTGTCTATTTTTAATTCGAAGGGATTCCCCAATAAAAAGTTCCTCCATTTTTGTAGGGCATGAATAATGGTTGCTAACTCTAAATCATGGGAGGAATTATTTACTTCATGAGTCTTCAATTTCATAGATTCATAAGCCACCACACCTTCATTTCCTAAATAAGAACTCCGTCTAAACCTTGAATGGAAGCATCTGTTACAACTATGAATGCCCATTTGGATTGGGGACCTTTAAAATAGGTGTAGTAGTTAGCTTTTCCTTCAAATTTTGAAATGCTTTATCTCTTTGTTAATTCCACAAAAAAATATTATCCTTCCTTTGCAATGAAGTAATAAGGTTTGCAATCTTATAGAATCCTTCTACAAACCTTTTATAATATCTTATTAACCCTATAAAACTCCTCACCTCTGAGACATTTTTAGGAATTAGCTATTCCACTATTGCCTTTATCTTTTATGAATCAATTGCAATTCCTTCTTTGGATATGATATGTCCAAGATAATGAATTTTCCATATAATTTACGTTCCCTTAATCTTTGTAAAACTAGTTGAAGGTGTGCTAAATGTTCTTCATCTTTGGAGTAAATTAGAATGTCATCCAAAAATACCAAGACAAATTTGTCTAAGAAGTCATGAAAAAAACTTTTCATTAGGTTCATAAAGGCACTTGGAGCATTAGTCACACCAAAGGGTACAATTGTAAAATCATAATGCCCATACCTTGTTCTAAATGTCGTCTTTGGGATGTCCTCTTCTTTTATTCTAAGTCGATGGTACCTTGATCGAAGGTCAATTTTGGAAAACACTGTTGCTCAAATTTTTTATCAAAAAGATCCTCAATGTGGCAAAGGGTACAGGTATTATTTATTGTGACCTTATTCAAAATTCTATAATCAATGCACAACCTTAAGGTACCATATTTATTTTTAACGAAGAAGATCGGTGCTCCCCAAGGAGATACACTTGGCCTTATCAATCCCTTTTCTAGGATTTCTTTTAGCCGCATCTTGAGTTCTGCTAGTTCTGTTGTGTTCATTTGGTAGGGTTCCATTGACACCAGTTCAGCTCCAAGAAGTATATTAATAGAAAAATAAAATTTTCTTCTCAAGGGTAAGCCAATACATCCTTAAAATCTTAAAGGAAGGGAAAATTTTCAAAGGTTGGAGTATTTTCCTCTTCCTTTTCATCTTGATAAACCCTATAAATTTGAGCCCCTTTCTTTCTTTCCTTCTTTAAATGCATGGATCATATAGTCTCCACACTTATGGGCCTAAGGCTACCTTGAATTTTAACCCTTTTACCATCATCATCCTAACACTCTACCAATTTTTTGTAACAATCTCCATTAGCCTCATGACCTGTTAGCCAATTCATCCCAATAATTACATCATACAACCCTAGGGGTGCCACACAGAGATCCACCTTAGTTTCAAATTTAGGGAATTGTAGCCTTGCTTTTGATAAACACTTCACTTCCCTAGTTGCCTTATCCCCATACTGAACCATCCATGGTGATTCCATATGATTAACTCTTAATGACATTTTCCTTATTAATTCTAGAGAAATAAAACATTCAGATGATCTTGTATCAACTAGGATTGAAATTGGTTGCTTGAAAAGTATACTTGTGGTTTCTATGGGTACATTCTAGTATCTGGTTTGTCAATTCCTAACTATTGCATGAATCCTTTATAGGGGACCTCATTATAGTTGGTTGGACCTAATTTGACCCTACATTCTTGGAAATTATCTAGCTTAATGGTTTTCTCCACACATGAAGCATCCACTTGGTGGTCGCCTTTGCACTTGATTCCTAGGGGGATTGTTTCTCACTTCATTAAATCTCTATGGAAATGATTGGCCTATTGAAGTTCCTTTGATCATTTCTATTAAAGTTTCCCCTATTATTTCCATTATACCTATTCCTTTGATTTTTAGTTGGTGGTGGTCTTCTTTCAGATGAATTATTCTTTTTATTCTTGTTGAAGTTATGGTTTTCCTTGAATTATTGTTTCCTTTTAAAAGATGGGTTCCTATTATTATTGAAGTTCTACCTTGCTACTGCTAGGGCTTGTAGTTTCTTTTCTTGCTTAAGAGATTTTTCCAACACATCATTCATATTTTTAGGTCCAAGCAAGTCAACCTCTACCCTTATATTGGTGTTCAAACCAAAAATAAACTTTCTTGTTTGACTCTTCTCATCCTTTTGGTACATATGGGCACATATTTCAATAGCTTATCAAACCTATCCCAATATTGTTGCACCATTAATGATCCTTGTCAAATATTGTGAAATTCAACCATCTTCGCATTGAAAAAACAATTGTGGCAACCACCTCTTGCGAAAGTGCTAAAAAAACTAGTCCCACATGATTGTTTCCTTGTTGAACCCATTTTGTTCCTTGTTGTTGGTCCACCAACTAGTTTCCTCCCTAATGAGTTGATAAGAACCCCATAAGGCCTTATTTGTTTCACTAAAATCTCTCATCTCAAATTATCTTCCATTTCATTTAACCAATTTTTTTCTCCTTCACCTATTTTTCTCCCATCAAACTTAGGTGGAGGGATTTTCTTCAAGTCCTTAGATACCTCTAGGATATCATTTTCTCTCCTAGGAGTGAAAATTCTCACCTCATTTCCTTGATGATTATTCAAAGTTTACTTGGTTTGTACTAGCAGATTTTTGTTCATTTGAAATTATCTTATTAGATTATCGATCCAAGAGAGATTACCCGTCTCTTGGATTTTAATACCATCAAATGTTTCTTATTACTCCTTGGCAATTTAAAGGGACATTGCCACATATGTCATTGTTGCAGTTGTATTAGGCTATGGATGCAGTAGCTCAAGTGTGACGATATTACCCATAAACGTGAGCCAAAGGCACCACTAATACCAAACGCTACTAGTTTTTGGTTTTCAACTCTTGATTATAGTTTTCCTAACTAAGAAAGGAAATAACAACTAATTACTTCTTGCAAGGTAATATTCTTTTGGAAATGAAATAAACACTAATTTATACCAACTTGCCCATTTCTATTGTAAAAGGAAATTAAGGTAATATTGAATTAAAATAATGCAAATTGAGGTACTATTCTACTTTGTAAGAAAAACAACTTCATTTCCACCTTCTGATCACCAAGATCCTATTATAGGCAAGGTGAGAGCATACAGTGTACAATAATTATAAGAATTATTTAATCCAACATTTATAAAATGAATCTAAGGACAATAACATCTTCCCTTCCACTTTCTAATCACTAAGATCCTATTATAGGAGAGGTGAGAGCATACCGTGTATGGGAATTAGAAATTACCATTTAACTTATTGTTTATTTAGAAAGTGAAAAATCTAAATATAAGACATTAATCTACCTTTGAAATAGGATTAGATTCTGATTCCTAAATAAAAATATAATTTTTAATCCATCACCAATTTTGTAAAATAAGCAAATTAACTTAGATAATTATCTCTTTAAAGGGAAATAAACTATCTTCATTTAACAACAAATTAGGGTAATACATTGGAGAGAATGAAATTTGAATTACTTTCGATTACTAAATTTGCGTATAGCAATATTTGATAAATAAACGTCTACAATATTTAATTATTTCAGAAAATGGAAAATTAGAAATACTTTCTTAACAATACTAATTTATTCTCACAATAGAAAAGATTGAATTCATTACCCAAAAATAAATTAAGATAGTGTTAATTAAGTTGCTTCATTACATTAATTTCAATAGTAAATTTATTTTACATGAATACATCACCTAAGTCAATGCAAATTTCATCCTTTTCGCAAATAAAGTTTTTAGCCATGTTAACAATGTGAATAAATACTAACTTTTGATTCTAAACAATATTTGAGTAGTGATTAAGTTAATTTATTAAAGATGTTTATATATTAATAATGTCAAGTAATTGTTACAAATTTACCAATTTGATTTTCTTTTGTTTAACTATAGCTTTATTGTTTTAAAATCTTTAAGATAATCTAATTTTTTTAATTTGATAACTATTTAGAAAAGTGTTCATTGAATGAGGATTTAATCCCTTGAAATAAAAGAAAAATTAACCTTCTAAATTAAATGAGGGAGTGAATTTAACCTTCTATTTTCATTTTCTCAACTAACCTCTCTCTCTTTTTTAACTAATAGTATGTATATAGAATTAGTTTATATCAATTTATTATTTATTAAAAAAATTATTTGTATTTTCTTTAACCAATTTTATTATTATCATTATAACTATTATTAAAAATATATATTCTATAATAACTAAATTTTAATAAAATTTTATATTTTACAAATTAATCACAAATTATTAGTAATTAATTTTTGACTGAAAAGCTAAAGTGAATTTATTATTAACATATATTATATAACATAATTATAAATTTTAACAAGTGACGCGAGCGTCGAGTTCTTGTTGAGAGGTAAAAGGCATGTAGGTAGGAGTTAGGAACAGTTTAGAGACAACAAATAGGAATATAAATGTATTTAATTTTTGTAGGATGCATGGGGAACGTGATCCACGAGTGCAATGTTTTTTTATTTAGGGAACCTGTTGATTGAAAAAATCATTAGTCATTTTAAATGGAACAAAGTTTTGGTGTACAGATACTTGTAATTAAGTTATTTTAGTTTATCAGATTAGAATATGCAAGTGCTAATACGAACAGTAGTGTTAGGTGGAAGATTGATAGGGGTAGCTCATTTGAGTATAAACTTTTGTAAGATTAAGGAATGTTTTTTTTAAAATGTAGTGTGAAGATTAGTATTATATAAAGCTATTGATTTTATTATAAGTAAGATCTAAATCCTGTGTATGTAATATGATAAGATATTTTTGTGTATAGAACAATGTAATTATATTACTGTAAATTGTTAGATGAGTGACTAGAAAGCTATTGATTTTATTATAAATAAGATTTTAATATTGTTTATGTAATATGAGTAAAAATTTGTGTTTATATAATAAACAATAAGTAATTTGCAAAATTATAATAAAGGAGCTTACTACCTAAGATTAAATTTGTGGAAGTATAACATAAAATGTAATAGTTTAACTTATGAAAATGTAATAAGTGTAAAATTTTTTATGATAAATTCTTAGATGAAACTGTAGAAAGGTATTGATTTTATTATAAATTAGATTTGAATGTTGGTAATGAATTACGAATGAATATTTTTTTGTGTATATATATTAAAAAATAATAATTTGAAAAGATATAAAGAATTTTATTAGGTAAAATAAAATGCAGGTACGATAAAATAATGAACATGTTTGTAGCACTTTGCGTATAAACATTAAATTATTATAATAATGTATAGATAAATATTCTTATAATGTTTGTAACAATTCTTGAAGCATAAAGTGTACATGAAGGCATTGAGACATTTAGCGATGTGCACAGAATGCACAAAATAGTGAAAACCATCATCGACACCAGAGCAAGCTTGAAAGCGTGATGAGATTGAAATTGCATTTGCAGTATTAAATAAAAGAAAACAAGATAAATAAACTAGTTAGTACGAATGCATATATGGAAGAAAAGCATTAAAATATGGATCCATGTAAAGACATATGCATGCACGAATGTGTACATGTGTCCATTTAACTTGGTATGTTAAGAAGAATCTATATATGCCTGCGTCCATAAAGTTAGAAATGTTAGAAACAAGTTACAACTTATAGAAGAAGTAGAAAAACATTACAGATTGAAACAAACAAGCAATACATTAGTAAACAAGAATGTATATATGCCTATGTGCAGAAAGGTAGAAAAATGTCTGAAACAATTTGCATTTGACAGATATGAAAAGAACATTTATGATTGAAACAAAAGAATCATACATTATTGTTTTTTGACCAAGAGTATTAAGGATATCCAACTATGCACTTGAATGCATGGATATATGTAAATATTTATGAAAAATGACTATACATTTTAGCCTCCAAGAAACTATGATATGTGCTCTTAGTTATCTGCAATAAACATGTTATAGTATAAAACATTTTCAAAGGAAGTCCTGAATACACTTCTATGTTGTCATAGTTATTTTGAAAGCCCTCAGTGTTTAATTGCATAACCTTGATATTTTTTTTCAATTTTTTCTTTGGTATGGTGTGAATTTTGTTGTAATGGATGAAGGTATATTTGAGCTATAGATAGATAAAGATATGTAAGGGTGGTAAAGAAGTATGAGTGATGTAAGTGCAACAAAGAGAAGGAATTGAGAGAATGATGTAATGCAAGTAAGGTATATGAATGCCATATGGAAAGTATTAGATATGGGAAGGAATGATATGTGAAATTGGATGTGAGAATGAATGGCATGTAAATTATATGAATTTATCATCTTCAAGTTATATGCTTAAAATTAAATGCAAGATATAAAAAAATTGAATGAGTGAGTTGGATTGAAGAAAAAAAAGGAATGCAAGACATTGATGTGATGCAAGAGAAGCATATAAATGTATTTTGAAATGTATTTGATTTGAGAAGAAATGATGTGCATGGGTGGAAATGGAAATGAGTGGATTCGATAGGGTATGAAGTGAACTTTTGTTCCAAGCAAGGGTGGAAGAATGTGTATTTTGTTATTGGTTATGCTTTATAAAATCATCATAGGGCTGAATGTCTCAATACAAATACAAAAGAAATACTAGTGTCTCATTTCTCACTCTCCTTTGGACTAAACAAAGTTCCAAGATCCTTGAGCTTCCTCGAAATGTGACAAGAGATGAATAGATATAAAAATATAATGATATTTAAGGATGCAAGAGTGAAAAGAGAAACACCAATGAACATTAGCACCTTTGACATGGGTGCATTTCCACATTTGCAGTAACTAATTTCCTTTATGACCTTATCAACAAAGCAAAAATGTATTATTATTTTGTTTGAAGTATTGAATGCACATAATCCTAGACATTTGTAATAATGCTTGAGGTATGCATGTATAGATGTATGCATGTGCACAAAATGCAAAGAGTGTAAAGCATACATGACATGTGAACAAGAAATTTGAATGGAAAATAGTAAATTGAAGTAGAAATACAAATCTGTGAAAGCATAGCGATGCTCAAGTAGCATTTAAAGTAGGAAGCAAAAGGAAAATAGGGAAAACACATTATATACCAGCAAAGCATATATCAAAGGAATGCATAAATATATGGATCCATGTGAACATCTGTGCATGGAAAAATGTATAGATGTGCCCATGTAATTTGGTACAGAAAGCACAATCTATAAATGCATGTGCAACCTGTTGAAATTCCTGTATAAACTTTAAAGCAAATGCATTTTCCCTTCTACTTACTTTCATTGTACACGTTAAAGGGAACTTGGGTTTGGCATTGTTGCAATGCATTTGGATACTTTGATTGTAAAGTAATAGTTTAGATCATTTTTAAGTGTTATTGATTCAAATCTTTCCTTGAAATACGAAGGATGCATCTGAGTCTTGTAGGCAATGTACAGCTGTCCTATAAAGAGAGCTTTGGAACTAATGAGCTGTTATCAAGGATAGAGGAATACTGTTAAATATTGTGGTTATTGTCGTCATAGGTACACATGGAAAATATGGAAACATATAGAAAGCAAGTGAACTCTTCAATAATCCCATGAAACATAGTCTTTGTATGCATCCATGCATAGAGGTTTGCATGAATATATGTATGCATGCAATTATGTATATATGAATGCATGTATCTATGTTGCCATGTATATGTGTGTATATAACAAATTACTGTTACATTTGCTTTAAATGCTTTTATGTGGATGGCGCCAACTAGTCATCCAGTCATAGTGTGATTAAATAGTTAAGAATAAGTGCTAAATAATTGAAGTAAAATGACCCGATTGAGATAGCACATCAATTTTCTCAGGGCTTTACATGTTACCTGAGAGTTTTGAAGCTTAAATGTCACAGTATATGTAGCATTCTACAAATTAGCTTTACCATTCATGATTATTCAGGCAAGTTCATATTTTCTTATACATCTTTGTATTGTCCCATATCTAAATAATTAGGCAATTGCTAGTTAGCCTTTAAGCACCTACCAATTCAAAGAAAGTAATGATTGCAATTAGCTTTGTGTGCATTTGAACTATTAATCAAAGGCAAGTAACAAAGAAGGCCTAGAAGACCATGTACGTGTTAATGTGTTGAATACAATGTATTTGTGCATGGGTGTATATGAATACAATGAGTTGTGATTGCTATGATTGTGTAGCACTTACTATGGCTCGTACAACCAAGCGATATAGATACTTGCATTGGACAAATTTTATTTCAGTGAAAGCATTTATAGTGTTAAACCATGTTGCATATACTATCAACTTGAAGAGTATAATGAAACAAAATTTAACACAAAAATGCTTTTGCCAAAACCAAACCTCTCCAATTCTACATAGTCAAAAAATCAATGATGTAAATAATGTATACTTCATTTGGTTCCATGATAAGAATATAATTCCTAGGCTGTCAATGTTGTTCTACATTTCATGTAGTGTCCATTGAACTGTGTAGTGTAGGTACCTTTGATATGCACAAGTATGATTCATTTGGTGATAGCAAATGACTCATCTATTCATTCAGCAAAAAGTGTGTGATGTGCAAGTTGATAAGATAATGACAAATCTAGAACAATCAATTTATAGAGTTCATAGTTCATAGTATCTAGATACATTGAAGAACATATACAAAAAAAGGTTGTTAGCATCCTGATAAGAAAGATGATGAGATACATCCAATTAATGTATGTCACAACATCCTATAAACAATAATTCCTATCAAACGCAGATGAAGCCTTTGCATTTGAAAAAAAAAACTTGAATAAACAATACTAAAAGTAGTTAAAAATATGAATTTATAATGAAAGTATACAATTGCCTTAAAGCACTGTGAAACCCTACTTAGATTTCTTGTATCAGACAGACTAAAAAGCGAAAAGCAATATTTGTTAAATCTGATTACACATTATAGGCTTGAAGAAACTATCATATGCGCTTTTAGGGATCTGTAATAACCAAGGTTTACAAAAGGCATTATGAAAATAACTCTTGAATAGAACTATATGTTATGAGTGTTATTTTTGAAGGCCTTAGTGTTTATTTGCATAACCTTGATATTTTCTTCATCTTTTTCTTTGTTTGGTATGGTGTGAATTTTGTTGTGATGGATGAAGGTATATTTGAGGTGTAGATAGATAAAGATATGTGAATGTTAGAAAGAAGAATGAGTTATGCGAGTGGAATAAAGGGAGTGAATTGATAAAAGGGTGAGATGCAAATAAGGTGTATGAATAAGTTATGAAAAGTATTTGACATGGGAGGCAAGGATATGGGATGGTGGATATGAGAATGAATGTGAATGTAACTGGTATGAATTTATCGTTTGCAAGTTGTATGCTTATAATTAAATGGAAGAAATGAAAATTTCAATGAGAGTGCTGGGTTTAGTGAAAAAAGGAACGCAACACATTGGTATGAGGCAACAACAGCAAATAATTGGATTTTGAAATGTATTTGATTTGAGAAGAAAGGACGTGTGAGGGTGGAAATGGAAATAAATGGAATCAATAGGGTATGAAGTTATTATTTTTTGTAACAATGGGTGGAAGAATGTGTAGTTTGGTATGGGTTATGCTTTTAAAAATCATCATAGGGCTAAGTCCGTCAATATA
This sequence comes from Sequoia sempervirens, assembly GCA_007258455.2. Lineage (NCBI taxonomy): Eukaryota > Viridiplantae > Streptophyta > Pinopsida > Cupressales > Cupressaceae > Sequoia > Sequoia sempervirens. The sequence continues at coordinate 906,377,114 of VDFB02281492.1, forward strand.
AACACAGGAAAGAGACCCATGTTGCATTTCTCACTCTCCTTCATAGTGAACAAGGTAGTGAGATCCTTGAGCTTCCTCGAAATGCAACAATAGAAGAGTGGCTATAAAAATATAATGATATTTATGGATAGAAAAGTCAAAACAGAAGACAAAGTGGAAGTTCTAATGCATACACTATGAAAAATATAAATTTTGGAGAACATAAAAATAGAGAACATGTGAATGCTGATGGAGTGGAGAACATTAAATACATGGAGAGATAAATACGTAAAGCTAACCAGAGGTATATGCATGGATGCATCAATAGAAACATGTATACACTGAAAACATAACTACATGGAGAGATGGACATATGAACACATGTATACATGGATGTATGCATATATGGATACAGGCACAAATGCGTATGTTACATGGAAGGATGTATTCATATACATGTATCTATGCAATCGCATTTCACTGATTTTCAATAACAACAATAATTTATAAATCTATCCAGATAAATAGAAATAGCTAAATATACATATATCTATGCAAAATATCAATAGACACATCTATAGGTGGATGTGTGTATGCAATTCATAGGTGCATATATGCATAAATCAATGTATACATGCACCCATAGATACAGTTGTACATATATAGACAGATGCATGTAGAGATGGCAAGATATGCATAAATCGTTATATGCATGGCTGCATCTATGGATACATAGATACATAATGAAATAGAAGAAAAGACACATTTATATATTTGTATACTTTGACTATAAAATCATAGTTTAGATCATTTTAAGTGCTATCCATTCGAATCTCTTCTTGAAATACGAAGGATTCATCTGAGTCTTGTAGGCAATGCATAGTTGTCCTATAAAGAGAGCTTTGGAACCAATGAGCTGTCATAGATACATGGGTGCATGAGTCCATAGATGCATATATACATGTATCCATGCAAGTTTTTGATAGATGCATATATACATGGATGTGTGTGTGCAATTCATAGGTGCATATACACATAAATGAAGGTATACATGTACCCCTAGATACAACTATACATATATAGACAGATGCATAAAGAGATAACAAGATATATGCACAAATCGATATATGCATAATTGCACCCATGGATACATAGATACATTATGAAATGAAGAAAAAGACACATTTATATATGCATTTATTTTGAGAGTTTGATTCTGAATCCATATGCATGCTTTGATTAAAAGTAATGGATGAAAGTACACAGTTCATTGATACAAAATTAATGCATTGAATTGCATCTGACTAGAGGGGAGGCTGTTTCGATTGCTAATTAGTCTTTGAATATATAACAATTAAAAGAGATAAAAAAGTATAATTATCCTTGGGAACATTTCACATTTTGACTTTTGAATGAGAATGAATTAATAAGTAGCAGTCAGACCTAAAGAAGGTTGAAGGTCTATGCTAATAGAAAACTATATTTTGGACAATGGCTAGACAATCTCTTGAAATTGCTTTAAAAACTTTGAAGCAAATGCATTTTTCGTTCTGTTTATTGTCATTGTACATGTTAAATGAAGTTGGGTTTCTAATTGTTGCAGTGCATTAGGATACGTTGATTATAAAATCATAGTTTAGATCATTTTTAGTATTATCCAATTGAATATTTTCTTGAAATACCAAGGATTCATGTGAGTCTTGGAGGCAATGCACAATTGTGCTATAAAGAGAGCTTTGGAAGGAATGAGCAAGCAAAAGAAAACTGAGCAAAGAAAGTATATTTGCTCACATTGCTAATCTGACTGTGTGCTTTAAACCTCTAAAGTAAAAGAAAACTGAGGAAAGAAAGTATTTATTGCCTCAAGTAACTGGTTTCTGGTTCTGGATACTATAATTATTGTCCTCATAGGCACAAATGCAAAGTGTGGAACCATATAAAAAGCAATTGAACTCTTTAATAATCCCATGAAACATAGTCTTTGTATGCATCCATGTATACAGGATTGCATGTGTATATGTGTACATGTAATTATGTATATATGTTAGACAGTATGTATTTGTGCATAGGTGCATAAGGATGGTATGTATCTCTAGAATTTAGATTGCATAGGTAACATGTAGTTCACAGTCATCTAGTTAGAGTAATATGATGACTCTGTGCATATTGGTATTTAATTCTGGAAGTTGATGTTTCCAAAGTTGTTTTTTTTAAATCTGGAAAGTAGTAAACGCATACATATATGCGTGGATGCATCTACAGGTAGAAGAATACATAGAAACGTAGTTGCATGGATAGATAGATAGATGCATAGCAGGATACATAAATGCTTAAATATACATGTATGGAAATATCCATGGATTGCATATGAAGCTGCATAGATACTTATATCCATGGCTACATGTGCACATAGATAGATGTATTGCAGTAGACATGGATGCATGTAGAAGTGTAACTGTAAGCAAGATGCATGGTTGCATGTGAGGCTTGTAAAGTTTGTTTTTTTTTAATTACTGCAAAGTGGTCTCATAAAGAGAGGTTTGGAACGAAAATTATGTCAACATGTGTGGTAATGAGAGTTTTTTCTTTGAACCTTGTTATATATTCAAAGAGTAACTAGCAATGCAAACAGCGTTCCCTTTAGCCAGATGCCATTGAATGCTTTGAGCTTGCATCAGTGCATTATGTACCTTCATCCACTAGTTTGAATCAAAGTATGCATATGGATTTAGAATTAAAAGCTCTCCCTTGTGAACGTATTGTAAATTTGCCTATGCATTTGTGCGGAATGATTTTAACCAGTAGCATTGGCCAATCACATTTTGCCATTGAACATATTAGTCTTTATTTTTTGGTACAATTTGCATTTGGAGAACTATTCTATATATTGGAAAATTAGCATTTATCTATTTTTCTATTTGTCCGAGTAGCTTTATAAATCATTTTCATTTTAAAAATTCGGGAAAATGCAAACGCATAAATTGATTAAAAAAATTTAAGCAAAGGCATAGTTTAAAAGTTGGTGGCTAGAGGTACACAATCCATGAATGCAGATTAAATGCATTAAAATACGAGGAAAATGTAAGCGCAATGCATGAATGCAAAGTAAATGCGTTAAATGACATCTGGCTGGAGGTGAACGCACTGGTGTTGCTTGGTGAACATGCAAGGACAGGGTACTTTGGCCATTTAATATAGAGTTAAGCTACTTGGTATGCATCTTTATTACTTTGTGTGTGTTGTTTTTGTGTTCTGTAAGCTTGGGTTATGAAAACCTAGAATCTGCAATTGCTTTGAGCTTTCATGCTATGATGAAAGCATACAGGATAAAGGAATTTTGTGACCTGTTGTGGTTATGGAAACGCATAGAGGGGAAGCGATTTGTTCAAACAAACTTGTCAAAGAAATGTGGTCAAAGAAATTGATTAAATAAATTTAAGCAAAGGCATAGTTTCAAAAGGTAGCGGGTAGAGGTACATAGTCCATGAATGTAGATTAAATGCATTAAAATATCAGGGAACTGCAAGCACATAAATTGATCAATTAAAATTAAGCAAAGGCATAGTTTATCAAACTGGTGGGTAGACGTACGTGATACATGAATTAAAATTAAATGCATTGAATGGCATCTGGCTCAAGGTGAAGGCAGTGAAATCTCTTGGAGGCCACGTGTGTCCAAGGTACTTTGGCCAGGGTACAATGTTGTAGGCATCACACGAATAATAGAACTATTCAACACTGAACTCTATGCTTTTAATAATTATTGGAAAAGCTGTAAATGCCATAGATGGAAATAATATGAATAAAATTCTAGTTTCTGGTTTTCTTGAAAGTCAATGAAAAAACTGCTATAAAGGCATAAGAGAAGGTTGAGTAACATATTTCCATTCCTGTATCTAATTTCTTTGAACATCAATGCTTTACACACTTGATTGCAATAGTAACATGTCTATGAAAATGGGACAATAGAGATCGTAAATCAGTAGTTTTGTGTGTCAGTATATATGTATCCTGATACACATAAGCTTATCTAGCATTCATGAAAACAGTTACTATGTATAGTGAAACAGTTAATTAGTGTTAATTAGTGTTACTATATGCGTTATCCATATAACATAATAAATTAGTACAAGGCTAGAGTGACAGGTCCATAAATACATGGACACATGTATATGCAGTTGCATAGAGGAATACGTAGAAGCTTAAATGAATACATGGACACACAAATATGTGCGTATGTGCATATGGACATAGAAGCATATATACATGTGAAAATGCATATATGTGGCAAAAGCAACAAATGGATTTGTGTATGCAGGAGTGTACTGTATACATTGGAATACATGATGAAAAGGTGACTATAAAGTACAATGCATAGACGCAGGGGTGAGACTTGGTTGCAATAACAGCAAAAAATGGAAAAAAGCCAAAGGAAAATAACCATTTACTATCTCAAGTAACTTGTTAATGGGTCTAGAGTATGTAACCATAATAACTTCTAACTGGTTACCATAAATTCTTGAAAGCGTAAGAATCATAAAGAAAATCTTGGAAAAGATAGGAATGACAGAATGCAAAAGCAAACATTTAAGCTATATAGTTTGAATGGCATTATACATAGGGGGATAATAATTATTGAACATATATGTCAGATGTACATAGAGAACCATTTTATTCATAGGTGCAAAAACAAAATTAGAGTTTCAGATGTCCATATTCTAGAATACTTTAACATAGTAACCTATAGAAGTGTCTAAATGTATAATAGCAATAAAGTTTTATAAAATGAAAGATGTCTGTAACATGTGAGAACCAATAAAATGTCTTGGAGCATAGAAAGGAGAAAAAGTAAAAGTCTGAACAATGTAAATCTCTGCCCCTCTATTCCTAGTTTCCTGTAAAGCCAAAAAAATCCTATGTATTAGAAACATAGTTTGTATGAATAGTGATTTGAGGTACTGGTTGAAAAGAAAAAAAGTTTACATATGAATGACTTTATTACGTTATGGGGATGTTTCTTGTCTATTTGTTAATGCAAATGGCTTCAACAATGGCCTTGTTTTCTTCAAGGCTAAAATGTCCTTCAGCACTGAAGTCCCGTAGGATGAATATCACTGCTGACTTGTCCTTAATGTAGTCTTCATAGCTGAGCCTTTGCAGTGTGGGAAATAGACGGTGCATGGTGGCCTGGTCAATTGAAGACTGAATTGTTTGATTGTCATAAGTTGTTATGGTGGTTTTAAGTTGTAAACAAAATGTATAATTGACTTGTTGGTTGCACTGTTTGCAGTGAGCAGTTTTTTCTTAGAGTGTGCCATAAGCAGTAAATTTGAATTTGTATTTTGGGAAACATGCATGGAATGGATTGGAAAATGCATTTGCTGCTTTTAGAATACCATAAACCTATAGAATATGGTTCAAAATTGTTAGAGGAGACAAAAAAACAAGTTTGAATGAACTAGATTTTTAAAAAAAGAATGTTGTTACCTTGAAGGTTGAATGTAGTAGGCTGTTGAGTTTTTCCAAGCTTCTTTTGTCATTCAAGGCATAGATGAATGTTGATTTACATGTGTGAAACATGTTCCTTTGATCTATTTTTCTTACAACATTTTTGAAAAGCATTGCAGGTGTTTTATTTGTATGCAATTGGTCTTCGAGTGCAAAGTATTGTTAATTATAGGTTGACCGTAATAGCAACTGCAATTCAATGAGACAATTAGATTTTGTTCCGAAAATTGTTATAGAGATGATTGCATAACATTTAAAGCTTGAAACTGACAGAAGAGGTAAAAGTTCTATAGACTGAAAATACCTATGCCCTGTCCATGTCAGTGTGGCCATCTTTGATGTCAATTGCAAATTAAGTGCCCATTTTCCTGGCACCAACTACCAGTGCAGCTATGGTGCTAGCTGGGTACTCATTTACAGTTGTTAGCAATTGGCTGATAGTTGTACTTGGGATGAATTTGTACTCTTGATAGAGGCAGGGGATGTTTTTAGTGCTGCTTATGGCTATTAAAATCAAAATGCAATCACAGTCACCTCTGTCATAATCTGTCCTAGGTGCAACTTGGAAATATGATATTGAAATAGTTGATCCTAGGACTATTTTAGGCTCATGTTGATAGACAAGGTCTCCACTAACATTTAACGTGATTTTCATTTCTACTTTGTGATCTGTCACATCAGCACGTAGCATTTCCCATGTTTTGTTGGCCTTATCCAATGTTGCTTTGTAGACAACAAGGACATCACCCTGGAAGGTGTCTCTAGCTCTTCTTGCGTTTAACTATTCAATCGAAACAATTCTAGGTTTCTTGACTCTTGTCCTACAAGGAACAAGGACAATGTCAGTAAAATGCTAATTTTATATTAGCAACTTGGGCAGCTCGCAGCATACTGTAGAACGAAGCACTTTACCGTTGTGCTGATTCTTCTTGTGTAATTTGTACCTGTTTGGCTTGTCTTTTTGATACATCTTTTGGTGTCCTGCAAAGCATTGGAACAATGTTATTTGAATATTTGTGATATGGGTGAATGAGTATGAAGGAATAATACTATGGGCACTTTATCATTGTACTGATTCTTCTTGTGTGGTTTGTATTTTCTTTGCTTGCCTTTTAGTTTCATCCATAGATCTCTTGCAATTAATGGATATATTATTGGAAAAGACATTGCAATGCATAAAGGTGATATAAGGCTATAAGTTCTATAAAGTTGAATTTTTCTATTATGCAAGATGCAATTTTAGGAAAATTGGATTGTGATCAGTCCAATATGCTTCTGATATATAGGTAGAGCATATATTTGTAGCTGTGTTGGACCAAATGTGGTCAATGACTGAATTGCCTATGTTGTGTTGTTGGTTCAACATAAATTGTATATTGTTCTATTGCATATAACTGTGAAGCATTTTTTTGCCTCTATTTTCTGAAGACATGTCAACATTAAAATCGCCTAAAATGTACAACATGTTTTCTGAATTTGTGGACCCAATAATTATTTGTAACATTGCAATTATTTCATCTATGGCAGTTGCAGGTCTTGCATAAATATTACAAACATTGAGTTCATTGTTAGATAGCATTACTGTTAATATGATAGCTTCAATATTTGAAGTTTCATGTTGTACTATTTTTGACAAGAGCAAATGTTTCCTGGTGAAAGTTGCTATGCCATGCATGTTATGTACAAAGAAGCTATCAAAATCATGCAGCAAGGTATTTAGCTCGAAGGGATGCATATGTGTTTCTTGGAGACATAAGATATCAGATTGCATTATGTCACAGTCATTGACGATGTCATCTGCATGTGCTTTCAAGCTGTGAGTGTTCAATGTACATAGGAGGAAATGTGATTTGTTTTTTGAACATGTGTCTAGATTATCAAGTTGCCATTGTGCACATGTTTGAAGACAAGACATTTCTAGTTGTATTTTTTCTTTAATTTTGAAGTTTTTCGTAGTTAAAGGTTGTAACAGGAACAATGATTCAACTAATTTTGTTCGTGATAGAGCTGTATATGTTAGTCCATGCTGTCTAATGCCTGTGGGATCAAAAGCTAAGGACTCCATTGTTAATCCTTGGGTTCGATGTATGGTTCACGCACATGCTACTTGTACTGGGAATTGTTTTCTAGTTGTAATTTTCTTGTTTATTGTTATTTTCTAGATTGGCCTAGCAATGTGTTGTATAGGCACCCAGTCTTTTTCAATGATAGTAGAATAGCAATGTGCTAGTTTTGTGCGCTGGTGATGTCCAATTGATGGGTCATTAAATTTAATCCAAACAATATCAATATTGTTTTGTGATGTATATGCTTTAAAAATTCCATCTGATCCATTGATGAGGCCATCTTGAACATTGTAATTGCTTGCATAAAGATCAACAAGAATGTTTGGTTTTAAGCATATTTGTGATGGAAGTGTCGTTGTGCGACTGTACACTCATATTGCATTAAGGTCCTCGTTAACTTCATCTATCGCATCTAGCACAACCATTTGGGCAGGAATGATTGATAGCATTTTGTTGTTATGTGCTTGAACGTCTACTGTCCTATAGAAAAGGTGCGGAAGCAATGGATCTAATGGTACAGGACAAAAGCAAATTTTGTTGATATAGTCTATGTCATGAGTTGTCTGAATGCCTACTCGTAGTCTATTAAGAATTGAAATAAATATTTCATCTTTTTGTCTCATGGTAGTCATCAATGAATAACATTTTATGTGGTCTTTCTAGAAACTATAAGGCATTAATTCAATTGGAGTAGGCCTATTATCAAAAACCATAGAGTCAAGGACAGGTTGTGCTTGGTAAAGGTCACCACAAAATATGGTATCAAGGTTCCCAAAGTATGCTGTAGGCATTTGCATTATGTCCCGTAGTCTTCTATCAATATACCATAGAAATGTTGAGCCAACTAATGATATCTCGTCTATAAGGAGTTTGCGCAATTGATCATAGTGCTTTGACATAGTGTCAAGTACTTCAGTGTTCAGGGGCAAGAATTCTGATGTATTAAAAGGTATGTGAAATGTTGAATGTAATGTGAATCCCCCTATGTTATATGCTGCTTTACCTGTATATGCAGTTAATAAGCCCTTGGGTTTGTCTAGATTATTGTCAACAGAATTGCTATACATGCGAATGAGAGCTTGGTAGATGGATTTTGCTGTAAAAGTCTTACCTGTTCCAGCTCCTCCAGGCAAAAACAAGTGCAATGGCTTTTGTGGATTTTTCATCTTTTTTATGAGAACATCCTTAACAATTGCTTGTTGTTCTTTATTTAACATTCATCTTAACTTGTAGTATTCATTGTTATCTATAAGCTGTGGGTGCTTTGTAATTTGAAATCCATTGGAGTATGTGGTATTTGGGTTAGAATGGCCTATGTTTGGAAGGTCTGTTTGAATGTCATATAGTTCTTTTTGGGAAAGCTTTGCTTGCATTGGCAGGTCAATTAGCTTTTCATCTTCAAGAGACTGAAGTTCATTTATAGCTTTGTCAATGTCACCCCATGCGGAGTTTGGGTTGTGGACGAACTTTGCACTGTTTGTTTGAATGGTTTGTCCATGGTACATGTATGCATGTTCCCAACAATCAAAGTTTTGTTTTAGTGTATTTTCATTAATGGTAAATGGAACATAGAGAACCAATTGCTCTCTACAATGATTCCCTAAATCAAAGTGTTTGTTGAAATTGATAAACCGTATAACATTAGGTTTGGCCTTTGGTTCAATTTTAGCACCCTATTTGTTCTATCTTGAAACAAATTCTGCAAGACATATGTCCACCATTGTTTCAGGATGTTTTAAATAGTATTCTATAATAGATTTTGCAAGAACATTTTGTGATTCATCTGGCTCATTGCTCAATTGTTTAACAGATTTGAGTATAAATGTACGATCATTGTCAGATCACGTATCAATGAATATACATTTTCTTGAACTGTAATTTAATGGCAATGACAGAACAATATGTGCAGCTTGCTGTGATGACATTTGCTGCAAGTTAAGCATGGAATTGCCAAGTTTACTCACCATTCATATTGCATCAATATTGTCTTGCTTGTGGTCTGTACGTATTCTTTTGAATGCATATGTCATTGACTTGTCTACTTTTGCAATATATGAGCTATAGTACATAGCAGCAACATATGCATTTAGGAAAAATTGTGCATCTGTATTAGCCTTCCAAAGGTCTAGAATTTTTCTTGAAAAACTATTGTTCCATATTTGTGATGGTCTTCTTTGTAAGAAAAGCATGAGCTTGTTTAATGTTGAGCTCAAAGCTTCAAAGTATTCATTGTCACTTCAGTTTAATTCTTTGAAGAACATTTGAAAAGTGAATGTTTCGTCATACTTTTCTTTTTGTAGTTTTGAAAAGATGTAAGTGGCATTTGTAGTTATCGCTTCAGTCTTTTGGACTATTGGTAAAAGTATAGTTGACTTTTGCATTGGTGGGAAAGGAAAATTGTACCTACAAAGTTGTTTTCTTGATCTCTTGCATTTATTTTTATGATGGTGTTTGTGTAGCATTGCCAAAGGAGGTTCCAAATTTTGAGTGTCGCAGGTAATATACTTATCAACAAAAGATATGACGTCTGTGTTGTTATTTTCTGTGTAGATTGGTGCATTTTTAATCCATATGAGAAAATGATCATGTTCATTTCCTCGATTTTGGAACTCAGTGACTAAAAAGTAATCAATGACATTTCCAAAGAAAGAGTCATCTGTAAGTATCAATTTTTTAATTGCATTGATTCTATGTTTATAGTAATGTGCACAAGTGATAGGATCTTTCTTGATTAGTTCAAATTTGTCAATGTGTGTTGGGTGATTAGATTCTTGACGATTCTGTGCTAATTGGTGTAGATTGTGCAGCTCTTGTAATGTTTGAATTGGATCCCAATTTTGCTTAGCACTAGAGAAAGTGATGAAAAATGTTGGTGGTCCTAGTTGTCGAATCATAGCAAATACATTTTTCTTAAGTTGTTGTGAATAGTCTGGAGAGATTCTTATTCTTTTGAAATCAACGTATCCAATATCTAATTTAAGAATTTTTTCTAGGTTTGGTTTGTGTTTAACATCTTTCGCAAATAGCTTCCACCCTTTTAACTAGCCCTTGCGGATTCTTATTGTCATTGTGGACAGTACTTGTTGTATTAGAACCTTTATAGCTTTGAAAAAAATGTTTGTTGTATGATATGCAAATTGTCTTTGTGACTGTAAGAGCTCCTAGCGTACTATTTTTTGATACGTAAAGTTTTTTACAATGTCATTATCACGTGACTTGCCAAAGAAAAAAGTTGGGAAATTCATTTCTTCAGCATAAATGTCCTTAAATATTCCAATTGGATACTTGTTCTTTGCAGGTGCAATTTCAATAATCTTGTCCTCCATGTTATGGATACTTCTAGACTCAGTGAATCCATGTATCAATGTTTCTGATGGGTTTTCATTTTCCATTTCACTGCCTGATTCTATTTCACTTGTATTTTGTGGACTATTGGCTTCGTTTTCTTTAGTGCATTGGAGAACTTCTTGCTAGTCTTGGTTTATGTGGATTTCATGCATTTTGTATAATGGTGTCCTTGTTAATTGAGTCAAAGCTTGCATGATGACATTTGGGCACACCATGCCTTTCTGAAATTCATTTTTGTATTGTAAGCGTCTTTTCAATGAAACAACAATTGTTTGTGTGTTGTTAATTGATTATGGTAATGCTCTCTATACAAGTTCATGTCAACAAGGACATTTATAATAGAACCTGTCAGGCCTATTTGAGACCTTTTGAACCCTAGTTCCCAAATCTGTGCAAATGCAATTCTAAGTGAGACAAGTCGTTCTTCTAGATGAGTTAAGTTTTGTACATTGCACAATGGTCTGTTAGTTCTTATTTTCTGTGGCATAGCATACTTTGGAATAATGGATTGTTTCAATGCAAAGTAGCATACATTGCATATGAGATCTGTGAATGGTAAGGAATCTGATTGTACTAGCCCACAGTATAGTTGTTTTTGCTTTTCTTTGAAAATCCTGATGTCCTTGTTAAAACATAGCACTTGGCAAATTGCACATGAGTGTTTTGGTGTATCTTGTATTGTTGTTTTATAAATTTCTATTGGTGTCAATGTTTTTTTTTTCTTTGGGCTGCTAGGTACACTTTTTATTTGTTTTTCTTTTCTAATCAAGTTCTTTAGGTGATTAAGTCTTATTGTTGATTTATGTTTAAAATTGTTTGCTATGACAAATGGTATCAAATTTTCCTTGTTTTTAGGCAAAGCATGTGGCTTGGTCAAGTAAGTATTTTTGTATTGTGGACAATTTTTGATCAACTTTTTAAGTTGGAGTAAGCTTGTTGAGCATAGGTGAGTTAGATTTTGTGCTTTGATACTTAGAAGTGGCTCAAAATGTCTAGCAAAGGGTTTGTATCATGGAACAGTATAGAGATTGATTTTGTATATCCAGAATCATTGAAATCTAAGTACTTTCTTGATGTTGTCAATGACCAGAGGCTTATCTGTATTTTTAACCATTTGGATACCCAGTGAATGCAAAACAAGTCACCCCACAATCCACATTTGCCATGGTCTTCGCATGAGCTTGCAGATAATCGCATCTTGTGGAAGTATGTTTCTTGATCATGTACTTTGTGCAGTGTATATAGAGTACCAGGATTTAGTTCATTGTTATATGATTTAATTGCTTCTTTGTCCTTTTTTTGAAAGCAAGTCAGGAAATAATCTATAGCTCCATTGCATAATTGAGTTGAGGTGTATTGGTTGTTAAGTAGAACTTGAAGCGAATCAAACAAACAATCACCAACATTGTATGCAAATGTGCGTAATCTACAAAGGCCTTTAGCTTTAAGGGCATTGTCAATGTTTGATATTTGAGGATACTTTGGGCATAGTTTTTTTATTTCATGTGAACTCATGGGATGTTTTGAACTTATGTTTTGTGTTTCAATTTCTAACAATGGTTCAAAGTGTCCACTTAAAGAATTCATGTCATGAAATAGTATAGAGACTGATTCTGTGTAGTCAGAACCACTAAACTGTAAGTACATTCTTGCTATTGTGCTTGACCAAAGGGAGATTTGTATATTCAACCATTTGGATATCCAGTGAATGCAAAATAGGTCACCCCACAAACCACTTTCTGCACAATCTACCTGTGGCTGTGCAGATAATTGCATTCTGCGGAAGTATGTTTATGGATCATGTACTTTGTGCAATGTATATAGAGTATCAGGGTCTAGTTCATAGTTGTATGATTTTATTGCTTCTTTGTCCTTGTTTTGAAGGCAATTCAAGAAGTAATCTATAGCTCCATTTCGTAATTGAATTGATGTGTACCGATTGTTAAGCAATAGCTATAATGAGTCAAACAAACAATCACCAACATTGTATGCAAAAGTACTCAATCTGCAAAGTCCCTTGCTCTTAAGCACATAGTCAATGTTTGATATTTGGGGGCAATTTGTTAATTTATAGGTATCAACGTCTATCATTTTCTTTTTTTTTCATGTAACCTAATGTGTTTGGGTATAGCAAATGCTGGGTATGAATAGCATTTAACACTAGTATCTAGATTACAAAATCTATAATTGTTAACATTGTCGCCTATGTGCTTTCACTCAATAGCATTCGATAGTATGAATCATGTTGTCGAGGATCTTGGAAGTTAATAATCTCTATATATGTTGGAAAATGCAGATTGAGTAGTAGCAAAAGCTTACGTAACATACCACACAACAAACAATTTAATAGAAGCACAAGGGGAAAATAGTATTAATTCTTCAACCTGACCTTGTTATCCATTGTCCCCCAGCAGGATTGTATGTACTTATTCCTGTTACATTGCCAAAGTGGATAAATGAGTACAATGCATGATGTATACTTTTAGTGCCACAAACACAAAACAATATTTTCAGGTAGCTTTGTCTACATGCAACAATTGGTTGACAAGAATCTTTTTTGCTCATATTGTCAATCTCAGTCTATGGTATTTAAATGTTTTGTGTTATTGGATTCCTTTGTTGGTATGTACTTCTAAGGGACTGTTGTTTTTTCAAAGAACAAATGATTTTAAAATCTATTCAGGTAAACATGAATCAAGTGGCACTTAGAGAATAGTTTGACAAATCTTTTCTGTTTATAGAAAATCAAGGAAATGCAAAAGCATTGTTTGATCAGAGAAGATCTATGGCTTTTCTTATTTGTGGGAATAGCTTTTAAAATAATTTGTGTATAGACAATTTGAGGGACATGCAAAGGCATAGGTCCATTGAGCAAAAGTAAAGGCATAGATTGATTAAATAATTTTAAAAAGAGATTGAAACTCAGAGGTGCAGCCACATAGTGCATATATGCAAAGAAAATGCATTAAATAGCATGTGGGTCGATGGAAAACTGCTAGAATTGCTTGGTGGACATGTATAACTAGGCTACTTTGTCCATTAGCTATAGACTTAAGTCAGCTGTTAAGCATCACTATTACTTTGTGCATATTGTTTTTCTATCCTAGAAGTCTCTGTTCTGGGAGAGTTTATAGCGATTAAGCAGAATTTGTTATAGTTACAGTATCCAAAACCAGAAACGAGTTACTTGAGGCAATAAATAGCTTCTTTCCTCAGTTTCCTTTTACTTTAGAGGTTTAAAGCACATAGTGAAATTGGCAATGTGAGCAAAAAAAACTATGCTTAAAGTCATTTTGCATGTAAGCAACACCATGGAAAAATATTGCATCATGTCTATGAGGGATGTAGTACATCATTCATTGTACTCATCTGCCATGTTAGCTTTTCAAATTAACTTTGTAGGCTTTTATTTTTAAAACAGGAAGATTAAACATATGTTAACTTGCAAACTGCATAGCAACTTGCCACAGCTATAAACAATCCTATGAAAAAAATTGCCTTAAATGCATATAGGTAAAAACCAGTTGACATAGAACAAAGACCTAAGGCTCTAAACACTATTTGAAACTGTAAACAGGGTTTAAAAATTATATGCCAGCAGTTCATTCTATTCTATGGATATTGTATAGAGGAAGTATAACATACTAACACATAAGCAAAACCTATTCTATTGCTCGAAGACAAATTACTATTGTAATTGTGGATAATGCATTTTCCTGTTTGTATATATGGAAATAGTCCTCTAAATCATTTATGTTCAAAGAAATGAGGAATACAAGATGACAAAATGAATACATGGAAAAGAACTTTATGCAGTTATTATATTGAAGAATTTCAATTGCATTTCTAGAAGGGCAAGAAGACAAATTGGAAAACTGACCTTGTAGTCTACTATCGAATGATCAAGTATACTTGTACAAATGTACAAAGTGTGATAGGGACAAGCAATTTTTCCTAGTGTAGTTTGTGTGTGATTGTTTAAATACAGTTGAAAGCATTGAACCCTGTCACAAGGACAAATTAGACAAATGAGTACAGTGAGTGACATATACTATGTTATTCATAAAAAGAAAACATAATTCTTATGTGGATTCATTCAAACGAGAAACAATCCAAATTAGAACTTTTGTTTCTTAAAATAAAAATTGCATTTTTTATTAATTTTGAAATACTTGTTGCTATTTGTGTACCCTATAATATAGAACATTTTTTTGCATATGTATGCACCAAGGTAATTTTGTTATTGCAATGGTGGCATAAGCTCTTTAAGAGCAATCAATGGAATAGATCCCATATTTGCTTAAGCACCTAAAAAAGTGTAAATAGGCCACAACAACTAATCAATACCAAAGAAAAAAACAACACTGACTTGTGCTAGCACTGTTAAGTTATGGTAAAAACAATTTCTACCTATTGTTTAATTCCAAACTAGCTATCACTTAACAGTGAAAGGGACGTAAATATTGATTTTCTAACTAAATGGGGTCATTTCATTTCCATGTGCATAAGTTTATTTTGTACCATTATGTAGCATTTACTATTACTTGTGCAATGAAGCCACATGCAAGTAGAATTCATAACTCATGGCATTTAGATACACCCAAGGAGAAATACAAACCAAGGTTGTTAGCATCTTGATAAGAAAGATGATGAGATACATCCAATTAATGTATGCCACAACATCTTATTCAATGAAGATGATTTGGATAGAAATGTTACAAATCAGAATCCTTATTGGTGTTTGAGTAATCCTCTTTTTCAAGACTTTTCAAGGAAATTGTATGCCAATACTATCAGTGAATAAGTGGAATTAGATCTTTTAATTGACTTTGTTTGATTGGTCAAATGTGCACAAGGATAGTTATAATTATTTCTTTGTTTTAATTATTATGTATATAAATACTATTCAATAGTTATGTAATTAATTAGATATGAAATGACAAAAGGAAAAAGAAAATAAATTAATTAAGATAATTTGATTCATTAGTTAATAAAGTGAATTATCGTGTAAAAGTAAAAAAATTAGAAGTTGCGAAAAAAATCCTCTTTGCTTTATGCTTTAATGACAATGAGAGACATGAAAGAAAGTGTGGAGTTTAAGCTTATATCTGTAAATTGCATTAGCCTGACAGTTTGTAAAGTGCTTTTAACACATTGTGCTCATATTGTTTGTAAGGTCCTATTATGGGACATGGTAACAGAACAATGGCTGTAAAACTTGCACTATGGAACAGGTTTGCAGTAATTGAAGATATGCAGTCTTTATAGAGCTCATAAGCGCCAAGTTATTGTTAAGATGTCACATTCTACATTGGACAAAAGACAATTGCTTTCCCAAGGGACTAGTTTCTAAAGTATAACATAGGCTGAGCACTATGAACCCCAATGTACCTATGGACATTAAAATAAAAGAAAACTGATGAAAGAAACTATTTATTGCCTGGAATAGCTTGTTTGCAAGTGTCCTTTGTTGGAATCATGACAACCTTTGCCCTGTCATTGTAAACTATTTTGTAGAAAAGACATATCGACACACACATATATGTATACATATGTATATATATGTATAGATACATCCATGTAAAGATAGATTAATGCATTTATGGACACAAGCATATATGCATCCATATGATCACATGTGTATACACATAAATGCACCTATACATACATACATATATGCATAAACACATATATGCATAGATATATCTAGAGTCAGATGCATGCATGCATATATGCATCTACAAAGGTCTACATAGATATGCACATAGGTAAATGCACATGCACATAGAAACATGCACACATACATACATGCACTGACACATTAAGCAGAAAGTGATTGTGATAGTGAACTAAAGTACTATGAAACACAGCCCCACGATGCACTTGAATAGAAAGGAACTGTGGAGAGTAACAAATTATCATGTCAAGTAACTCGTTTCTAGGTGTGGGGCTTGCAACCGTAACATCTCCTGCTTAGTGGCTACAAACTCTTCCTCAGAACAAGAGCTTACAAAACATAAAAAAACAACACACGCAAAGTAATGGAAATGCATACCAAGTAACTCAACTCTATATTAAATGACCAAAGTACCCTGGCCATGCGTGGCCTCCAAGTGGCTTGACTACCTTTACCTCGAGCCAAATGCCATTCAATGCATTTAATTTTTTTTCATGTATCACGTACGTCTACCCGCCAGTTTGACAAACTATGCCTTTGCTTAATTTTTATTAATCAATTTATGCGCTCGCTGTTTCCTGATATTTTAATGCATTTAATCTACATTCATGGACTACGTACCTCTAACCATCACCTTTTAAACTATGCCTTTGCTTAAATTTATTTAATCAATTTTTGCATTCGCATTTTCTGAAATGTTTAAAATGAAAATGATTTATAAAGCTACTCAGACGAATAGAAAAATAGATAAATGCTAATTTTCCAATATATAAAATAGCTCTCCAAATTCAAACTATACAAAAAAAAAGCAATATGTTAAATGGCGAAATGTGATTGGTTTATGCTGCCAGTTAAATGCATTCCAGGCAAATGCATAAGTATTTCTACCTACTAGCAGGAACTAACAAAAGCATTTCAACCAAATACATAAGTATTCTTGCCTTGACACTAGGACCCAATAAAATTGTCACTATAGAAAAATAGTTTATCCAAGTGAGTGCTATTAGGGTTGTTATCTTCAATTTCAAACTTCTTTGACATTAATGCATTTTCTTTGGTAGTAGAATATGGAGTTTCCTTTTTAAATGGGAATCTAGAAGAAAATGACATATACAAATAAAATTAAGCAAAGGCATAGGCTAGAAAACTGATAGATTTTATCAATAAAAAGGGGACGTTTACAGTGACAGAGCAGAAGCTCTTGTGCTCGTTGAATGAACACCAAGAAACAAGCTACTCAAGGCAACAAATGGCTATTTTTTTCTATGTTGCTTCATTATATCCCAAAAAAGCAAGTTGGGTTTCACAATGCATGAAAACACATTTGTGCAAACAACTGCCAAAATTATAATTGCAATGGATGACAATGATGGTGTAATGGACACTAATAGTGCAAAAATGGTTCTCTATAGGCTTTTGCAATGCATTTTAACTATATTGTTGTTTTGCATCAAGCTTAAAGAACCACTGCAATTATGGTTTCAAAACAGATTTAAATCAATGGATGTAAGTCAAGAAAGGTTTCTAGTTACACTTAATACTTGAACCATGAAGCATCATTGATTCAAGCTATAGCAAAAGTGCAGACAGGGACACGCAAGCAAATTCAACAATGACATCATCAAACAAGGATTTGTTTGCTATTACTATGACTAACTATTGAACTCAATTGACTGATTAGTCAAGAAAATTTATTCATTACTGACCTAACTTGTCTGAAAGCTATCCTGTTAAACTAATTAGTTAATTTCATTAATGAGTAAAAGATAGAATTGGCTTAATTTGCACAAGCTAACTATAAAATTGACTTGTTCGTTAATTGACTTTGATTAATGGTTCAGGGACAAATGAGAGAAATTAAATTGTCATGAGCAAAATGTAAGATGGACTTATTGGCTCTTGTGCCACATATACTATGACATTTCAGCTTCCATGAAATAAAACCGAAAGCAATAGAATAAGCAGATGGCTTTAACATACACGAAGAGATACAATTAATATGAACAGCTATAGGCTATTGAATATTTGTAGCATAAGGAACAAAAAGGAAGATGTTGCCAAAGATTTTGCAATTTCGGTCTACAGTTGCATTTGCTTTGTTGTCTATAAAGCCTTTTGAAGAAGTTCCTTTTTTTTTTGCATATGAATGGCCATGATTGGTTTAATTGATTTGGTGTACAGAGATGTTTTATAATTAACCATAATTAACTTATCATCTAAGCTTCTACGTATCCCTGTATGCAACTGCGTATACATGCATCCATGTATTTTTTGGATGTGCCACTATAGCCGTGCACCAATTTACTTTGTTATATGGCAATCACATATAGTAACACTAATAAGCTCCTTCACTGTACATAGCAACTGTTTTCATAAATGCCAGGTTGAGCTTATATGTATCAAGATACATATATACGCACGCTAAAAAGTACTAAATTATGGTCTCTATTTTCCCATTTTCATAGACACGTTACTATTGCAATCAAATGTGTAAAGCATTTGTGTCCAAAGAAATTAGATAAAGGAATGGAAATATGTTACACAACCCTGTCGTATGCCTTCATAGTAGTTTTTTCATTGCATTTCAAGAAAACCATAAACTAGAATTTTATGCATATAATTTCATCCATGGTATTTACAGCTTTTCCAATAATTGGCCATGACCAACCATGGAGCACAATTAATTCATTAGCAAACTAGATTGATTTCTTACTGAATTAACTTGTTCAAAAGCTATCATGTTAAGCCAACTAGCTAATAAACCACATTCAGTATGAAAATTAAGCCAATTCTATCATTAATCATAGTGATAGCAAACAAGTGCTTGTCAGATGGTCTCATTGTTGAATCAAGTGCAAGATTGATTTGTTTGTTAATTGACTTTGATTAATGGTTTGGAGACAGATGAGACAAATTAAATTGTCATCAGCACAATGTAAGATGGACTTATTAGCTGCTACGCCACATATACTATGACACTTCAGCTTTCATGAAATCACCTCACACCAACTCCATCAAATCATGGAAGGGTTATTCAGTGGCTTCACGTATGGTCCCCCTGCCATTCGAATGAGAGCAGAAAAGTAAAGGAATAAAATGTAAAGAGTGAATCTGATTAGGATGTTGAAAGACTTGTTAAATGAGAAATGGAAACTAAAACATTGAATTTGAGTTTCCATTATCTATTTTTGTTTACTTCTTGACTACTGTTTTATTAAACTGCAGATTGTAAAACACATGGTGTTGTAAAAACAACAACTCACTGACAGTTGTAACACACAATGTGTTGTAAAGTATTTTGTATTACTCTTGATTAGTTTTTTATTGGAATTATTTTGTATTGCTATAATTACTTTATTACTTTCTATTACTGTATTTCAGTATGGACATTTCAAGGTGAAGAACATGAGACATATGCAATACAATATCACAGGTTTAATTACCAAGGTATGAATGAGCAAGAACTTTTTAGTAGATAAAGGTCATGAACGTTGAACTAATAGTATCACAGTCACCACAACATTTAAGGAAACCTATGCTCAACACTCTCTTTTCCATTATCAAATGTATTCCCAATGTCATCCATGAAGAATATCCTCAAAGATATAGAATACATGGATGCATAGGCTAAAGAAGTTCTTCATGGATCAAAGATATGGAATTCATTGATGAAAGAAATGGAAATCATGGATCAAAGCAATGGCTAATAGCAGGTTCTAGAGGTTGACAAAGTTCTTCATGGATGAAATTGGGAATAAAATTGATAATGGAAAAGGGAGTCTACACCATAGGTTTACTTAAATGTTGTGGTGACTGTCCTACTATTGGTTCAATGTTCATGACCTTCATCTACTCAAAGGTTCTTGCTTGTTTTTCATGCAATATAGATTTTAGTGACTAGAGATGAATTGTGATTACTTTGAGCATTTCATTTTTTGTTATTTTGCAGGTTTGTGTAGTCACGGGAGATGTTGTTGCTACAGAGTCAAGACCTGGGAACAAGCTACTTGACACATGTACCCATACACTATGACATTTGAGATTCACATAAGTCTCATGCACGCAAATCTACTATCATGGTAAAGGCATGCAAACACTGATGTTCCAATTCCATGGGGTAATGCTATTTCCACTTGTCCAAGTTCATTTCATTCCATTATCAAGAACCAATAATTAAATGTTTAAACCAGGTACATGCAAACAACAATGGAAGAATGGTTTCATAATGCTTTAAGACATTGTTATACTATCATTATAAATTCATATTTTAAGCTACTTTTAGTATTATTTATTCGAGCTTCTTGTTGAAATGCAAAGGTTTCATCTGCGTTTGAGCTTTTCCATTGGCATCAAA